>CM065917.1:2070783-2693283 GCA_033439105.1 Magallana nippona | reverse complement strand
ATGAAATACAGGTATGTAAGACATGCAGTAGTGTCTTTACCCCATGTAGAGAACAGACTGTACTTGTTATCAAAATACAATTCACACCTAATCATCAAATGTGTGCAAAATGGGAACCCACCAATGTATACATGTTAATTACCGGCGTATGTTGTAACCAGATAGCCGTCTTGGCTGTATTTTAAATTACATGTAGTCGAAAAAAAGGTGGCGAACAAAAGTTTGTTATACGAAATCTAATCATATATTATTTGATATCACCAGTTTGGAATTTAGGGTTGGAATACTCAATTTGAAGTAAATATGTTCAGCGCTTCGACAGCCATATAATTAACATTAAATTATGATGAGTACTTCATTAGTTTCGGTCAAGCAGAACGTTGGCTATGCACATGATTCAGAGGATAATAGCTACGGAGCTGATGTCGCTATAGGTTAAATATATAGAAATCATGTTCAGTGTGAAGTGTTGATTGTTTGTAATGATAATATAATTATTTATGATTATACCACTTGGACAGAACTAATCTGAATTACTTTTTCTCTTTGTGTGAATGATCATATATAAGCTTATGTAGAGAGAATGAGGACGATTTTAGGTTGGGCGTTCGTGAGATGTTGGAAACTGCTAGTCAGTGTTAGAGATTGAGATTTGAATTTGTATGACTTTGAAAGTTGCTTTGTAAAAATCTAAACGATCACGCTTTAATAAATTATTGTTCAACACCCAACGGGACTTATCATTTCTGGACTGGACAAGGAATTGAACCAACCCATAGGCTTACATCGATCTATTTGGTGCCCGTGACCAGGACATTACGAAGTACTAAAACTAAGGAAAGGACAATTTGAACTGTTAAGGTAAGAACTTTTTCTCAATGTCTCAGTTAACTAACTCGAAGTAAGCACTCTGACTAGCAACTTAAATGGCAACAGAAAACGGTTTTGATAAAAAAGAATTTCAAAGACAAATGGAACAATTAGAGGAACAATTTTCAGGGATGGGTCATGAAAAAGATAATCAAGAACAAGACAAACATAAAAAAACCCCAGATCAAGAACAGATTAAAAGAAATTTTAGTGAAACAACATTTGAAACATATCATGATGCTAGGTCGCATGGAACTCATGAACCTCGACGCCGCGTCCCAAATCAAGATGATGAAAAAGATTTTATCTTTGGTCAGGTTAAAGCTATGACAGCCGCTTTTATCAGTGCCCCTATCTTCTGTGATAACTCCTTTCGAAGGAGATCCGAACAAATTTAAACAATGGATTAAAGAAGTCGAAAAATACGATATTTTGTCCGGAAAACAGGCTCACGAAATTCCCATGCTCGCGTATATTACGAGTAAACGTTCGGTTGGAGATTATATCAAAAGATACTTAGACGAGACAGACGCGTCAGAAGAAATTCCGTCATGGAATGATCTTAAAGAATCACTTAAAAATCGATTCGCGGAAATTACGGATTCCCAACACGCGTTAGCAGTAATGCGCAGGACGCGACAAAATTCAAACGAGAGTGTTCAATTGTGCGCGGAAAGATTAATACAAATCGCGGAAGACGCCTACAGTAAAGATAGATTAAAAGATCCTTTAGTACAACAGCAATTAGTTGACATCTTTTGTGATGGTTTGACTTGACTATCTTAGAATGAAAATCCTTCGGGAAAATCCCAGAGACTTAGAGTCAGCAATACAGGTAGCTATGCGCGAACAAAATCTAAGACAAAGACTAGCAATAAGAGGATCTAATCTGACAAACAATGTACAAAATGACGACAACAGACAGACTTCTTCAAGTTTTGACACTATCACTCCTGTCTTAAGAGACCGATTGGTTAACTTTGCCCCGGTAGAAACTAGAAATGAAGAACCTATGGAAATTGATCATGCGAGAAATAACAGATGTTTCAAATGTAAGAAAACAGGTCATAGGGCCTGATTCTGTCCGCAAAATAAACGCCAAGTTAGGCCCCGCCCCCAATTGAGTAAACGACCAAATCAAAACCAAACTATACATAATGTAGAGCAAAGTCCCCTCCCACCGATCGAATGCTGGAATTGTGGTAGGTTAGGGCATGTACGGGCAGATTGCTGGAGTCCGCGCATGTATCAGAGAACGCAACAAAATAGAGGTAGGCCGGCCAACCGTCAAAAACGATCATATGACTTTAATGACCAAATTAATAGGAGATCGACCAAGGACTGGAGCCCTCGCGCCGTTTTTGATAAACAAAATCAGGAAAACTAAGATGTTCTTCCTTCGTTGAAGCCCGAAGAAAGAACTTTAATAAAAGGCCTACATTTGAAATTAATTTTACTAACAACCCCAGTAGCTGTTTGTTAAAGATAGGTAAAAATAAATTTAGAGCTTTGGTAGATACTGGCGCGGCAGTATCTTTAATTAGTAAGAGAATGTATGATAATTTGTTTCCCCGCCCCAAATTGTGTAAAAATGACATTCCCTCTCTTCAAGCAGCAAATGGTAATTCTTTAATCGCGGTAGTAATGTAAATATCTCATTTAAGATTGCAGGGTTAACTTTAGACCACAAACTTTATGTGACAAAGGGACTCAACAGAAATCTGATTCTCGGTCGTGATTGGCTCAAGAAAAACAATGTTCGTTTATACTTTGATCTTGGACTCATGCGCATTGATGGCAAAGCTTATGCTGAATTAAAAGAAGATTTACACATCTCAACAATTGTAAGAACACCCAAGAAACTTATTATGAAACCAAATATGGTGACAGTATTTTATGGAAAAGTTAACAGCAATTTCCCTGTAGAAGAAAAAGACTTGGTGGAAGTAAACAGTATAGACAATAATTGTATTATGGAGGACCCAGGACTATATTTAAAAGACTCAGTTTGTGTAGTCCGGAGGGACAGGAGAATTCCAATGATCTTTGTTAATCAAACCAATAAAAGTTATAAAATTCCAAGAGGATACATCGTAGGACGTGTCACCGCGTTGAAACCCAAAGAAATCTCGGAGATACAAGCGTGACAGGAAACTGAAGAAACTGAACAATGACTTATTTGCTAAGAAAGACAGTGATCTTGGAGTGACTGATACAGTCAAAATGAAGATAGAGACTGGAGATCAACACCCAATAAAGAATAGACCATACCGAGTACCCCTAAATAAAAGACAGATAATTGACAAGGCGATATCAGAGATGATGAGCGCAAAGATTATTGAGAGATCACAGTCGCCTTGGTCATTTCCTTTGGTAGTAGTTAAGAAGAAGGATGGATCAGACCGAATGTGCGTAGACTTTCGAAGTTTAAACAAGATAGTAAGACCAGTATCATTCCCATTACCGTTGATTGATGATATCCTATGCTTGCTCGGTAAAGCTAAGTACTTCACTGCACTAGACTTGAAAAGTGGATATTGGCAGGTAAAATTAGATGACTCAAGTAAAGAAAAAACAGCCTTCGCATGTCATAAGGGATTGTTTCAGTTTAATAGAATGCCATTTGGGTTGAGTAATGCACCAGCAGTCTTCCAGGAACTAATGAACATCGTTCTTCAAGGACAAGAGGAGTTTGCTATCGCATACCTGGATGACATCCTCATATTCTCAGAAACACCGGAAGATCACCTCCATCATATCCAAGATGTGTTTAATCGCTTAAGGACACATGGACTAAAACTCAAGTTAAAGAAGTGTAGTTTCTTCAAGGAACAGACTGAATATCTTGGCTTTATCATTAATGAACATGGCGTAAAACCAGATCCAAAGAAAGTGGAGGCTATTAGAAAGTTACCCGCACCTACTACAGTCCGAGAAGTCCGTGGTTTTATAGGTATGTGTAGTTATTATAGAAGATTCATACCAAATTTCTCCAAGATTGCGGAGCCACTAATTGACTTAACCAGAAAGTATGCCAGATTTAAGTGGACACCTTGCTGTCAAGAAGCATTTGACTTCCTTCAGGAGAGTTTAACAGTAGTACCTCTGTTAGCATATCCAGATACTAATAAGCCATACATCTTGTACACTGATGCCAGTGACAATTGTATTGGTGCTTGCCTAACGCAGAAGACTGATGAAGGAGAAGATAAGCTGATATACTACTTATCTCACAAGCTGAGTAAAACCCAAGTGAAATGGTCAACCATAGAAAAAGAAGCATTTGCAATTCACTACGCTCTTCAAAAGCTAGACCATTACCTTCACAGTGCTCAGTTTACTATAAGGACGGATCACAAACCGCTAAAATACATCTTAGAATCTCCAATGCAGAATAAGAAGATTCAATTATGGGCATTGAGTATCGCTGGATACAACTGTAAGGTAGTGTACATTGAAGGCAGATTCAACTGCTGTGCGGATCTCTTATCCAGGTTACCATCCACTATCTCTGAGGATGAAGATGAAGAACAATCAGAATGTGATGAATCGGATGTTAAAGACAATTTCTTTGAAGTAAACGTATTAAACTCAAATGCTTTCTCGCCTAAAAGATTAGCCAAGTGTGAAGTTAAACAGCATGATGAACTGTTCAAACCCTTCATTGATTTACCGGAAGATATCAATATCAAGGAAAGTCAGCAAAACGATGAGCAGATTAAGAAACTGAAGAGCCGGTTAAACAAAGGAACAGCAACGGCAGCTGAAGAAAAGAAGTTCCTAGAAATAGATGGTTTAATGTATTATCTTTCAGATGGAGACTCGGAAGGCCCAAGACTTCGCCTGTATATACCACGTGAGTTAGAATTTTTGGTGGTGCAGCAATACCATGATGGACTTGGACATATGGGAGTGGACAAAACGTATGACGTAATCAGACAAAAATATTACATGCCAAATTTATACAAGAGGTTGTATTCTTATATAGAAGGATGCGTAGTATGCCAAACGAGGAGCAATAAGAGGACTCAACCCCCACTCCAGGAGACAGACATACCACCATTTCCCATGGCTAAGGTAGGACTTGATTTGTCAGGACCATATCCAACTTCGTTGTCAGGAAACAAGTATATAGTTTCATTCATTGATATTTACTCTGGATGGCCAGAAGCATTCCCTGTTCCTGATAAATCAGCTGACAATATAGTACATCTTATATTGGAAGAAATATACCCCAGATATGGCTGTCCTCTTCAAATTCTCACAGACAATGGAACAGAAAATGTGAATAAGAAAGTGGAAGAAACATTGAGAGAATTGAACATTAACCACGTCACGACATCTTACTACAGTCCTCAAGGCAATGGTAAAGTGGAAAGATTCCATCGAACTCTTCATGACGTAATGGCTAAGAAGATAACGGACAATGCTCAAACATGGGACATTCATATTAATCAGACATTAGCAGCCATTCGCTTTCATCCGAATGAGTCATCAAAGTTTTCCTCACATTACCTTATGTACAATAGAGACGTTGTTTTACCTCTGGACACTTTAATTAAACCTCGCCAAAGATATGCCGGAGAAGATCAACATAAGATCGCGCTTCAAGAACAACACAAGGCGTTCATGTTAGTACATCGCAATATGAAGGAGGCCAAGAAGAAACAAAAAGCACAAGCTGATAAGAAGAGTAAAGATGAAGAATTTCAGGTAGGAGACCCAGTTTACCTCAAGAACAACAGGAGACAAAATAAACTAGATAAGAAATGGCTCCCTTATCACCGAATTATTGAACAGAAAGGACCAGTTAGCTTTGTGGTTAAGGATCAATTAACGGGATCCACTACCAAGTGTCATGCACGGCAATTAAGACTGGCAGATATTTCGCACTGGCCCCTCTCACAAGAAACTGAAGATGGTGGAAGAACTCTAAGAAAAACCAATTATGTGGTGCCACCGGAAGAGGAAGTATCTTCGGAAAATGATGACGAGATGCAGCCAGATCCACTAGAAAGAGCCATACAGTTCAAACAACGTGAGAGAGAAGATTCTTCAGACGAAGAAGACATACCCCTCGATGAACTTCAAAGACGCATAAGAGCTAAAAAGATCATGGATGAACAACAGTGTAATGATGAGCAGGATCAGACTGTAGAGTCAGGATCGGATGAGAACCCTGAGTCAGAACAAAGTGAATACAATGATCAAAACTATGAGATACCCTTATATACCCCAAATGTACCCTTGGATGAAGATATGGAAATTTGTGAAATAAACGCTAACGTAGGTCTAGGCTTCACCCCAAACCCCAAACCGCGTAAACAAATCCCCAAACCTCGTAAGAATAGAGTTGTTAGTAAACAGCAGCATGTAGAGAATTGTATTACTATTATGGCCGACATGGTGAAAGCATTGATATAATGTGTTATAGATGTAAATAATATTGAATATGCTTAAAGCTTTGTATATAGTATTAGACGCAGTAGTATTAGGCTAACTCTCTTAAAAATCCACAGGAATGACACAATTGGTCACAATGGTGGGTTAAATAAGTTATTTAATTGTAGATGTCAAGTAATCTCGATAGATTGGAGACCGAGTTACTGGAGTTATCGATGGTGCCCCCTAGAGAGGTTCATGTTAAAGTGAGACATGGGAGAGTAACAATGACATTAACGTTAGATATTTACAACCATGATGTGGCTGAAGGAGGACCCTCTGAGGTGGTTCTAACCTTAATGGGACGAATTATGAATATTAGGACCCAAATAGCAAGAATAACTCGTAATCGCATTTAAAAATGAATATGCTTTGCATTATGTATATTGCACGCTTTTGAATGGATATTGATATACCACCATTAGTAAAACGCGGACGTAGCACCTAGAAATTTACGGAGATTTAACTCGAAATATATGAACGGACGATTCAGTAAAGAAACTATAATTGCGTCTACAATAAGTTTGAGTAAGAAATTTGAAGTTGCTTGTAAATAAAGAGAATATAACGATCGACATCTTGATTATGAGACAAGGTTGTTCAGGTTTTCATGGTTCATTGCTAATACCTCCTTATTACAATCGAGAAAGTCAATTTAATATGTCTGACTCCTTTCAGAATTTTATTAACGACATAGATACATATACACTATGGGATCCTATCAACTTAAAATATCCAGATATAGGACACATTAAAATTCCTGATAAATTAAAAGATATAAAGGTTTTCCCTATGAACACACTGATGGCGGAATCGCCAGTAGACAGTAATTTACAACCTATGGAATCATCACCTTGGGTGGGAAGTATTTGGTTCTATGTATTTTTGATTTTGGCAGTGATAATTATATTTGGAATTTGTATTATGAAACGCAAAACTATCAAAAAGTTAGGAGATATGTGCTGTGGTTGCTGGTCAGGTTGTCGAAAAAGGGGTAGTGACAGAGATGAGGAAAGTTCAGGCAGAGACTTTTCGCCTCGTGTGAATCCTGAAAAGCGAAATTCTAATGAGACTGTTGAGATGAAAACCTTAGTGAAGGATACCCCGCCCCCGGAAAAACCTCGACGAATTGGAAAACGAGGAGCTCGTACCAATGTTCGCAGTACTGGATCGATAACCGCAGAATTAGCACGCCAGATGACTGAAGAGGAGAGGAACTATGATTTACCGTGGCCCGAATGTTACAGACCAGACCCGGAATTGGCACGTAAATACCTAGAAGAAAAGTCGTTGATGTCTAAGGAATAGAGGAATGCAGCAGGTGTTCCGCGAGATGTCACCTCGCCATCCGCGCCGTAAGCGCCGTTGATGTACAAATTAATTAAATATTGTGGATGTGATGAATCTTTGAAAAATTGTGAATAATGTGAAATTTTATAATTTGAAATTAATTCTGGAGGACTGTGAAATTCGATTGGAATTCATGGATTTTGAATTACGTGGACATAATCTCGATTGATTCCGTATTAGCGTTATACGATCACCGATTCGCCTTATTTGAACTTGATGTTATTCTGTGGACGCCGAAAAACTTTATTGTGGACTCTATGTGTATGCTTGACTGTGTGAATTTATTATGTGTGCTTATGTGTTGTATAATAGTCTTAAACATGTTTATGTGGACAGTGACATTTAATCCTGGACATTATATTTGAATTATATTGAACTTTAACTATTGACCAATGGACAATTTTGGTCGACATTCATTAATCATGATTGTATTTTAATTTGATTATTGATTATTATTCATTTGGTGGTGATTGTATTTGACTTTAATATTGATTATTATTGGTGATGGAGGTTATATTGATCAGTGTTGATTTGTTGTTTGCAACAATCAAACGATTCTGTGTAGTTATGTTAATCGTGTACGTTTTGTTCAATAACTGTTGTGGTGTTCCAAGCCGGTAAAAGAAATGATCACTTAATTCTATTTCTTAATAGAGATGTTCCGACTGGTGTGTCACTAGAAGGTTCATCTGACCAAGGAGAGTTTAAAGGGTAATTTCTTGCACCGGGCACCTGGCGGAAGAAATCTCCCTCCGGGATATTTCTTTTGTTAGGGGGACGTATGTAACCAGATAGCCGTCTTGGCTGTATATTAAATTACATGTAGTCGAAAAATAGGTGGCAAACAAAAGTTTGTTATACGAAATCTAATCATATATTATTTGATATCACCAGTTTGGAATTTAGGGTTGGAATACTCAATTTGAAGTAAATATGTTCAGCGCTTCGACAGCCATATAATTAACATTAAATTATGATGAGTACTTCATTAGTTTCGGTCAAGCAGAACGTTGGCTATGCACATGATTCAGAGGATAATAGCTACGGAGCTGATGTCGCTATGGGTTAAATATATAGAAATCATGTTCAGTGTGAAGTGTTGATTGTTTGTAATGATAATATAATTATTTATGATTATACCACTTGGACAGAACTAATCTGAATTACTTTTTCTCTTTGTGTGAATGATCATATATAAGCTTATGTAGAGAGAATGAGGACGATTTTAGGTTGGGCGTTCGTGAGATGTTGGAAACTGCTAGTCAGTGTTAGAGATTGAGATTTGAATTTGTAAGACTTTGAAAGTTGCTTTGTAAAAATCTATACGATCACGGTTTAATAAATTATTGTTCAACACCCAACGGGACTTACCATTTCTGGACTGGACAAGGAATTGAACCAACCCATAGGCTTACAATGTCCCATGCTTTGCTATTCCCTTAACCCTGGTTGATTATTTGACTGCCCCCCCCCCCCCCCCCCCCCCCCCCCCCGGCAGATAATTGGACAATATCCCAGCCGACATTACCACAAGAATATGTTTCTCCTTGTCTAACAAATCAATCATCAAATGGGAATGTGGGCAATAGATATATTGTCAGTTCCTTGGTAAGAAATTGATGTTGACCTCGGCCTATGCTCTCGGGCAACAGTTCTTACCCCAGGACTAACACAATGACTACTGCCTTCATACCCATTTAAGAGATGTATAATGTCTATGAATGACACACAACGACAAACGTGTGATAGCAATGGGTCTCCTGAGTGACTCCGGTGACCTAAAAATACAGAGTATAGCTACATGAACATGGTGATATTACATGAATACTATACCACATATATTCTCTCTTTGATCTATCAGTCAACAGTACAGTCAGACACAGGGAACCTGTAAAGAGACCATGGACTATTACATACTACAGACTGGTATAATCTTGAACTATTACATACTAGTACTCGATGATGTCCCACGCAAGCACGGGATTTAACAATATATACACATTTATATGATACAATGCTTAATATTTTGAAAAATATTTTTTGGTTCATTATTGTATATATTGTGTCGATTTTTTTCTGAATTGCTTTCTTAACCTTTTCTTTAAAATTGAAATAAAAACCCAACTGCATGGCTGGATTTTTAGAGGAGTGGGGATGAAAAATTTAAACTGAAATGGATGATATATACATTTATTGTATACCCATCAATTTTCCTCTCTTGATACTGTCAATTTTACAGAGTGTGATCCGATTTTCCGAATCACCACAAATCGACGTGATCCGGCCCTTTGGATCAAGTTACTGTTATAATAATATATTTACATTCAGTGTATATTTCCCTTTATCTTTGCATTGGAAATCTGCAACGTTCAATTTTCTATGAATACACTTTGATAATTCATGCGCCATGTGCACAAATATAAACGTCTCCACGTGTTTTGAGTATATTTAATTTTGTAAGATTAAATGAAACGTTTAATCTTACATAACCAATTTGATATGTACTTTCGAAAAATAATCATTAACTTATATCTATTCCTTAAAAATGGGATTTTTCTCTACAGAGTTTCTGGCACTATATTTTTAGTCGCGGAACCGAACTAAATAAGATGTTGATATGGCTGTTCCATGTATGTTTCATATCCCTGACTGAGAGCATATATATTGGCTTTACAGCAACGACACACATATATTTCATACAAATAGACATCAGTATGAATAAAAATATAAGCATTGAATGCTTATTATACCCGCACTTTCTAAAGAAAATTTGGGTATATTGTTGTTACCCTATTCCGTCTGCCTGTCCGTCCGTCTGTCACGTTTTACTTTCTCAAACTGCTCTTACATCTTATAAACCAGCAAACTGAACTCTTGGAGTATGATTTGGGGTGTCATGTTGTTTTGTAAAAAGGTTTCAAAAATTCTCTGATAGTCCTGGGGGTCAAATAATTGGTAAAAAATGACGTTTTTTGACAAAAAACCTTCTTCCTCGAACTCCTTTTACATTTTCAACAGTAGACAAATCATCTCTTGGAATATGTTTTGGGGTGTCTTATAGATGCGCAATAACGTTTCGGAAATTTAAATTTTGTCCTGGGGGTCATTAAATGGCTGAAAAATGACGTTTTTATACAAAAAGTCTGGTTTCAAAAAAAAAGATTCCTTATTCCTTAAGTATTATCATTTCCTATTTCAGAGGAGGGGGGGGGGGGGGGGTTGTTGTTTAAAAACAACTCCGGGGGGTGGGGAATGACCCAAGGGACAGGGGCCAATTTGTCTTAAATGTATCTTGACATGATCAGCAGAATTGGACAGAATGATCACTATAGGGCATCTGCAGAGTCGGGCCCTAAATAGTTACAAAATCAATCTACAAAAAATATTGATAATATGTTATATATGTATCTAGAAATGTCTTTATTTTCAAAATGATTAACAAATTAATCAGTCAAAATGAGTTATAAATAACCGATTGGCAATTCTGCAATTGATTGCATGATCCCTAGTATAATATCACATTTATATTTTCATATATAATTATACATGTATGTTAACAATCAGGATTAAAATGCACAAATTTTCATGAGTCATAAATCTTGACATACCACATATCTATTGACAAAAAAGAATAAGCAATTTAAAATAAAAGAAAATTAGTCATTAACTCTTTTTCTATTACTGGTGTATGATGATGGGGTAGGGGGTATAATGGAGAAAAAAAAAAGCTGCAGCATGCCTTCATTCTCACTAAAAATGTATATCCAATCCACACATCCTGGGGATGGGGAACAGTTAGGCCACTTCCCCTTCCTTCCTATTATAACTCATATAAACATGATATTTAATACCCAAATTTAATACAAAATAGGGTCAATATTGAGTCAACTCAATAGTGTAAGTCAAATGACAAATGAAAAAATAAAAAATTTCTGCAATTAAAATGACAGAAACTGTAGATAAGCTTATTTAAACAAGAGGCCCATGGGCCACATCGCTCACCTGAGCAACAACAGACATAATAAAATCAGCTTTATAGAGTCATATACAAAATATCTGAACAATGTCGTATAATAGATCCTGTATAAAAAAAAAAAAAATTCCCCTGCATATTCTTATGTTTATCATTGACCCCCCTTTGTAACAGGATGATTTTACAGTCATATCACATATTGAGCATTGCAGTTCTCGAGAAGATGATCAGACCTAAACAACTGTTTATGGACTATAAACCTACATCAAACTTTGAACCCCTTTTGAGGTCCAAGAATTGTCCAGGGGCCAGAGTCTAAACAATTTTAAAGAATCAACAATATGTCAAAATGCTTGCATATAAGTAAAACCATATATAAAAACCATTTGAATTTTTGTGAACAATTTAAATGTTTTCCTTTGAAAAATTGGAACCCCCCCCCCGCAATGATGTGGCCCAACCCTACTCCTGAAGAATATGATTTTGACAAATTTTAATCTAGACTATTTGAAGACTGAACTGACTAAAGCTTTTCTAGACAATTTTTGTTTTAGAAATTTTTCCCTATATATTCCTATGTAATAATTTGACACTCAGATTGTGGCCCCATCCTACCCACAGGGATCATAATCTGAATAATTTGAATTTTCCCTACCTGAGGATGCTTCCGGACAAGTTACAGCTTTTCTGCCCAATTTGTTTCTGAGAAGAAGATTTTTCAAGATTTTTCTCTATATATTCCTATGTAAAAATTCGACCCCCCATTGTGGCCCCATCCTACCCCCAGGGATCATGATTTGAATAAACTTAAATCTACATTACCTGAGGATGCTTCCACACAAGTTACAGCTTTTCTGGCTGATCAGTTTCAGAGAAGAAGATTTTTAAAGAATGACTCTATATATTCCTATGTAAAATTTGACCTCCCCATTGTGGCCCCACCCTACCCAAGGGGATCATGATTTGAATAAACTTGAATCTACACTACCTGAAGATGCTTCCACACAAGTATCAGCTTTCTGGCTGATCAGTTTCAGAGAAGAAGATTTTTAAAGATTTACTCTATATATTCCTATGTAAAAAAAAATCGACCCCCCATTGTGGCCCCACCCTACCCCCAGGGATCATGATTTGAACAAACTTGAATCTACACTACCTGAGGATGCTTCCACACAAGTTTCAGCTTTCCTGGCTGATCAGTTTCAGAGAAGAAGATTTTTTAAGATTTACTCTATATATTCCTATGTAAAAAATTCGATCCCCCCATTGTGGCCCCACCCTACTCCCAGGGATCATGATTTGAACAAACTTGAATCTACACTACCTGAGGATGCTTCCACACAAGTTACAGCTTTTCTGGCCGAATGGTTTTTGAGAAGAAGATTTTTAAAGATTTACTCTATATATTCCTACGTAAAAAATTCGAACCCCCATTGTGGCCCCACCCTACCCCCAGGGATCATGATTTGAACAAACTTGAATCTACACTACCTGAGGATACTTCCACACAAGTATCAGCTTTTCTGGCCAAATGGTTTTTGAGAAGAAGATATTTAAAGATTTACTCTATATATTCCTATGTAAAATTTGACCCCCAATTGTGGCCCCACCCTTCCCCCGGGGATCATGATTTGAACAAACTTGAATCTACACTACCTGAGGATGCTTCCACATAAGTTTCAGCTTTTCTGGCCAAATGGTTTTTGAGAAGAAGATTTTTGAAAAATACATACAAATATTCAATGAATTTTAATTATCTCCCCTTGAAAGAGGGTGTGGCCCTTCATTTTAACAAATTTGAATCCCCTTTACCTAAGGATGCTTTGTGCCAAGTTTGGTTGAAATCGGCCCTGTGGTTCTGGAGAAGAAGTCGAAAATGTAAAAAGTTTACGGACAGACGGACAGACAGACGGACGCCGGACAAAAAGTGATCAGAAAAGCTCACTTGAGCTTTCAGCTCAGGTGAGCTAAAAAAGATGATGTTACAGTATGCTGGCAAAGGGAGATCACATTTTAGAAAGTGAAAGTAAAACTATAATATTTTCCATCAAAATAATGTTACCTAACAGCATAGTGCAATGGGTTAGAGCGTTAACAATGTGTCTGTAAGTAGAGAGTTCGAATCCTGCTGGGGCTTTACCTTAAGTTTCCAAAAAATTTAAAAACTTATTTTTTTTGCCTAATATTCATTTGTAAAAATTTTTAATTCTTAAACGGTGAAAGTAATTTAATTAGAATATAACTACATATAATATAAATAACGCACTTTTATCCACATAAATATCGACATGTGTTTGATACCACCTTTTAAAATCGTTAAAGCAGTCCTGCAGTGAAAATCATTGCGCAATATATGACATTTATTTTGCACTGTTTACAGTATTCTTTATTGCAATTACATGTACAGGCCTTCATTGTTATCAAAATATTTTGATTATTTTTTATTTATCCATGGGTAGTGGGGGGGGGGGGGGGGGGGGGGGGGGGGGGAGGTGGGATTGTAGTCTGAGGTTTACTTTTGGTAATTTTACTACATAAATGATTTTTTTTTTTGGGGGGGGGAGGGGGGGTTCTGGTTTTCTCACCCCCACCCTTTCTCTAAATCCATACACACAATGATGTTGGCACACAAAAGCATATATAAAGCAGGCAGCCGCCAGTGGGGGTGGGGGGGGGGGAGGGGTGGGCATAATTCAATTTTGTTTGTAATAATTATATAGACCATACTCTCTATGACATGAAACGTTTAGATTATTGATTAATTGAAAATTCACATGCAAACAGTTCAACCGCAAATTGCACATAAAGGCAATATGTGTATTATGGGATGTGAACTCAGCATTTATGAAAAATATAATTTTTAAAAAGTACCGGAAATTGCATGTGGCCTTCTTTTTGACTAAAACTAGTACAAGAGAGTGTTATTTAGAGGCAAACACTTGGTGCGGGTATTACTGTCTAATGACAGCATCTAGTTTTTGGATGTCGTCGGTCCTATGACACACCAAGCGGTGCAGACAAATTATCATACCGCGCTAACATGCCTAACGTGTGTGGCCTTAATTCTTTTTGTTGCAGCTGACTGGAAAAAAAAACCCCAAACTTTTCAATTTTAATTCAAACAAGTGAGTGGTTATTTAGTGCACCGTATCTCTAAATTTTGTTCTTTAGGTCAAATTTTACTATAATTTTTATAACTGTTTCAAATAAAAATTTCAGATAAAAGACTTTTTTGAAAAAAATTATTGGGGAGGGGGGTCACCCCCCCCCCCCCCCCCCCCCATTCAACTTTCCCATTTTATGTATACATCATTTATTCATTTATTCATATAAACGTAGAACACAATCTGTTCATTGTTTACAAATTAATGTAAAAGGTTTACTACCAATCTTTCCTGGTATAAAAATGTATGAAATTAAAAGACGCTAGTGTATGCCAGTAATGCAACCGTGAAACGATAACGTGCCATTATCATTGTGATGTCATGAAAAAGTTCACACATTAATGAACGTAGAGTTTTTGAAATCAGCCGGTCCCACCGGCAAAACCGGTAAATATTTCAAATGTACGGTAATTTTTCTTATTTAATCGGTCAGAAAGTATGGTAATATAAAATACTACTTCAAGACCTCTAACGTCTTTACAAGCAAAATATTTGCAACACCTTCAATTGCCCAGGTCGAAGTTTACATGCATTGTAACGGTAAGGCTAATTAACAAAATAATGTTATATGAGATACATAAGATAAGGTCTCTGACTGCTATTAACTGAAAGCTATGATTTCCAATTTATTTTACAGTCACAGTTGACAAACTATGTTTAAATTTTAATATTAAAAAATGATAACAAATTTAAACTTTAATATATTTTTTTGGTAATTTTATGTCATTTGTGATTTTTCGTCATTTTGTGCGACCGTACTCCGTAAACAACATGGCTCTTGCCAACCATGAGGAGCAGTCGCCAGTTTAGATCAGCTTTCATTTTACCAGAAAATTAGACGGAATTTGAAATATTTGTAAAACATTTACAAGAAAAGAAAAACAGAAACACAAGTACCTTGATGAAACATCCTGCGCATCAAGCATTGACCAGTTTCAATATCTATTCATAAGGCTATTGTGAAACAATTGCTTACGTTTTCAATGCAAAGAAATTAAAAGTAAAGAGATTCAGGAAAATTTTCTCCTCTTTTAAATATAATTTTTCCATTTTTTTCCCCCCGCTTTTTTCATAATATGTGTTTTTTATATTTTATTTGAAAGTCAAATATGGACCTGTAAATATTTGTACAGACCGGTAAATTCAATGAAATCACTGGTCACTTGACCAGTGAATTTTTTTTAATTTCAAAAACTCTGTGAATGTTTTCGCTTTTCTACAGGTTCATATATAAGGAAACATATTTGCAAATGTAAATATCAAGTATTACCTTCTATGTATACTCTAAGTAAGTTCCCAGTAAATATATTCACTCTTTACATAATCATTCAATATTATTTCATTGCAAGTATACATTTTCAAATTGATACAAACTCCCACTGACTTGGATCCGCCAAATCGTGTCCACCACCTTACCCTCATTTTTGCTATTTCGGGCTGGTTTATCGAAAATGAAAGTAGGTTTTTAATTAATTTTACAATCATTACTTTTCAGGCAAAATTCAATTAGAGTTTATGGACATCATATCACACTTGTTGAAATACCCAAGGTGTAAGCAGTTACTCTGGTCAGTCTGGTGCAGCCATTTTTTTAGTTTATTGGCAAACTGTCTTAATCTTTAAGTATATATATATTCTTACATGTAATACATGTGTAACAGAGACACTTTTTGCCTCTGCTGGGGTTTGAACCCGGGTCCTCTGGCATGCCAGTCCAGCACTCTACCGATCGAGCTAAAGGGTTAACCCACTAGCCAGAGCTAGTAGGAATGTCATATACCTGACTCTACCACATTGTCCCCCTCCAAGGAAAGAGTCGTCCTCGACGCTTCTGGAGTGCCAACACCTATGGGGCGAAGTACCGGAAACAATCTCTCTCACCCGCCAGAGAATACCCAGGTCCCAACGTGGGCGCCAAATGTAACAGAGACACTTTTTGCCTCTGCTGGGGTTTGAACCCGGGTCCTCTGGCATGCCAGTCCAGCACTCTACCGATCGAGCTAAAGGGTTAACCCACTAGCCAGAGCTAGTAGGAATGTCATATACCTGACTCTACCACACATGTTTAAGTGGCAATAACTTTTTTCAATATTTTTTTTTTCAAATTCAGGTGTTTGATTAAGACATTGACAAATATATTTTCATAAAATATTTGGTCTATCAAAAGAAAAACTAAATGTTACTTATTTTTTAGATAAATGCAATCCAACCCCCCCCCCTCCCCCCCCCCCCCCAAAAAAAAAAAAAACAAAAACAAAAACAAAAACAAAAAACATAGGCCAGTAACTTCAACAAGATTTTCCACAGAGTAAAATGTTTATCAGGGACGCAGTCTTTTATCAAGGGGTCTTGGGGTCACCCAGGGTCTCCAGTGGTATTGTCATTTTTTCGCAATTGTGTAAATTTTGTGTCGAAATTTCACAGAAGTGGGCGTTTTAAGTTTGCAGAACCTGTGCCCGATCCTTTTGTATATACCATCTTTACAATAAAATATGTTCAAATCAAATCCAACCATTCTATTTGTGGATTGGTATTTCTTATTGAAATCACTCATATCTACCAGTACATACAGCTGTTGGTTTGAAACAACTTACCCCCTCCTCCATTAGCTGAACTAAGTTACAACAGTTTTTTCTTCAAAACTTTACATATCTACATGTATGACACAATTTCGAAGGTTTGTTTCCGGGTCAGCCATTTGATTTCAATATAGGCTATACCAGAGACATAAATAACAGAGATTGGCAACTCCGCCATTAGCGTGTTTTGTTGTTGAAAAATGTTACGGGACCAACCTTACTTTGAGAACTACATATTAGTAAACTGAGATGATCTTAATCCGAAAGTATCTTGTTTTTATGAAAAATGTGCATAGGTTTTAGACGTTTTTGAAACAAAAAATTGAAAAATAAGATTAATATATAGAAAATATATTGGCCAGCTATAAAACATAGGCGAAATCTCGGACGACGGGTAGCCAACTGCCTCCTAAAACTCCTCTTTTAATATTGTTTATGACATAAACACATGAAAATATAATATTTTGAATATTTTGGTAATAGAGTTTAGCTGTTTATATTTCGATATAATTGTTTATTAGAAAGATATACTGATTTAAACAGGGAATACTTTACGATAGGGACCACGAGATTTCGCGAGATTTCGATCAGAAGCGACCAATCTCTGTTATTTATGTCTCTGGCTATACATAGTTGATTTTTCTAAAATATCGCGTTGTATCTCACCTAAATTGTCACTGGCATGATATATTGAAGAAGTAGACTACATTGTAGAATATATGATATGACAAACCTTTTGTTTCACGGGGAACAATTATCTAAACGGATAGAAATAACCTTTCCTTGTCTCTTCCCAAATCTGTCTATCGTCTGTTCGACATACGTCACGGCGATGCTTAGACGTTTCGCCACCCAACTATTTCTACCCCAAGTCGTTTCGGTCCCAGGTAATGAATATACCAGTATTCAAAAATAGGAAAAGCTATTCGAAAATTTAGTTTTTTATGTATTGATCGGTCAACTTAGTTTTCATTATTACTTAATTTCACTTATATATTACTTAACGTACATGTATATATACTCGAAGTAAACATTTTTTTAAGGGGGGGGGGGGGGGGGGGGTCTGCGGTGTCATACTAAAACACGCCTGCCGACGCCTGCCGGGGAAAACACGCCTGCCGAGAAAATCTAGACGCCTGCCGTTTACCTGATGGATTATTTTAATATTTTCTTTGATATTTTATTTTACTTAACTAAATTAATGATCATAGAAATAAAAAGTTGAGTTAATATTAATTATTTAGCTCAAAATTAGCAAAAACGTTCAATGTTGGTAAAGATAGATAACTCTTACGTAGAATTTATACGCCCGCCGAGGAAATCTATACGCCTGCCGTTTAATTGATGGATTATTTTGATATTTTCTTTGATATTTTATTTCACTTATCTAAATAAATGATAATAGAAATCAAAAGTTTCATTAATTTATTAATTAACACAAAATTAATAAAAATCGGGTGAGAAGATAACTCTTACGCATAACTCATACTTCCGCGGAGAAAATCTATACGCCTGACGTTTATCTGATGGATTATTTTAATGTATCTATAAAACTGTTCCACGATCGTTTGGTCTATAGACCAATCCTGTTTTAATTAATGTTTTTCTGAATACTAGATGAAAAATCGTGTTTCAAAAAGTGGAAACCAACAGAAATCGTGATATCAGTGCTTTCCTATATTTGGAAACCTTTATAATAAAAGAGAGTGCTTTGGAAACGTGTACATATATAGTTGTTTGCTTGTCAATTCTCAGCAAGGAATCAACTGAAGCCGTTTTCTTGAGATTTCCAAGATATTCTCCCAATTAATTCGAAAACTATGGAAAAATATATATGTAAAAAGTAACGTTTTACTTAAATGTTTTCGACTTATTTTATCGAATTTCTGATAACTGCTAGAATCATAGAAGCGTATATGTATACAAATATGTATATCTATACACATGCATCTCTTTCTCTCCCTTTCTTTGTCTCCCCTCCCTCGTTCACTTCCTTTCTCTTTCTCCGTCTTTTCCATCCACTGCCTTCTCTTTCTTTCTCTCTTCATGAACGGGAAAACAATACAAACATCGAGAGAAAAAAAATACTTTTATGTAGTTGAACTTTGTTTAACTGTTCTAGTACATGTATTTTTCAATAAAAATACAGAGAAAACTATCAAGCAAACGGGATTGAATGTGCAGGAAAAATAAATTGATAGGACATGCACAACACATATGTGCCAATAAATCACTCATTTGCAAACAGATAGACAGATTTGTCATTTTTGTAGCGAGTCGGTAAGTGTGTCACTGCAACATTCGACATCTGAACGTGGTGTTTTTTTTTCGGTTTTAATTGATTTCATATAGAAGTCAAAATTTTCCAAGTCATAAATGAACACAATAATCTATGCAGGTCTTTGAACATGTTGAATGCAAAATGTCATTCCGACATTTTTAATAAATCACACTGAACAGAATTAATGGTAGGTCGAGAAACTTTTTGATAAAAAAGTAAATAATATTGCATGCATTTATATTGGCATGTGCAGATGTTTTTCATACGAAATACAATCATTCACTTCACTCTCGCTTAAACGGTTAAACGCAGTGTTTTGTAAAAAGGAAACGGAACCATTGTCACAATCTGAATATGTACATGTAGATTAATGTATTTTTATCTCAATTTATTACATGTACAAATAATATACTAATTACAAAATAACTTACTCATTATTTTCTTTACTATAATATTTGGGGCGAGTGGGGCTGGGGCTACAAGTCCAAAGATAACCAGTGATTGTTGCTCTACCTATACACGTATATTCACGTCGTGTTAGTTACTTGTATATTCTGTGTGAATTGAACGGTTTTTTGTCTCTAAAGAAACAATAGACCTTTACCTACCTGTATATTGGAAGACGACCGTGAAGCACACCTTGTACACAGGCACCTCTCTCTCTCTCTCTCTCTCTCTCTCTCTCTCTCTCTCTCAAATGTTTTAGGTGACTAGGAAAAATAGTTATGAACGAGTCGATATACGAAACACAAAACGTTATGTTTTAAGATATTATGTATAGTGTATGAACTTACACCTAATTATTAACCCAAAAGGACTATTAAAACCTTGCAGTACACTTTTATTATTCCCATTGATAGAGCAGGGTCGCTACAACAGGACTATCAGGGTTTCTGACATTTATATGTAACTTATATGTAATCTATATGAAATTGAAGACGAACACCACTTTATCCTTATATATCTCATGTACAAACACTTAATCAAAAACTATTTCTGGTTTATAGGCCATCAGTGTTTTAACTAGTCAAACTTACTTGTGCGTCTCTTCATAAAACGTATATAGTCTATTCATAACCGTTAACATATTTATAAAATACAGAAAATCAAAACTTATTTTGTAAGGGAAAGTATTATTCATTATTATCTACGAAAAAGTCCAGGCGTATAACCAAGAATGTTGACATAAGTTGAATCATTTTACAATGTTAATCATTGAACCGGGGTGCTTTTTCTGCATTAAAAATTGAGACCAAAACTCGTGAAATTTTAACCGGGCACATTTTTCAACAGCTTGGTAAAAAAAAAATCTTAATACTGATAACCTTAAAGCCGGTACCGGACACCTCATCGAAAGACAACTCATCGAATGCGACAACTCATCGAAAGGTAAAACTCACCGACGCGACATGTCAAAGAAAGACAACTCGTGGATGATGACAACTCATCGATATAAATTGAAATAAAATAAAAATGTTTGAACACTTTTCAGATTACTTTCTTCATTTTATACTCAGTCACGACATGGCTGAGGGAGGTAGCGATTTTGAGTTTCGATGAGTTGTCATAGACCCCAATAAAGCATATACTGTACATGTAGCTGCAATAATGTAACCACCTTCGATTTATTTTCATCAGACCCCCTCCCCCCAAAAAAAAGAAAAAGAAAAACAACACACAAACGAGAGTGCTACATTATTGCAGCTATAATGCAATATTGACTGTGTTGAATATTGAATCAAACCACAGAGTTCTGATTTGATTTGGTAATTGCTCTATAACTTTGTTTTTTTTTTTAATCAGATTACTTATTTTCGATTAAGATTTCGGACTTTCGTTATTCTTCCAATTCTTGTGTCACCTGTTTGTTTTTTTTATGTTGACTTGCACGATCACAATAATTGAGACTTAAAAATGCAGTGCATTTATAGTTAACTTTGAATATAAATGCTTCTATATATAAACTTGAGTGGGGAGATGATTGATCATTCACTTATATTATTTTGTTCCATTTCTTTCAAGGACAGAACAGGTAAACAGGGACAGATTAAGTTTGTGTCTAATTAAAAATTGGAAAGCCTACGGATTTCATAAGGTAGTGGTCTGCCATTTTTTCTTCTATGAACAGACTAAGTCATCACTGGAAAGGTTAAGCATGTATTGGGTTTCAAAAGTCTATGGTGGGGTATCATTCAGTCTATGTTAGATTTTCTTGATAGAAGAGGACGGTTTTTAAAATTTTTAAACTGATAGCCCCCCCCCCCCCATTTCCCTTGAATGGAATAATTGTCCGCTACATTGATATCATGCAATGTAAAATTTTGCTTCAAACTTATGAATGATCTGTTTAATATTTGTTTTTAAATACGCGGCGAAACAGAACCAGGACCTGAAGTTTTAGATATAGTTTGGTGAACTAGGCAATGAAAGTCTTAGATCTAGAGACGAAAAAGTTTTTCAAGATGTAAACAGTTACTAACATTGTACAGAACTAACTGTGTACGAAAATATTCATGCACTTTGCTTAAAGCATCTAACTTGTCTCCATATACATTTACTAAATTTACGAATTTAGGAGAATACATATTTTTAAAATCTGGAATGCTTACACAAGTACGATAGCCTGTTCTTTTTATAGATGTAATGATAAAGCCTTCATACATGGATAAAGGGTAAGCCAGTCCACTTTTCTAAAGGAATAATATTGTTGAATTGTACCTTATGAATTGATTGATTTGGTATAAATACAAATTTACATTACGTGTCTTGCATTTTGTATTTACATGTACATCAAACACAATCATTATAGCTACTGAAAAACCCCAAGCGTATTTCTGAACCTTTACAGTGCATTAGCATTATATATATTCATATATATTTCCATTCTTATTCCAGACACCACTTTTAGAATGTATATATATATATATATATATATATATATATATATATATATATATATGTGTGTGTGTGTGTGTGTGTGTGTGTGTGTGTGTGTGTGTGTGATAAAAAATATTTTAATTACACGTAAATAAAATACATACATATTTTAAGGGTTCTTCGAAAAATTCGAGATTATCTATAATCTTAAAATTCGAGTTTGTAATATGTATCAGAGACATAAATAACATATGTCTCTGTATATATTCAATTATTTGCAACAAAAAATAAAAGTATGAAAATACTGATACGATATTATTTCAATAGTAAATTATATGGACACTGATTGTCCGGTATTTGATTGTTTAGACAAGGAAATTACAACAAAGGAAGTAGAAGCTTGTATTCACAAACTCAAAACAAACAAAAGCGCAGGAAACGACCAGCTAATCAACGAATAGTTTTCCGAATTCTGTGACATAATCCTTCCTGTACTCGTTCGCCTCTTTAACAAAATTCTTAATTCTGGAGTATTCCCCTCGTCGTGGTTATCCCAATACACAAAAAAGGAAACACCAATGACCACAATAATTACAGAGGCATCCATATTACTAGCAGCCTAGGAAAACTTTTTACGTCGATCCTGAACGAGCGAGTAATGCAGTGGAACCGTAATGAGGATATCATCACGGACGCACAGTTTGGTTTTCAGGCTGGTCGCTCGACTACAGACGCAGTATTTGCATTACATAGTTTAATAACAGAAAAGTTAAATAAGAATCAGAGACTTTATTGTTGTTTTATCGATTACAAAACAGCGTTTGATACGATTAATAGAAAAAAAATTATGGTACAAATTAGTAAAGTCCGGCATCACTGGAAAATTCCTTCGAATCCTCAGATCACTTTATGTCGACGTGAGAGCCTCCGTCAGAAGTGCCGTTGAAATATCCAAAGAATTTACAGTCAACACTGGGCTACTACAGGGTGAAGTTTTGTCTCCAATTCTCTTTAACGTGTATATAAACGATTTAGAAAATCATTTCATCAGTAATAATTGTCAGCCTGTCGAACTAAGAGAACTGAACCTGTTTGTTTTAATGTTTGCAGACGACACCGTTATATTCGCGAATTCACCAGATGAGCTTCAAACTTCTCTAAATTCCTTACACGAATATGTTACTCTATGGAACTTAATTGTTAACACCGATAAAACCCAAAAATTAGTATTTAGAAAAGGAGGATCCATTGACCATTCCTGGACATACAACAATGAAATTTTGGAAAACGTTGATTTGTTCAATTATTTAGGATTGTGTTTGAACTATAACGGTAAATTTAATACAATCCAAAAGAAACTAGCAGACCAGGGCAGAAAGGCACTTTTTGGATTAAACCGAAATCTTCAGAAATTTGAATTTAACGCAGAAACTTTTCGATATATATGTTGGAAGTGTAATTTCATATGGAAGTGAAATCTGGGGTTTTCATAAATCACCAGAAATTGAGCGTTTACATCTATCATTTTGTAAGAATGTTCTTGGTGTTAGACGTAATGTATGTAATTATATGATTTATAGTGAATTAGGTCGACGTCCGCTTATTTTACAAAGAAAATTAAAAATTATGAAATACTGGTGTAAATTACTATTTGTATTTTAAAATCGTCCTATGATTACCTACGAAATAGTGCTGAGAATTGTGTAGCTTCTAGTGTAAACTGGGCAAGAGACGTCAAAAATGAATTGTTTCATGTGGGTCTAGGAGAATTCTGGATTGGACAGCAGTCACTTAGTTCTGGCCAATTTTTACATATATATGAAAATAGAATTTTTGATATTAACATGCAAGAAAGCAATGCCTTTATGGAAAATTCTTCAAAGTGTCTTTTATACAGATATCTTGCAAAACACAATTACTCGAAAATCCAATCATACCTGTAACAATCACAGATATCAGGTTAGCTTTACGGCCCTGTATTTTAAACCCGGCTGGGTATTACCCACAAGTCTGTTATTTAACACGTGATCGTGTGTGACGTAGTAGAATCTAGCCATTTTCCGGGTGTGCGGTCGTGTTGCAAGAGGGGCGCACGATTTTTCTACCAGCATGTGTATGCATATAGCTGCTTGGCTTACTTCATAACACGGGCACGGAAAACAGACCGTGGTGAGTAATGTACAGTGTATTCGATATGTATTCTTGTTATTTTTGCATGGAAAGTAAAACTTTGTAGTTTAACGTATTTCTAAATATAGCTTGGCTAGCATTCACAAAACTTACCTGTGTTGTTCACTCAGGTGTGACAGTGGAGAGAAAGTTTAAATACCCTATTCTTATTTCTATCGATAACTTTGAACGCCTTTTGTATTTGTATTTTTCTTCTCCTTTTAAATGTATTTTTCTACTGTAGAGATATTTTTGGTAAAGTGAATTAAATGGTTTGGGCGGAAGTGAGTTTCCGGAAGTGGAAGGCATATTGGTTTAAACTTTGTTTACATGTTACCATGCATATGTATTTTAATCAATATAGACAGCTATAAGATATCATTTACTATATTAATATAATAATGTTGCCTATGGTTGTTGCCTACATAGATTTATATACGGTGCGTATTGATACAGTTGATTTATTAGTGTTGACTTTGTAGCGTTGTGACAGTGGTCGATGAGCATGAGGTAGCACACGATTGGATCCGATAGGACTTTGTTTCACTACCACGCCACACCACAATCAGTTCTAGGACTACAGCCCCAGAAATAGTGATGAGGGTGGATTGTGAATGTCATTATTGAACCATCAGCGCAGGCGTCCGTATCTAGATGTCGATGGTTGAGCTAAGTGGAACCTATAGTGATAGGACAAGTGGACAAGAAGTTTTCTTGTGAATGTTTGGCAACATAGATAATATAAACGTTACTGTATAAGTGTGTTTGAAAACTGAACATTAATAGTAAGATCATTTAGCTGTCTCTCTCTCTATATATATATAGCTAGTAATTGTCAAGAAGGGAATTTAATTTTTGGGGTTTAGATTTAAGCAATTAGGTTTTTTTTTTTTTGAACGAGAGTGAGTGTGTGAGTGAGGATGAAAGTGAGTGAGAATTATTTGTAAATATTTTCTATTGATTTATTTTCTTGTAAATAAATTCATTAATTGAAACTGTTTTGAGTGTTATTTGGAGATCGCCTGGCTCAACCACGTTACAATACCTAACAAAACCAATCCAGAATAATCTTAAGATACAAATTTCTCGCATAAGACTGTCTTCACATTGTTTAAATATCGAAACAATAAGATACGAAGGTAAGAGCAGGCAGGCTCGATTATGTGATGTTTATGATACTCAACAAATTGAAGACGAGTTTCATTTTATTATTCAATGTCCTAAATATTATAATTTACGAAAAAAATACTTCAGCGAGTACTATTTTAAGTCTCCAAGTACATTTAAATTACATAAGTTGTTGGGTTCAGTTCACGTATCTACCTTGGTTGGTCTTGCTAAATATATCAAATGTGCTTTATCAATCCGTAATAATTAATTGCCAAATTGCATGTAACTCATTCAATGTATTTAAGAAACATATTCCCTTGTATGTTAACATTTGTTATGCATTTATACTATGTCTCTAGTTATGTGTAATAATTGTTGGCTCAAAACTGTATATTCAAATCGGTATATGCAAATTTACATTTAATATACTATATGTAATGTGTGGAACTGTGGGAACTGTGGAACTGTGGAACACTTGATCAGGGGTTTCACCCCCCATTTTAGACTCTAAAGAGTCTAATGTTTATATTATATGTTTATATTATATGTGAATTATTGTAAACTGATGGGCTGTATTGCCCAACGTTGTATTTCTGAATAAATAATAGTAAGAATATAATGATAACTATATGGAAAGCTGAAGTTTTTCATGAAATAAAATAAAATGAGATGGATAAAGGATTAAATCGGCAGGCGTACAACTCAGTGTCTCGGCGGGCGTATGCAGGGTAAGAACTCTTCGTCTTGTTTACAGACTTTGAACATTTTTCTAAATTTTTTTGTTAATTAATGAATAAAAAGTTACTTTTTATTTCTATGATCATTAATTTAGTAAGGAAATATAAAAGATCAAAGAAAAAATTAATATCACCCATCAGATAAACGGCAGGTGTATTGATTTTCTCGGCAGGCGTATGAATTCTGCGAACGAGTTATCTATTTACCTCATTTTCACTAATTTTGTGTTAATGAATGAATATAAAGTCAACTTTTTATTTCTACTATCAATTTTAACTTAAGTGAAATAAAATATCAAAGAAAAAATTAAAATAATCCATCAGATAAACGGCAGGCGTATAGATTTTTCGGCGGGCGTATGAGTTCTGCGTAAGAGTTATCTTCTTACCCGATTTTTATTAATTTTGTGTTAATTAATGAATATTAAGTCAACTTTTGATTTCTATTATCATTTATTTAGATAAGTGAAATAAAATATCAAAGAAAATATCAAAATAATCCATCAATTAAACGGCAGGCGTATAGATTTCCTCGGCGGGCGTATGAATTCTACGTAAGAGTTATCTATCTTTACCAACATTGAACATTTTTGCTAATTTTGAGCTAAATAATTAATATAAAGTCCACTTTTTATTTCTATGATCAATAATTTAGTTAAGTAAAATAAAATATCATAGAAAACATTAAAATAATCCGTCAGGTAAACGGCAGGCGTCTAGATTTTCTCGGCAGGCGTGTTTTCCCCGGCAGGCGTCGGCAGGCGTGTTATAGTATGTCCGGGTCTGCGGCAACAGGTCTGTGTCTGAACAAAAGACTTCATGTATAACTAGAGCCGAGCTCGTTGCAAGCAACGAGGAGGTCTTCCGTTACAGCTTCAAGTCAAGAAAGGATTGCCAATAGTCTTAATAAAACCACCCCCTTTTCCTTACATTTGTCAGGGTCTGGCAGGTATTGATAGGAGATCATCTTCATATGATCTTAACTTCTGACCAATCAGGGCTTTAAAAAATCAATTTGAACTCTTCAAAAGGAGACCAAAAATTAATACATGCCTATTTTTCATAGAAAATAGCCTCCAGATTGCAGAGTATTGAAAAACAGATGAAGGCATGTCTGTGATAAGTTGGGGGTATATTTAGATTGTATGCAAATGTAGAGATCATGGGAAGATGACCTCTTATTGATACCTATCAGACCCTGGCGAGTGTAAGGAGAAGGGGGATGGTTGTCATTAGACTGGATTGTCAATATGATAATAGTAAGTTAAGAAAATCAAAAAGAAAGCTCGCGTTAAAAGTATTATTTTCATACCAGGCAAATTCTCCGTTTAACTTACTTCACGGTTATATCAATTTATGATAACTTACAATAAGAGGCCCATGGGCCACATCACTCACCTGAGCAACAATAGCCATAATGAAATCAGATTTATTGAGTCATATACAAAATATCTGGACAATGTAGAAGAATAAAAATATAAAAAGATTTTCAAGTTTTTCTTCAGATATTACTATGTTGAACATTGAGCCACTTTTGAACAGGATGATTTCAAAGTCATATCACATAATGAGTATTACAGTTCTCAAGAAGATCTTAAGCAATATCTATAAACCTACATCAAACTTTAAGCCCCTGGTTGAGCAAAAAAATAGTCCAGGTTCTAAGCCATTGAGAATCAATAATATGTCAAGATGCTCGCATTTTTAAGTAAAACTATGTATAATAACATTTAAGCTTACAAGAATAATTTAAATTTGCCCCTTCCCCTATTGTGGCCCCACCCTACCCCTGGGGGTCATGATTTTCACAACGTTGAATCTACACTACCTGAGGATGCTTTCACATAAGTTTCAGCTTTACTGGCTGATTGGTTTTTGAGAAGAAAGTTTTTAAATATTTACTCTATATATTCCTATGTAAAAAATTCAACCCCCATTGTGGCCCCACCCTACCACAGCGGGGTCATGATTTTCACATATTAGAATCTACACTACGGAGGATGCTTTCACACAAGTTTCAGCTTTCCTGGCTGATTGGTTTCTGAGAAGAAGAACGATAATAATAAGTTGAGAAAATCGAAAACGGCTCACTTTCAAAGTATTATTTTCATACTAGGAAAATTCTCCGTTAACTTACTTCACGGTTATATCAATTTATGATAACTTTAAAAAAACACATCTTATATGTACATGTATTTAATCATTTCAACCAGAAAATCAAAACGATAAATACGTTTATGTACAACTGATGACAGGATACAAACTAAGCCTATATCATAGTGTAACCAACACAAAATTCACTGCGCTGGTGCATGGAAAATAGTGTTATGTTTCATAAACATTTCGATTTCCTGTACTCATATTTACACCTCTACCGCTAACACATGGAATAGTTTATGTAAAGTTCAGTGTTAAAACTAAACGATCGAAAAGAACACCATTTGTAAATAAACGATAATGCCTTCTCCCACCTGAGGGCGCACTACTAGTATAAGAGAGGTGCTCAGTGGTAGGGATAACTCTCCGTATAATGTTTGGCCATGCAGGCACTCAGCATCGTTTTTGAAGTGATGAACATATTTATCCGAAATTGACAAGCAAATAAAAGAATAAATTCTCAAATCTTCAAAATCGTAATCTGTAGTGGTGGTAGGGGTTATTATCTGCTCTAATTGCAAATCGTATTTATTTTTATTAAAAACCTCGGAACAATGAATAACTCGAGGAAGTCGATCGCTTAATTTAAATTTTCCGCCGCTATGGGAGCTGCCATTGAACTTTAATCTATGGCGTCACACAATCTATTCCGGTTTGTTTTACCGACATAGCATGAGTATTGGCAAATCGTGATATTCGCTCTAAATGACAAGTTCTGGAAATTTGAAACAATTGGATTTGAAACTGTTCTTATACCTTTGACTTTCCACTAAATTAGAAACGAACGTCAAAAGGAGCATGTTCGTTGAAATCTAGAAGCGGAGGATAGTGTCGGAGGAATCTCCGCTTAGCTGTGGAAACGGATGCCAAGTGTCGTAGAATTGTCTACCGACGTTATTCTGACATGATTATTCTGACTTAGAGAATGTATTTTAAACATCCCGATTACAATTATAACATACTTATTCAGCTAGCGAAGAACCTGACGTGGAATAAAATTTGTATGAGGTCATTTTCAACTTTGAATGACAGCAGGTTAACAGCTGTCATTTGTTAAATAAAAATACTTTTATTGATGCATACATGCATTAATTCTTTAGATTGTGAACCTAAAAAATATCAATGTTTTGCAGTCGTGTTCTTGAGTAACAGAAAGGCATAAAACAGCGTTTTATTCAGAGCACTGTGTACATGTAAACCAAACCGGAATAAATGGTGTGACGTCAAAATAATGATTTTTTTTTGTTTTTAATACAAAAGAGTTCTACATAAAGTCAGCCTCCAGTAAATGCGATTCCTCTAACTCTAAGTGTGCATTATAGCTTAATTATGTAGTTTGTTTTCAAAACAGCTTGACCACATGTGATAATTTAAACCACTTTATTATGCTTTTTTTGGGGGGGGGGGGTTTGGTTTTTTTTTTACATGTATCAATGTGGATTTAACAAAAAATAAAATCCCTTGGAGAACACATCTATATCTATATCACTTAATTGTAACCTTGAGAAGTGCATATATTTTTGGAGGAAACTGCGTCGCTAGTCTGTAAGTCAAGTGAATTATGTTCTAGGGTCTTTGACACTTGCAGTACTCTGATGATTTCTATGGTGATCGACTGCATTGCATAACGTATTCCATTACTTCTAAACACGAGAACAAATAATTATTATTTAAGATCTTTGACTTAAAACTTTAAACTTATATTCAACAATTGACCACTGCAGTGAAAGCTCCCTTCCAAGTGTATTTCAATTACATAACAATTGATGATCTGCAGCCATAAATTACCTAGGGCTATGTGAGGTCAGTGTTGTGTGCACTAAAGCATACGAGATATTCGGTTGCACGGGGTGATTGAATTAATACAGACTGACCGAATAAACAAACAGATTGCATCATAGGTTAAAGTCTTTTAAATAAACAACTGACCTTGCATATTTAGATTCGGAGTGATCGATTACTTTTATTCAGTTGATGACAGGTTTCTATCTGATTTTTCGCACTAAGTTTAAATCAATGCTAAATCAACTGTACAAGTAAGATAAATTTATCTTTTTATCTTAAACCAATATAAATGAAAATAGAATAAACAAATAGCTGTGTTCGTACAAAATATTGATAAACATGCACGTGTGATAAGGTACATGTAGAAAAATACGAAGCTACCGCGGATCACTTGTCCACTCGCGCGCGGTCTCCTCGGACATGTGCGAGCGTGCGAGGGATGATCATCATATAAAGGTTTCATCTATGTGTTTTTTTTGTTGTTGATCTAAAACATTATTAGTTCAGTTTTTAGAACATTTTAGACTTACAAACCCACCATTGATTTATGTCTGACGATGTTTCTGATTTGAAAATAATATCGCTTTTAATAATCTTCAGAACGACTTCTTGCATGTAATTTACATTCTAATGTTTAATTAAATAAATTTAAGATGAACAATCTTTAATAACAAAATTAAAACAGTTCTTGTATTTGCGGCTATATAAACTCAAACAAGTACATGTTGTGTATTAGATATATAACCGCTGACCGTTTGGTAGTGAACTCCTCGGCCGCGGGCGAGGAATAGGTTACGTAAAGGTACAACACACACACGCACGCACGCACGCACGCACGCACGCACGCACGCACGCACGCACGCACGCACGCACGCACGCACGCACGCACGCACACACACACACACATACAGCACACATACAGCTCAGAACAATGTTTGCAGTATAATGACTTAAATATATCAAATAGAAGCCGTTTTTTTGTACTTAAAACCCACAATTGATCGATGCCTGTTATTACTTCAAATTGAGAATGACATTGCTGAACGATTTCTTCATTGCCACTCTATTGTTTAATTCAATTTAAGAAGAATAAAGTTTTATGTGTGATCAAAATTAAAACAATTCTTGTGTTTGTGGCTAAATAAACTCATGTATGAGAGACGCGACTCTTGTGTATTAGATAACCGCTGACCGCTAGGTAGCCCAGCCGCGACCATGGCGACCAATTTTCTCGGTTCTCGGTTTTTTCTAGCTTACGTAATGGTTCACACACACAGCTCTGATTCCAGATAGATTCTAAATGCATGCAGGCAGTATGATAACTAAAATGTATTACATAGATTTGTTTTAATCCGTTATTTGTGTTTTACTAGAAAAGAAAAAGAATGTTTATATTTTCTGATTCTCGTTTTTAAGGATTGACTTAACAAAAATAACTCAAACTCCTAACATAAAAGCATGCATACTCAAAAATATATTTTTCTTATGAATTAAAGCCTCTTGTATAAACAGGCATACTTTCTGTGGTAACTTTATGTCAGTTGTACGCACAAAGACTTTCGTTAACTTGCCAAATGGAAACAGGTACATGTTAAAATGTACAGCTTTTTACACTCATATTAAACAAAACACTAACAAAATAACATTGTAACGACATTTATAAGATTCCAACAAACAACTTTTTCAGCGACAGCCATATCGAAATCCTAACCGTTTTTGAGTTATTAAGCAAACACTTTTAAAGGCTATTGGCCCTTAATTTTAGGGGCCGACCCTTTTTTATTGGTGTCAAATGAAAGCCCTTGATATACTGCACAACTTTTATTCTACATGTCTTAACAAAATACTTTTCGTTTAAAAGATACAAAGAAAAATATGTCTAAATTTTCGCACTTTTTGGAATCCTGTTTTTTGACCTCTACCTTTTTTCTAAATAAAAAACGTATTTCAAAAACAAAAACCGATGTGCACAACTGCAATGTCTCTGTTATTTAAATTCGTTGGATTCCCATTCCCTGCTATCATAGTCTCGGAGCCTTTGTCTGGAAACCAAAGGCCCTAAAACATTTTCAAAGGGGAATAACTCGTTAACAGAAGAGGAATTTTAAAGTTTATGATATGTTTTAGATAGTGTTTTGTAAAGTCTATTAGCCCTGAAAATTTGAGCAAAAACCGTTCAGAAAGAGCAAGATATAAAGCCTCAAAGTTCGCGTCTAGGAAAAAAATAATTTTTTGCCCGCACAATAATAGTAAGGTCTTCCGTTGGAGACGGAAGACCTTTAAAATGTATTGCTTGCCAGCTGACCAAAATAATAAAATCTTTTTTTCAAAAAATGGTGGCCTACAGCATAGAACAGAATTGATCTTCAACTGAATTTGTTTTTTGTCACAGTTTGGCAATCTCTAGAAGCACAAGGTGATCCACGGGAACAACCGGGAGTTCTCCTGTCACCTGTGTCCGGACAAATCTTTCCGCCACAGTGAGACATTCAAGATCCACATGAAGGGCCACGTTCTGGACGGATCGGTGACTGACAACAAATACGGCAAGATCTACAGCTGTCAGTACTGCCAGAAACAGATGCCGTCCGCCTCGCAGTACACAGTACATCTCAGGTCTGTATACAGTATTACTGTACCTAAGTGTTTATACAGAAACAGATGCCGTCCGCCTCGCAGTACACAGTACATCTCAGGTCTGTATACAGTATTACTATACCAAAGTCTTTATACAGAAACAGATGCCGTCCGCCTCGCAGTGCACAGTACATCTCAGGTTTATATACAGTACAACTATACCTATGTCTTTATAGTGCATTTAGGACTTAACATTTAAAAAGTAAAATTCTCAGTTACTGTAATGAAATAATTACTTACTGACCCCATGCCAACCTTTTGATTTAGTTGATATGATAATAATGATTTAATTTACTTTTAAATGAGTATCTTGGAGCCACTCATAGGATTATTTTAGCCCTATATGACATACCTAAGAAGATTTTTATGTTGTGTATTGTTAATAGGAAAAATGTGATCTCAGAAACAGATGAGAATGGTGTGTTTTCATAAATATCAAATAAAGTTCAAATTACTATCGGTAAATAAATATTATTTCTGATTCTGCTTATCTATATCCTACAGGACACATACAAATGAGAGACCATTTGAGTGTAAGCTATGTTCCAAGGCCTTCAAAGAACACGGGAAACTGAAGAGACACATGAAGACCCACTCACAGGAGACCCGACCCAGACACAAACAGGGTCAGACCCAGGGCAAGACGACCCAAAACTACCAGGGGTACCAGCCAAAACAGGCAGGATACCAGTCAAAGGATGTGGGCTACCAGCCCAGCAGCGAGTCCAACACAATATTGGAGACAATCGCCGTGTTTCCGCCTGACATTCATGGTCAGCTGACTCAGGGGATCGCGATTCCAGTGACAGACAACACGATTAGTTTCGCCTCCCAACAGATACCTCACTTTACGGAACAAGGAGGTATTATAAGCATAGAGAACAATGATAAATTCTACAGAGAGAGGTACCTGCCTCTAGAGTAGTCTCGTCTTTGTTGGGTATGGTATTTTTTCTAACTTTAAATCATTGTTAAACTTCTTCTTATTGTTTGGTTGTTTTTTTAAGAATTCATTTTTTTAACACTAAATCATTGTTATTGCTAGTAGTAGTTAATTTGGTGTTTTTTTGATATTCTCTGATTAATGAAGGTCAGCTGATTAGAAATTATCTCAGTTATGTGTGTCAAACAAAAAAAAGGAGTGTACACGGTCATCGACACTCATGCACATTTATAAAATTTTGCCATTTTTATTAGATTCATTTGAAACAGTTGTTAAATGTTTATTCACTTGATTGTTTTTTTCTCTCAATCTCATTAAACTACTTTTTAAGTTACACAAACTCAACACACTTGATAGTAATGGAATTGACACCAAGCCAAGAAATAGCTTCACCAAGAATATGATAGTATAAAATATTAGATGAATATTTAAAGTACAGTTTATGAAAATTGAGGTCAATAATGATAGAGGCTGATTCTATTTAAGGAATAAGGAATCATTCTTTGAATATTATGAGGTGATAATTTTGGTCGGGGCGTGATCAAATCTAATAAAGCCCAAAGGGCTTTATGATAGATTGATCATGCCCCGACCGAAATTATCACCTCATAATATTCAAAGAATGATTCCTTATTACTTATATGTATATGATTTTCAGCAGTTGTACTATTAAATATAATTATGCAAACCGGCTTGCGCCCCCAACAATACATCATTTGAATTTATTGGTCTGTATAGTACAACATTGATTCGTAGTGTTATCACAGACAGATACACATTTTTTTTCACATTATTGATCCACTTGTGTAAGGCCTTTTCCACCTAACAGTTCTCTTGTCAAGAGCAAAAGAAAGTTGTTTAGATTCTTACCTTTTAATTGCAATCTGACATATGAATGATCAGGCATCAATTCCAATTCCATCCTCTATCTTCACTTTCCAAATATTTCAACTTTGCATGTCATTATAAGTCCAGAGGATAAGCCTACCCCTTGTTTGACTGACATTGTTAGCTGTAAATGTTGTTAGTTTTATGTAAGCTGTAAATGTTGTTAGTTTTATGTTAGCTGTAAATTAACATGGTTTATGTTGTTTTTTTTGGTTATAAGCCTACAGTAAACTATTTGACATTTTATCCTTTGTTAATTATGATTCAATTCTTTTGTGTAATACTGCTTTTTTTCAAAAAGTATATGTGTATCGCTTTTATAGCTATAGAATATTACCAGTATGACTTGCATTAACACAAACTTTTTTTGACACTGTAAAATTAACAGTGACTTTGAATTCTGTACTGCATAATATGTACTTAAGAAAACAATATCAACCCAATATACATGTATTTCATTATCATGTATATTGATATGATATTTCAGTCTTTAAAAAATTCACTTAAAGAACGTGTGCATCTATTCTGTGTAAATTGCAATTTATAGAACACTGTATACACATGTACTTGCTGTCACAGTCAATTTGCACCTTGTTATCAGCTATCTTAAATGATATTTGTTTTAAAGCCAAACCACGTCATTGAAAGGTGAGTAAATTGTTGTGTAGTTTACGATCATGAGGTGAAATTGCAAAATAATTTTACTTATTTGTAATGCATGTTTAACCAGGAATTAAAAAAATATCTTCTGTGAATATTTTCAAACAATTGCAATAAAATTTTAATCCTTTAATGCAAATAAATTGAAAGAATACTATTCTTGTAAAAGAAAATGTATAGCTTTTTTAAAAATGAAATTGAAACCGAGCACAGTCATGTAAAAACTATAATCATTGATACAACAGCATGTAAATCATTTATTGTGTAACAAACAATATTTACCTTTCAAACTGGTACAGAGATATATTAATTTGTATTTGTTAGTCTGTTTATTTTCATTCCTCCTCAGTCTGTAATTTTGTTTTGATATTTCATTGTTTAGCATCTAGTCACCAAACATCTACACTTAACTAAATGTATCGTTGTTGTTTTCCTCCTTTTATAGTTCTGAGGCCTTATCTCAATTCTGTGATTTTCAGCTATCATTAAGCATTGCTTTAAATTACATTTAGTTCGCAACGTCTAAAATGTGAAGCCTTCTGAAGGTCATTAGCATTTTTCTATTAATCTCTAATTCTATTCTCTTTATGACTAGTAGATTTTTCCATATCAGAAAATGTGGTACATGTATTATATTTTTCCCTTTAAGTTTCACCAAGTACTTTCAACAATTATTTTACTATTTTGGTTATTTCGGATGAAGATTATCCATGTGTGTTTATAAAAAGAACCTAAATTCTCTCCTCAAAGGAGAAACATGAAATAAGGAAATGATATGTAATAACGAGTTTGGCTCATTTCAGAGATAGCCATCATTAATGTAGTTAAGTTTTATGAAACCTATTTGTGGTTTTATTCATGTGTGAAGTATTGTACAATAGGGATACCGTTATCTGTGATGTTTTTTCCCGCAAATCCAAGGTAAAAAAAAGTTGTATTGGGCGATGTATCCATGGCATTAATATGTTTCTTTATAATAAATCCGTCAGTCATCTTCCAAATGCAAACTTCCACATTCATAATTTTTATAAAAAGAAAATTGCTAGTAAATTGAATGATTTTCACAGGATGTCACCATTAGAATATCTTTATTCTCTAAAGAGGGTTTTTTTTTACATGAATACATTGTATATCTCTTTAGATACTGAAAAAGGGATGTTATTTTCTTGTGTAAAAATGTGCCATATATTTTGTCGTTGTGATGGCTGGCTTATTTGACCAGTGTCATACCATACAATATGAATAAACACAAAGTACCATTAGAAACTTTACTATAGTTTATCATTCAGTCTGATGGCTTGTGTACAAAGTTCAAATTTATGAAAATAAAAGCATCAGCATGATCAAGAATAAACCTGTCACATTAGTATTCATAAATGTATGATAGCATTACACGATATGATATTATAGACTTTTGTATTTGACAATAAAGACATAATACAAACAAATAAGAGGAGTTATTCAGTTTCTAGAAATTGTTCGATGAACAATCAAGAAGCGCAATAACTTACAGAGACACGATTTTGCTTTGATCACCAGAACGGGAATTGTAACATTAATGAATTGAGATAAATAAAACTGATTATGAATATAGTTAAAAGGACTGGATGATCAATATGATATCTCTTGGGGAAGAAAAGCTCTGTATTAAAATATAGTAAACAACATTTATTCTAAAGATTATATGAGTTATTTGTAAAAAAAATTTTACACTAGTTCATAACACTAAAATATTAGCAACAAAAATAAGGTACACGTGATAGGAGATTGCTCATCCTTGACCCCTTGATCCCTCTCTATAACTCAAAATATTCATACATTGATAGGATATTGTTCATCCTTGATCCCTTGATCCCTCTCTATAACTCAAAATATTCATACATTGATTGGATATTGCTCATCCTTGATCCCTCTCTATAAATCAAAATATTCATACATTGATCCCTCTCTATAACTCAAAATATTCATACATTGATAGGATATTGTTCATCCTTGATCCCTCTCTATAACTCAACATATTCATATATTGATAGGATATTGTTCATCCTTGATCCCTTGATCCCTCTCTTTAACTCAAAATATTCATACATGGATAGGATATTGTTCATCCTTGATCAATCTCTATAACTCACCATATTCATACATTGATAGGATATTGTTCATCCTTGATCCCTCTCTATAACTCAAAATATTCATACATTGATCCCTCTTTATTACTCAATATATTCATACATTGATAGGATATTGTTCATCCTTGACCTCTCTCTATAACTCAAAATATTCATACATTGATAGGATATTGCTCATCATTGATCCCTCTCTATAACTCAAAATATTCATACATTGATCCCTCTTTATTACTCAAAATATTCATACATTGATAGGATATTGTTCATCCTTGATCTCTCTCTATAACTCAACATATTCATACATTGATAGGATATTGTTCATCCTTGATCCCTCTCTATAACTCAAAATATTCATACATTGATAGGATATTGCTCATCCTTGATCCCTCTCTATAACTCAACATATTCATACATTGATAGGATATTGTTCATCCGTGATCCCTCTCTATAAATCAAAATATTCATACATTGATAGGATATTGTTCATCCTTGATCCTTCTCTATAACTCAACATATTCATACATTGATAGGATATTGTTCATCCTTGATCCCTCTCTATAACTCAACATATTCATACATTGATAGGATATTGCTCATCCTTGATCCCTCTCTATAACTCAAAATATTCATACATTGCAACTATAGAGTTAAAAGAGAACCCTGCTTGAAAACCAAAGGTCCTCGTTAAATTGAGTTTTCTCCTATGATAGTTGTTCATCTAAAACAGCATGTACATGATGAATCTCTGCCATTCAGTCAACTGAAAGGTGACTGAAAGGTAACTGAAAGGTGGCTGAATGGCATAGCTATGCCACTCAGTCACCTTTCCAGACCATTCAGTTGACTGAATGGCAGATAATCATCCTGTGATATAGAAATCCAATATACATCGCTATCTTTATTGGATTATGAGTGACACAAAATGATGAGTGGGCTACAAAAACAACAAAAATTGATTGAAACAAATGTTGAATGACCCGATGCTTTCAATTTTAAATCGTATAAGATAACAGAATACCGTAGTTACAGTATTTACTGTAATAAAATTGTAAGGATTTTAAAATCAGTGTTTAAATAATGAAAACGGTATATTTATTTTTTTGTATGCCAACTGATCACCTTGTAATGATTTCTTGCTTGTAAGAATGAGTAGTAATGTCGTCTATTTGATTAATCTACATGTCAACATCCATTGGTAATAATGCTCATTTTCTTGCACAGAATGAAGCTCTGCTTTGTATTCAACTGGAAGGTGACTGAAAAAGGTCACTAAAAGATGACCTTCCGACAAAGCTTTGTCACCTTTTTAGATCATCCAGTTAGAATTCAGTTGACTGGATTGCAGGGGTTTATCCTGTGTTTGACACAATGTTAAATTCCATTTGCACGTTTAAGTACATAAACACCGTGAACTACCTCTACAAATAATCTCCATCATTCTCAGACTGATACCCGTAAAAACAAAAGCTTTCCATTCTCAGGCTGATCCTGCGCCGATCAGGACATCCCTACCAGGAGAGGGTGGTCGTTCATCTATAAAGAGTACATACATGTAAATTGCATGTGTTATATTAAAACTAAGTTGCTAACAGAAATGCTTGTACTTTCATTTATAATGAAGGAATGATAGCTGCTTTTCAAAATTGAAGACTTTCACGTAGTTTATCTAGCGATTGTAGACCGTCAAATATTTACTGGCAGGGCAACACTCTGTTCATGTTGATGTTTGTAAAGAAAAAACCTTCAAAGGAATTTAATATTGATATTCAGTGAAAATCCACGAGCAAAAATGTTATGTAATAAATTGTGTTACAAGAAAACATATTGACGTGTAACCGGAACCAGTACGACAAGGGCAATAACTCTTGTGATCAAAGTAACTCTAATGTCAAATACTGGCTCAGATAAAAATCAACCCAGGTAAGGGGATTCCTGAACTATGGTCAACACTTGTAATGAAAACACCAGTAAGATTTAACACAATTTATTAATGTTTGTAGAGTTGATTTAAGTCAAGGATAGCAACAAGAATTTTATAATAATAGACGAAAATATGGAAATTAACAAACAGAAGTACTCAAAGGGAAAATTACTCTGAAAATATGTATAATCTGAATTAATAATGAACTGATATTACAATGGATACTTGATAATTGAATTAATTTCTACAATTAATAAAAAAAAATAAGAAAATGCAAAAATGCCAAATAATTGCCAAAAATCAAAATATGCTCCTACTGGGCCACCATAGAATCTAACAATAGATTTAATAATAACAGACGAGGAACGATGAATAAGGAACGAGCTACATCTCTATAAATATTAAATTTCTCCTCTATGACAAATAAATGTAAAAATGACTAAGATAATCCTCCTTATAAAAATAAGTTATCTACAACACCTTGAACCAGGACTGGGAAAGGGAAAACCTATCTAAACTTACACTCTAAACCTTAAGGAAAATCTGTATTATATAAAAAAAATGCTTTAAACCCTACAAAAATGAACTAAATCCTAACTCTACATAAATCATGCTTTAATATACTAAACCTAACTCTAATCTATTCATAGCTGTAAAACCAAGAGGTTTAAGTGCCAAGAATAGAAAGGGAGACTTACCATAAGGTAATCACTCCCTAACCCAAGTGAAGAAAACTGACCGAACACTCTCTTATATATACCTGTATTCTATTCACTAATTTTAACCAATGAAAACCAAAGAAACTAGAGTAACTTAGCCAATCAGAGAACAGGTAACTTTATAACTTAGGCAAAAGTGACAACATGGATACTATTTCCTGTAGAAGTGTAACTATAAATAGGATAATTTTTAACTTGTTCAAAATATGAGAGTAGAAAGAATTAAATGATCAACAGTAAGTATTTGAACCTTAAGAATGACAATAAACAGTTTAAACTGTAAAAACTTTAAAAAAAAATGCAAATTGTATAATGAAAATAAACAAATTTGTTACATTCCTCCCCCCTTAAAAATAAACAAAATCACAGATTTTGTTTAATTACATATAAATGTCAAAAGTGAAGAGGTTTCATGTCCCTAGCATTATAACATGTTGGGAGGTTAAAAAGTGGTGTAGAAGAGGCTGATGCTCGACGTCTGGCTTCTGCTGCCCTGTCCCTGGCGTCCCTATGTATAGTAGGCAAGGGCATATCTATCTGTCCAGGATTACAGTATCTTGGATTTTTAATGTTCCGACCCAAAATACACCCCTGAAGTCCTGGATGTTTCTTATCCCAATGCTTACGGATAGGCGAAATTTTAAAAGCTCTGAAGGAGCATCCTTCCTTAGGACAATTATACACCGGCACAAATTCCTTATGAAATTTTATGAAGTGGGCCCTGTACGATCCTATTTTGTGAAAGACGTGCTCCCCAGATGGACAGCTAGGAATGGAACACGCTTGTCCATCTGAGGGCCACTCCTTAGGAAAAGATGTACCAAAGAGCCCCTCCATCTCCTCTTGCTCAACTGATAACTGTAAAACATCGGCCATCCTAGCTGAAAATAAAAGAATAATAGGATAACCCAGATTAATGATAGAATTGCAAGCATTTCTCAATTGTAAATAACCTACTCCGAAATAACTGATGATAAAATCTTAAATTCTAAGACTTTATTGTAAACTGTACTATATAAAGGGTAATTCAATAGCTATCTATTCAAAATATGTTTTCTCCTATAGAAAAACATCTAAAATAAAAGATGCCTAAATGCATCTATCCTTATAGATAAACCATATGAAAAACCCTAGGGTTGCTTCTAGTTCAGTACAAGGGAGATAAACTAAGGATCATCTACGGAAAGCATTAATCTAAGAATGCTAAACTCTCAATGATTCGTATCTATGTATTACTGATACTAGATATTCAAAATATCTATCATGTACTGTTTTGACTTCTAGATAATTATATTAGAAGATACCATCATGTTTTAATAATTAAAACACTTAACTATCCTTTATCCAATAAAGTTCAAATACAGTATAACCTGAAGTTTAATTTCAAGAGCCAGAAATAAAACAACTCAGAAACACAAACAAAACAACCAGCAATCTAGATGTGACTAGTAATTTATAATTAAACTTAAATTTTATCTCTATGTATCAGTTATGTTATGCTATCCTGACATACTAAACAAAAATTTAATCAACTCTATAATTATTTAATGAATAATAAAGAAAAATATAAAAACAGACTATGTACATAAGGCATAAAAATAATAAAATATGCCTAGATACTGGTTCAAGGTGAGTAGACAACTGGAGGTTTAATTCTTCTACCCCATCTTGACTGTCTGAAAGGTTCAGCACTGGGCACAGTAAAATCTGGTGAAGCAGAATCTATCTCTGCATCTTCAGGCTCAAAAGACTCTGAAGATTCTAACCTGCTAAATTCAGGGGGTTCTATAGACTCGTCTAAAAGGGTATCTACTGGTAACCAGTTTTTAGGTGGAAGTATACCTTCATAGGGTTTAAGTTGGTCAACATGAACTACTTTCAAAGGACTTTTGGGATCTCTCTGTATTTGATACGTTACATCTGTGATCTTTTTGGTCACTTTGTAAGGTCCCGTCCAACCCAGACCTAATTTTACACCTGCTGCTGGTGGATACCACCTCCAAACAAAATCATTTTCAGAAAATTCTCTGGGTTTAAGACCCCTATCACAAAATTTCTTTTGTTTGACAGCTGATTTTCTTAAATTTTCAGATACAAAGCCATAAGTATCGGCTAGAACTATCTGTAACCACTCTACATATTTAATAGGGCACACAGGAGTTGGAGAAGAAGGAGGATTTCCTATGATAAGATCTACTGGGCTTACTGTCTCACGTCCTAACATGATTCTATTCGGAGAACAACCAGTACTCTCTTGTACAGTAGACCTATAGGCTGTAAGGACATAGGGAAGATTATCATCCCAATTATCTCTATTCTTATTTGCATAGGAAGATAGCATTTGCAATAATGTCCTATTCATTCTCTCAACTAAACCATCTGACTGTGGCCTATATGGAGTAGTGCGTGTCTTCTGAATGCCTAATTTTGAACACAGGACACTAAAAAGTTCCGACTCAAACTCACGACCTTGATCTGAGTGTAACTGTTTTGGACAACCAAACTTACAGAAAAACTCTGTTACTATCTTGTCTCCAACTGTCAATGCAGTATGATCAGGTACTGCCCAAGCTTCAGACCACTTAGAGAAATAATCACAGAGAATTATAATGTACTCGTTACCATTATTTGTGCGGGGTAAAGGACCTACTATATCTATGCCTATTCTGTCTAAAGGAGCACCAACGACTGACTGATGAAGAGGTGATTTACCAAAACCTGGACCAGCTTTTGCCCTAGCACAAACATCACACTCTTTACACCACCTTTTAATGTCTGTAGACATACCAGGCCAATACACTCTACGCTTGACTGCCTTGATGGTACGGTCCCTGCCTAAGTGACCAGAAGTTCTATTATCATGCAATTCATGTAATATCTTGGACCTTATTTGTCTTGGAGCAATTAATAACAAAGTCTCCCTATCATTTGGTTCAATCCATCTATAATACAGCATGTTGTTCTTAACTATCAAAGATTCCCATAAACCATAGTAGGTTTTTAAGTCAGGAGCTGCCTCCAAAACCACATTTCTAGGGGGTTTTACAGAGTAATTTTCTTTCAAATTCATGATTTGTCTAATTGCAGGCTCTTGATGTTGCCAAGTTCTTAATTGATCAACTGACCAAGTATCTAACCAGTTAGGCACTATTTCTGAATCACAACTTGCACCATTGTCATCCGTAGAATTGTCAGATTCTGACTCCATCAAATCGAACCTTTCTATGGTTCTAACGGAAACAGTCCCGGCGGGCAAGGACAATGTATTACTGTCCATTTGCTCGGGCACTGTAACTGTTTGACCACCAGAATCATGACAATCCCCCCAATGACAATCAGGACAATCCATGCGCTTACAATAACTGGGAGGTCGTCTAGACAAACCATCAGCATTACAATGCAACCTGCCTGGCCTATGTTGAATTGAAAAATCATATGTCTCTAAAACTGAAAGCCATCTAGCCAATATCCCTTCTGGATTTTTGAAATTTTTGAGCCATATAAGCGATGCATGATCGGTTCTGATCGTAAAATGTCTACCCCATAAGAAATGTCGATATTGCCTGATAAATGTAACTACTGCTAACAATTCCTTGTAAGTGGTACAGTATCTGACTTGAGACTTGTTTAATGTCCTACTGGCATAAGCAATAACCTTCTCCTCACCATTTTGTATCTGTGATAAGACAGCACCTATTCCTGACATGCTAGCATCTGTATCTAGAATAAATTCTGATGTGCTATCTGGATATGCTAATATAGGAGCTGTACAAAGAAGTTCTTTAAGTTTCTCAAAGGAGTTCTGACATTGAAGAGTCCAACAAAATTTCTTTCCTTTTCTAGTCAAATAAGTTAACGAAGAAGCAATGGTAGAAAACTCAGGGATGAACCTCCTATAATATCCAGCTAAACCCAAGAAACTTCTAACATCAGACACATTTTTGGGGACAGGCCATTCCTTAACTTTTTCAAGTTTACTAGGATCACACTGAATACCTTTGTCTGAAACTATGTGACCTAAAAATGGCACTTCTTTCTGAAATAAGACACACTTGGAAGGTTTCAATGTTAAACTGGCTGATCTAAGCCTATCAAACACTAGCTTAAGATTTTGCAAAGCTTGGTCAAAAGATTTTCCAAAGACAATGATATCATCTAAATAACAGAGGCATTTTTCCCATCTAAGACCTCTAAGAACTAACTCAATTAACCTCTCATAGCAACTGGGAGCATTACACATGCCAAAAGGTAATACTTTGAACTGAAATAACCCCATGTGAGTAGAAAATGCTGTTTTATGCTTATCTTTTTCCTCCATTTCCATCTGCCAATACCCAGAAACTAAATCTAATGTGCTAAAATAAGAAGCACCAGCTAAAGAATCAAGGGATTCATCAATCCTAGGCAAGGGATAAGCATCTTTCTTGGGAACTGAGTTTAGTTGTCTATAATCAACGCAGAATCTCCATGACCCATCTTTCTTAGCAACTAACAATAATGGAGCTGACCAAGGACTTTCACTAGGTTCAATCACATCATTTTCGAGCATCTTTGCAATTTCATTTTCAACAATTTCTCTCTGAGAATATGGAAGTCTACGAGGTGGAATCTTAATGGGTTTAGAATCCCCAGTATCTATACTATGTTTGACAAGATTAGTTCTTCCAAATTTACCATCAGGTCCAACAAAAATATCTTGATATTCTGTCAAAAGCTGTAACAACTGACATTTTTCTGTTTCAGACAACTTGTCACAAGATCTTTCATAAAGAGACTGTAAATGCAAAGGGAGGACTGAAGCAGCATGTTCACCTTCAGGTGAATCTGACTGCACAATATCAACCTCATGTACAGAAGCTACTGTCGTGTGTTTCTTGATTCTTACAGGCCTATTTGAAATATTAACAATTGAAAACAAAATCTTCTCTGGATTTACCAAAGTTCTAGCGACTAACAGACCCTTCTGAGACAAAAATTGAAATGGCTCAAGCAAACTATTTACAGATTTGTCAACACTTCCAACTGAATAAGCAGGAACTACTACTTCACAATCAGGGGGAACAACTATGTTTTTAGCAACTCTGACTCTTGCACAAACAGGAGCTGTCTCTCTCTCTAACTGGATAGACTGACCTCCAATAACTAAGAGACCTCTAGATATCTGAAATATCACATCATTGTTCTCTAAGAAATCCATTCCAATTATTCCTCTCAAATTTCCTAATTCAGCAACAATGAACTCATGACAAAACCCAATCTCTCCTATTTCAAATTCTAAGTCAATCTTCCCCAAAACTTTCATATCTCTACCATCAGCTGTTGACAAGGACAATGAACAAGGTTTCAAAGGGGGTCTTTTATCTAAAGTCATAAAAACATGTGCATCTAATAAACAAGCCTGTGAACCAGTGTCAACTAAAAACATATTTACATTCTGACCTAGCACACATCTGACACTAAAACATGACTTCTGTACTAAATTCACTTGAATTCTCTGAGGAGCCCTAATATCACAAGAATCATAGGTCACACTATGGGCTTCTAGGGTAACCCCTACTAGTTTTCCTGAGCATTTACAGACTGGGTTGAAGCAGAGTTAGTGTTATTTTGATCCTGGTTCAAAGGGACATAAGTGTTTGGAGCTTTACAATATTTTGCTATATGACCCAACATTTTACAGTTGTAACACTTTACAGCTTTTCCTGACTGGCTTAATCCTCCTCGATGTCTATTAGACAATTTATTAATGCTAATCTCCAAAGACTTTATTGCACTTAACAACTCATCAGGGGACTTAACGTCACTAGACTGTACAGATGAAACATAAGGTTTAGTGATGGAGAGTTGTGGCCCCTTAATTGCTTCTAATTCTGTAGCTGAAGAAATGGCAGTCTCTAATGTATTAGGGTGTTGTAAAATGACATGAGACCTAATGTCACTATTCCCAATACCATTCATGAATTGCTCTACAATGATTATCTCCCTATTTGAATAAGACATGTCCGGGAAAGCTAAATTTCCTAGTCTCCTGAGAGCATACCCATAATCAGAGGGAGTTTCACCTGATTTGCGAGAACGAGATCTAAACTCTACTCTATATGCAACTGTACGTTCCTGTGGACAAAACCGACTTGCTAAAATGGACCTAAGTGAATTATAATCCTTCAACTGACTCTGAGATAGGTCACCTAATATTCTTTGTGCCTCCCCCCTTAAGGACATAATAAGCTGTTGAGACATTTCCTCATAGGACCACTTGTTCCAAAGAGATACTTGTTCAAAATGCACTAAGTAATCTTGCCAAGCTACACTTTTACCATCAAATTTGTCTGGCTCTTTCTCTTTTCTTAACCTGTGCCTATTGGAGTTATCTCTGGGGAAGGAAGACAAAGTTGTCTCTAACCCATCTTGAGCTCTCTCATTTCTTTCACTCTGTGCCAAGTTTATTTGTGCAGGTGCTCGACTCTCATTCATTACTGTCGCACTTGCTAGAGAAGTCTCTGTCTTTCTTACTTGCTCATGCACACCTGATATATTACCAAATGATATGTGGCGTCTGCGTCTTATGGTCTGCTCAAGCTCTGCTCTGCATCTCTGGTAGTCAGATGTAAGGTCTTGAAGAGCTTTCTCCAAATCTGAAATTTGGGTGTTAATGTGCTCTCTTTCACTCTCAATCACTCTCTCTACAGGAGGGGATGTTGACTGTCTACTTCGTGACAAAAGTTTACTTCTAGCACCTTGTGAGGGATTAACATTAACTCTAGGAGTAGATGTAGCTCGCCCTACACTATCAAAAATAGAATTAAGTGAAGCCATGGTTTCTATTCAGGAATCCTGGTCACGGCACCAAAATTATGTAACCGGAACCAGTACGACAAGGGCAATAACTCTTGTGATCAAAGTAACTCTAATGTCAAATACTGGCTCAGATAAAAATCAACCCAGGTAAGGGGATTCCTGAACTATGGTCAACACTTGTAATGAAAACACCAGTAAGATTTAACACAATTTATTAATGTTTGTAGAGTTGATTTAAGTCAAGGATAGCAACAAGAATTTTATAATAATAGACGAAAATATGGAAATTAACAAACAGAAGTACTCAAAGGGAAAATTACTCTGAAAATATGTATAATCTGAATTAATAATGAACTGATATTACAATGGATACTTGATAATTGAATTAATTTCTACAATTAATAAAAAAAAATAAGAAAATGCAAAAATGCCAAATAATTGCCAAAAATCAAAATATGCTCCTACTGGGCCACCATAGAATCTAACAATAGATTTAATAATAACAGACGAGGAACGATGAATAAGGAACGAGCTACATCTCTATAAATATTAAATTTCTCCTCTATGACAAATAAATGTAAAAATGACTAAGATAATCCTCCTTATAAAAATAAGTTATCTACAACACCTTGAACCAGGACTGGGAAAGGGAAAACCTATCTAAACTTACACTCTAAACCTTAAGGAAAATCTGTATTATATAAAAAAAAATGCTTTAAACCCTACAAAAATGAACTAAATCCTAACTCTACATAAATCATGCTTTAATATACTAAACCTAACTCTAATCTATTCATAGCTGTAAAACCAAGAGGTTTAAGTGCCAAGAATAGAAAGGGAGACTTACCATAAGGTAATTACTCCCTAACCCAAGTGAAGAAAACTGACCGAACACTCTCTTATATATACCTGTATTCTATTCACTAATTTTAACCAATGAAAACCAAAGAAACTAGAGTAACTTAGCCAATCAGAGAACAGGTAACTTTATAACTTAGGCAAAAGTGACAACATGGATACTATTTCCTGTAGAAGTGTAACTATAAATAGGATAATTTTTAACTTGTTCAAAATATGAGAGTAGAAAGAATTAAATGATCAACAGTAAGTATTTGAACCTTAAGAATGACAATAAACAGTTTAAACTGTAAAAACTTAAAAAAAAAAATGCAAATTGTATAATGAAAATAAACAAATTTGTTACAGACGCAAGCGAGTTGGTTGTACTATTTTTCATGGTTAAATTTAATATATTTTCAGCAACACGTTTTGAAGTTTAACATTTTACTATTATTATTAAGAATCTAGTTCGTTACTGTAAGAATTTCTAACGGCAATTGTATGACCATTGAAGTAACGGAGAACACATTGATTTGTACATTATTCTAATACAAAGTCCAACTCATCATTATTCTTTTGGAGATTATGTATTTCAAACCATTTTGAATTTTTTGTTGCATTGTATTGAATTAAAAGTTAATGCAATATAATAGTTTATATGATTTCAAGGGACCACATAATAAAATAGAAATGGATTATTTTAAAGGTACATGTAAGATCATGCTCATCCGGTAGACACTGCACAATTTTAAAAGTAAAAAAATAAGCCGGGTTATTTTTTTTCTAAATGGAATTATAAACTACACTACACTTCAGTTTATGAAGATAATCATGGTTATTTACATGTAATTGCATGAGGTTCTCCAAAAAATGAAAAATTGATCAGGTCAGTTTTCAGGTCAATTCAAATTTTCAGGTCTTTCATATTTTTGCGTAAATAATTGATATGGATGTCATTTCATGATATTTTTCTACCACATTTCACATGGAAATATAATAAATACACACACAGTCATTTTATTTGACGCAGAACATAGAAATTCAAATATATCATTTATATAAAATGTCATTCAGGTCTTTAGTATTTCAGGTCTTTAGTATGTCCCGTATACCGATTTGACAGAATGAAAAACTCCAAAATTTTCCAAATAGATTATAGTCTCGATAAAAACGCACCTAACACGACAATCTTTGACCTTCTTTACTTTTATGAGTAAAACAAAAATTATTTATTATTTTTTAAAGGCATAAAACATATTTTTACATGCAAATTTACTTTTAATTCATAACAATAAGCATAATATTAATTTCATAAATAAAAAACTATCCCACAGAAACGCAGTTACAATATCTAAATGTATATCAAATAACGGACCGCCTTCTGGCGGCCCGTAAAAATGTTATTGTTTGCAAATTGTTTTCTTAAGGAGGCCGATTTGGGATTTTTGTTGAAAAACTACATTAGCAAAACTCTTTATTTTATAACCATATGCAGTGTACATCAATTTAAATATGTTTGCGAAGTTTCAAGAAAATCTACAATTTGGTTCTTTTTAGGGGTAATCTCAAAGTACAGGATATTTACTTATTTCATTTTCCGCACATCGGAACAGATTAAAATGTACTACAACAGCGATTTTCCTCAAATTGTAATATAGGATGTATTTAGTAATATCATTTCTACCTTATTTGTATAAAATACTAAATCACACTGACTGCACATTTTAGTGGGGGTTATTTCAAAATATCAAAATCACCAAATTTGGCTATATATTTGGAATATTAAAATGCAGATTGGTACAATTGATTCATTTAAAAATTAAGAAAAATAGCCCTGAGAATAGCATTATTTTGTATTCTGTTCAATTTGATAAATGGCATCGAAAGAATTCTTAAAAGATATAAATATACTATATTTTACTAGAATGAGCAAAAAAAATGCGGAATGAAAATTAAAGTTGGCCTCCTTAAATCATCAACGAAATGTACCTGTCAAAGAGTCCTGGTAATTGCACGTGTAAATACTTAATGTGTTGTTGTACAGTGTTCCTACCCAAAGGCTTTGAGTATGAACATCATAACCCAGGCTGCAAGGTTCGCCTTCCTCTTGTGGTTCCATCAAGTGCAACAGAAACTGTACGTCCTTATCAATCATGTGCACTGTTTTGGATTTATTATCACAGACAAAAATGTGTGACAATGCATCAGAGCAGATTCCACCTGGTGATAGCCCGGATCCTAATGGATGACCGATGTAGGAGAAACGATGTCTTCCTTCCCGATTTGTCACCACTACAGCATCATCGTCACACACCACGACATCCCCATTGTTGTTCTCTGTTATAAATCTTGGTCCACGGTACAGTTGCAATTCTTTGTCGTTGTATTGTTTAGTTTGTGTCAGTCGTCCAGTCTGGTTGTACCGAGTTACTTTGCCTATTTTTGGTTCCTCTATGTACATCCCAACCAGTAGATCTCCAGTGAACGGGGACCAACATACACACCGTTGTCTCCAGGTAGAATTTTGATCAATAGAAGACGATGGCCATTTCACATATTGCAATTTAGCGTCTTTATCAAAAGAAGAGGGCACCCAGATATGACACTGTGGTATCCTTATAGAGGCTGTTGTCTTTATATATAAGATTGTACTTTTCATATCCTTTGATGATTTTGTTATGTTGTAGTCCTCATCTATATAAAACAGTTCATCCTCACTGTTCACGGCATGAAGTCCAGAATATGAATCGTCACATAAATCTTCCAGATGATGCAAGGTTTCCCCTGCTTTGTTTGTCAAGATAATACTTTTTTATCGTGGACCCAGGCCCGATCTGATGTCACACAGGAAATGTGATGACAGCTAAAGATACCCGTCACTTTTGGGGAGATGGGTAACTTTTTGGGTGAACCCATTTTCAGTAAGTTGTCCTTTCTTTTCTGTGGGTTTTCTGTTTCCGAGGGTTGGATATCGTTCAGTCCCTCCATCTCTTAAAAATGTCTGGATTTAAATCTACAGATATAAGACTTAATGATACCCTATGCCTTTATAATGAATAACTTTATTCATTGAAGAAATTATTGAGTTTACTTATTACAAATAGTTGTGTCCATTTTCACTACATATACATGTAACACATGAAAGTTTACTTTTAAGATACTTGATGATTACTCATGAACACAACATACTAACTAACAATATAAAATTAATCAGACTTGCCTGAAAAAGCGCCATGTCTTGTGATAAACCTATAAACGCAGATTGTGCTATATTGCTGAGATCCAACCCAGAGACGGTGAGTGTTGGCATCATAACTCAGGCTGTGTGGATATAATATCTCTGGTGGTCTTATAAGTAGATATGTCAGGAACTGACCGTCCCTGTCTATCATCTGTACTGTATGGGTATTACCATCACACACCAGGATGTGCGACAGCGCGTCAGTACAGATTCCATGCGGACTTAGTCCTGATTCTGGTGGATGTCCTTTGTAAGAGGAAAGATGCCTTCCTCCACGATCTGTCACAACTACTCCTATATTAATTCAGACACCACGACATCCCCATTGTTATTTTCTGTTATATAGTGAGGTGATTTATATAATTCATTTCCTGTGTTGTCGGTAAATACTGTTTGTGTCAGTTTTCCGCTCAGGTTGTACCGGGTTACCTTGCCTGTCTCTTTTTTTCTCTAAATATCGACACACGCCGACCAGTAGATCCCCAGTGGATGGGGAACAGTAAACACAAAGTGGTCTCCAAACAGAATCTTTGGTCTCAATAAATGTAGTGGCTGTTTTCATATCCTTTGAAAGTTTAGTGATGCAACCCTCACCAATAAAAATCAATTCGTTTTCTTTGATCACGGTGTGATTTCCATCAGAAAAAATTGATAATTTGTTCAATGGATAAAGAGTGTCACCTTTTGTGTTAACCAACATCAGATTGTCTCTGTAACTGACCCACACCCGGTCTGATGTTACACATGAGATGTGATCACAATGACTAACGTCTTTCACTGACAAAGATTGATGTAACTCATTTTTACGTGTCGTTTCCCCCAATCTCTCAGTAAGTCCATCACATCCTTTGTGTTAATAGCATCAGAAGAGATGGTTGGTGTGGTTAGTATGAGGTGGGCAGTCACATATGTGGTAGAAGCGAGGTTTCTCTCTGAGAAATTGCACTGGATTGATTGCTGACTGTTTATATCTGTGCATTGTAAAGAAATTTGTTAAGTTTTCTCCTCTGTTTTAAACATCTGTGTTTGAAATCAAATCCACAAAACCCATCGCGATCCGTCAGTCTCTGGGCCCTTTTTAACCTCTCTGATTGATATAAATGTGAATGTTTTGTGACAGGTTTTCTGATCTTCTTCGATTGTTGTCATAAGAACTTGTCTGTTAAGGAGAAACTCGCTTCTAATTATTTGAATCATTCTTCGCTGGTCTCCTTGCTCTGTTTCATCTCTAATATATAGTAATGTATGTTTCCTGTGCTCTGAGCAGTGACAAGAGGCAGGTTGCTTACTTAGATCATAATGCTTTTCCATATCTGAATGTTTCGAATGGTTCCCTTGTTTTAGATTTGATTTGGGTTTATCACGGTATAATACAATATTATGGTCGATTGTTTTTAGATCGTGTACATGGTTTACTGTACACTGGGAACACATATCACATGCACACGATATACAGGAGTAATTCGTGTGCATAAAAATAATGTCCCCTTGACACTTTGAACACTCATGCACTTTGTAATTGGTGGCAAACATTTCCATGATTTTGAGGGCTGATGCTTCGGAAATATAATCTATTAAATTTAAAAATAAATGATATTATCATTTGGCATTTTTATTCTACGAAGAAAATAAAATTTAATAAACTTTTATTATTATTAATTTTACAAAGTATAACATCAGTTTTTCTTCTTTTTTTTTATTACATATATAATAGTATATTCTTTACAAAAGTAATGCATACTTATACAATTTCAGTAGATTCTTGTGATTTTTCACAGCCTTTTCCCTAAGATGTTTTGGTTCTATAACATTGTTTTCTTTCTTAGCGGTTCAGATATGAATAAATGTGATTGTTGTGTTCAACCTTGCTTTTAAATCAGTTTAATTTCTCTTTTCTGAAGAAGGATTAGATTATCGCCATCTCATTCTCCAAGTTGGTGTTTCTGACCAAAAGCTATTACCATATGAATAAATCTTAGATTAAAAATCAAACAAGTAATGAGCAATCAATATTTTGTATCAAATTAGATGCTCCAATTATAATTTGAGTAACATATTTTCCCATCCGCACGAGAATTTGGCATGTGACATATGTACTTAAAAATTCGGTATACTACGCATGAAGCTTGCTTCCATATTTGTTTCACAATTCTTACTAATTTCATATTCTCTTTAAAATGTTTTCCTCTAGAATTCTTTTTACAAATTTCAAACAATGAATAACACAAATAATCCTACACAGCTAATTGTGCCACGTACGTTTCACATATGTTAGAACTTAACACATATACAACATACGTTAAACATACGTGACACACACGTGAAGTCAAACCGTACGTTACACATACGTTGAGAAACGCATGGTTAACATGCGTGTGATAACATACGTTCAACATCACATACGTTTAACGTACGTTAGATTTTACATATGTTAAACGTATGTGAACCATATGTTTTACATATGTAGATCTCAACCACATGTTACACTTATGTTAATAGACACACGGTTAACATGAGTTCTAACAACCGTATGTTACACGTACGTTATTTTACACATGTGATACATGTGTGAAGAACAGCCTTGTTAATGTGCATGTTTATTGGTTTAAACTTAATTTTATATCTAGTTATGAATGAATTAAGTTGTTTTATTAACAGAAGCCACGTGTCTTCTTAAAATTAATTTATTAACGAATCCGGATTTAAGACGGAATCGGCTTTAGTTTTGTTGATGACGAAATATTTCACATTTTTACGTCACGGAGGCAGAAGATCGAACTGCAAGATGAATTTAGCAGAGGTAAGGATTGTCAAGCATTCGTTTTAATTTACTTGAATTTGAAAATTATATCGTACCATTACTGATGGCAAAAGTGTAAACATGTAGCACGGAGCTGTAATTCGGGTTGAATTAATGACGATAAAAATGATGTTTCCCAAGAGAGCTTCAACTCAGCAGCTATTTGGTTTAGTTAATTTAGAAGAATCAATACTTATGGAAACCCATAAAATATATGTTGATCTTGTGTAAGACGCATTTGAAAACTAAAAAATTGAAAGTAGCGAAAAACTAGAGCAAAGCCTATGCAAAGTAACGAGTAGGTCTTCCATTGGACCTATTAGTGAAATGATCACTGAGTTGCATATATTAAGTTTTATTCTTATTGCATGGTAATTGAAACATTTTTATAGGCATGCATTGGCTGGCTGACAAATCCCTGGGAGAGGACATCAACTAGCTAACACAGTCAGTGACATATGTCTCTTTGAATTGATAAAATGTAAGTACACATGCCATGGCATTTCACAATTTAAACATTTTTTAAGGTTATCAACACCACTGGGAAAAGTTTTCCACACAAACCCGAACTAATAAATTACTTAAAGGTATGGATTTCTAACATGTGTTTAACTTAAAAAAACATAAATTTTTGGAAAAAATAACTTGTAAAATTTTATTGTTATTCATGAAAACAAAATACCCTGCAATATTCGAAATCAGGACCTGTGGGTCAGTAGATTATCATTAAAGCGACAACCGTTGTGCTAAAGATATATACAACTTTTTTGGCAATAGATGTATATACTGTTTCATAATGAGTTAAAATCGCCATGTTGTGACGTACTGTCATCAAAAGTAGAAGTCATGGGGTGTTCAGGATCATTAAACTGTTGCATGACATCTACATAAGAATATTTGTATTTCTTAGTAAGTAAGTGTAAAATAAGTTTAAAAATTTTCCTATTCATATTTGTATGCATGAATGTCATCATTTAATTTGATTTATGTTATAATATTTTATACAAATGTACTCATAATGCAACTCATTTTGATATATTTAACCATTTATCTATTGTATTTATTATATTTTGTAGCAGATGGATATAATACAGAGGTTTCAAAGATCTGCTTTGATGTAGCCTAAATATTTTGTAATGAATGATCCAGGATCCAAAACATTCTTCTTGAGTTCAATGACAATTGCAATGTGGTTGCTAAGTTAGTGACAGATTAAGGTAATTCAATTTAGATAAGGATTAATACAGGCATGTATCCAGTCTCCCCCCCAACCCCCAACCCCTATTTTGTTTTTGTTTTTGTCGCAGCAAAGATTTTTCTTAAATTTACATATAAAAAAGTGAATTATCAAGGAGTTCCCCCCCCCACACACTTTTTTGGAACTATGTGAAACTATGTGTAAGTGTACTTTAGAATATCATTTCACCCAAATGATTCAAGCTTATTGGCATCAAGAAAATATTTACCTGTATACATTGTTTTCCGCTTACATGTATGAATTATGTTTTTATATCATATATTTAAAAACTCTGATTATTGTATGTACTTAATCCTTTAACATTTGGGCATTTTGAAACAAATTGTTAGGGCCGAAACAAGGTTTTGATTTCTGAATGAGGAATGTGAACATCTAAAGATATATGTATCATATATGAAAACGATTGTATTGATGTCAAGATATCATGCATCATGCATGACTTAAAATTGGGTTGCCATGGTAAATTTCACGCATAGGCTGGGAAAAGAGCACAAACAATATAAATTTTTCTATATAACCAGACACACTGTCTTAAAAAACATTTAAGTTTGTTTTAACATTTTAGAAAGAAGTTCAAACAAGCATTGTCATGGGAAAACATTAAAAAGTAAGAAGTTAGAGTTGGACAGAAATCAGGATGAATATACTAGAGGTAAAAAATTATTTTGTCAAATTAATATTATCTTGTGATTGACTCTTCTATTTTGCCTCTCTCTCTCTCTCTCTCTCTCTCTCTCTCTCTCTCTCTCTCTCTCTCTCTCTCTCTCTCTCTCTCTCTCTCTCTCTCTCTCAGAGCTTGCAAATAAAAGACAAAGTTATTAACAATTATAAGAGGATGAAAAACTTTCAAAACTTTCTTCATGTTGTATTTGCAATAAAATCTAAATGGATCCTGTTATTCTTCAACAATATTGTTGAATGAAAAAGCAACTAAGGCATTTGTAAATTTAACCTTATCGTACAATAAATTTAATGTCAAATTCTTTGTTTTCTTTTTCAGAAACTATTAAAGTACAGAAGAATGACAACAATATCAATCTAAATGTAATCATTTGAAGGAATTAAATTCATTTTTAATCTCAAACCTGTCTTTTTTCTTTAACACTTATTTTAGATTAACAAGTAGCTGGAAATACAAAATGAATTGAATGTTTCCAAAGATCCACTGAAGTTACTGAGTAATCAATTGAAGTGATTCAAGCAGCAAGATGAAGTGTATGAAGAATGAACAGAAAAATTGAAAAAATATTCAAGTAATTTAATTTTAAGAAATATACATGTGATACGTATGTAATACATATGAAAAACGTACGTTGGATCCACATATGTTAAACATATGGCATGTATCACGTATGTATAACACACGTGTAACATACGTTTCACATATGTTCGTTAACGTACGTTAAACATATGTGGTACTCAAATCACGTTAAACGTATGTGACGTCACATACGTATCACATATGTTTAACGTATGTGAAACATATGTGGCACATTTTGCTGTGTAACGGTCAATTAAAATTTACAAAGAAATAAGACATTATTTAAGTTCTTGAATTCATGAGAAGTTTGAAACATCATATATAGCGTTTCGATGTGTTCACTTGCACCTTTTTTTAAACTGACCTCCTGGCGGCCTGTAATAAGATTCTTAAAAGCTTTGTTGAAAAAAATATAATCCTTTAACTTCGTATAACACTTGATTCTTTAAAAATATTAACAAAGTATATTCCTTATTTTATTTTGATATGACAATTTCAAAAGCTCACATTCCAAATTTATGTCGCCTACTTTTGGTAAAAACTTCATGGGACGAAAAACACAGTTGCTACTGTGAATAATCAAATACTGGGCCATCTCCAATAGATCAAGCGATTTACAACATTAAATGTTTCGTTCGAATAGCTTTTCTTTTTTAAAATTTAAATGCAGTTTTAATTCAGTTGGTTTTGATAAATGCCTTACATTTATGAATAAAGGATTCCTTTTGTACGGAAGCGTATTGAAGCCTACATTTGTTGTGTTATAATTTATACATTGTCAAACTTTTTATTGTCTTTTCAACATATAATTTAGTATGTCGTTTTGTTTATAAAACTATTTTGCATTGTATTGAGGTGAGATTACATAATTAAAATTGCTTTATTGTAATTGATCAGTTTTCTTGCTATCTGATCATAATATCTCGATTTAACAAAATATGAGGTTACTATTTATAATAAAAGAATGAGTTTTAGTCATATCAAGAAAGAAATAAAACAATAAAAATGTATTCATTAATGAATTTCGCAGGTGCGGGAGTTTTGATGGTACATCACCTCACTCTGAATCTATCTCTAGGAAACACACGTTGACTGACATTTATGAAATCATTGGAATTCGGGTAGGCTCAATTTTCATGGATTTCGTTGATCCTATCATCCAGGAATTTAAATCCATGACAAAGTGTGAGTAACAGTTGGAGGAATGATATAGTACATATAAGTAAAATATGAAATACAAATATGAATTGCAAATAATATACATGTAAAGTTCTTTGTTTTCAAAGTGTGATGACATGAGTGACATGAGTAACTCTCGCACCCACAAAGTTCATTCGATAACAATATTCGCAATCTGTTTCTAAGAAATGTAAACATATTTAAGTCGATATACCTATAATGTATACATTTTCATTGTTTTATTTCAACATTTCTTTCTTGTCAGGATGTTACACTTCCTAAGTCTTTTTGTCGACTTGTCAGATGGTTATGTCGACTTGTCAGATCTTTGTTTCGACTTGTCAGGTATGACGTTAAGTAGTTAACAACAGGTGGCTAAATACTTTTTTATGAACAAAAAACATTTATTTTCATTGTTGTGATCATTATTTTTTGACAAGTTGATATAAAGATCTGACACATTGGCAAATATCGACCGAAAAAGTCAATTAAAAACGCTGACAAGAAGACATTGCTATTTAATAAGTGGTGACAAAACCATTTCATTATTATTAACGATCGGTGAATCCTAGTTGTCTGTCGAAGTTATAAAATGATATTTTGAATTTTTAATGCTAACCTTGTAAAATAATAACTACCATTTAAACAACAATTCCTATGTTGACATGTTATCTATGCACTTTAAGCATCTCCTAATGCACCTACAGGTTTATAAACCTTTTCATAAATATTTAAAAAAAAATATGTAGGGCGTCTTTTTAGCTTTTCGAGTGTGTGGTTAGCATCCAAAACTAAAAGAGCTACAATGTGTGTTTCCAAATTAGTACTATTTACCTTTCAACATGAACTCCTTGTTGAAAACTACAAATCCCAAAGATACTCTGAAAACCATTAAATACCATTAAACTCTGCATTAATTTTGTTATAAGATGTTGGCTGTTTTTAAGAATGTGATTTGCAGGATAATTTCAAGGGTTTTGATATTACGATATATCAACATATCAATGAAGTCTCAAGGTCACCGAAAGGTTAGATGGAAGCAAGCTGCATAGAATTAACACATAAATCAACAAATTTAATATTTTATCATCGACTTTTCTATTTAAAAAAATGATCTAATGATCTTTTTATTTTGTTAAATGTGCATTTCAACATAACATTTTTAGAGAAACTCGGTCGATACTAGATCCCACACCTCATTAATTTTTCCAAAGAATTAAAACGAAAGTGAACTTTTGAGAACTATATAATAAAAAAGGCAAGAAATTGAAATGTTTAAAGACAGATATCCTAACTAAGGTAAACCCTAACCTACCAAACATAAACACACTGATGAATTTTCCGTTGTTATTCAATGTCAGTATCAATATATGATGTAAAACAAGGTAACTGCGGTACCCTTTTTTGCAGGGCAAAATGACAGAGTTTGGTGAAATATGACGTAAAGTTAATTGTTTTATCTACGTCAGGTAATTGTCTACCTACTTCCTACTAAAACTTTCGCAAAGAATATGAATTTGCCCTGCAATAGAACAACACTGCAGTTACCGTTAAGGAGTCTTTAACGAATTTTTATGATATCGGTCTTAGTATTAGGCTTTAGATAGTATCGGTTTGCTCCTTTTGGTTTTTTGGTCTATACCAACAATGAACAAAACATGGCGCAAGCCTTATTTACATAACAAAGAATTCCGAGTTCTGTATCTTGCTTATAACTTTAAGACTGACACTCAAATTTTTGTTGATCATTGGAAATTAATTACTAAAGCATTGTAAACAATGAAAATAGAAAATAAAATTTGACCAAATTTCCTTTTAATACAATAATTCTTATTACCAAGCACAAAATTATCTGATCAAATAAAGGTCTTGGCGTTTTTTTCACCTGGTAAATGTTTTGAAAACACTGTTCATAGCAAATTTTATAAGTTAAGGACAGAGGGAAAAGAAATCCTCATTAGTTAATGATGTATACATCCACAAAATTACCCGGGGCATTTTAATCTCTGTGCTGTTCATTTTATCCATATTTTTGAAATGCAAGACGAGGTTATTTTTCGCCAGCGGAAATGGCCGAGTAGTTACGATTGGACCTGATAGAGGATAAGATAAACAATACCTGACTTGAAATAAACATTAAGAACAACGGTATGATAGATAAAAGTATAATTATTATAACTATTATGTATATTCTTTGATGAAAAAGGTTAACCGGTGTTGTATAGCAGTTTTTCCCCAATAGTAGCTCCCCCCCCCCTCCCCGGAAAACCTGCTATATAATAGCCTTTCCCCCCGGTGGGAAAAACTACTATATAGTAGTTTTTCCCCTATAGTAGGGTTTCTCCCTCACGTTTTTGGTTCAAATTTTATATAAAAAAAAAATTATGGAAACCCAGTAATGCTTTAAAATCAATGTTTTTAACTACATGCATTTATCTATACAGGTTAAAATTCGTTTTGCCGATTTATTATACTTTATAGACAATGCTGAAAATTGAACATATGTATCGTGGCATACATAGAACTTATTTAGGTGATTATCTGATAAATTACTTGATTTGACAAGATACACACTCATATTCTTTCCCAGTGACGGTCCCGATGACTTGATTAATTGTTTCTCATTAGGTGACCCGGGTTCAATCTTAGAAATAACTAAACTCTCTTTCTCTTTACATTTATCTTAAAATTGACGAATTGCAATTTTTTGCGTTTTAATTTTGTAAAAAGAAATAAGTAAACAAATATAATGTGTACGTTCAAATGTTTCTCGGAGATGGTTCAATGGAATTAAAAAAAAAAAAAAACTTTTTACTTTATTTAAATCATTATTTAAACTTTATCTCTAAAGGAAAGAATTGATCCACTGTTGGACATTCTGTTTTTTCCACGAAACTTAAAACTAAAATTTCTATGAATAAAGGACCTTTAATAGTAGATGGTTCTTAGGGAATTTTCTAGTACATGTATGTATTCTTGTCTTTATATACATTGTAATACATGTACATATAGTTTCAAGTGTTGGTATAATATCTGAGAATTTTATTTGTTGAAAAAAAATAGAACAAAATACCTTTCTAAGTATATGAAATGTAATAAGTTGTCAGTTTGAAATACATTTCACAATCTGAAATTTCATTTGATTTAGAACCCCATCAAGCGAAGTAAAAACAAAATAAGTTTCTCATCAAATCATTACACACAGTCTCCCGTTAGATAATTATTTAGAAGAAACGATTCTAGTATATGATTACATTTAAGCTCGTCAATTCTAAAGGTGTTAACTTAAAATCAGTAGCCTTTGGGGAAAAGGGGCTAATAATTTTCCACTCCTTAATCCCTCTGCAAAATTTAGTCAAGATTTATCAGTTATTTTCTTTTAAAGGAGCTTATTACATAGAAAACAATACATGGCAAAATCTGTATCACATCCTGTATCAGCCCGAGACTCCAATATGAGCCGGAGGAACGAAGGCCATGGGGCTGATATTGGTTGAGAATTGATTCGTATGTGATCCAGATTCTGCCAAGTATTGTTGTTTTTATCATATTTTTGATAAACAACTCGTTTATATTTACATATGAAAAACTTTATCCAGATTTATACTAGTTCTCCCATCTCAAAACTAGCGCATTTTTACGCTCAAACGCATTGTGACGTCATCTAAAAAAATATGTCCATGTTATAACATCATCCGCTGTATTTCGAAATCTGAATAAAAGGAGCAAAATTGTTCCTAAAAACCATAACAAAAGTGAAATAAAGCGTGATGATACAGGGATGTGAAAAACGCGTGCCTTCGTTCATATCAGGGATGAGACCTGTATTTTATACTATGTATTAATAAATGCATTTATTACCCTAAATTATGAGAGTAATCAATATCATCTCAGATAAACTGGGATGAAAATCTACTATACTATAGTAGGTTTTCCGAGAAGGTAATCTGGCTATAAAAAGGGGGAAAAACCACTATATAGCCAGCTTTCCGTGGGGGGAGATCTACTATATTGTCATATTTCCGGTGGGAAAACCTGCTATATAGCCATCTTTGGAGGGGGGGGGGGGGAGATGGCTAGGGGGAAAAGGCACTATATAACACCGGTATCCACAATGACAGTTCTCTCTCTTTTCTTTCTAGCTAAGTGCTCAACTTTATTTTATGAACCCCACTCTATATAAAAGTATAACTATTATTTATATGCTTTTGTGTAACAGGAGTATGCCAAATATATCTCCAATCTATTTCTCTTTCATATTCTATCTTATGAAATTTGTTCTACTTAACTTTATAACCCTCTCTCTATAATTTTTTTCATTATCTGGAGTGACTGATCTTGTACACTATATTAGAGAAAATATTAATGCACTTATAACAGTTTTGCTTACACAATGATGATATATGTGCTTTAACGTCAACTGCTATTACTGTTTTGTAACTTATTTACAAAATATTTTTGGACTAAGATTATTTATCTTAAGCCTCAACAATTCGCATATTTTTGGGACTTATTTAATCCTATGTTGACAATATTTACAAAAGATAGTTGCACCACATCATACAAGTAGAAAATACAAAAGGTATTTGTAATCAACATAAACACTACAGAACTAGTTTAGTTTTAAAGTCGCCTCTCTGCAATACATTAAACAAAATCTAAACATATTTGGAGTCCATGCTTAAGAGAGAGAGAGAGAGAGAGAGAGAGAGAGAGAGAGAGAGAGAGAGAGAGAGAGAGAGAGAGAGAGAGAGATAGTTGAGAGAGAGGGGGCAGAGAGAGAGAGAGAGAGAGAGAGAGAGAGAGAGAGAGAGAGAGAGAGAGAGAGAGAGAGAGAGAGAGAGAGTGAGAGATAGTTGAGAGAGAGGGGGCAGAGAGAGAGAGAGAGAGAGAGAGAGAGAGAGAGAGAGAGAGAGAGAGGGGGGGAGAGAAGAACATAAATACAGTCTAGACAAGGGAGAGAAATGAGACAAACGATAAAGATGTAGAGGACGATAGAGTGAGTGATAGCAAGAAAGAGGTTTATGTAATAAAAAAAAAACACTACATTTTTTTAAATTAGCGTTCAAACTGCGAAAAAAATATTTTGAATAAGTTTTACATAAAATCAAAATTACATTTCTCATTATTTAGATATTATGTAAATGTTTGATATGTCATAAAATACCAATCAAAATTCAATTCAACTATATAAATGTGTTCAATCCATCAATTTTGTAATGTCTGTTTACGCTCTATGGTTAGTAAGAATGTTTAAAATGTATGAATAATAAATGTTTCAATTAATGGAGAGAATGTTTATATGTATTTTCAGCAACGATTACATACTACTGTACAATCAGTAGACAATGACACAAAACCAAGTACAGTTGAACTTCGATATCTCGAACGCTGATATCTCGAATTCAATGGATATGTCGAATTGGTTTGTAAGTCCCAACCACTTAAGTTTTAAGTATTTTACCCTCAATATCTCGAATACTCCGATATCTCAAAGTTTTTAATTAGTCACATCCAGTTCGAGATAACAAAGTTTGACTGTATAAATACAATTACGTCTAAATGATCAATCATGAAAAAAACAGATGTTGAAAAATCTCAATTACAAAAAAATCTAAGAAATTTCACTTGATAAACTCTTCATTCTATTTCAATTGAGGTTGTCTTGGACTAAAATGATAAAATTCATTCTATTTTAGAAATGATTTGACGATTGTCTTTTTTATATATTTAACTTTTATGAGAAAGAATGCGAACACTTTAAATTTTTCTTAATTGTCTGACGTTAAGATTTTCACCCGCATTATTGGTTATAAGATGTCTGCCATCATCATACAATATATTATAAGATATTACATATTTGTATTACATTTATTTGCATCATCCAAATTTTAACAACACCTGTATCAATACTATATGCATGAATATCATTTAAATGCATTAACATATGTGTAATTTAAAAGTTACATTCATGCAGGTTAAAGCTGAACACCGCTCGTAAATAGGCACTGTCCGCCATATTTCTCTTTTACCACTGCTGTCCCTACAACCCCTATAAAAAGCGCAGACCTCTAAACAGCTCAAAGTATTTCGCTGTAGAGGTCTCACCTGTGTGGACGTACGTATTGCCTCGCCGTTTTACCCGGTCGCGATGATATTATCAAGTTTTACGCACTTTTTTCAAGCCAGGAGAATACTAATATCAAATAAACTGATCAGTGCATTATTTACAAACAGAATATGCACATAATTTAAAAATAAGAATTAAATGCATAAAATCCAAAGACCGCGAAAGGAATACCTTCACGTCGGCCACGAGTTTCAGGTGTGCAATCGGGTGTAACGAAATCGAAAGGTTTATATACCAGGTATCTGTGTGACAGTGCCTATTTACGAGCGGTGTTCATCTTTAATGGACCTGGCAACACCCTTTAAAAGCAGGCATAACAGTTTATACAGTAATAAGCCTAGTTTTGTTGAAACATACACAACCCTCCTTTTTATGCTTTGTTATTGCAAGTTTTTAATAAGATGATGACGAAAAAGTAGTTTGTCAAAACTCAATTCAAAAGTTGCTATTTTGAATTAACTTCGACTTTCTTTATTGCATAAGACATACATCTTATTGCATATGAAATGTTTTAACAATATATGTACAGCAGGGATTAAATAACAACCTGATAAACCTGATAATAGCATTAATAATATAAAGGGATAATGTACAACACATCGATTTAATTACAACAGTTGTTGGATAGTATATCAATCATTACGTAGTTTGAAGGCACGATGCAAGAACTTCCCTAACTTACAGAGTTCTTTAACATTAACATTGTTTAAACATAATAGTTGTATAAATTTAAACATTGATGGTTTTTCCCAATAAAATTTTTAATATATTTGACTCGTAATTGCTGATAGCGTGAACATTTTAAGACAAAGTGATATTCATCCTCAATTTTTGATCTACAAAATTTACATATTAAGTTATTACGCAAAATATTTCTATGGTGTCCACTTTCTATGGATAAATTATGTGATGACATTCTGATTTTACTGAGTAAAGAGAGAACATAGTTTCAACATTTAAATTCAATTGACTAGCTTTAGATCTAAGACAGAACATTGCATTTCTGCCTTGACTGGCTAATTGTTTTGTGTTACATTAAACTTTCCATTGTAGTTTAAGTTACAAAGTATGATTTGACACAAAAAACAGCAATTACATTCCCATCATATTAATTTTTTGTTGATGAACAAAGATAAAATTGCAAAAAATGTTCAGCATATTTTACTCAAAACATGCAATTTTACCTGTGTAGACTGTGCTGATAACAGAAAAAGGTCATGTTTAAAAAGAACCAAAACTTATGTGATGTTCTAGTAACGTATCAAAATAGGCTATGATAATGATATACTAGTATATATTAACTATCAGTATAGATTAAATGTGTTTCTCATTATTTCTAAAGACATTGTTTGTATTAAATGGTATATTCGTTGATTCGACTGGCTGAATACGTATTATTTTAAACTTGGGGTGGCAATTTCTATCCGGTTAACAGATTACTCTGACGGAACGATGAATATACCATTTAATGCTCGACCCATTAGTGCATTGTTTGATGGATCGATAAAAAATCTTTTTTGAAATGTAATTATACAAAATGAGCAAACCATTTGGTATCAATAAATGCACAATATAATTATCTATAAATACATGTCAAAGACGACCAAATGAACTTTGAAATATTCTTTACAAAAATACTTATGAAGTGAAAATATTTTTTTTTTAGATTGTTCTTTAACCTATGGACAAAATCTACAATTCAACTGTAACTCGCATTTAACAATTGCAAAGTGGTATACGTGGCAGCGCTGCATTACATTTACTTTAATTTCACAATACGTAATATTGCACTGAATTACTTTACACGTAACTTATATACAATGACCATATTTACTTGTAAATTACACTGTTTAGAGTCACTAAACACGACATACACATTAACTACTCAAATTACGGCAGCCCTATGAATATACTCTACTCACGACACTATATAAAGAAATAATGAACTATATAACGAACATTACAAACGAATAACATACGAAAGGAACATTCAAACAATACAAATTACAAATAAAACACATTGAAACAATAAAGTTATCCCAGGACCATTTAATTAACAAATAGAATGAGAATGAATAAGTAAATTGGTTTACTCACGAAGCTGTGCCTGTATTTAAATTTAAAGTTAGACAATACTTAAGCTACAGTTACTGATACTATGCAGGAAAATCGTGCAGGTAGATTCGGTCAGCAGAGGATGTTCACTCCTCCAAGGCATCTGATCCTACCTCTAGTTTTTGTATTTTGTATTTTGTATATACCTCTGTTTTGTATTTTTCCTTTCGATTTTTGATTTAAACTTTGTTCGTTTTCCACTTTTCATTTGTATATAATCGAGATCGGTTCAAATTTGAAAAATTGCAATTTTTCTAAAATGTTGCATTTTTGTTTCATTTTTTTTCTTCAAAATATCATTGTTTTATGTGGCTATTTGTTATTCTTTAGATTTAATCCATAGATTTAAAAATTATTTAAGAATAACAATTTTAAGTTTTCGAAATTTTTTTTAACATAAAAAAATATAAATTTGACCAGACCATCTTTGGCATGTATATGATTACCACATTTTAGAGTTCTTAAATACTCTGTCACACTCTGTTAAAACAATTTTTCCATTTCACTCAACAAGTACAAAAAATCATGAAAATAATTAAAGCCTATATCGGTCTCTGTTTTGTGAAATCATATTTGAAAAAAGGGTTTCTTTATTAATCCATCAAATAAATAAAATTTATTTCTTTGTCTTTCGAGACTATTATCTAATAAAGTTAACTTGGAGGCCGATAAGACCCCAAAGCTTAGCTCTTGTAGGAAAATTTGTCAGTAGGTGTTGTTACTTACTATCACTGTTGAGTACCGTTACAAATAAAAATGTCCAAAGCGGATACATACATGTAACTACTATTCAAAAGGATAGTAATAATTTAAAACAGATCGAGATCTTTAACTTGTCATTGACATACTTTCGTTTTGAGAAGTCGAAATAACTACAGAATTGCGACACATGGTATGTGAAAATAATCCATGACTATATGCTCGTCTTTTAAGATTACTGCAATTCTGCAATCCATTCTAATCTTTAATTTAACGATCATTTCCGATCCTCAGCAATGTTAGATGACTGTAAATAATCCGGATTTTTTTTTTATTCGTACCATAAATCTGCCTTTTATATAAGAAAATTTAATCGGTTTTGAAGTGTTGTTATTACGCCAAGCCGTTGAACGAACTGATTGGCTTAGTGGCTTTACGGATACCTTCCAACCTAGAGGTAAAGGGGTTCGAGCCACCGATGCACCAGTACAACTTTTTTTTTCTAATTTGATCTCAACTTGTATATTTTATTTATCCAATTATATTCATCGTGGCCAAAATTGCAATAACTTCGTAAAATGCATGAATACCACCGAAAACAAATCTTTTTATTTTATTTCATTCATAAAGTTTGTAGGATAAATATCATTTTTATGATGAAAAAACTACTTTGAGGCTGAGGATCGTGGAGCATTTAATCATGTAATGTAAGGTGGGATGAATATTTCATTTACTGGGATAAAAAACAATCAAAAGACCAAACACATTTTAATTCTCAGTTTAATTTTCTTTTTTTTGAATCTCCACTGCATTTGATTCCACATTTACCTAAAATCTGCTTTTATGATGATTTTATAATATATGAGTATACTATATACAGTATCGCAATCCATAAAATCTTTCGATGTGTCCTTTTCAGCAGCAGATGTTTACGAAAGTTACAATTATAATGTCGATTTTAATCTTTCTTCATTTTCGAGCGGTCTTGAACTGGATATCCCAATCACTTTGTGTATATGATTATTCTACAACAAGTTATTATTTCATCATTAATCAAGCAGTATCTAACATATCCATGAGATTTTAACAGATTCAAATAATAAAAAAAAATAATCAAATGCCTTTCAATATCTAAACTATTGTTATGTTGATCTTGAACTTGGCAACGTATCACCGTCAGAAAATTGTGCTTGGTTACCTACAACAAATCATACTTCAACTATATCACACGTAAAGAGGGAAAATGATATATAAAATTTTCTAAAAAACAATTAAATGTGTACTAATATTTGTCTAATAATCAAAATTAGACTTGTGACTCTAATGCGTTAGATACTATGATCAAGTAATAAATGGCTAATTATTTATTTTACATGATATTAATTTAAAAATAACAACCGTCTCCATTTTAAGATGTTTGTTCATGACAACTACATGTGCTTATTCTTAATAAGTCATAAAATAGTTTCGAACATTTGTTGAGAAAAGATTTTCGTTTTCTATTGTATACATCTTTCTATAAGGTCTAGAGTAGATTAGGAATTGAAATTTAACTTAGAAACTAAGGTTACTCGTCGTTTAAGATAAGAACACATTAATCAGGTAACTCAGTCTATCTCAAAAGGACACGTATACTAATCTTGACTGGTAACCTTGTGACCTCAAACATCATTTCAGTACAGAATATAAAAAAAGTACATGCCAATAAAATTGAAAAAAAAATGTAGTGAGCAAAACGTGAAATCGTTATAAATAAGAAAATCTGTATTTTCATGTTTTAAAAGTTCTGAAAATCCTTGCGCTGGTTAAAAAATCAAACTAAAGATAAGTTTAACAACTAGATAGACATGCAAATGAGTTTTTTAATTGTTTAATCTTAGATTTTTTTTTAAGACGGACCCCTACTAGGATGATGTCTTCACTGATAGTTCTGTATAAATTCTATTAAAAATATGTAATTATCATTACTGAATAAGCACAGAATTATTGTATAAATATTAATAATATTGCATTAGGAGCAGAGCAATGTGTAGGTGTCAAATTTTTCAAAACATACAAACTAATTAATTAGAAAATGTTGAAAGTCATTAATTAATCAATGACATTTTCCCTAGGTCAAGCTGATAGCGAAATAGATGTATACATGTTCTAACAGTTGTAGAAAGAAAATAAGCGTGTCACCTTATATATATATATATATTACTTTTCCTAGTACAACTGGTATAAATCTAAAGTGCCAAAGAAAAAAGTAGGTCAGTTAACTATTGAACAACAAATGTTAAAAGTTTTCAAATTTTGTATAACTTGTTTTACTTAAAAAAATGTATTTAAAATTTCCAGAAAAAAGGAAATAAGCTGAATTCGTGTCATGAAAAAGTGGGTATACATTTTGAAGATATTAAAGATGTTGAAAATAATTTAAAAATTTTAATAAAAATTCTTTATCAATAACTATAATGAGGAAAATAATTAATGATTTTTATACTGGTCCTACATAAAAATGAATTATATAATCCAAATTCCCATGCATTTTAAAAATTTTGTCATACGGCAATTCTTCACCATTCAACAAAGAGCAATATGTTTAAAATATCCCATGGAGTGAAACTCAAACGAAGTAAGGTTTGAAGATTAACTTGAGCTGCAGTTGTATATAAAATTTACACAATTTGTATCAATCATACCTGTCTCAAAGTCACTGTGGGTTTTATGGTTGTAAACACACACCTCGTTGATATTACTTGATCCTACCCAGAGAAGGTGTTTGTTAAAATCATAACTTAAGCTGCGTGGGGTAAATACTCCAGATGGTGTCAGAAGACAGGAGAGAAAATTACCGTCTTTATCTAATATTTGTACTTTCTTGGTTCTACCCTCACAAACCAGGATGTGTGAAAGCGGGTCAGTACATATACCATATGGCCATATTCCTGACCCTGCTGGGTGTCCAGTATAAGAGAAACGATATTTTCCTCCAAGCTCTGTCACAACTACAGCTCTATAGTCGGATACCACTATATTCCCATTATTGTTTTCTGTGATATAGGAAGGTTGTCTATATATATCTAGTCCATTGCTGTCATGTTCTATTGTCTGTGTTAGTTGTCCGCTCTGGTTGTACCGGGTTACTTTGCCTGTTTTTATGTCTTCTCTGTACATCCCAACCATTAGATCCCCAGTGGACGAGGACCAGTACACACACTGTGGTGTACATGTGGGGTCTGTTGTATTTAGGAATATCGTAGTTGTCATTGTATCCACTGACAATTTGTTTATGTTAAAACTCCTATCGATGTAAAATAATTCACTCTCACTGTTTATTGTGTGTGACCCATAACGTGTAAATTTATCACTTTTACAAAAGTCCTCAACACGTTGTAGAGGAACACCTGTTGTATTTGTCAAGATAAGATTGTTTTCTCTATCACTGACCCAGACGCAACTTGTTTCAAAACAGGAAATGTGATCACAACTATAGACACCAGTCACTATAAAATGTTGATGGAGATCAGCCGGAGTAAACACAAGTTTAAAGAGAGACACATTTTCTTCAGGTTGTTTAATGGTCTCGTTAATTTGGAATTCATGTAGTGACTTCAATACATTAGTGTTTTCAGTATTCAGATCTAAAAACAACAGAATTAATTTCAATAATGTTTTGGTGTGTCCCTTTTATTTACATTATTTAATATTAACATATAGAACATAGAAAATCAAAACATTTTTGCTATATAACAATGTTTTTTTGATGAATCCCTTATTAATGTATTTTCTATCAAAAACGCACAATTACACTTAACTCATATCTTTAAAAGATGTAAATATATTTTTATTTATTACCTACACGCATTCAATGCCAGCATGTTTCGTTGTAACAAAATATAATTGACACGACGTATTTACAGGTTACTTCTACATACTAATGATACATTGAACTTACTTTTCTGATCGTCTTGTAGAGAAAGGTACCTGTAGACACACACCTTGTTTCTATCCCCTGATGAAACCCACAACCGGTGAGTGCTTGCGTCGTAATAAAGATTTCGTGGTTTAAATATTCCAGATGGTCGTATCAGCAGGTGTGTTAGGAACTGGCCGTTTTTTTCTAACACCTGTACCGTGAGGGTTTTTCCATCACATATCAAGATATGTGACAATGCGTCAGTACAAATTCCACAAGGCCATATGCCTGGTCCTGATGGATGTCCCATGTAGGCGAAACGGTATTTTCCTTCGCCTTCTGTAACAACTATAGCTCTATAGTCAGACACCACAACATCCCCATTGTTGTTTTCTGTTATATAGCGTGGTTCTCTTAACCGTTCTAAATCTCTAAAGTCATAACGTGTGTTTTGTGCTTGGTTGAATCGTGAAATTTTGCCTTTTCTTGGTTTTACGCTATACATCCCGACCAGTAGATCACCAGTAGACGGAGACCAGTATACACACCGTGGTACCAATGCAAAGTCTGGTATCTCTAAACATGTGGTCGTTGTTTGCAAATCTTTGGACAGTTTATTGATGTTAAAATTACTATTGATATAAATTAGTTCACCCTCCCCGTTTACTGTGTGTGATCCACAATATGAATTGCTACACAAATCCTCCACAGGACATTGAGTGTCACCTGCGGTTTTTGTCAATTTGAGATTATTTTTATAACTCACCCAAACCAATTTTGATGACACACAGGAAATGTGATGACAACAATTAACACCTGACACTGTAATAGATTGATGGAACTCAGGGGGAGAAACAAGTTTTAGCAGACGATTATATTTTACGGCGCGCTTTCTTCCTTCTGTGATTTTGATTTCACTTAGTGAATCAATAACATCTTTTTTGTTGATTAATTCAGTAATGGAAAGCTGGCTGGTGTGGAGTGTCGGGTTTATCTTGGGGAGACGGGTTTTCTTTAAAAATGATAGGAATAGTAGCGTACTGATTCCTGGTTGTTCATATCTGTGTTCATATATCTGAAGGCTTGCAAGATGTCTAATTATTTCTATCTTCTGTTTTAAACATCTGTGTTTGATATCAAAATCACAAAACAGATTGGCCATAAGATCATTTAGAACATAGGTAATTAGATCCTTCAGTCTTCGGGCCTTTAATAAAATTTCTGATTGATACAGGGAAAGTTCCGTGCAACAGGTTTTAAAATCACCTTTGATTCCTGTCAGGAGAAAAGGTGTGTAAAGGAGAGACTCAATTTTGATTTTGTGAATGATTTCTCTGTGTTGTTGTCTCTTCTTTTGATATGCTGTTCTGATACCTAGCGTATTATGGTGGCTATTGTTTTTGCAATAATAACAAAGAGGAAGTTCACAGAGTTCACAATACTTGCTATGAATATTGCTAGGATGTCTCACGCAGTTTTCTTGTGTTGAGATGTACTTAAATTTATTACGGTATGCCACAACGTTATGGTCTATTGTTTTGAGATCTTTTACATGGTTCTCCTTACACTTGGGACACAGATCACATGGACACGAATCACAACAGTGTTCTGTGTCCCCAGGACACTTAGAACACTGATGTACTCTATATGGAGTGCTTGTTGTATCCATGAGGTGGAATGCCTTAGTTTCAAACTTGCAACCTATTCAATAAAAAAGCAAAGGATTTAGCAATTGTTTTTTAAATAACTACATTCTATTCAACATACTTTCGAACTAAAAAAAACAGAGGATATATTAATTTATCACCATTTTTATACATGTTTAGTCTACCGCTGTATGAATACCACAAGAAAAGGTAGAGGTCCGATGAATGGAGACAAATGTATAGAAATATACTACCAGTTGAGATACCAGAAAATAAGATACTAGATAAACAAAACACATACCATACACCAAAACAATTAAGTAAATTCAAAATAAATATGTACCGTTAGATTCGTCTGCTATAGATCAACAATTTAAAAAAAACATTGACTGTTCTAAGAACTCTTAGTGATTTTGTCATTCAGGAGCCTAGGAGGAGTAAGCAAATGATACTAATCAAACATATCATATTGGTTATTAATGTATACATATAAAATATTGTATCATGTGCTACTTAACTTCATCATTATTGCTTAAATATAAAATATTTTGATAAAAGATATCAAATGAATATCATATTCATCATATATTTAAATGTAATTTTGTATTACGTTATGAACAAATATGACATCAAAGGACATAACTATGTTGTACCAAACGATACCATATTATAACAATATGTAAACTAAACATTATTTAATTATCATTTAATTATTAAATGATTCAATTACCACAGAAATATGATAATCAGTGCATATATATGAATGAATAGGGAGCACGGAAATAAGTTCATTCATGGGCAAACAGGTTGTAACTGATTTCAAGCGTTGATAGTTGAATATGCTTCGAAATGTAAAGAATTTTTTTTTAGATACGTTTAATAGAAAAAGCCAAATAAAGATTTTTGTAGCAAAGTCACAAGCCGATCAAAAACATTGTAGACTATTTAAATATTCTTTTGTTCTGTTTATTTCAAAGCTAAATATCACTGAGAAGCGAACATCTTAAGTAATCCTGCTTTATCATAAGATAAGACCATTATTTTTTAAAACATCAAACTCTGAACTTAACCCCTCACTTATGGGCATGGTCACGATTTTGGTCAAATTTAAATTTATGTTTTATTGTTTACAATTCTTTAGAAATCCATTGCTTATGATCAAGAAAATATTGAGTGTCAGTCGTAAATTTCAAAACAAACTACAGAGCTTATAATACAATGTTCGTGCCATGTTTTTGTTTTTGTTTACCTTGGTTCAATACGTTCCATCTAGTATTTTATATCTGCGAATTCGTTATGAACTTTTGTCACATTTAGTTTAGGTGTAAACCCGGAATTATCTATTCAACATTCAAAATGTAAGCATAATTATGACCTGAGCTTTTTTTTTTTACATGACAAAGAATTGTGAGCTCTGTGTCGCGCTTTCAACTAGACGACTGACATTAAAATTTTCACAGACTATAAGAAATGCCTTACTGAAGCATTGTAAACAAAAAAAAAAAAAAGAAAACAAACAAAAAATAAATAAAAAAATAAAATTTTGATAAAAATCGTGACCATGTCCCTTTAAAATAGATTTTTTTAAAGTTAAAGCACAACCCGTATTTCTGGTAAAGTTCAATTATTGAGCAAAAATTTTTTGCTTGGGGAAACTTTTGCCTTTTATGAAGCATTATTTAATTGTAACATAATAAAAATCACTTACTTGGCTTTCTTAGTCAAATCTTCTTTTAGGCTTCCTCAACGTCAGATACTTATATTTATATATTTAACACAGAACACATTCCTATCTATAAGATATATGACCTATCGTTTATTTACACTGAGTAAATACTCAAAACGATGTTGTTTATTGCAGTTGTATACTTACCTTCGGTTAAAATGAAGAGACCTAAACCCTAAATATAAATCCTAATGTCGTTTTGAAAATTTACAGCCAGCAATTTCTTCAGACGAATAATGTTTATAGCTACGAGTACACTTGATTTTTTTAAATTTAAGGGTCTGAAATGTGTCCTTTAAACCTGCAAAATGGTATAATATGGGAATAAAATGCAGTCGCAATGATTTAATCGGTCCCTTTCTCACTTTACTCATTTTTTTCTTTCTTAGAGGGGGTTTATTGGCTAATAAAATGCCTACTGCCAATACAAAACTCTTGAGAGCAAAGCAATGATCAGTAATATGTTTTACCACATGACTGTTTTGGTAAGCGCAGCAGGAACTAGACATATTCTAAATGGTCCAGTACTAACTTAAGTCTATTCTTTACTAGTTGTTATCCACATATAACTCATGAATGTAAAAAAAACTAATGGAATATGTTTTTGATAAAGTCTGTTGTGTTGACGCATATTGTTAAGTCCTTCGCGGTAGAAAAAAATCTGTAAAGATTAAAGGTTTGTAAATATCATTTCTATTTTGCTCCTTGATGTTATTTGAATATACGTTGCAAACTAATGTCATGTAACTCAGGGGTTTGAATAAATGCAACTTATACGTATACTATTTTGACTGTTTCATTTTTAATCTCTGTATTTATAACGAAATGATGTGGATTTTATTCAAATCTAATTTTAAAAATCCTCCCACTTATATATATCTACCATATGCATATACTCTTGAATCAATAAGACAGTTATATATTGAATTAAAAAAAATAAATCAGCCGAGGGACCACAATTTACTCGAGTAAATATAACATCCAGTAAAACCCAGTACAAATGCTTCACCTACCTCTAAACTTATCGTGGGAATTTACTGTGACGTCGTACAAAAACTCCTTTTTCATATGTTTACGTTTCTTGACAACAAAGAAGAAAGAAGACGAAATAGCCCTTTTGGTTCTTACAAAAGCTTGTGCAACACTCTAAACAAATAAAAAAAAAAAACCTCAAAGAACCGTTTATTAAGTATTTTTGCTTATATATTTGGCAGTAGCTCATTGAATTCTGTAATGCAGCCAAATAATTGTTTTGCACCTTTGAGGGAGATATGATGTCTCTCTCTTTCTCACCATAACCTTTATTCATTCAGACAACACGGATTTCACTGTTTTATAGTTAGGTTTACTATACAGTTTAAATCCTTTCTTGTCGTGTTGTATTGTCATAATGGTTCTAGCTGCAAAAAGACACCCTTGAATCATTTAATAGATATGGACCTTAAATGATAGTTTAATAAATCATAATATGAGGTTCCGTTTGTTATCATCACCATAAAAACTGGGGAATTGTATCGATCATTCCCAAAATATAAACTACTTACTCGTAGTCTCGTACATCTTTATGAGAGTGAATCAACTGATTTTGGTCACAATATGAAGGCATTGATAACGCTAATTATAATGTTATATTTTACGGTGCTACCGTTGTGCCGATCGTAGTAAGAATTACATAACCACATACCCCTTGCATCATTATCAACTTAGTGATATTTTGACAGTAATCAAAACATCAAAAAAACATTGAGGGAGAGAGAGAGCGAGTGAGAGAGAGAAACAGACAGAGAGACAGACACCAGATAACAAAGAGAGATAGAAAGAGAGAGAGTGAAAGAAAGAGAAAGAGAGAGAGAAAGAGAGAGAGAATTACATAATATTTCGTTTTTTAGTTTAAAAAAATTCTCACAAAATAAATAGACTTGCTTACACGACAAATACAGTATTTTTTGTACCTTGTAATCTGACTTTTATTTTTTTCCTTGTTCAAAATGTTTTTAAATTTGTTTATTTTTTGCATTCTAATCACATACGTTGTATCCGTGCCCCCGGTCCCTGTTTTTGTAGGTGTGTAATTTCCCATTTTCCTATTTAATGGTTTGACAATATACAATATCTGCAAAGATTTATAACTGTTTATTTGTTCTCTTTATTCTTTTTTATTTAGTTCATATGACTTTTTTTCCCCTCCCTACTGTACATGGATGCAAAATTAGCTGAAAATTGGATCGATATGACAGTAAAGTATGGCTTTTGCTTGTGTATATATAATCTCTTTATCATAACCAAAAAAAAAACCAAATCATTTGAGGCAGATAATGGTATCGCAGTTTATACTGAAATAGCTAGTACACGCATTGCATATGTTTTATTCACCTCTTAATTTATCGCGGCAAATATAGCGCGAGATCACTGTGACGTAATACGTTAAAATCTATAATCATTTGTTTACGTATCTCAACTCAATACAAAGGAATGGAAGCATGTAAGAAATCTCTTGGGTCTCGCCAAAGCTTGTGCGGTACTTCAAACGTGTCTTCAAACCTCCAGGCACCGTAAATTACGAGTTAAATGTTAGCCATTTTTGGCATAGCACTACGGGAGAAACCATTAGAGAGCATTATGGGATGTTGCCAAATTCTTTTTTATGAATCTGTAGGTTTAGCTCGTTCTATATCCCGCGCACACTGTAGCGCTAATTAGAATATTATTGTTTTGTTGACCTGATATTGTTACGAATTTGAACATTGTTTTGCTCTTTCAGGTGTCTGATTATTTACCTGGTAAAATTTATCTGGTCAAATAAGACCTTCTTGAATTAGTGTTGTTCAACTTCTAAAACGTGTCCTTTTTGCCAAGGACAGTAAGGGTTTAAAATTTTTTATAAAATATCTGTCGTTGTACATAATCATTAAGTGTTTCAAGGCACCGTTGGTAGACGCAAGTATACATGCTCATTAGCTGCCTTAACATCGTTTTAACGTTCATGTATTTAATACACTCGAGCAGGCCGGTTGGACATAATCCTTCATTTTTGTGTCACTTAGTCAGCAATGTTTACTTTGCGACATTTCATTAAACAAGATGTGGAGCCCTCGTTATGATTTTACAGATTAAAATAATCGTTCTATCACTGTGGTGAGTAACTTCATACGTATCGAAGTTAATACAAGTATGTTTTCTTATTCTGTAACTGAGGGAACCCTTTAGTTTATAATTGAACAAACTAACTCAGAAGAAATTAAGAAAATATGTATTTAAAAACAATAATAAAATGCTCTCTTTTATAATTTGTGCGTGTAAAATCAATCAATAATCGCGAAAACAAGTACATAATAAAATAAACTTACAAAACATTGTTTCAAATATACGTACAATATATATATATATATATATATATATATATATATATATATATATATATATATATATATATATATATATATATATATATATATATCACAGACAGATGACTTGACTGGTATAGATGTGCAAAATCATGTTGGATTTGACAGATAACAAGTAACTAAAGAAACAATATTATTTTCTGGGAAAAAAACTGAAATATGATATTGATATTTTCATATGACAAATACAAAATTACTACTTTTACAGAAAAAAACGAACTAGCAAAAAATGATCAAGCGGATAAAGAAACGGACAAAGAAACGAAAAAATGTTATGATTTATTCAAATTCAAAAACATTGTTTTGTAAAATGAAGAAAATTAAACCTAATAAATAAACATGTTATACCAAATTAATCAATTTTAAATATTGGTTTCTTTATAAACACAAAACATATAATTGCAACTACATGTACATATACGGTTTCAATAAATTTATTCGCTATTCAAATATTCAAGACTTAACAAAAGTTATAAAAAGATTATCACAAGTTGATTAAAACAGGAGTATATATTACATTCCATATAATTTTTGACTTCAGATTTCGTAAAATGTACAAAGCAAATCTTGTGTATTTTTGTTTTGTAACTTTTACGAAAGATCGGATATGTAATGAAAAATTTAAAACCTGCCAATATCCAGACTATCTTCATTCACAGGCTTGTGTTAATGTAGACACGGTATCACCAACAGAACTGTGTTCAGGTTCATCTACGAAAAGGATATTTTTAATTTACAAAAATACACATATTATACATTATACATTAAACGTATTTTTTACATCTGTATATAACATATTTAAACGAATACAGTTTATTTTGACCTTATTTGGATCACTACACCTTGGAATAGTTTCTAAAATCAATAGAAAATTTCCTGATTATGATAGATAGAATGAGGCAAAAGAAATGATAATGTCAAAGAGGCGGAAAAAATATGCAATTAAAAATATGATTTTCAAAACTTTGGTTCGGTAAATATGAACAAAAGCTCCAGGAAGATTCGAACTTATGATATGCGTTTCATGAGCCCAATACTTTAACCACTGAGCTTTGATAATATCCAACCAATGGATTGATAGAAACGATTCAACAAAACATTTAAATTACCATCCTGTGATGGAGTGTCTAAAAAAGTAGATCTTGTTGTAGTAAGTTAACTCCAGACTGTGAAACCTTGGCAAATCAATTGCATGATGCTTTTGAACCACACAATTTCTGACAGTGAATCATAAATTGTTACATAAATTAAAAAATAGAAATTAACTTGCAAATATATTTTTATCTAAAAAAATTAATTAAAAAACTCATTTTGAAATTAATGACAAAAGGAACTGAACCCCCTCCCCCATGTTATTGTTTATTGAAGATCCTGTTCTTTGTGACGTCCAAAATTTCTTCTAGTTTTATGTGCATTTTTTGATACGTTGACTAAACTCACCCCATTAAGTAATAAGTTTTAACGTATTTGATTTACCGGTGCCACTTAGCTTCGAGAATCTTATTGTTTTTTATCATATTATTTTTCATATTATTTTTTCTAAAGTTCTGTTCGTTTGCAATGAAATTAAGTTTTTTTTTAACCGGAAATATATTTTTAACACATTGCATTTCATGTAATAATAAAATATATTAATTATATCTTAGTTATCATTTATTGAAAATAATCTATTAGACTCACCTGTCAAAACGGTTTCATCTGTTATATATTGAATGATATATAACTTGTTTTCCACTACAGCACCAGAAAAAATATCAAAATCAGACACCACAACTTCTCCATTGGTGTTCTCTGTTACAGATATAATTTCTTTGTGCAATTCTAGTCCTGTTTTATCGTGTTCTATTGTTTGTGTCAAGAGTCCGACCTGGTTGTACCGGACCACTTTGCTGCTATGATAGTTCCAATTTACCATCCCGATAAGAAGATCCTCAGTCGACGAGGACCAGTACACACACTGTGGTTTCCATGTAAGGTTTTTGTTCACCATAAAATCCGTTTCTGTTTTCATATCATTAGACTGTTTGGAAACTGTATCTATCCATTCTTCATTTAAATGCATATATATCAATTCATTCTCAATATTAACTGTGTGTTCTGCACCAAGAGTATTCCTATTAAAATATTTAAGATGATGTAAACTGTCACCTGTTTTGTTTATCAAAACAAGATTGTTGCTGTCGCTGACCCAGACCAGGTCTGATCCCACACACGAAATATGATTACAATAACTGACACTTGTCAATGTGATAGAGTGAAGTAATTTTGGGTTAGACATGAGTCTCAGCGTGCATTCATTTCTTGTCTGTGATTTTTCTTTATCAGTAGTTGAAATTTCACTCTGTAATTTCACAAAATCAGCACTTCGATCTTAACAGAAAAAAGGTATTATTGTCGAGTGAAATTCAAAATCACATTAATGAAACACATTTACTGAGTAAATTAATTCATAATCATTCAGTTACAAAAGATCTAGACTTTTAGTGCATAATTAAAATTAACCCTATTACAACATAAAGATGTGTTTTATAAATTTCAGTGGGTAACTGTTTCTAATTCACCAATGCTAATGTGTTGAAACTTTTGTCAGCTGCTCACATGAAAGGAAAATATTACGATACTAATAATTTTCGGCAGGAGTAGATATAAAGACATCTACTTCTAAAATGTGTTATTGGTTTGAGCTGCTTAATGGTTTAGTAATTTACCATTAACGCGGGCTTTTAAGGAGGTTTGTTTTTCTGTTTTAGGGTAGCTATTATGGGTCACCTCAAATTCTGCATCTTCTATTAATTATACTCGTATTTTATGTTTTACCACGCCAAATAAAATATGTTGAATAAAATAAATTATAAGAAAATTACATTTACAGGGTTTAATAAGGAACTTTTTGTGGCAGAAAATGTTCAAGAAGAAAATGAACATTTTTCATAACACAATAGTTTCAGAGTATTGGTACTTTAGCTGCCTTATTTTCAGTGCAGATCAAACTTGCAGATAGGCTGTGCATTGGAATATCTTCATTTTGTTCTGAATAAAATATTTGAACCATTTTTTTAAATTTCTCTTTACAAATATTGACATATTTAGCTTACATTTCACAAACGTATAGACATAAACGGAAACATTAGCTAATTTGAAATTTAACATTATTGACCCTAACTTTTTGTTTATTGTTTATTTTCTAAATTAATAAGATATTTTTAATACGATTAAGTCTGTTATAATTTGAGTATGTTTGAGACTTTTAAATAATGAAAAATGACAATAACAAACCGTCAACCATCTCAAATATCCATAAAACGAAATACAAATTCAAAGCAGAGCAACACGGACCTCCAAAAAGATAGGGGTAGGATCAGGTGCCTAGGAGGAGTGAGCATCCTCTGCTGACCGGTCACACCCGCCGTGTTTTCTTTGTCGTAATCGGGAAAAAAACGGAAAAGTCCGTAGACAATTAGGTGATAAATTATGGTCTAACAATTAGTATGAAAAACGTCAGTCAGCATGCGACCCAGTGGATGATTGTATTTGCTGACAAGGTCGTTGTATCGACCATAGAACTTACGACAAGATAACTTCAAAAAGCCTGCTGATAGTCATGTTTTATCAACTTGTTTGTCAGTAGCTTGCCTCGCCTTAGAAACTGTTCATACGAAGAGCATGCCCTTGCGTATCGAATTAACTGAGAGACAAAAACACCATATGCAGGTGATGAAGGTATATTGCTACATAAGTAAAGAAATTTGACTATAGAAAAATTGAAGTCATCACGTTTATTATAAAGTTTTGTTGTTAGGTTACCACCAATGTCCATTTCCAGTAAAATATCCAAATATGAAACAGATGACACAGACTCTGTGGTATCTTTCATTTCAAGTTCACTTGGATATATCCAGTCGACGTAAGTATGGAAATAGCAATTGTTAATTGATAATACGTCGTCGATATACCTGAATGTTGAGTTGAAGGCCACAGCGAGTGATTTATTTTTTTCACGTACAAGTTTTTGAATAAATTCTGCTTCATAAGAATACAAAAATAGGTCTGCTAACAATGGGGCACAATTGGTACCCATGGGAATTCCAACAGAATTCCAACAGATTGATGGAATCCAAAAACTACATAGATGTTGTCTATCAGAAACTCAAGCATCGTTTTAATGTCAACTTCAGAGAGTACTTGTGTGTGTAATCAGAATGGTTTTTAACAAAATAATTTTTTAGATTTCCAATGACAAGGCAAGCTTTTTTACGACTTCTATTTTTATTGAAGAAACAACTGTCGATGATATCAAAAAGCCTAGATTTTAATTTGTCATAGGGAATGGATGTATAAAGCGTTGAAAAATCGTACGTTTTGATGCTATTGAATTTCATAGCATTACAAAAGAGTACAAAAGTTCAGAATATTTATTAGGTAATTAGGTTGTAAACTTTTTCTTAATAATTATTTCATTTATTCTTATTAGAATAAATATTTAATGCCATGTTCCATTCCGAAAAAAAAAATAGAGGGAAACCCCTTTATTTGTAAGCTGCTCTTTCAGTGCAGAAATGGCATGTTAAATGCATCGTAGTGCCAAAAGAATCATATAGACCCCATATTTATTTGTTAATTATGGTTATGCTGTTTCTGTAGATTTAAAAAAAATACTTATCTTTTTAAAAAATCGTAGAATATTAAGGATCCAACCTCATTAAACAATATATATTAGCGAACCCTATTTTTGACTAGTTGCAACCATAAACGAAAAGAAGAAATTCATTTCAGTTGGAATTTTAAGACTACGCTTAAGTTGTTTGTTTATCATACGTATATTGATTTATATGCATTGGCATGAGAAAAAAACAGACTGTGGAGAATAAATAATAAAATATTTAAAAAAAAATAAAGCACAAATTTAATACATAAACTTCATTACAGCAATATTAGTATCTTGATATTATTATTTGATTACTGGAACAACTTTTTGAAACAAAATCTATTAGAACCGTTAACTTAGGAGAAAGAATGAATAAGCTTCTGGTGGGGTTCAATTAATTGCATCAATTTTATCAATTTGATTTCATTCATTCATTTTTATATAGTATATCGTCCAAAGACAAAATCCGAAGTTAAATACTTCTATCAGGTGTATAATAATATGTATTGACCGATATCAAGACGTAATAATTGTTTTAAATATGCTCTGATGGATTGTAACAGTAAAATATCGGTTCATAATAAATTGGTGTTGATAATGCTATTGTGACATCACAATGTCAGACATGCCAAAACCTGTGTTTTGTATTTTAGTACAGTAAGAATTATAATTTGTTTTATATTTTAAGTATAGCAACGTATATAACAGGATTTAAACCACGATCATGGGACAAAAATCGACGAATCATATCTTTGGGGAAAATACCATAGTATAATAAACTCATAAATCTTCTAGCTTCTTTCAAGCTGAGCAATTAAGAATAATTGGTTGGGGCTGAATTTACTTTTTAAAAAAACTTTAAAGAAAAACAGACTTATTCAATGGAAGATATTGTTTGAGTCATAACAAAACTTGTAATATTGAAAATAACAGTAATCTCATTAGCAGCGACCGATTAAAAAGCAATCGCATTTTAAGTGTTTATTTCTAGAAAAATAGAATACGTAAACAATACAACCAAGGCCAGACATGACCTGACCCAGAGGGCATTATATTGTTTTAGACATATATTTACGTCAATCTTGGAAATATGTTTTTATCTTTATGATTTATAGAATAAAAACAACATGACAAAACGACTTATTACTTATGATACTGTAAGTGATAAATACTATAAGTGTTTACTTTTTGGGGGGGTTCAAAAACTTACTGATCTTAAATTCTATTTACCGTAGTCCAAGTTTTGTTTTAGCTGACTCTATTTTGTGATTTACACGTGAAATTCGCGACGACTACTTTTATCGACTAAGCCTAATCTATAGCCGTATTGTAAATTTATAAATTATTCATACCACAAGGATTAATTCACGATGAAATATATTTGCGAAGACAAAGTTTTAGAAAATCTCCCATAAATGTTTTGTACGTTGGCTTACAGCATTTTATATTGATTATTAATAAGACTTACCAATCAGAAGGTCTTGTCGGTTTATATACCTATAAACACACACCCTGTTGTTCCCTGCTGATCCGATCCAGAGAGAGTGATTAGTAACATCATAACTTAAACTTGTTGGTGCAAATATTCCTGATGGTCTTATCAGTAGATGTGTCAGAAACTGGCCGTTTTGGTTTAAAATTTGTACTGTGTTAGTTCTATAATCACACACAAGGATATTAGATAGCGCATCAGTACAGATTCCATATGGCCCAAGTTCTGACCCTGATTGGGTTCTTGCATAGGAGAAACGATGTCTACCTTTGTAGTCTGTCACCACTACAGCGTTATAAAAGTCAGACACCACGACATCCCCATTGTTGTTTTCTGTAATATATAATGGATTTTTATACAATTCTAATCCCGAGTCGTCGTATTGTATTGTTTGTATTAGTTTTCCAGCCTGGTTGTTCCGAATAACCATGCTTCACTTTGGATTCTCCAAACGCATTCCGACCAGTAGATTCCAGTGGACCACGACCAGTACACACTGTGATCTCGATGTATCTGTTCTCTCTATAAATGTGGTGGTTGTTTTCATATCCTTTGCCACTATGTTGTTATAATTCATATCAATATAAATCAACTCATTCTCACTGCTCACAGTGTGTACTCCGTAAGAAAACCAATTATATGTATCAAAATTAAAAGAATGTAGAGAGTCACCTGCTGTGTTTATGAAGATGAAATTCCTAGCATTACTGACCCAAACACGATCTGTTGTCACCAAGGACACATTTCCACACCAAAAACATCGAGCGATTGAAGGATCTCTGGCCCGGACATAAGTTTTAGAAGGCGATCATTCCCTACACGTCTGACTCCTTTCTCTGTAATTTGGATTAGATTCAATGACTCCATAACATCCTCCATGTTGCTTGAATCAGTCATAGAAACTGGCTGGTGTGGAATGAAAGAGAAGAGCTTAATTTTATCTCAGGGAGTCTGGCTTTGTTCATGAGGAATTGTACCGGTTTATTTGTTGAATATTCGTATATTCTTTGTTCATATATTTGTATTTTAGAAAGATGACTGCACATTTTTCTCTTCTGTTTTACACATCTGTGTTTGAGATCAACATCACGTAACACATTGTGAAGTCGTTCCTGCAGCCTCCCCCCCTTTCAAACACATCTGATTGAAAGAGGGAGAATTGTTTGTCACAGGTTTTGACATCAGCTTTGATTTCTCTAAGGAGCTCTTGTGCATAGAATAGAGCCTCACTTCTTATATTGTGAAATATATCTTTTTTATGTTGTTGCTCTGTGTAACATTTAGTGGGATTTCTGAGTTCAGTGGAAGAGTCACATATAATTCTTTATTAACCATATCAGAGGGCTTTCCATACTCCTCTTGTGTTGGGATGCGGTTTCTGTTTTTCTTTTACAATACAACATTATGGTTTATTGTTTAGAGATCGTATCCATGTGTTTCTTTACACTGATGACACATATCACATTGACACCATCCACAAAAGTACTCTGTGTCCCCTCAAACTCTAAAAAAACGTAATCCTTTTAATTTGCCCGATCAATTAGTGGCTACGAGCAGAACTATAAAACTTTTCAAATTATATTTAGGAAAAGTTAAATGTTTATATCTGCACTTACTGTAAATGATTGATGCATACAACAAAAGTGTTTACATTCTTGTCAATAACTCAAATATATTTTGATAGAAAGATAAAACATATTCATGATTTTCAGTTTCTTCTACAATTCGTAAAACTTTCTTGGTATCAAACTTTATTTGCTCGTCAATGTTCCAAGGATGTACCACTTTGAGATCTTTGTGCGACTCCTCTACCTGCCATGTTGTGGACATTTGTCACACTCAACTATGTAAAGCCTGTGTTGGGGAACATATCTCGAATGATACTAAAACACACAACGTTGTGTCAAATACAACAAAAAACCATACCAGACCGGACCCTAAATGTTAAAAAAACATTTTTTGAAACAATGTGAACTTTATTGTGAATATTACGACGTTCCTATTTGTATTCTCTGTATATCAAAGACACTAAGCGCATGATGTCGTTAATATACAGGACATTTTTGAATTGCAGAAAGAAATATTGAAAAGAGATCTACAGGAGCTTAAGTGCTCAATTTACACTAAATATCAGAAGTATGCATGGGAAATTCCTATTCAAAAAGCAAACATTGAGAACAATTCCAATAAATTAGATGCATTATTAACAAAACAGGGAAAAGGATATTGCAAGAAAATAGACAAAATTGTTTAAAAATTGAAATCGGAAATAAGCGAAATCAATTTAAAATCATTCAATTCCCTTAAAGATCATGAAGGTAGAGTCCACATTTGTATTTCGGAAATAACAAGGAAGATTAACAATTTACAGAAATTGCTTGACTTGAATGACGTTAATCGTATCTCTTTCTACAAATTAAGAGTCCGTAAATACAGAAGATTACCTCCAAAAGTAACCATTTTATTAAAAGTAACCATTACCAAGTTTTACTCCTCAAATTATCAACAAAGAACAGATGTATGAACAGTTTAGGTTTCTGTCATCTTCATTTAACAAACCGGTAGAACATTCTGGCAAACAGTATCATTCGGAGGACGATTTTTGTCTAAAGAAAAAACTTCTTTCTGACAAACCACGAATTATCCAATTTATACAAACTGAATATAAAAGTTCAAAAAGATTACTCAATGTGTCCTGTTCAAGGGATGATGAAATATGACCATGTGCTCGAGACAACGTGAGGCAACTTTTTTGTTTCCAGGTGGATATGATCAAGTCAATAGAAACAAAAAAAAAAGAAACTGGCCGTTCGACATCACAGTGACAAGGAATGGGAATCTTCTTTGTACAGTGATGTCATTGATCAAACTGTTATCATATTGATCAAACTGAGACATTGGAGACCCCTTAATATATGTAGTACTTCCGCTGATGACCTCGTAGTTTTTATTTACAGTAACAGTAACGGTGATGATGATGAAAAAACTAAAATTGTGCGTTACTGTGGGTCAATTGTAAAAAAAAAACCATTCAGTTTGATGAAATTGGAGAACCTCTCTTTTCAAGTGATTTGCTAATGATGAATGACAGTGAAATCGAAATAGTTTTGTTTTTGATACTTCACGCGGTAACGTAGTAGTGGTAAATTGTGCCGGGGATCTCCGGTTCATTTACAAGGGTTTTCCTCTAAAAAGCCAAATCCTGATAGTGGACATTCATAACAATTGTATCCACATCGTTGATCAGGACGGACAGTTTCTCCGCTATATTGGAAACTGTGGTTTCCGCGGTTCATTCACTGGTGTATGCGTGGACACTAAGGACAACATCTTTGTTAGTTAGGACTAAACAGGAAAAATACAGAAAGTCCAATATCATGCTTAAACAAAACTGGATGCATATTATGAATGCAAGCTAATGAGGTCATTATAACATATATCTTACATTATGTGTCTGTGTATGATGTTGAATTGGCAAGTTGTGAATTTGGTTAATCCCATTGGTGTTTTAAATAACATTTCAAAAAAGGAAGATGCATTCATGTACCTTGTCAGTGGTGATCTTTTGAAAATATTCTCTCTTTTGTCCTCAAAATGCTCATTTAATCCTTTGATCGGTCGAGTTATTTACCAATGGAAATTATATAATTTTGTATTCAGTCTATATCTTACAAGTATCGTATTTTAATACATAAGTAAAATCATTTTAGCGTTAATCTAGAGGAATACGTTGACTGAAAGCGTTAAAGAGCACCTAATCATTGACAATTACTAAAATTTAAAATTATTCCCATAGTTTTCCTTAGTTTTCATTAGAATGAAATTATCACACGCATTCTTCTCCGTTACCGTGTGTAAAAATTAATTCATTAGAATTTAAATTAATTATAAACGCTTTAAAATTTTATGTATCCAGGCTTACGGTTTTATTCAGCATTTCAAGACTATTATATAGATTTTTTTACTTTAAAAACAACTTACATTTCAATTACAACGAGGACTTTTTTTACTATCAATATCCTTCAACTTAAACGCTATCGAAACCAGAAGTATGTTTATCCTGGTCAGGAACGATAACTCGGAGAAAAAACATTGCGAACAAATATTATGATATGCATGTATCCTTAGCAGCTCAAACATTATATACCTATTTACTGGCTGTGAGGAGGATAGCAGGTTTATCGTCCCGCTAGACAACTATTTCAGAAGGCGAAGTCGAGGGAAATAGTGGCTGTCGAGGGGGACGATAAACATGCATATTTTAATATACCAAAGAAAACTTTAGTTGTCGGCGATTAAAGTTTTCTTGATGGTAAACAAATAAGACTCATCGGATTTTCAATTTAAATTAGCGACTTAGGTTAGACCAAAGGTGGTCCAAGATTAAAAGCAAGGAATGCACTGAGTACTGTTCACCATGGACAGATAGCACGGAAATATACGGTTAGATAGAATAGCATGTTTATTCATCATAATTTTACATATAAAGTAAATTTTCGCAAAAGTAAAATAATTTTAATATATTAAAATGTAACTTATTTGCAATGCAAATTCTAGCAATTACTGTTTTATTTTACAGTTCGCTGAAAGGAGATTGAAAGGACAGGTTTGGAACGATGTGGGGGAAAATATTGAGGTCATTTTTTTTTCATTTTTTAAATATTTTCAGGCCTCATTCCAAAGAGCAAAAATATTAACTGGAAAAAATTGGATTATCTGTTGTATACTTCCTTAATATGATTTTCAAGCAAATTACAATTTTGCAGACTTTTGTAGTTTTTAAATCTTTTTGTTGAGTTTTATCATCTGATTTGCAATCAATTTATTCATTTGTTCAAAGAAATATGTAAATATAAACATTAAATGCTTTCTTTGTTGATTCGTGCGTGTTATTAAGGTATCGCTCTTTGCGGAAAAAAAAAATATATAACCCGCTTTAGCCGGTTATGTAATTTTTTCCTGCAATGTCGCCACCTTCATATCCCACATGAATCACCAAAGAAAACATTTTATTTCTAAAATAAATATTAATTTATTCCCACGGTTTACTGTGTTTATTAATTGTTCTAACCATATCACATAACTTTTGATGATACATATTGACGTCCTTTAATTCTTTGCACGAACTTGCAGTTATTGAAATATATTGAAAGGAAAGTCTATCTGAGCTCTGTTTAATTCACATGTTCTTTAAATAAAATTCATAAAGAAGTCATTTATAGCGTGTACCTTCCGAGCGTTCTTGAGTAGAAAATGTAGATCCTTAATACATGTATAATGCATGTATACATGTAATACATGTAAAATGCCTTAGTCTACACAAAATTAATATAGCAAATGAATTCAATTTTGTGATTACCAAAATGTACTATTATAGTTATAAAACAACATAGCATTGGAAACATTTGACCGCAGACATATGTTTTGAATAAACAATTTCATGAAACCGTATGCTTCCGTTTAATATGTTTTTTTTTCGTCTTACAAAGTTTAATTTTGTTAGCAATCTAAATTAAGTTAAAGATTCGAAATTCTGAATGACAAAGAAAACACCAAAACATAATGATTACGCTGAGCGTTAAATGAGTTCATTATAAACGCCCCGTGAACCAACGTTGAATGTTAAGTGGGCGCATAATGAACGCGCTGTAAGCCAACGCCGAACGTTTAGTGACCGCATTATGAACTGCACCGCGATGAAACGCTGAACAATCACTGAGCGCTTTATAAACGCGCTGAGTCAACGCTAAACGTTTTCTGATGGCATTATGAACTGACTGTTAACAAACGCTACAGATCTGCTGAGCGCAAAATGAACAACTGTAAGCAAAGGCTGAACGTTTCTATTTTGAACATGGGAAATATGTTACACGTTCATCAAATAATGTTCTACAGAATAAACACAAACTGAAAAGGAGGAAACACTAGCTTTGAAAAACAATAATGAAAAAAATAAATATCCATCTTATCTGGTAATAAAAGAAATGATATTATCATATGGAAATCATTTGGGCAAGAACAGTCTTGCCATGACGTTTGTATTATGTTGCTGTAGTAGACGAGCAAACGGGTGATAATGTAAAAAAAAAAAAACCAATAAATTGCATGGCTTTAATAATTGTGCATTTTTTCAATGAATATATTTTTCTTTTAGTTTGATTGAAAATTGAAACTCCAAATTTATACAATTTGAAATTAAAAGGTCAAACAGTATTGCAGCCTATTTGAATAATACGCAGGTCAATCTTAGACAAATAATTCTAATTACAATGATATTAAATTATTTACTATTTATCTAAAACCATAAACAAATGATTAATTGAGTGGAAAATATGTATCCAATATTTAATTATATTTTATTGTTTTCCTGAGCAGCATATACCTATTCCTTATATCATTGTCAAATAAAAGTACTCGTAATATATTTCTTTTAAAATATATGATTATACACCCATGCCTTATTGTTGATATTTGAACCGACCCAGAGCTGTTGAGTGTAACGGTCATAACTCACACTTTGGTTCGTCTAACTCATGTGATTTTGTCAGATAGGTCAGGAAATGACCGTTTTTATCTGTTATATGTGCTTTGTTGGCTCTATTTTATGTCATACAGACAGTTTATATAAATCAATTCATTATCTCACTGTTCACTGTTTATTCCACTAAATACAATGGCACACAATTCCCTCAGTTGATATAAAATTTTGCCATTTATGTTTGTCAAGAAAAATTTTTTTTATCACTAACCCAGACTGTACCTGATAACGCACAGGAAATGTGGTCACAACCATAAGCACCTGTCACTGTGAGAGTTTTATACAATGTATGGCAAGGTATCATTTACAACGAAATATTATTTTCTTCCTGCGGTTCGTTTGCCTCTAAGGTGTTAATGTTACACGGTGGCTCATTCATTTCAGTTGTTTTATTAGGATCTACAATCATTAGACATACAGAGTCATTCATATAGTTTACAATAATAGTAAATATCTACTATAGTTATCTATCTATATTACCGATTTGAACAGAGTGCTTAAAACTATCATCATATGTAATGTTAGATATAAATCATTACAATATATAACTAGATGCTGTCATTAGACAGTAATACCTGCACCACGTTTTTGTCCCTAAATAACACTGTTTAGTACCAGTTTTAGTAAAAACGAAGGCTACATGCAATTTCCGGTAATTTTTAAAAAATTTTAATTTTCATAAATTGAGATCCCATCCCATAATACACATGAGCGGCCCTTTATGTACAATTTGGGGTTGAACTTTTTGCATGTGAATTTTAAGTTAATCAATAATATTAACATTTCATGGCATAGAAAGTATGGTTTATCTAATTATTAGAAACAAAATTAGATTATGCCCCCTCCACTCGGTGGTTGCCGGATTTAGATTTGCTTCTGCGTGCCAACATCATCGTGTGCACGGATTTAGAGAAGGGATGAGAGTGAGGAGCCCAGACTCCCCCCCCCCCTTGAAAATTCAATTATATTACCGTAATAGTAGAATTACGACAAATACACCTCGGACCCCAATCCCCCAACCGCCTAACAACGAAAGCCTGTACATGTAGTTGCAACAAAGAAGATTGTAAACAGTGCAAAATAAATGACATAATTATATTGCACAATGATTTTCAATGCAGAACTGCCAGGACAGAAGATACAATTACTGATTTCAGGTGGTGTAAGACACTTGTCGATATTTATGTGGATAAAAGTGCGTTATAATCAAAAGTCTTTCATGGTGATGTTTTAGAATTTTACAATACATGTATTTGGCCAAAAAAAAAATAAGTTTTTAAATTTTTGGAAACTTAAGTGAAAATATAAAAGCCCCAGGAGGATTTGAATTCTCTACTTACAGACACGTAGTTAACGCTCTAACCAATTGCGCTTCACTGTGAGATAACATTATTTTGGGGGAAAACATTATATTTATACTTTATTGTTTATTTCAAAAGGGAGTACATCACAATATGCTGCTGACCACCTTAAGACTGAACTTTGTGCTTTACATAGTTATTTACCTAACAAAATAGTGCAACAGGTTTTGAAGAATAAAGTCATAAAAATACATGCATGTTACAAATAACTGATCTTTGTCTGAAGTTACGTACTTAACACAGGTCTGCAGGCCGCATTAGCGGGTATTAGTTTTACCCAGCTCTTCGGTTAGATGGGTTTCATGTGGTATACATTCCGCTATGTTTTCCATATGCAGAAAAGGATTAATTACCATGCATAAATGTTTCTTTTGTGATTATCAGCAAAAGGGATTCATATTGTGCTCTAATTGGATTATCATTATGATGTTGACCAATATAGGTAAGTATAATACATGTAGTAGCACAATATTATGAGCCACCGGTATAGGCATTTCTAAATAAGTGATCCCCCCTTTGCCAGTATACTGTATCATCATTTTTTAATATTTAAATAAGCTTACATCATTACCTATCCTATCGCATTTGTACAGTTTCTGTCATTTCAATTGCAAAAATTATTTATTAATTTGTCAGACTTACACTATTGAGTTGATCCCATACTGACCCTGTGACATTTTGTATTAAATTTGTGCATTACATGTAAAAAATAATGTAGTGACTTATCATGTTTATATGAGTTATAATAGGAAGGAAGGGGTCTTTTTTTCTTAATGTATTATGATGCATCAAATATAATGTAGCCCATGACACTATGGGATTGTTCTGACCCCATGAAACAGGAAAATACCAAATATCTTGAAAACGGTTGAGATCCCAACCACTAAACCATATATATATATATATATATATATATATATATATATATATATATATATATATATATATATATATATATATATATGTGTGTGTGATAGTGGGTTGTCCCAAATAAACAAATCCACTTAAGGGTTCTTCATTTATTCAGATATAGGGATTAAAGGATTAAACCCTGTAATATAATTAATAGATATCAGCATAAAAATATTCATGTACAATCATACTCAAATATACATACAAGTAATACATCACTTCTCAGAGTTCACTAATCAATCTATTTATAAAGAAGGATAACTCTGGATGTAATACATGTTATACTTTCAAGGTAAATCAGAGTTACTGCCCTTGAACACAATTTACAAAAATATAGAAATATGCTCCATATTATACTCAATATAATATTTGATGAAATAAAAACATAAACTTTCAATGTATCTCCTTTCAGATTACATTATTGTTAGATACAATTTATAAATGTAAATAAAATATAACTGTCACGATCACCTGTTTATGGAACAAGGTTTCACATCATGCTTATAGCTGCTGAATATGGTACTGCTTAACTACAAGTAATATGGTTACAATAACTAACCTTTCACTTATATTAGAAATGAAATATTATAGCTTAGATTCAAGACTATGAATTACTGGGATGTTTAATAAAATACATTCTATCATAAATAAGATATTATAACCTCAAAAAGTATAGAATTAGCCAAATGTAACAATTAACAGAAAATATTAAATAAGTATTTATCAAAGTTTAAGAATACCAAAAATAGTACACTTACTATAACTGACTTCTTCCTAAATGTAAGGTTCAAATATTAAGTTATAAGTCTCTTGTTGAAAACATGTCTTTCTCAAATGAAGCCTAGCCTTGGTCTGTCACAAAGGCTACTCAGTTAAAGCGAGAAAAGTTATAAAAACATACTATTGGCTAGAGTAAACCACCTGATCATGTGCACATGTATGAAAGTGACCATACAGGTTAAATGGCTTAAGGCTATAAAATATCAGAAGCCACTAAAATAAATAATTAAATAATAATTACTTGATAGGTGCATAAAAGACAGGGAGTTATAGGGATAGTCTGTTTCTAAATATGTACATGTAAAATATAGATGAAGTGTAGGATGATGATGATATAGATGATGAAATGTGAATAATGCATGAATGTATTTATCATCATAAAATGTACCCGATTACATATACATATATTCTTGTTTCTAATGTCATCATGATGCGTCAAATGGTGTAAAGTACATGACTCCAAGGTGTTGTCTTTAAACCACCACCCCCACCCCCACCCCAAAAAAAGGAAATGATTATATATTTTAATAACTTTTGAGATCCCCATCCCCAACCCCTTGGAGACACCCTGACTTTCCAGAACTGGAAATAATAAAGTATTTTATCTTATTCATATATAGTGTTTGGCCCATGTGGGTAATTCCTAGCCTAATGATAAACCTGCTCTGTTTAGAAGACTTTACAATACATGGTAAATACATATAACATTTTGTTTATCTTAAAAATTAACAAGAGGCCCATGGGCCACATCGCTCACCTGAACAACAGTTCCTTGTAACACTCTATTTCGTAGCATGATATGCTATTTCTATTTTAAACTTTGAACCCCTCTTTTGGTCACAGCTTAAAGAATTTAGAATTTACATTATTTTATGATGATTGCATAGTAATCTCACAAATTGAGGCATTGTAGTTTTTTAGAAGAAGATTTTTAAACATATCCTTCTATATTTCTATCTTAAACTTTGAACCCCTTCTGGGGCCCCAGTATTAGATCGAGGGTCACATCTTTAATAATTTAGAATCTACACACTATTTTAGGATGCCTACGTAGTAATCTGACAAAGTGAAGCATTGTATTTCTTGAGAGGAAGATTTTTAAACATTTTCCATATATATACCTCTACGTTAAACTTTGATCCCGTCTTGGGTCCCCAGTACTAGTCCAGGGGTCCCAATTTTTAAATTTATTTTTAAAAAAAATTGAATCTAAATTATCATACGTTCCATGCATGGTAATCTCAGATATTGTAGTTCTCGAGAAGAAGAATTTTAAACATGTTCCCTATTTACTTCAATGTTAAACTTTGAACCCCTCTTGGGGCCCCAGTATTAGTCCGGGGGTCTCGATTTTACCAATTTAAAACCTACAATAGCCACGGATGCTTGCATAGTAATCCCACAAACTCTTGCACTGTAGTTCTTAAGAAGAACAATTTTCCCTATATATTTCTATGTTAATTTTGAACCCCTTCTGGAGCCCCAGTATTGGTCTGGGGGTCACGGCTTCCACAATTTAGAATCTTCACAATTTGAGGATGCTTGCATAGTAATCTCACAAACTGTAGCATTGTAGTTCTTGAGAAGGAGATTTTAAAACACGTTTCCTATATACTTCAATGTTAAACTTTGAACCATTTCTGGGGCCCGTTTTGGTCCTGAGGTCACGGGTTTTCCAATTTAGAATCTTCACTATTTGAGGATCCTTGCATAGTAATCTCACAAACTGTAACATTACAGTTCTCGACAAGAAGATTTTTAAACCTGTTTCCTAATAATTCATCATTTTGTCGAAAAATCTATCAATACAAAAATATTTTCAGAAACTAATGGTATTGTGAGTTTCCTCTATTATATACCTCAGTGATGTTTAGCGTGCCTCTGTTATCTGTGCCTCTCTTATGCAATTTCAGCGCGTGCTACTACATGTACGTAAACAGAAATACTGCGATACAATAGAACCCGCAATATAATAAGAAACAAGTAACGTTACATGATAGAACCAGACACATAAATAACATACTTTTATTTATTTCAATTCCTGATTGAAACAAGATTACCTAGGGTATCGTTGTTTACAAACAAATCCACACCACATGCGTTGTTCTGCCGTATCTATCATGCTCAACAAAACTACTTCGGTTCAGGTGAGCTAAAAACCAATTTCCAAAATCTTAATGTGCATCTAGAGAAAAATACCAATCAAGAAATGATTTATTATTTGCTACTGTACACATGTAAGAATAAAAGAAGACTCTGAATCTTTAGAACCAGGTTTGATTGGGGGGGGGGGTGGATGTGGAGGATGAACATTTAATTTTAATCATTTATTGTTATTAATTTTAACTTGAATATTAGTTATTGATCCCCAGGTAGCAAACATAAAACTTCTGATCATATCTCAGTAGATCATTTATCAATTATGCAAGGTATAATGTGATTTTTTTAAAACAACTTTTACCAGTTAATAAAACTTCTTAGATCCCAAATTATATTTTGATTTTGATAGATCAATCGACAATTAAGAAAAGTGTAAATGAAATTTAGTTTTATTTTAAGGTTTTTTATTTTAAAAGAAAAAAAACGTTATCTTATTAACAGTGTAAGGAGGGATACATGTGCGGATCCAGAAAGTTTTTTTTTCCCGGGGGGGGGGGGGGGGGGGTTCGAGGCATATTTACTTTTGGCAATTTTTTAATGTAATTTAAAGAAATTTGATTTTCGGAGGGTGGATCTGGACCCCACCCCCACCCCCAATCCCTCCGACCCCATCTCTAGATCCACACATGAGATAAATGTTAATTTTCTGCTACTATTTGACTAACAGGATTAAATTTAATTTTTCAAAACTTATTGCACATGTATAGGACAGCCCCTATCATATCCCAAGATGTGACGTGTCTTTTCATTAAATCATAAGAGGAATTCTGGGATCTAGGGGTTTTTTGAGTGATAAACGTCAATTTTCTGCTATTATTTGAATCCCTGGATGAAATCTAAATCTTTAAACCTTATTGTACATCTATAGGACAGTCCCTATCATATCCCAAGATATGATGTGTTTATTCGTTAAATCATAAGAGGAGTTCTAGGATCTAGGTTTTTTCAGGAGTGATAAACGTCAATTTTTTCCTATTATTTGACTCCCTGAATGAAATTCAAATTTTTAAAACCTTATTGCACATCTATAGGACAGCCCCAATCATATCCCAGGAGATGACGTAGATACTTCAAAAGTTGTAAGAGGAGTTCTGGGAACCATACATTTTTAGCAAAAAGCCGTCATTTTTTGTTGCCCACCGATCCCTGTGATGAAAAAAAAATTCTGAAACCTGATCACACTTCAAAATGACACCCCAATCATATTCTAGAGGATCATTTGGATACCGCAAAAAATGTTGACGTTTTTGAAACCAGATTTTTTGTAAAAAAAAAAAACAAAAAAAAACGTCATTTTTCAGCCACCAAATGCCCCCCAGGACAAAAAGTTCCGAAACCTTAAAGGACACCCGAAAACATATTCCAAGAGATGATTTGTCTATTGTTGAAAATATAGGAGGAGTTTCAGATTAGATTTAGACACTCACGGGTTTTAAACACTGAATCACTTGCAGTGGTTGATATTTAAAAAAAAAAAAAAAAGGAAAACAAAACTTTTTTGCACAATCTCGATCAACACTAGATCCCACTGGTCGTAGGTGCTTCTACGGTTGGTCTGCGGGCGGATTTTGATGAAAATCCTGCGAGACAAGCAAGTACATCTTACAACTTTGGAGGAACGTACACCAGTGGCTGTTGGACATGCACAACAATCACCACGGTTTCCTTACGAAATCTGAAAAAACGCATCAAATACGCTTCACTAAATGAACCCGTAAAATAACTGTATGATTTTACTTGCACAAATGACATCTCAAGATATCCCGTGTCCCTTGCGTTTATAAGCTGAAATTATATTTTATGCAGACGTTCCCCTAGATTTCAGAGCAATGTTTAATCTGTTATGGTATCAGATACGAAAGATAAATTATGTTTTGAAAACGTTCTTCATTTATGTCGTCATGTTTAGCTAGTATATTTATCAAAACACCAAAAACAGAATAACCGTGTTCTTTTTCTTTTAGTTCTTTTGACGTTTCGATATTCACTTGCTTTAAGAAGATTTTTAATGAAGTTAATTTCAATACCTGTCTAAAGATAATTAACTGGGAAACTTATACTTGATCGTGAAACTGTCGTGAGGCAAAGGAAAAAGTCGTACTGTACGATGTACTTGCAAGTGACTCGGATATTAGTTCTGTCATTCGCAAGGCGAACGTGCGTCTGTTGCTCGACAATCGTTATACGCAAGTATGGTTTAAACGGGCATCGCACGTTGAGAGTGGCAACCTGTCTCTACAAAAACCGTACGTGACACCTAAGACTGGCACGTCAAACTTTCGTTTGTCTTATATTACACTTGTAATCACTTCAATACTCTTTTTTCGCCCTACAATCCGCCACGGGTGCCAGTACAGGGAAAACCCGTAGCACACGCACGGTCATCAAACCAATTGAGACTGAGGCTTATAGCATGTTTAATGAATTTTCTGAAAAAAAGCGTCAAACGCAGTTCTAAAAAAATTTCAAACGTTGTTAAACACTATACGGGGTACTGTTAGTCGCTAGTTTAAAGATAAAAAATGTTGTTACATTATACACTACATTGTAGGTGATGATAGATGAAGGCAATACTATTTAAGATCGATACCATTTTAGTCATTTAAGACTTTCACCAGGTGAATTATTGGGCTAATATCTAACAAAATAGTCCATAAAAAGATGAAATACCAAACTTTTATCAAATTTTATTACCATTGACCACGTTATACAAATGATTAGACATAGTTTTAGAAAATATCGCTTAGAAAAATAATATAGCCGCATTTGAAAGGTTACAGCTTAATAAAATCAACAATGTTTGACTTTTTATCAAAACATAATGATATTAACATACAGACTCTTTAACTATTTATGAATGTCAGTTAAATAAAAAATACCTTCAATTGCGTCTTGTCTGGTTATATACCGATAGACACATATCTTGTTGCTGTTGTATGCACCAACCCAGAGACGGTGAGTGTTGACATCATAACACAGGTCGCATGGTGTAAATATTCCTGTCGGTCTTATTAGTACATAAGACAGAAAGTGACCGTCTTTGTGTATCATCTGTACTGTATTGGTTCGGATAACACACTAGGATGTGTGACAGAGGGTCAGTACAGATTCCATGTGGCTTTAATATTGCTCCTGATGGGTGTCCAGTGTAGGAAAAACGATGTCTTCCTCCACACGCTGTCACCACTACAGCACCAGATAAATCAGACACCACAATATCTCCATTGTTATTCTCTGTTATATAATTAGGTTTTCTATACATTTTTTGTCTTGTGTTGTTGTATTGTATAGTTTGTGTCAGTAATCCTGTCTGGTTGTACCGGGTTACCTTGCCTGTCCATTGTTGATTTCTACCCATTCCAATAAGTAAATCCAAAGTGAACGGGGACCAGTACACACACCGTGGTCTCCATGTAGAGTCTATTTTCTTAATGATCGTGGTTGTTGTTTTCATATCATTTGAAAGTTTTTTAATGCTATAATTTGTATCTATATACTTCAACTCATGCTTGTTAACAGTGTGTAATCCATCACTGAATACATCTTTGCATAAATCATGCAGATTGTGTAGGTTGTCGCCTGTCGCGTTTGTCAAGATCAAATTATGTTTAAAATCATTGACCCAGACTCGGTCTGATGTCACAAAAGTAATATGACAACACTGATCAACATCAGTCACTGTTAAAGATTGATAAAATATAGGATTAAGCATCCGTTTCAGCGAATTGTTTACGCGTCTGTTTCCTCTCTCTGTGATTTGGATTTTACTCAGTAACTCCACAACATTTTCTTTGTTGAGTGACTCGGTTATAGAAAGCTGGCTTGTGTAGAGGACAGAATGTTTTGGGGGGAGGCAGAATTTCTGTCTAAGAAAATGTATCGGTCTGGTTGCTGACTGTTCATAACTCTGTTCATATCTCTGTATATTAGTAAGCAGTCTGCATACCTTTACCTTTTGTTTAAAATATCTGTGTTTAAAATCAGTATCTCGTAACGCAATATCAGTGTCATTTTCAAGGCGATCTTTCAGTCTTTCAGCCTTTATTAATATCTTTGATTGAAAGTGGGAAAATTCCATTCGACATAATTTACATCAGCTTTGGTTTCTGCCAGGAGAACAGGTCTGTTAAAGAGAGCATCCCTTTTGGTGATGTTAATTGTTTTTCGTTGATTTTCTTGCTCTGTATCATTCCCATGCGTCCTGCAGTAAGAACAATTACGAAGTTGACACAGTTCTCCATACGTTCCATTGATTCTATCAGTATGTAAAACAGAACTCTCTTGTTTTGGGATAAAGTGAAATATATCACTGTATAACACAACATCATGGTCTATTGCTCTGAGATCTTTTACATGGTTTTCTTTACACTGGGGACACAGATCACATGGACATGATAAACAATGGTATTCTGTTTTCCCTAGGCAATTAGAACACTGGCGTATTTTCTTCTGGGTGCTTAGTTTATCCATGTTTCTACACCCAAAAGCACAACCTATTCAACGATAAACTGATATATCTAAAATTTTAGATTTTTAAGACAAATTATGATTTACATATCTGGCTATAAGACCAATATAAGTCCACAATTCAATGATCTACATCAGTAATGATTATTAGATAGGCACATATTCAAAACATAAACACTATCATTAATGGAGAAAACTAGATTTAAAAAATCAGAAAGGGAGAGAGGAAGTGGGTTCTTAAAAATATATTGACACCAATAACTTTCATAACTATTAACTATAATTGATTACATCTCTGACATAAAAAAAATTCAAAATTTTATTAAAAACCACAATTGTTATTTATATGAGATTAAAGGAGAATGTTGATATTGACTAATTTGTATAGGAAAAGCGAAACTTTCTATACTTTCTGTTTGGTGAATTTGTATTTATCGGAAAATTTAGTTTTGAGTCGGTCATACGTCATAATACATAGATTATGATTGTGTATATTTTAGCTGGTTCATTCCGTCTTGTTAAAAAGGAGACATAAACTGATGTGGCTTACTTTGTTGCCTGTGATCAGGAAATCATAAGACGAACTTTCTAGAAAGTCGACCATCTAGGTCTTTTGAAAGGTCATCTCAAAATGCAGGCAACTTTTACTGTATAATTATATAGGAATTTTTCCGCACTTCGAAGCAGATTAAAAAAATACTACAATAGCGATTTTTTCTCAAATTGTGATTAGTTATATCATTATAGGTAAACGTACTAAATTCTACTATATGGATTTTGTGGGGGTCATCTCAAGATATCAAAATGCACCAAATTGTGCTATATATTTGAATAATCGATTACTTTAAAAATTAATAAAGAATCCCAAAGGGTAGCATTATTCTATGTATAAAATTTCAACGGCGTTCGATTTTAACTTTTTCTTTAATGATACTTCTTATATTTCTTATAACGCACTCTTACAAAGCTTCATTTTATCACAACGTCATAAAAGCACAATGGAAACACTCGCCTACCGTGCAAAAAAAAATAGTTTGAAAAATATTTTTTTCCTTAAGTCTATCTGTATTTTGTTCATTGTGTTCAATTTTATTAATGTTAACTAAAAATAATTATAAAACGTATAAATACACTGTATTTTACTAGAATGCGCAAAGGCATGCGCAATGAAAACTAAAGTCGGCCACTTTAATGCCTTGTGATGTCACGTTATTTACCTTCAGCTCCAGTCAGGTTTACGGAAATTTACACCCTGCTTATCAGCAAATCAAACATTGTGTTACAAGCTACGTAGAAAACGATGTTATATATTATCCATGCATAATTCCTGATCTTACAACTCTGATGCCTTATTGGACTAAATCCACTTGGGTTGCTAGGTGAAGGAGTTCCACTAAAATTGTCACCATCTGACCATTCAATTTAATAAAACTTTAATTTGTAGGAGAATAATGTTGATCAGTATAATCTGGTCACTACTGAGTACGATAAGATGGTATAATCTAATCCCTCATCAGAAGGGAGACTGGGTGACAATCAGTGGTGGGACTCCTTCTTTTGCAACCCATCAAGTTAGTGCAGAATTTGTGATTTCAGGATAGGAAGAAATATTTCGGCCTGGGAATATCTGTTGGAGAGGAGTAAAGTGAATAAAGATACCCTATTGAATGTGAGAAAGTGGATAACAGGAGGAGTTGAGATTTTCACTCATTTTTACGGATATTTTCGTTCCATTCTGAATTTCTTATAACAACTGATGAGAAATATGGATATGGTCATGTTAGTGTAACGTACCGAACTACATATACTGCCAGGGGGGAGAGTTCGTGCCTGGTGTTTTCCAGGGTCTTGGGTGTACACTAACAAGTCTTATAATATAATGATTTTCTATTGATTGTCAAAAATGATTGGTTTAGGGCTAACCCTGCTTTTAATAATCAATGATTTATTTCAGGAAATCTAGTATATTTACAAACACGACAAGGATATAATATATATATACATGTGCATGGTTGTCGGGAGAGAGGAATTAGGTTTCGGATTGTTCGGGTGTAGTTTTTGATTCCCAGAAATCACCCATACCGACCTTAAGTTCAAATAAAGTGCTTTTTACCATCTAAAGCATTTTAGTCTTATATTGTCGCCGGATATATAGAAACACCTTAATTTCCCCGGTGATAATCCTGAGGAAGGAGAGAATGAGTCAAACCCGGTCACATTTAATCAAAGGGATAGACTTATTGCATGTATGGATAAATCAATCAATCACTCAACAAAGCAATATAATTGAAACATATCACTGGTATAAATATAAACAACAAGAACAAGTTGAGGCAGACCTTTATACTATCGTTTTTGAAGAACATCATTACTTGCGCGATACAAAACTATCAGATTCTTTTGAATGCCAGCATCATATAATAATGTTAAAACATATGATATAGATTGTAACTTCAAAATATTCAGGAAATAAATATGAAAAAGTATCGTAATTGTATTTAATCGTATGCTGTGGGTTGCATGTGTGTTACTAATAATGTAGTGAGATGCATGTCATTTTGACTGCACTGACTTTCACGTGTGTTTCCATAAAGTGTAAAAATGTAGTGAGAGTCATGTGAATTTCCAACATCTTATTATTCAAAATAGCCAAAATCGCAGTAGAGACCAACAATGAGGATGCTCGAACCAAACATATTCTTTAGTCAATGTCTCTAAAATCATAGTGCAAAGCAGTGTAGTGAGATTCTGGTCAAAATTCAGGTGTAGTGATTTGCTGGTGTTAACAAGTAAGGGTGTGTGATTGTGTGTAACAGTATAATATATTATTAGGTGTTAAAGTGTGTGATTGTGTGTATGATATATAGGAGTTACAGATTTATTAATTGTTGAATTAATAAATCCATAAATAAAAGTAATTAATTTATTGATAATTAAATATAATTATGTACTAATTTTTGTACAAGTAAATTTAAAGAGTAATTTTAAAGTATCTTATAAAATCTTTTATAAACTTAATAATCCGGTCATGGTCAATTGAATTAGAACAGGCAGCTATCTTGACCATGCTATAAATGTCTTAGGGTTGAAATTACTGCAATTAAGGTTCTGGCCAAAGATATAATGTATCTAGATTTTCAATTGGTTTTTAGTTTTGTGTTCTTTGATTTTATTGGTTGGTTGAGTTTTTCCTCCAAATTCTTGGAGCTGGGTTTTCATATTTCTTTGTCACATCAAAGAGAGTGGAGGTTCAATTATATTGAGAACTGCATTTAACAGACTTTTGAATCATGGTAAGTTAATATTACTAATTCTAATAATTTTAATATCATAGTTCAACATTTCATTAACAGTGAATTCTGTAATTTTGCCAAATTAAAATAATAACTCATGCACAGTAAGAGTGAATGATTCTGTGAGATATCAACTTTTTAATAGATAAGAATAACATAAATATGTTCACTATTTTTATACCTTTATATTGTGAAGATAAGCACAAGTTTATTAATGTAAACCTTACGATAATTTGTAGTTGACAGTCATATCCCTTACCAGCTATAGTACATGTATATAATATAAAGTATTGTACAAGAGTGCATTCCCTTAGAATGGTATTATTAACCATATTTTATGATTTAAAATAACATAGTGATGTCTTTATAGACATTATAGATAAATATGATAAAAATCATTGTAAACCTATTTTAAGATATGAATGCATAACGTAATTCATGTCAAGGAGGATTGATTTAAAGAGTTATTCCCCTTTAATGCAACTTGTTCATACAGTACTATTTTTATGCCGTATATTTATATTGTTGTTATTTATTGTAGGGCTATGATTTATTTTCTTAATATATATGTCAATAAATCCAGAGATGGATGTCTAGAACCTCAAAAGGCGTTTGTTTCATTCCATTTAACACAACAAATACCCCTGATACAGATATACGTGTTAAAGTGTGTGATTGTGTGTAATAGTATATGTGTTAAAGTGTGTGATTGCGTGTAAGGGTATGTGTGTTAAAGTGTGTGATTTTGTGAAATAGTATATGTGTTAAAGTGTGTGATTACATGTAAAGGTATATGTGTTAAAGTGTGCGATTGTGTGTAAGGGTATGTGTGTTAAAGTGTGTAATTTTGTGAAATAGTATGTGTTAAAATGTGTGATTGTGTGTTAGGGTATATTTGTTAAAGTGCGTGATTTTGTGCAATAGTATCTGTTTTAAAGTGTCTGATTTCCTGTAACAGTATACGTATTAAAGTGTGTGATTGCGTGTAACGGTATATGTGTTAAAGTGTGCGATTGTGTGTAAGGGTATGTGTGTTAAAGTGTGTGATTGTGTGTTATGGTATTTGTGTTAATATCTGTGATTGTGTGTAATGGTATATGTGTTAAAGTGTGTGATTGCGTGTAACGGTGTATGCGTTAAAGTGTGTGATTGCGTCTAACGATATATGTTTTAAAGTGTGTGATTGCATGTCACAGTATATGTGTTAAAGTGTGTGATTGTGTATAATGGTATATGTACTAAAGTGTGTGATTTTGTGTAAGGGTATATATGTTAAAGTGTGTGATTACGTGAAACGGTATATGCATTAAAGTGTGTGTTTGTGTGGGCATATGTTTTTAAGTGCATGATTTTGTGAAATAGTTTATGTGTTAAAGTGTCTGATTGCATGTCATGTGTATGTGTTAAAGTGTGTGATTGCGTGTAGCTGTTATGTGTTATAATGTGTGATTTTTTGTAATGGTATATGTGTTAAAATACCTGATTGTGTGTAACGGTATATGTGTTTAAGTGTGTGATTGCATGTAATGGTATATGTGTTAAAGTGTGTGATTGCGTGTAACGGTATAAGTGTAAAAGTGTGTGTTTGCATGTAACGGTATATGCGTTAAAGTATGTGATTGCGTGTAACAGTGTATGTGTTAAAGTGTGTGATTGCGTGTAATGGTATTTGTGTTAAAGTGTGTGATTGCAAGTAGCTGTATATGTGTTAAAGTGTGTGATCATGTCATGGTGTATGTGTTGAAGTGTGTGATTGAGTGTAGCTATTATGTGTTATAGTGTGTGATTTTGTGTAATGGTATATGTGTTTAAGTACTTGATTGCGTGTCACGGTATATGTGTTAAAGTGTGTGATTACATGTCATGGTATGTATGTTAAAGTGTGTGATTGCGTGTAACGGTTTATGTGTTAAAGTGTGTGATTATGTGTAACAGTAGATGAGATGCAAGTGCGTGATTACGTGTAACAGTGTATGAGTTGAGGTGGGTGATTGCGTCTGACGGTTCATGTGTTAAAGTGTGTGATAATAGGTGACATTATATGTGTTAAAATGTGTGGTTGTGTGTAATGGTAAATGTGTTAAAGTTTGTGATTGTGTAACGGTATATGTGTTAAAGTGTGTGATTGTGTGTTATGGTATTTGTGTTAATATCTGTGATTGTGTGTAATGGTATATGTGTTAAAGTGTGTGATTGCGTGTAACGGTGTATGCGTTAAAGTGTGTGATTGCGTCTAACGATATATGTTTTAAAGTGTGTGATTGCATGTCACAGTATATGTGTTAAAGTGTGTGATTGTGTATAATGGTATATGTACTAAAGTGTGTGATTTTGTGTAAGGGTATATATGTTAAAGTGTGTGATTACGTGAAACGGTATATGCATTAAAGTGTGTGTTTGTGTGGGCATATGTGTTTAAGTGCATGATTTTGTGAAATAGTTTATGTGTTAAAGTGTGTGATTGCATGTCATGTGTATGTGTTAAAGTGTGTGATTGCTTGTAGCTGTTATGTGTTATAATGTGTGATTTTGTGTAATGGTATATGTGTTAAAATACCTGATTGTGTGTAACGGTATATGTGTTAAAGCGTGTGATTGCATGTAATGGTATATGTGTTAAAGTGTGTGATTGCGTGTAACGGTATAAGTGTAAAAGTGTGTGTTTGCATGTAACGGTATATGCGTTAAAGTATGTGATTGCGTGTAACAGTGTATGTGTTAAAGTGTGTGATTGCGTGTAATGGTATTTGTGTTAAAGTGTGTGATTGCAAGTAGCTGTATATGTGTTAAAGTGTGTGATCATGTCATGGTGTATGTGTTGAAGTGTGTGATTGAGTGTAGCTATTATGTGTTATAGTGTGTGATTTTGTGTAATGGTATATGTGTTTAAGTACTTGATTGCGTGTCACGGTATATGTGTTAAAGTGCGTGATTACATGTCATGGTATATATGTTAAAGTGTGTGATTGCGTGTAACGGTTTATGTGTTAAAGTGTGTGATTATGTGTAACAGTAGATGAGATGCAAGTGCGTGATTACCTGTAACAGTGTATGAGTTGAGGTGGGTGATTGCGTCTGACGGTTCATGTGTTAAAGTGTGTGATAATAGGTGACATTATATGTGTTAAAATGTGTGGTTGTGTGTAATGGTAAATGCGTTAAAGTTTGTGATTGTGTAACGGTATATGTGTTAAAGTGTGTGATTGTGTGTTATGGTATTTGTGTTAATATCTGTGATTGTGTGTAATGGTATATGTGTTAAAGTGTGTGATTGCGTGTAACGTTGTATGCGTTAAAGTGTGTGATTGCGTCTAACGATATATGTTTTAAAGTGTGTGATTGCATGTCACAGTATATGTGTTAAAGTGTGTGATTGTGTATAATGGTATATGTACTAAAGTGTGTGATTTTGTGTAAGGGTATATATGTTAAAGTGTGTGATTACGTGAAACGGTATATGCATTAAAGTGTGTGTTTGTGTGGGCATATGTTTTTAAGTGCATGATTTTGTGAAATAGTTTATGTGTTAAAGTGTGTGATTGCATGTCATGTGTATGTGTTAAAGTGTGTGATTGCGTGTAGCTGTTATGTGTTATAATGTGTGATTTTGTGTAATGGTATATGTGTTAAAATACCTGATTGTGTGTAACGGTATATGTGTTAAAGTATGTGATTGCATGTAATGGTATATGTGTTAAAGTGTGTGATTGCGTGTAATGGTATAAGTGTAAAAGTGTGTGTTTGCATGTAACGGTATATGCGTTAAAGTATGTGATTGCGTGTAACAGTGTATGTGTTAAAGTGTGTGATTGCGTGTAATGGTATTTGTGTTAAAGTGTGTGATTGCAAGTAGCTGTATATGTGTTAAAGTGTGTGATCATGTCATGGTGTATGTGTTAAAGTGTGTGATTGAGTGTAGCTATTATGTGTTATAGTGTGTGATTTTGTGTAATGGTATATGTGTTTAAGTACTTGATTGCGTGTCACGGTATATGTGTTAAAGTGTGTGATTACATGTCATGGTATATATGTTAAAGTGTGTGATTGCGTGTAACGGTTTATGTGTTAAAGTGTGTGATTATGTGTAGCAAGTGCGTGATTACGTGTAACAGTGTATGAGTTGAGGTGGGTGATTGCGTCTGACAGTTCATGTGTTAAAGTGTGTGATAATAGGTGACATTATATGTGTTAAAATGTGTGGTTGTGTGTAACGGTAAATGTGTTAAAGTTTGTGATTGTGTAACGGTATATGTGTTAAAGTGTGTTATTGTGTGCAATAGTGTATGCGTGAAAGTGGGTGATTGCGTCTCAGTATATGTGTTAAAGTGTGTGATTGTGTGTAATGGTATATGTGTTAAAGTGTGTGATTGTGTGTAACGGTATATGTGTTAAAGTGTGTGATTGTGTGCAACAGTAGATGAGATGTAAGTGCGTGATTGCGTGTAAAAGTGTATGCGTTAAAGTGGGTGATTGCGTGTGACAGTATATGCGGTTAAAGTGCATGATTGCAGAGTAACGAGTATAAACGTTAAGTTTCTCATGCCGTGTAACATTATATTTGTTAATGAGCGTGACTGCGAGGTAACATTATTCACGTGTAGTGTATACAATTGTGGTAACAGTACATCTATCAAAGTGTGTGATTGCCGGAAGAAGATATTAAGGTTTGTATTTTTTATAGTGAGATCTATATAACAGAATTTATTGCACGATCACGTTACAACTATCGACCAATCATAAGCTTAGGACAGATACGATATCAAAATAACAGTTTTTATAATAATACTCAGAATTAAACCTATCAGTCATAATGAAATTCTTGAAACAACTTTGAGTACTTGGATGGAAAATTCATTTTGTAATTTAATGTTGACTAGTCTCTATTAACATCCAACTACAGTGAATACAAATGGAGATTGGTTTGTCAGATTTTGTTAGCCCCAATATATAATTGTCTTGTTCTTGTATATAAAGTTACAGCATCATATTCTACTTTTTTGTACCAAATATTACAGTACTGTCTTACTAAGAAAAAATACAAAACTATAAAGAAATATCACATTTATTGAGTTCTATCTACAGCTTGCTACAACTCACCAACAATCATTTGTATATCAGGCCACACCAATATAATTTCTTGTTCGTCGGACCCTGCACGCTCCTACTTAAATAAAACTATACAAATAATATCATTAATTTCCCGCACCCAGGAAATTCTGCACCATTTTCTGTTCTATTTCTGCTCTATTTTTCGCATTTTAAATAGTTTTAATTTATAAATCAGAAACAAATAGGAAAAATATAACCGTCCGCACATGTACATGTTCATTGTTGCCATTCAAACAATAAAAAACAGCATTTAGGTATGGTCAAATTTGAATGCGGGATCTCCCTCCTCCCTAATCCCAAATTACACTTATCATGGCATTTTGTAATAATATATTCACTGATACTCAATAAACTCTCCTACAAAAAATGTCAGGGATCAACAACATAAAATACAGTTATCTCTAGAAAACATTAGTAGAAGGGAGATAACTTTCTTTCATTTCAAATTGAAGAATACAAATTGGAGTTATCCCCCTTTGAATGCATTGTTTAATCAAATTCTTGTGTGCAAATCAAAACTGAAAAAAAAAATCATCACACATTAGTCACAATTCTAAGGGACATCTCTGTCCCAGCACCAAAGTACATCAGAGATTTATAAGAGATCTCAGGAGCTTATTATGTAAAACACATATAGTATAACTGTCAAATGGCAACTTAATATTAAAGTAATACTTAATAGAATTAATAAAAAGGATAAATAACAAATTACTGTTGAGTCCATGTACACACAAACGGAGTCCATTGATGACGCGTTATTTATGTAGAGTTCAAGTACACAGATACGGAGTCTATTGATGACGCGTTATTTATGTAGAGTTCATGTACACACAAACAGAGTCCATTGATGACGCGTTATTCATGTAGAGTTCACGTACACAGAAACGGAGTCTATTGATGACAAGTTATTTATGTAGAGTTCACGTACACACACACAGAGTCCATTGATGACGTGTTATTTATGTAGAGTTCACGTACACAGAAACGGAGTCCATTGATGATGTGTTATTTATGTAGAGTTCGCGTACACACAAACGGAGTCCATTGATGACGCGTTATTTATGTTGAGTTCACATACACACAAACGGAGTCCATTGATGTCAAGTTATTTATGTAGAGTTCACGTACACACACACAGAGTGCATTGATGACGCGTTATTTATGTAGAGTTCACGTACACACAGAGTTCATTGATGACACGTTGTTTATGTTGAGTTCATGTTCACATATGTTCAAAATGCATTTATTCTGCTATGTGAGTACTATGAAAACAAGAGGCCCATGGGCCACAACGGTCACCTGAGCAATGATACACATAATAAAATCAGCTTTATGGAGTCATATACAAAATATCTGAACAATGTCGTATAATAGATCCTGTATATAAAAAATTCCCCTCCATATTCTTATGTTTATCATTGACTCCTTTTGTAAAAGGATAATTTTATATATACATATCACATACAGTCACATTACATATTGAGCATTGCAGTTCTCGAGAAAATGATCAGACTTAAACAACTGTTTATATATGGATTATAAACCTACATCAAACTCTGAACCCCTTGTGAGGCCAAAGAATTGTCCAGGGGCCAAAGTCTAAATAATTTTAAAGAATCAGCAATTATTCAAAATGCTTGCATATAAGTAAAACCATATATAATAACATTTGAGTTTTTGTGGATAAATTAAATGTTTCCCTTTGTAAAATTGGAACCCCCCCCCCCCCCCCCAACATGTGGCCCAACCTTAGTCCTGAAGATTATGATTTTGACAAATTTTAATCTACACTATTTGAACTGACTTTTCTAAGCAAATGATTTTTAAAGATATTTCCTTATATATTCCTATGTAAAAGTTTGTACCGCCCCCCCCCCCCCCCCCCCCCCCCCCCCCTCTTGTGGCCCCAACCCACCCCCAGTATGATGATTTGAACAAACTTGAATCCTCGATACCTGAGGACACTTCCACACAAGTTGCAGCTTTTCTGCCCGATCGGTTTCTGAGAAAAAGATTTTTAAAGATTTTTCTCTATATATTCTGATGTGAAAATTTGACCCCCCCCCCCCCAATACTGTGGCCCCACCCTACCCATGGGGATCATGATTTTATCAAACTTGAATCTACCCATTCGAGGATGCTTTCATACAGGTTTCAGTTTTTCTGGCCAGTCGGTTTCTAAGAAGAAGATTTTTAAAGATTTTTCTCTATATATTCTGATGTAAAAATTTGACCCCCCACTGTGGCCCCACCCTACCACTGGGGATCATGCTTTGAACAAACTTGAATCTACACTACCTGAAGATGCTTCCACATAAGTTACAGCTTTTCTGGCTGACCAGTTTTAGAGAAGAAGATTTTTAAAGAATTACTCTATATATTCCTATGTAAAAATTCGACCCCCCATTGTGGCCCCACCCTATCCCTGGGGATCATGATTTGAATAAGCTTGAATCTACACTACCTGAGGATGCTTCCACATAAGTTACAGCTTTTCTGGCTAATCAGTTTCAGAGAAGAAGATTCTTAAAGATTTACTCTATATATTCCTATGTAAAAATTTGATCCCCCATTGTAGCCCCACCCTACCCCTGGGGATCATGCTTTGAACAAACTTGAATCTACACTACCTGAGGATGCTTCCACACAAGTTTCTGCTTTCCTGGCCAAATGGTTTTTGAGAAGAAGATTTTTGAAAATACCAACTTTGGTTGAAATCGGCCCAGTGGTTCTGGAGAAGAAGTCGAAAATATAAAAAGTTTACGGCTAGACAGACAGACAGACGGACGCCGGACAAAAAGTGATCAGAAAAGCTCATTTGAGCTTTCAGCTCAGGTGAGGTAAGAAGTTCATCATATTTCATGAAGGTGTCTGCCTAACCAATGTCTGCTCTCTGTCTTCCTATTCAAGGAAGGTGTCCTCTTTTCTGCCCTCAAAGTCTGGTAAATTGGCTCATCTACAGTAAACAGAATGGACTGTTTAATGATTTAGTTAATGATCAACACCAACATGATATTACTCAGATGACGAAATGTCTAGCAGAAAAAACATCAATTTTCAAATTGATAAAGATCATTTACAGTTTTGATTTTTGAGTTATTATAGATTTCATATGGATATCTGTTTTATGATAGTCCACATTTAGCAAAGTAAAACTTTATAACATTTGGTTTCACACTCATCAACAGACAGCCATGTTTGGATGATCACAAAGTGTGAAATAAACAGGAGTCAGTATTACAGTCCATGTGAATTATACACAGGTCAATTTCAGCTGCAGATGTTGAACAAAGTGACAAACAACATGTGTGGTTTTGAGAGCAGACTAGATTTGTACAGAAACATTTACAACCTGTCAATATCCAAGCTATCTCCATTCTACGGCTGATGTTGAACTGAACATGGCGTCCTCATCAGTACAGGGTCTGTGTTTATCTACAACAAGGCATTAATTAACTGTTAATTGATAAATATGATACAGTGTATTAATATGATAGCACTAAATATTCAAATTAAAAAGTTTTTAACTTATTATTTCTGCACATACTTTGAATTAAATTAATATTATATCTCCACATGCTTTTAATTCAATTAATTCAATTCACAAGTAACAAAATTAATAATTACAAATACATGTCACTACCGGTATATATATTTAACTTAATACAGTAACATTTAAATGAATAATAATTGACAAACAATCACTTAGATAAACATGTCTTACATGTATCTTATTGACTGATAATTAACACGGACTGTGTGTCTTAGTTATCAATATCTAATTAATGTGAATGATAATGACTCAGACTTACCTGTCAGAGCGTCCTGTCTAGTGATATACCTGTATATAACCACCGTGTTGTTGTCCGATGATCCGACCCAGAGACGGTGAGTTTTGACATCATAACTCAGGCTCTGTGGTCTGAATATCCCTGATGGTCTTATCAGTAGATGTGACAGGAACTGACCGTCCTTGTTTAACATCTGTACTGTTTCGGTGACATTATCACACATCAGGATGTGTGACAGCGCGTCAGTACAGATTCCACATGGCCGTAGTTCTGATCCTGATGGATGTCCTGTGTAGGAGAAACGATGCCTTCCTCCACGCTCTGTCACCACTACAGCACCAGACACGAAGTCAGACACCACAACATCCCCATTGTTGTTCTCTGTTATATAGTTAGTTTCACTATACAGTCCCAGTCCTGTGTTGTCGTGTTCTATGGTGTGTGTCAGTTGTCCGCTCTGGTTGTACCGGGTTACCTTGCCTGTCTTTGTGTCATAGTTATATATCCCGACCAGTAGATCCCCAGTGGACGGGGACCAGTACACACACCATGGTTCCCATTTATAGTCTGTGCTCTCTATAAATGTGGTGGTTGTTTTCATATCCTTTGACAGTTTGTTGATGTTATAATTCCTATCTATATAAATCAGTTCACTCTCACTGTTCACTGTGTGTAATCCATTACCAATAAGTATATCACCACTCCATGAATCCTCCACACGATGTAGAGGGACACCTGTTGTGTATGTCAAGATGAGATTGTTTCCATCACTGACCCAGACCCGGTCTGATGTCACACAGGAAATGTGTAAACAACGACCGACACCTGTCACTGTGAGAGAGGGAAGTAACTCGGGGGGAGACATCAGTTTCAGCAGACACTGGTTTCCTTGCTGTGGTTTTTCTGTGTCTGTGGTTGGGATTTCACTCAGTGACTCCATCACATCAGCAGTGGCTGGATTCAGATCTACAAACATCAGACACAAACAGTCAGATGGAACAGATTGATTACAAACATCACATCTTGTATAATGATTGTTACAGCAATGTTTGTCTGTTATAATGTATCAATATAGAACCATTATCAATTGATAATAAACATATACATGTATTTAATTAAATAGTTAATTAATTTATATATTTATTAATGAAAGACATATACATATATCTAATGAGTCAATTATTTACAGACATGTAATGTATCTGTATCTCAATTAAAGCGTGTGATGTTGACTGTCTATAAACAAATATGTACTTACATTTTATTGACAAATGATAAAGATCACATGCTATATATGTCTGACTTGTAACTACATATTATATAATTTACAATGATAATGACTCAGACTTACCTGTCAGAGCGTCCTGTCTAGTGATATACCTGTATATAACCACCGTGTTGTTGTTCCATGATCCGACCCAGAGACGGTGAGTGTTGACATCATAACTCAGGCCGTGTGGTGTGAATATCCCTGATGGTCTTATCAGTAGATGTGACAGGAACTGACCGTCCTTGTTTAACATCTGTACTGTGTGGGTTCTATAATCACACACCAGGATGTGTGACAGCGCGTCAGTACAGATTCCACATGGCCGTAGTTCTGATCCTGATGGATGTCCTGTGTAGGAGAAACGATGTCTTCCTCCACGCTCTGTCACCACTACAGCACCAGATACAAAGTCAGACACCACGACATCCCCATTGTTGTTCTCTGTTATATAGTTAGGTTGTCTATACAGTCCCAGTCCTGTGTTGTCATGTTCTATGGTGTGTGTCAGTTGTCCTCTCTGGTTGTACCGGGTTACCTTGCCTGTCCTATAGTTATACATCCCGACCAGTAGATCCCCAGTGGACGGGGACCAGTACACACACCATGGTATCCATGTAGAGACTGTTCTCTCTATAAATGTGGTGGTTGTTTTCATATCCTTTGACAGTTTGTTGATGTTATAATTCCTATCTATATAAATCAGTTCACTCTCACTGTTCACTGTGTGTAATCCATTACCAATAAGTATATCACCACTCCATGAATCCTCCACACGATGTTTAGTGACACCTGTTGTGTCTATCAAGATGAGATTGTGTTTATCACTGACCCAGACCCGGTCTGATGTCACACAGGAAATGTGATAACAACCACCAACACCTGTCACTGTGAGAGATTGATGGAACTCAGCACCAGACGTCAGTTTCAGCAGACACTGGTTTCCTACGCGTCGGTTTCCTCTCTCTGTGATTTGGATACTCAGTGACTCCATCACATCCTCCTTGTTGAATGACTCAGTCATGGAGAGCTGGCTGGTGTGGAGTGTAAGATGTATCTGGTGGAGGGCTGTCTTTATGGACGAGAGGAATTGTAGTGCACTGAATGTGAATTCTGGCTGTACATAACTGTGTTCATATCTCTGTAGGCTGACAATATGTCCAATCATTTCTAACCTCTGTTTTTTACATCTGTGTTTGAAATCAAAGTCACAAAACACATTGTACATGAAATCTTTTTTCACTTTGTTTATGAAATTCTTCAGTTTCTGGGCCTTTGTTAACATCTCTGATTGATAGAGGGAGAATTCTGTTCGACAGGTTTTGAAATCAGTTTTGATTCGTGGCAGGAGAACAGGTCTGTAAAAGAGAGCCTCACTTCTGATGGTGTGAATGGTTCCTCTGTGTTGTTGTCGCTTTGTTTTATAGGGTATTCCAACATCTAGTTGTCTGTGATTTCTATGCCTTCTGCAGTGGTAACAGACAGGGAGTTCACAAGGTTCACAGTACTTTATGTAAAATTGGCTAGGATGTCTCACACAGATCTCTTGTGTTGGGATATAGTTGATTTTATCACGGTGTGACACAACATCATGGTCTATTGTTTTGAGATCTTTCACATGGTTCTCTTTACACGGTGGACACAGATCACATGGACAGGATACACAATAGTACTCTGTGTCCCCCGGACACTTAGAACACTGATGTACTCTATATGGGGAGCTTGCTCTGTCCATGATGTGGGGGGTCTAGGTCACAACCTGTTCAATGAAAATAAAGAGTTTTAGAATTATTATTGTTTTATAAATTCAATGTCAAATTTTATAAGGCATATTTTATTTTAAAACATGTTTTTTTAAAGGAATAATATATTTTCCCTACTTAGATAATTGACAATCCATCATTCTGGTTCTGATTATAGAGATACTGGACCAGTAGAAAAATACAACAAAAGATTGCTGAGAGAGAAAAAGAGAGATAGAAAGAGAGAGAATGATATAGGATAGAAAGAGAGCAAAAGAGAGGGGGAGAGAGAGTGTGTGTACATAATGGAGAAAGTGTACTATATATGACTAGCTAGCAGAGAAAGTCAGAGAAAAAAAAGTAAAATAAGATGTAGAGTACACATCTCAATTTAATTCAATTCAATTCTGGGACGGACTTAACATTTACTGTCTCAATTTCAGACTAAACATGTGCTCCTGCTCTTTATATTTCTTTCTTTCTCTCAATCTCTGTTTCTCATAATATTAATGCTAAACATGTACTCCTGATCTCTCTCTCTCTCTCTCTCTCTCTCTCTCTCATGTACAATTACTCTCAAGATCTTATTTCTCCTTTCTCTCAGACTTTTTTCTAACAAATGCATCTTCTCTATCTCCTTGATTTTCTCTTCTAAATATGTATTTTTGCTCTCTCTTTCTCTCTATTTCTGTCTTTCAGACAAACTCCATTAAACATGTACATGTACTTAATATATCTTACTCCTTCTCCCAAACATGTAATCTCTCTCTCTCTCTCTCTCTCTCTCTCTGACATACTCTGTAAAACATGTGCATCTAACTATTTCTCTCAGACATGTAATCTCTCTCTCTCTCTCTCTCTCTCTCTCTCTCTCTCTCTCTCTCTCTCTCTCTCTCTTTGCTAAACATGTACTCTCTCTCTCACTCTCTTTGTTAAACATGTACTCTCTCTCTCTCTCTCTGCTAAACATGTACTCATTCTCTCTCTCTCTCTTTGCTAAACATGTACTCACTCACTCTCACTCTCTCTTTCTCACTCTCTTTGCTAAACATGTATTCACTCTCTCTCTCACTCTGTTTCTCACTCTCTCTTTGCTAAACATGTACTCTCACTATCTCTCTTTTCTAAACATGTACTCACTCTCTCTCTCTCTCTCACTCTCTCTGCTAAACATGTACTCACTCTCTCTCTTTCTCACTCTCTCTTTGCTAAACATGTACTCACTCTCTCTCACACACTCTCTCTCTCACTCTCTCTTTGCTAAACATGTACTCTCTCCTCTCTCTCTCTCTATCTCTCTGCTAAACATGTACTCACTCTCTCTCTCACTCTGTTTCTCACTCTCTCTTTGCTAAACATGTACTCTCACTATCTCTCTCTTTCCTAAACATGTACTCACTCTCTCTCTCTCTTTCTCACTCTCTCTTTGCTAAACATGTACCCATTCTCTCTCTCTCTCTCTCACTCACTCTCTCTGCTAAACATGTACTCTCTCCTCTCTCTCTCTCTATCTCTCTGCTAAACATGTACTCACTCTCTCTCTCACTCTGTTTCTCACTCTCTCTTTGCTAAACATGTACTCTCACTATCTCTCTCTTTCCTAAACATGTACTCACTCTCTCTCTCTCTTTCTCACTCTCTCTTTGCTAAACATGTACCCATTCTCTCTCTCTCTCTCTCACTCACTCTCTCTGCTAAACATGTACTCACTCTCTCTCTTTCTCACTCTCTCTTTGCTAAACATGTACTCACTCACTCTCACTCTCTCTCTCTCTCTTTCTCACTCTCTCTTTGCTAAACATGTACTCACTCACTCTCTCTCTCACTCTCTCTTTGCTAAACATGTACTTTCTCTCTCTTTCTCTCTCTCTGCTGAACATGTACTCTCTCTCTTTCTCTCTCTCTGCTGAACATGTACTCACTTTCTCTCTCTCTCACTCTCTCTTTGCTAAACATGTACTCACTCTCTCTCTCTCTCATTCTCCACTCTCTCTCAATCTCTCTTTGCTAAACATGTACTCACTCACTCTCTCTCTCTCTCTCTCTCTTTGCTAAACATGTACTCACTCTCTCTCACTCTCTCTTTGCTAAACATCTACTCTCTCTCTCTCTCTCTCACTCTCTCTCTCTCTCTTACACATTCTCTCTAAAACTCTTTCTCTCACTCTCCCTTTGCTAAATATGTACTCACTCTCTCTCACACACTCTCTCTCTCACTCTCTCTTTGCTAAACATGTACTCTCTCCTCTCTCTCTCTCTATCTCTCTGCTAAACATGTACTCACTCTCTCTCTCACTCTGTTTCTCACTCTCTCTTTGCTAAACATGTACTCTCACTATCTCTCTCTTTCCTAAACATGTACTCACTCTCTCTCTCTCTTTCTCACTCTCTCTTTGCTAAACATGTACCCATTCTCTCTCTCTCTCTCTCACTCACTCTCTCTGCTAAACATGTACTCACTCTCTCTCTTTCTCACTCTCTCTTTGCTAAACATGTACTCACTCACTCTCACTCTCTCTCTCTCTCTCTTTCTCACTCTCTCTTTGCTAAACATGTACTCACTCACTCTCTCTCTCACTCTCTCTTTGCTAAACATGTACTTTCTCTCTCTTTCTCTCTCTCTGCTGAACATGTACTCTCTCTCTTTCTCTCTCTCTGCTGAACATGTACTCACTTTCTCTCTCTCTCACTCTCTCTTTGCTAAACATGTACTCACTCTCTCTCTCTCTCATTCTCCACTCTCTCTCAATCTCTCTTTGCTAAACATGTACTCACTCACTCTCTCTCTCTCTCTCTCTCTTTGCTAAACATGTACTCACTCTCTCTCTCACTCTCTCTTTGCTAAACATCTACTCTTCTCTCTCTCTCTCACTCTCTCTCTCTCTCTTACACATTCTCTCTAAAACTCTTTCTCTCACTCTCCCTTTGCTAAATATGTACTCACTCTCTCTCACACACTCTCTCTCTCACTCTCTCTTTGCTAAACATGTACTCTCTCCCCTCTCTCTCTCTCTGCTAAACATGTACTCACTTTCTCTCTCACTGTTTCTCACTCTCTCTTTGCTAAACATGTACTCTCACTATCTCTCTCTTTCCTAAACATGTACTCTCTCTCTCTTTCTCACTCTCTCTTTGCTAAACATGTACCCTCTCTCCCTCTCTCTCTCTGCTAAACATGTACTCACTTTCTCTCTCACTCTGTTTCTCACTCTCTCTTTGCTAAACATGTACTCTCACTCTCTCTCTCTTTTCTAAACATGTACTCACTCTCTCTCTTTCTCTCTCTCTGCTAAACATGTACTCTATCCTCTCTCTCTCTCTCTGCTAAATATGTACTCACTCTCTCTCTCTCTCTCTCTCTCACTCTTTGTTAAACATGTACTCTCTCTCTCTCTCACTCTCTCTCTCACTCTTTGCTAAACATGTACTCACTCTCTCTCTCTCACTCACTCTTTACTAAACATGTACTCTCTCCTCTCTCTCTCTCTCTCTCTCTCTCTCTGCTAAATATGTACTCACTCTCTCTCTCACTCTCTCTTTACTAAACATGTACTCTCTCCTCTCTCTCTCTCTCTCTCTCTCTTTACTAAACATGTACTCACTCTCTCTCTCTCTCACTCTCTCTTTACTAAACATGTACTCCCTCTCTCTTTCACTCTCTTTCTCTTTGCTATACATGTACTCTCACCCTCCCTCTATCTATCTCTCTCTCTCTCTCTCCCTTTGCTAAACGTACTCACTCTCTCTCTCTCCCTCTCTCTTTTCTAATGTAATCTTGCTTTCTATTTTCTCACTTACTGTGCTAAACATGTACTCTCTCTCTCTCTCTCTGATTCACTCAGCTTATAAATATATAAATGTACAATATTTATCTCTCTCTCTCTCCTCTCTCTCTCTTCTAACATGTAATCTTGCTTTCTATCTATTTTCTCACTTTCTGTGCTAAACATGTAATCTCTCTCTCTCTCTCTCTCTCTCTCTCTCTCTCTCTCTCTCTCTCTCTGATTTACTCAGCTTTATATAAATGTACAAAGTTTATCTTACTCCTTCTTTCAGATATGTACTCTCTTTCAAATCAATAAATCAATTTTAATCCTCTTATTATCCTCTCTCTCTCTCTCTCTCTCTCTCTGCTAAACATGTACTCTCTCTCTCTCACTCTCTCTCAGCTAAACATGTACTCACTTTCTCTCTCAATCTCTCTTTGCTAAACATGTACTCACTCCTTCTCTCTCTCTCACACTCTATTTGCTAAACATGTACTCACTCTCTCACTATCTCTCTCTCACTCTCTCTTTGCTAAACATGTACTCTGTCTCTCTCATTCTCCACTCTTTCTCACTCTCTCTTTGCTAAACATGTACTCACTCACTCTCTCTCTTTGCTAAACATGTACTCACTCTCTCTCTCACTCTCTCTTTGCTAAACATGTACTCTCTCACTCTCTCTCTCTCTCTTCCACACTCTCTCTAAAACTCTTTCTCTCACTCTCCCTTTGCTAAACATGTACTCACTCTCTCAAACTCTCTCTCTTGCTCTCTCTTTGCTAAACATGTACTCACTCTCTCTTTCACTCTCTCACTCTCTCTCTGCTAAACATGTACTCACTCTCTCTTTCACTCTCTCTCTCTCTTTGCTAAACATGTACTCAATCTCTCTCTCAAACTCTCTCTCTCTCTCTCACTCTCTCTTTGCAAAACATGTACTCACTCTTTCTCTCTCTCTCTCACTCTCTCTTTGCTAAACATGTACTCTCTTTCTCTCTCTCTCTTTGCTAAACATGTACTCTCTCACTCTCTCTTTGCTAAACATGTACTCTCTCTCTCACACTCTCTCTTTGCTAAACATGTACTCTCTCTCTTTCTCTCTCTCAATCTCTCTTTGCTAAACATGTACTCTCACTCTCTCCCTCACTCTCTCTCTCTCTCACGCTCTCTCTCTCTTTGCTAAACATGTACTCACTCTCTCTTTCTCTCACCCTCTCCTTCTCTCTCCCTCTCTCTCTCTCTCTCTTTGCTAAACAGGTACTTGTTCTATTAACTCTCAGATAAGTGTTTTCCCTTTATTTCAAAGTAAAGGGTGAAAGATCAGTTGTTACAGGCTAAGGGTTGAGGTGAATGAACAGAACTCTGTCAAAAAAACAATTATTTTTTAAAATTTTTGATTTCTAAGTGGCAATTTTATGAATGGAAGCAGTCAATTTGGCCTGTAGCCGGTTCTTAAGGAAAACACTGTCAGATATGCATGCCTGCTTTCTTTTTAAAACTCACTTTCTATGATAAACAAATTGCTCTCTATCTCTTCTCTCTTTTCTCTCTCTCCACCAATATCTAATCTTGTTTTTCTTGTTTAATTTTCTCATTCTCTCATTTTCTAAAAAGCACTCTTGCTCTCCTCTCTCTCTCTCTCTCTCTCTCTCTCCTATCATGTAATCTTGCTTTCTATCTATTTTCTCACTTTCTGTGGTAAACATGTACTCTCTCTCTCTCTCTCTCTCTCTCTCTCTCTCTCTCTCTCTCTCTATCTCTCTGATTTACTCAGCTTTATATAAATGTACAATATTTATCTTACTCCTTCTTTCAGATATGTACTCTCTTTCAAATCACTTTTAAACCTCTTATCATCCTCTCCTCTCTCTCTCTCTCTCTCTCTCTCTCTCTCTCTCTCTCTCTCTCTCTCTCTCTCTCTCTCACACATACACACACATACTTTCTTTGCTTTTTCTCTATTGAACATGTACATGTAATATTACTCTTTAGATCTTATTCTCTCTCTTCTCTCTAGGATTTGTTTTGCCAAACAAGTACTTATGTTCTTCTCTCTCCCCTCCTCTCTTTCTTTCTCTCTCTCTCTCACTCTCTCTTTGCTAAACATGTACTCACTCTCTCTCTCTCTATCTCTCTCTCTGATTTACTCCGCTAATAAACATATAAATGTACAATATTTACCTTACTCCTTCTCTCAGAAATGTACTCTCTCTCAAACTCACTTCTAATCCTCTTTCATCCTCTCTCCCCCCCCCCCCCACACACACACATCACCATAACGTATAGAAATGAGGGCTGACACAGGATTTGCCTTCTGTCTGATCCTATTGAAACTTTTTTTTCAAATGTGACACATATATTCAGTATGTTCTTATTTACAAGTCACCTATGAAATACAGGTATGTGACTATTTAAAATGTATTTATAAAACATAGGTAAAATGCAGTTGTGTCTTTACCTCATGTAGAGAACAGACTGTACTTGTTATCAAAATACAATTCACACCTAATAATCAAACGTGTGCAAAATGGGAACCCACCAATGTATACATGTTAATTACCAGCGTATGTCCCATGTTTTGCTATTTTCTTAACCCTGGTTGATTATTTGACTGTCCCCCGGGCAGATAATTGGACAATATCCCAGCCGACATTACCACAAGAATATGTTTCTCCTTGTCTAACAAATCAATCATCAAATGGGAATGTGGGCAATAGTTATATTGTCAGTTCCTTGGTAAGAAATTGATGTTGACCTCGGCCTATGCTCTTGGGCAACAGTTCTTACCCCAGGACTAACACAATGACTACTGCCCTCATACCCATTTAAGAGATGTATAATGTCTATGAATGACACACAACGACAAACATGTGATAGCAATGGGTCTCCTGAGTGACTCAGGTGACCGAAAAATACAGAGTATAGCTACATGAACATGGTGATATTACATGAATACTATACCACATATATTCTCTCTTTGATCTATCAGTCAACAGTACAGTCAGACACAGGAACCTGTAAAGAGACCATGGACTATTACATACTACAGACTAGTATAACCTATCAGTCAACAGTCAGACACAGGGAACCTGTAAAGAGACCATGGACTATTACATACTACAGACTGGTATAACCTAAGAACTATTACATACTAGTACTCGATGATGTCCCACGCAAGCGCGGGATTTAACAATATATATACATTTATATGATACAATGCTTAATATATTGAAAAATATTTTTTGGTTCATTTTTGTATATATTGTGTCTGATTTTTTTCTTAATTGCTTTCTTAACCTTTTCTTTAAAATTGAAATAAAAACCCAACTGCATGGCTGGATTTTTAGAGGAGCGGGGATGAAAAATTTAAACTGAAATGGATGATATATACATTTATTGTATACCCATCAATTTTCCTCTCTTGATACTGTCAATTTTACAGAGTGTGATCCGATGTTCCGCATCACCACACTGTGGTTTTCCGATTCCGTATTACTTCTCTCTGAAACTGATGACGTAGTACACATAAAATTATAACGTCTGTATTTTAGCCCGTTTTCAAAAGAGTTCGTTTAAAATAGCTTCATCTAAAAATAGCTTTGTAATATAAGTAAATGTAATACAATTGATTTTAATAAGATAGTTTTGTAATTAAAACTTATAAATGGACAAGGGTACATAATAAATTTATCATTATAACAGTAACTTGATCAAAAGAGCTGGATCACGTCTTGTTGCCAGGCACAGATCATCAGATCAAACTCGACGCTTCACATCTCGTTGGATCTGATGATCCACGCCTGGCAACTCGACGTGATCTGGCCCTTTGGATCAAGTTACTGTTATCATAATATATATGTATGTGGCCTTAATTCTTTTTGTTGCAGCTGACTGGGAAAAAAAAACTTTTTAATTTTAATTGAAACAAGTGAGTGAATATTTAGTGCGTCGTATCTCTAAATTTTGTTCTTTAGGTCAAATTTCACTATAATTTTTATAACTGTTTCAAATAAAAATTTCAGATAAAAGACTTTTTTTGAAAAAATTAATTGGGGAGGGGGGTCCCCCCCCCCCCCCCCAATTCAACTTTCCCATTTTATGTATACATCATTTATTCATATAAACGAAGAACACAATCTGTTCATTGTTTACAAATTAATGTAAAAGGTTTATTACCAATCTTTCCTGGTATAAAAATGTATGAAATTAAAAGACGCTAGTGTATGCTAGTAATGCAACCGTGAAACGATAAGCACGTGCCATTATCATTGTGATGTCATGAAAAAGTTCACACATTAATGAACGCAGAGTTTTTTAAATCAGCCAGTCCCACCGGCAAAACCGGTAAATATTTAATATGTACGGTAATTTTTCTTATTTAATTGGTCAGAGTGTACGGTAACATAAAATACTACTTCAAGACTTTATCGTCTTTACAAGCAAAATGTTTGAAACACCTTCAATTGCCCAGGTCGAAGTTTACATGCATTGTAACGGTAAGGCTAATTAACAAAATAATGTTATATGAGATACATAAGATAAGGTCTCTGACTGCTATTAACTGAAAGCTACTCATAAAATTATTTGTTTGTTATCATACCGTAATACACAAAATCGTAGGCTATTCAATACATTATTGTGCAATCAGGCGTTCAACTGCGCTATGAATCTCTCGGAATTTAGTGATTTACTTTTGTTTAAACATGTTACATGTATTGATATTATATGTCCTATATGGTATATTCTTATTGAAATCACTTATATCTACCAGTACATACAGCTGTTGGTTTGAAACAACTAACCCCCTCCTCCCTTAGCTGAACTAAGTTACAACAGTTTTTTCTTCAAAACTTTACATATACATGTATGACACGATTTTGAAGGTTTGTTTCCGGGTCAGCCATTTGATTTCAATATATACATAGTTGCCTTTTTAAAAATATTGTATCTCACCTAAATTGTCACTGGCATGATATATTGAAGAAGTAGACTACATTGTAAAATATATATGATATGACAAACCTTTTGTTTCACAGGGAACAATTATCTAAACGGATAGAAATAACCTTTCCTTGTCTCTTCCCAAATCTGTCTATCGTCTGATCGACATACGTCACAGCGATGCTTAGACGTTTCGCCACCCAATAATTTCGACCCCAAGTCGTTTTCGGTCCCAGATATTGAATATACCGGTATTCAAAAATAGAAAAAAAAACTATTCGAATATTTTGTTTTTAATGTATTGATCGGTCAATTTAGTTTTCATTATTACTTAATTTCACTTTTATATTACTTAACCTATATATATACTCGAAGTAAACATTTTTTAAGGGGGGGGGGGGGGGGGGGCTGCGGCAACACAAACGACTTCATGTATAATAAGATCAAAGTACTGAAAGTACTGTTAGACGGTGGCGCCATTTGAAAGTGGCATATTACATGTATGTAAATTATTGTTGTCGAAAATCCACAGCCAGCGTCTCATACATGTACTAATACCTAACGCTTACTCGCACAACTGGTCGTGAGTTACTTACATGGATAATTCTGTGGAAATCGTAGTTGTGTTCACAATCCACACTTTACAAATGTTGTGTCTCTTTATCGTCATCTTTTTGGGAAAATCCATAGATTTATCACAGTAGCCTTTGTAGTATAGAAGTTTGTATCTATATGTTTTGTATCTATATCAGTTGATATTAAAACTCCGTTTTTGGTAATACATGTACTACACAAATGTATTTTGATTGCCCCAGAATGACTCATTAAATATGTAGGTTGTCACCACATATTGAATGAATAAATCAAATCCAAAGCGATTTCATCACAGTACGCCAAACTACATGTATTTGATTGTATAAAGAAGGGGAATTTTGGTTTTTTCCCTTTTGACCTTTGGGGTGACCCTGCAAATGGGGAACAACTTTTGAAAAGTGTGGATTGGACTTTTGTGCTTTAAAGATATTGTAGATTTCTCAAAGTAACAAGAACAAATAAAGCTTTAGTATGATAAAATACTTATCAGGTTTTTACTAACTATTTGGGCATACATGTAGTATGTTTATTGTCCCTCTCGACAGCATTTTCCCTCAATTTCTTCACGGGGAAAAAGTTGCATCATCACACTTGCTTGTGGACCATCACACTTGCTTTTGTCCTCATAGTCAGTTATACATTTAGGTGTACAGAAAACGGAATGGTTTGCAAGAACCTGTTTGATAAAACTGATATTGCTTTTGGAATGCACGTCATCATGAAACAGAAGAGTCAATCAATATTTTATCTTCGACTGTAGTGGATTATTTCCATTTGCTCACAACGAAAGTGAATAAAAATTTGAGAAAAAAAATATCATACAATATTCAGTCGCGGCAGTTTCATTAATCAACGTTTTAAAGTACATTTGTCTAATTGTATTTAGCTATAGATTTATTCAAATCATTTGAATGAATTTGGGAAAGTCACATGTATATTTTATCGCTTCTCAATACACTTTAACACGCATAATTTACTTGCAACATTAAACTTTTCTAGTAAACTTACAAGAAATATAGATTAATTATTCAAAATTAGTTTTTAAAAACACCAAACAAACAAAATCCAAGTTAAACGCATGTGTTTTCTGACCGTACAGCTGTGTATATAAATTTCATTTTATTCTTTGCATGTACTATAGTCTATACATTAGATCTACGGTCCGCAAATCCCGGCAATATTTCCGGAAAGCTAAAGTTCTGTAGCTCAGCAGATTACTAGTTATCTATGAAGCACATTTTTACCTTCATGTTTCATTATTTATCGCAAATATAGCATGGATGTATACGCTACGGTCGATGTAGCATTTCGTTGAGTGATGACACTTATTTCAATTGCGAGTCGCAACAAACTGGCGCATTTATATAGGCCCGCCTATTTGTAAATGGAAACAAATGTCGGAGAAAGCTCATACTCGCGAGTTAAAAATCATTTGAGAACAAAAGGGGTGATATTTACGTACATGTGTAAATAATGTTATCTGTTTGCGAAAAAATCCCCCAAAACCAAAGAAAAGGTTCTCTAGTAGCAGAGACGGGTGCATATGGATTAAAGTCACAGATTGTACTTCGCTCATCAAATTGCGTTATTTCAGTTAAATGTGAAAAATTCGTCAGAAACTGTTAAGTGAACAAAATTATTATATCTTACATTACCGTTCAAAATGTACCATAAATGTATATGGACTATTGCATGAGTTGAACCGATTGTTTTTTCTCAAAAAAAGCTAGCGTTTACTGCAAATTAGAGATACACGAGCTGATACGCCGTGCAATCCATAAGACGTTTTACAGCATGTCTTTAATCCCTTATTTGCTTACAAAAAATCTGAACTGAAAATCTTTAAAACATCGTAAAATGTTGTTTGTTTATACATGTACATGTAAAATGGCGACTTGATTTGCACGTGAATTTTACAATCCGAGGTCTATCGATTAGCGTGTTTGAGAGAAAGTCAGCAGCAAGTAAAGCGTCAACATCAGTAGTAAATATTGTCTGATGAATATTGAGGTGCCTGTAATAATATTAATGTTCCTACAGACTGAGTGGGTTACAAAATTAAGTAAATCACAGGATAGTCCAAAATTAAACACATTTGTATCGTAAATTTCAAGTTTTTTGTGTGTTAAAAGAACACATGAACACTTGTAGAAGAAAGTGTGCCATTCATCGGTTGAAGTTCAATAAAATGTAATTAATCTAATATTCATTATCAGTATCTGTTGTGAATTCTTTAGAATAAGTTACAAAAAAATAAAAATTTTCCTCAACTAAAATTAATGCGTTAAAAATGAATTAATTTATCGATGAAGCATACTTGCTGAAATATGAAATGACAAACTTTTTTAAATTGTGTGTTTCTGACAATTGTTTACATCATAAAAAAAAACAAGAAGCGATTATTGTGAGATGTCTTAGCCAATTATCGCAGTGATATAGTTTATGCAGTCCTGATACACAGTTTAACGTCACAACTGGCAGTTGGTGCATAAATTATCGATACCGCGTAAGCAAACATGGTAACGGCTCATTTAAAATAAAACACAATTTCATAAATTATTTAAATATATGTACAAAATGATTAGCAGCTATAATGCTTAAAATATCTGAAAAGATTAAAATTACTGAAATCGACACATAGATAAACATTGCGTGTAACACTGCATGCCTAACAGAGTTATCATTCGTTATCCGCTAGGGTCCCCGTGAGAAATACTCTTCCGGTCAGGACCGTAGCAATAGACCGTGGCTATTTATAGCCACCGTCTAAAAATGTCAACCTTGAGGAAGGGTGTGTGGTGGATCCTAAATTTACAGAGTGGTTGGGGTGGATCCTATCCAGAAATTTCTGTACAGTGAGTGAAATTGTGGATTCACTTCTGTAATACAAAAATTGTCATGTATAAAAGTGGATTTGAGACCACGGATGTCTTATAAAGCAATCCTGTATGTCTTTTTATTTCGAAGAAACGTTGGCCAGAACAACCCAAGTGAATCTACTGGTCAGTTTCACTGTTTGTGCTTTGTTTTATTAATTTATGTCAAATTTTATTATGCGTTTGTGAAATAAAAATTTTTAAAAATGTCTTTTTGACGGCAATATACATTTTAAATTGTCTTTTGGGCGGCAATCCTGCTACCTCTAGCATTCCTGTCCAGTCACGATGAATTTTGTTTGTTTTATAACAGAATGTCTGATTCTGACTGACACCGGAAATCGTGTTTATTTCAGAAGTAAAAACATCGCACTTGTTGAACTGAAGGCAAGCACAGAACAAAATGTCATGGATATTCAGTACACTTTTGCACAAAATAAAATTATCAATGAAATCGAATTATAAACGGTAAATACTGAATGACATTATAATTTACAAGTATGAATTACAACTCGAACTGCCATTAGACACAATCTATCTAAGAAACGCCAACATACATAAAACATATATAATTATGGACAATCACCACGATCGGAGGATGAATGTTCATAAAAAAATGTTTTGTTTTTCCTAGACCGTTTTCCTGTTTTACAAATGATACACAGCAATAGAGATCATTAATAGAATGGTTAGGGTGTTTTAATAAACTAATTTAATGAATTTGATGGATTAATGTATTTGAATATATGGTACTAAAAAGGAGGGGGAGGGGTCCTTGAAACAAATTATCGACATCATTCAAATTTGATAAAAAAAAAAAAATATGAAGGATTACAAAATAAAATGAATAGGCTTACTGTGTGTTTTGTGTCAAAAACAAATGAATGCAAGAAAGTGACGGAACTAGATTTTTTCCCAGGAAGAGGGGGGGGGGGGGGGGGTATTTTGTTTGGGGGGGGGGGGGGGATCCGAAGTCTATTTTCGGTAGCTTTGCTATAATAATTTAATAGGTTATTTCTTTCTAGGGCTTTGGGTCTGAAACACAATGCCCCCTCAACCTGTAGATCCGTTAATAATGTAACGTGTTATTTCTTGATTTGTACACATTGAATAAAATGTTTGCGTCATACGTGCACTTTATGTAGAATAAAATCACAGACACCTGACGTTATAAGTTTTTGTCATCATAAAAATGAATACCCTATACCTAATAATACACGTGTTTTTAGGTATAGAGTATTTATTTTTATGACGACAAAAATTTATAACGTCATGTGCCTGTGAATAAAATGCAGATATTTATTGATATTTTCTAATTATGATGTACTTAAATCACGCCATCATTTAAAGATCTAGGTTAACTCCTGACGTTAAGCTGTATCTATCACAATAAAGTAATTTGCTGCTGATTTGAGAAACCGTTTCAAGGTGTAGTGAGCCACCTTAAACATATATGGGCAAACACCAAGATCGGGCGATGAGTATTCATTTTAAAAAGATATAGAGATCATTGTTACAATGGTGAACAGGGTAGGATGTTTTAATAAACTAATTTAATTGATTTGATAAATAAATGTATTTGAATATATGGTAATGAAAAGGAGGTAGAGTATCGTCCCTTTGTGTATCTGATGTAGAGTACCGTCCCTTGGTGTATCTGATGTAGAGTACCGTCCCTTGGTGTATCTGATGTAGAGTACCGTCCCTTGATGTATCTGATGTAGAGTACCGTCTCTTGATGTATCTGATGTAGAGTACCGTCCCTTGGTGTATCTGATGTAGAGTACCGTCCCTTGGTGTATCTGATGTAGAGTACCGTCTCTTGATGTATCTGATGTAGAGTACCGCCTCTTGATGTATCTGATGTAGAGTACCGTCCCTTGGTGTATCTGATGTAGAGTACCGTCCCTTGGTGTATCTGATGTATAGTACCGTCTCTTGGTGTATAGTACCGTAGGATGTAGAGTACCGCCCCTTGGTGTATCTGATGTAGAGTACCGCCCCTTGGTGTATCTGATGTAGAGTAACGCCCCTTGGTGTATCTGATGTAGAGTACCGCCTCTTGGTGTATCTGATGTAGAATACCGTCCCTTGGTGTATCTGATGTAGAGTACCGTCCCTTGGTGTATCTGATGTAGAGTACCGTCCCTTGGTGTATCTGATGTAGAGTACCGTCCCTTGGTGTATCTGATGTAGAGTACCGTCCCTTGATGTATCTGATGTAGAGTACCGTCTCTTGATGTATCTGATGTAGAGTACCGTCTCTTGGTGTATCTGATGTAGAGTACCGTCCCTTGATGTATCTGATGTAGAGTACCGTCTCTTGATGCATATGATGAAGAGTACCGCCCCTTGGTGTATCTGATGTAGAGTACCGCCCCTTGGTGTATCTGATGTAGAGTACCGCCCCTTGGTGTATCTGATGTAGAATACCGTCCCTTGGTGTATCTGATGTAGAGTACCGTCCCTTGGTGTATCTGATGTAGAGTACCGTCCCTTGGTGTATCTGATGTAGAGTACCGTCCCTTGGTGCATCTGATGTAGAGTACCGTCCCTTGGTGTATTTGATGTAGAGTACCGTCCCTTGGTGTATCTGATGTAGAGTACCGTCCCTTGGTGTATCTGATGTAGAGTACCGTCCCTTGGTGTATCTGATGTATAGTACCGTCCCTTGATGTATCTGATGTAGAGTACCGTCTCTTGATGTATCTGATGTAGAGTACCGTCTCTTGGTGTATCTGATGTAGAGTACCGTCCCTTGGTGTATCTGATGTAGAGTACCGTCCCTTGGTGTATCTGATGTAGAGTACCGTCCCTTGATGTATCTGATGTAGAGTACCGTCTCTTGGTGTATCTGATGTAGAGTACCGTCCCTTGGTGTATCTGATGTAGAGTACCGTCCCTTGATGTATCTGATGTAGAGTACCGTCTCTTGATGCATATGATGAAGAGTACCGCCCCTTGGTGTATCTGATGTAGAGTACCGCCCCTTGGTGTATCTGATGTAGAGTACCGCCCCTTGGTGTATCTGATGTAGAATACCGTCCCTTGGTGTATCTGATGTAGAGTACCATCTCTTGGTGTATCTGATGTAGAGTACCGTCCCTTGGTGTATCTGATGTAGAGTACCGTCCCTTGGTGTATCTGATGTAGAGTACCGTCTCTTGATGTATCTGATGGAGAGTACCGTCTCTTGGTGTATCTGATGTAGAGTACCGTCCCTTGGTGTTTCTGATGTAGAGTACCGTCCCTTGGTGTATCTGATGTAGAGTACCGTCTCTTGGTGTATCTGATATAGAGTACCGCCTTTTGATGTATCTGATGTAGAGTACCGTCTCTTGGTGTATCTGATGTAGAGTACCGTCCCTTGATGTATCTGATGTAGAGTACCGTCCCTTGATGTATCTGATGTAGAGTACCGTCTCTTGATGTATCTGATGTAGAGTACCGTCTCTTGGTGTATCTGATGTAGAGTACCGTCCCTTGATGTATCTGATGTAGAGTAGCGTCTCTTGGTGTTTATTCTAGAAGGACCGCCCCTTGATGTATCTGATGTAGAGTACCATTACTTCTTTGTATATACTTGTTGTAAATTGCATTTTTATTGAACTGTTACTATTATGCAATGGATATTTTAATTTATTTTATTTCAATCAATCAAACATAATGAATAGATAAAAAGATATACCCTTGACATAAATTGTGATCATAACAAACTGTCTAGTTACTGATTCTATTAAACCATCTATTGTGTGTAGAATGTTATAGTGACATCCCGTAAATATTGGCACGCAGTGACTGTCCTTGCACCTGCTACTGCCTAGGTGTGTACAATGTAAGAACATTTCTAGGCCTAGTCATTAAACAAATAAAAAAAAAATTTCTGAAAATTTATCAAAAAAACAAAAAACAAAAACAAAAACAATTATATAATTTTATTCAACAATTCAATATGAGTTCGTGACAATGACTGGAATTATTGCGTATATTTTCTTTACAACAGGTAAGAACACTATAAATTTCGTTTTTGATAAATCGTTCACTGTAAGTTTAATGTTATCAGTTTCTTGCACGATATATTTGTATAATAATTTCTAATCCAATAGTGAAAAAATAGCAGTACATAAAGCTTTACTTCCAATATTTTAGAATACCAAGAAAAAAATTGATTTGGGCAAACAAGATAAATAGAAAAAAGTGCATATAGTTATTTTGTACGTGTTTTGATTTCATAAACCACCGTCTTATGAAAAATAGAGCTAAGTTACTAGTATCTGAACTTGATGTTTTCGACGTTGAGTTTTCTTTTGTTTTTATGAAATGAAAAGATAAGATTAATATTTTAGACGATTTAAAAAATAAAAAAAATAGATACAAAACATGTAAAATTCTTTTAATTTGAGACATTATATTCTGAATTTAACATCGTATTGGTGAACTTTAGGATTCTGATTTTATATGTTTAAGAAATGCATGAAATAACATCATCGTTAGGACAAGTTTATCAAACACTATAGCTACATTGTAGCTCTACACACCACACTCAGCGAACCCGGTAAGGAACTCATCAGAAGCCGCCATTATAACAACAAACACAAACGATTTAACCTACCGCGGGGGTCACCCTCCATGATGGGAGGGGGTGGTCCCTTCCACGGAGGTGGGCCAAACAGCAGCCCAATGGGAGGAGCTCTGTCTCACGGGCCGATGTCAGCCCCCTCAATGGGCCCAGGGAGCGGGATGCGAGGTCCGCGCCCAGGGGGCGGGGCAATGGGCGGGGCGGTCGGCGGGGCGATGGGAGGACCCGGTCACTCCTCCGTGTTTAACCTCTCCCGATGTCTGAGACGTATACGGTGTCCACAATGGTGTCTAATGGTTGATGAGTTTGGCTGTCAATCTTGTCCTTGCGGTCCAGGTAAATAGAATAGCATTACCTAACAATAATTAAAAGGGGTTTATGTCATCATTATTGAATGAAGAGTATGATGAAAGAATGACTTATGTCCATTGTAAGTATATGAGGTGGGATGATTTATGCCAGTGCATTGATATCTTTATAAGGCGGCGGAATGATGGCGATGTCCGGAGGCTCTTTCATGTCCGGCATGCCCTCTATGGGCGGGGCCGCATTCTCTCACGTCAATCAAGGACCAGGAACTAAGACAGACTGTCTAGGGGTGGAGCTATGCAAATCGACCTGTGAAGGGGGGTACACGATTGGTCCATTAGGATCAGATGGATGTCCATCCTGTGAATGCAATTCGGTATCAGGTAAACCTATACGTGTTCCTTACGTGTTTATTTTTTCATTCTTTTTGGCATGTTCTCAACAAATAAAATATCACCTCTCCTTTAAATAAAATCTGGTTATTTTCTTTATTAACTCGAACTTTGTTTTGAATATTTATACATAAACAAAGTAAATACGTCAAAACTTTGAGAGCCACTGCTAATTACTGACCAGCAACTCTTCTTTTTGTTCCACGTCTAGGTTTGTTTTGCTGAATTTCTTTCTCTAAATATCAGTTATATTCTGAACAATATTGGGTTGTGTATGATATTTTAGTGGGTGGATCTTTTATTGGCGGGGGAGGAGGTGAATATATAAGTGGATCAAACTCCGGGAATGGCGGATTCACCCCGTTCACCACCTCTGGTGGCGGCTCCAACATCTCAGGGGGCGGCGTTGGGGGCGGCATCATAACGACAGGGGGAGGGGGAACTGTATCGGGAGGCCGACCCTCTACACAAGTTACCACAGCAACATCTTCCCACACCACGTACCTTGTGTTCCCGCCCAAGGAGTGCCGAGTAGAACAGACGTGTCGGGAAACATGCGGAACTCACTACCAGATAGGAGAGGCGGGGCATGACGGATGTGGCACGTGTATCTGTGTTAAACCGGCCGTCACCTACAGTAAGTCACGTGGTGTCAAATTAGATGCAGATCCGTAGACGGTCTGTCGACTCGAGTCCTCTATATAGCTACTGATCTGCAACTAGTGTCAATTATATCAAATAATTCATGACTTACATAAAAGGGCAAATAGTTGGGCAGTTGTGATTTAGAGTAGTTTACGTTCTGAAATCAGTCATGACTACTAGCAAGTGACTTTTAATGTCAACATAGCCATACACACGTCAACATCGAATTAGATCAATCACAGAAAAACACGAGTGTGTTCTCGGATAAACTAGGCATCTTTATTATGTCTTATATCAAATAATTTTTATAAAAAATAATCAGGTTTTTCTTTGTAGCTCAGGTTGTTCAGCCACACGGTAAGATGGTGTCTTCACATTTGTAGTTAAAGTAAAGAAAAATATGATCAAATAACAGATATCCACTTTCACTTTATACTTCGTAAAGCATATGTAAACGATATCTGTGACCCTGACATTTGACCTTTGTAGTTCAGCAGATATTGACCTTGACCTGCCCTAGTTTAGTCTGTAGCTATGGATGTAGTATCGGCTACAGGTGTGGAACAGACGGGTGTCCCACGTGTGACTGCGCCATACCATCAGGTAAAGTTTACTCTCTGAATAAAACTTTAGTTACATACAGGTTGACGTCAACCTTGCTCTCCTATAATTACACTCTTTTTGTCCCACGTGTGACTGCGCCATACCCTCGGGTAAATGTTTACTCTCTGAATAAAACTTTAGTTACATGCAGGTTGATGTCAACCTTGCTCTCCTATAATTACACTCTTTTTGTCCCACGTGTGACTGCGCCATACCCTCGGGTAAATGTTTACTACTCTCTTAAATGTTAACCGTACTCTCATTTATTTACACTTTGACTGTTGTCGGACGTGTGTCTGTGCCACTTCCTCAGTAATGTGTCCTACACTGAGGAACTAATTCACCCACAACATGTTATCATTTATAAAATGATAAAGATCAGTCACTATATTAATATTATAAGGTCGCCGTTTTCATTCAAATCAGTCGTTGTTTGTTATTTCTGAAATGTGTCTATACAAATATATACAGAAAATGAGAAAAGGATACAATTTTCATCTATTTTCCGAATGAATGATTATACCATTTTACAATTATTTCGTTCATTATTTAATGTTTCATATATCTACAGGGTACTCAACACATGAGGTTGTCATTCAACACAAGGTGGACTGTGTGACGTCATTCAGCTGTCCTACTTCCTGTGAGGTTGGTTACAAGTGTGGGGTAGACGGATGTCCAACATGTGAATGTCTGATAGGATACGTACAGCCCCAGACCACGTGTAAGTCACATGAGAAAGTGTGTAAACGTTTTGTGCAATGGATAGAAGAAAAAAGCGTGAGCTTATACGTATCGCAAACCGATCCATTATACATGCAAACTACTCATCGTCTAAAAAACAGTTAACAATTAATGATACTTATTTGTTATTCTAGCTGAATGCATTGATTGCGAGTACATTGACTTCCTCACACCTACACCCGAACCAGTGACGTACGTTCAAACAGTACCTAAACAAACAGAAACTGTTTACCTCACAGGAGGAGGCAAGTGTCATGATTGTGACGTCACACCTCAGATGGTGTCATATGTCAAGCCTAGACCACAAACTCAAACTGTTTACGTCACAAACCCGAACGAGTGTTACAACTGTGAGCCCCCTGTGGAGCCCCAGATGGTGTCCTATGTCAGACCTCGGCCCCAGACCGAGACTGTTTACGTCACAGGTAAATCTGACGTTTGCTTTTATGCGTGTTAAAAATGATGAACCAAAGCTGTGCGACATCGTTTTTTTTCTTCATGCTCTCGACGTCACATCAAATGACCTTATAAGGTAAAGCCAAAAAATATGTAACGTTAGCAATTAGCATTAAATTAAATCACTGATATATTTGGTATTGTTGAATATTGTTCATTTTGTATTGATTTTCGTTTGGTTTTTTTTAAACTCTGGGAAAGGTGTACTATTCTTACAGTAAAGCAAACGATAGTTATAAAAATACTAATATAGAGATTTTTATTTTATAATCAATATTTGCCAGGGTCCACAGACTGCAATGGCTGCGAGAAACCACACACCTACTACGTACAGAAACCCTCCACACAGACAGTGTATGTACAAAAACCGGAGACTGAACACACTGGAATCCCGGTATATGTAGACCGGCCACGCCCACAAACCGTATTGGTCACACAAACCTCGGGATGTCACAACAGTAACACGTGCAGCTCCAAGGTCCCGGATACAGAACACACGGGGATCCCCATCTACGTGGACAGACCGCCCCCGCAGAAACAGACGGTGGTCGTCACTCAGACTCATTCCAAGTGTCACAACAGTAACACGTGCGGCTCAAGTCAATACGTCACAGGTAATGACGTCATAGGAAAGGGATTGTTAATATTTGATACATTGCATTAGTAAGGGTTCAATGATAATTTATCTAATAAAATTTCAAAAAGACTTTTATCTATCATGGAAAATGCTTCGTTTTACGGTTTATAGGGAGTTCCGGTGGTGTCATCATGGGTGTATTGACGGGCGGATCCAGTTATTCTATTGGATCTACGGGCGGCGGTGGATCCAATTATAATATAGTGTCTACTGTCGGGGGCGGATCTAGTACCTCTTTGACACACGGGGGCGGGGGAACTCCCTATGGTATCAGTGGCGGATCGGCAGTCTACAGCAACGGACGCGTGCTTACTGGCACCGGAAGTGGTGAGTCTGGCCATTGCGTAAAGACCTCTGTACGTGAAATAACATGGCTTATATAAACCTTCAGAGGAGCAAACAACGTTCATTTTTGTGTGAACTTTTTCCAGGTCTAACCGACTGTTGTTTTTTTGTATATATGTTACAGTTTAATTACCTACCCTTTTTCAAATACTGTTATATATCCGACTGTCTGTTGTTCATCATGCTTTCTTTTGTTGTCACACCTTAACGCTCCTTTCTGCACTTTTTACCAATCTAATTAAAATTAGATCTTTGATCCGCTCCTAATAGATCGCTTTGTGTAGCGAAATTAGATCAAAGATCTAATTCTAATTAGATTGCACTTTGACTTTATTGCCTTTAAGGCCTTTTGGTTCCTTTCAGTATGACTTATCTTTCAATGTTTACAGCTTATTGTTGGTAATGATTTAATCTACTTATATTGGAAGCTACTTTTCCTTCTTGTACTATCTCCTCTTTGTGCTTACAATCTAATGTTTCTTTGTGTATTTTTTCCTCTTTAGCTGTTTCAGCCTACTGTCCCTCTGTGTAACATGTTCTCTATTATTAACAGCCTACTGTTCCTTTGTACAGCCTACTATTTCCGTGTTGCCAATTATTGTTACATTCTCTTCCTCCTTAGTTCACTATTTTCCATATTTGTATTACATTGTTCGCTGCTTTTTACACTATTCTCTATATTGACATCACAGCCTATACTGCTCTTTTGTCCACCATTCTATATATTGATAACACAGCCTAAAGTGCTCCTTTTCCATTATATTCTTTATATTACAGCCTACTGTCCCCCGATAAGACACGACTGTCACCCTTCCTGTATCAAGTATGACGACCCTCACTGTAGGCGCTGTCTGTGTTGACAGGTAAATAAACATCATGTATCAATGTTTAAATCTATACTGTATCAATGGTTACAGCTATACTGTATCAATGTTAACATCTATACTGTATCAATGTTTACATTTATACTGAATCAATGTTTACATCTATATATTGTATCAAAGTTTACATCTAAACTGTATCAATGGCTACAGCTATACTGTATCAATGTTAACATCTATACTGTATCAATGGTTACATATATACTGATGAATGGTTACATCCATACTGTATCAATGTTTACATCTATACTGTTTCAATGTTTACATCATACTGTATCAATGTTTACATCTATACTGTATCAATGGTTACATCCATACTGTAATAATGTTTACATCAATATACTGTATCAATGTTTACATCTATACTGATGAATGGTTACATCCATACTGTATTAATGTTAACATCTATACTGTATCAATGGTTACTTCTATACTGATGAATGATTTCATACTGTCTTAATGTTTACTTCTTTACTGATAAATGATTTCATCCATACTGTATAAATGTTTACATCTATATACTGTATCAATGTCTACATCCATACTGTAATGATGTTTACATCTATATACTGTATCAATGTTTACATCTATACTGAATCAATGGTTACATCCATACTGTATTAATGTCTACATCTATACTGTATCAATGGTTACATCTATACTGTATCAATGTTTACATCTATACTGTATCAATGGTTACATCCATACTGTGTCAATGTTTACATCCATACTGTATCAATGTTTACATATATACTGTATCAATGTTTACATCTATACTGTATCAATGGTTACAGCTATACTGTATCAATGTTTACATTTATATTGTATCAATGTCTACATCCATTCTGTATCAATGTTTATATCCATACTGTATCAATGTTTACGTCTATACTGTATCAATGTTTACATCTATACTGTATCAATGGTTACAGCTATACTGTATCAATGTTTACATTTATACTGTATCAATGTCTACATCCATTCTGTATCAATGTTTATATCCATACTGTATCAATGTTTACGTCTATATAATCTTCACTGCAGACACTGCCTTTGTAGACAGGTAATACAAGTTAATAAACTGTGTCTATATTTACATCTTTACTTTAAGTTTTAATTTTGTGTTTACTGTTTTCTTTCAGAAAGAAGTTCATCACAGGAAGGTAGTGTTACTATGATGAGAGAATGTTCAATAAATGTCTGATACCTCATGTTATACCTTTTGTTACTTTTTATTCATAATTATACCAATTACTGTAAGGGAAATCATCCCTTACGAAGAAAAGACATATATGATGCCCAAAAAAGATTACTTCATATATCAAAATGTAATTGATATCAACATAAATTACTCTCGAAATTAAAATTTAATATCTTAATTTAAGTACATATAGGTAATTTCAACACAAAATACATGTACTTTGTCGATTTTATCAGCAATTGCATATTAATGAATCTAAGATCAGTTTTATTGGGGTGAGAGTCCAAAATAGAGAGTATATTGTGGATGAATCAGGCTGATCTCAACTCAAAATCAACTCAAAATCAACAATCTAGTAAACTGATTAAGGGAGTATCCTCCTCAGCATAGTAAGGTCTTAACCCATATCAATCTATATACCCCATGATAGAAAACCAATCAGAGATCTTGAGTAACAATGATATACACAGGTTTATTGCACAACATGCAAGTAATAACAAGATACATATAATACATATCATAAACAGGCAATACTATATCTACTCTCGACTCAATCATATTATACATGTACTAGTGATCATAAAACAGAAATATCTAGGCATCTTATTTAAAAATGGAGATGTATTGTGTCTAATCTCAACTCAATTAATTTGCCTACAGCTACTAGTGATCATTAGACAGTGATATCTAAGAATCTTTCTGGTATTCAAACTTAGAGATACAGTATATACAATAACATTTGGAGAAAAATAAGGTATTACAGGTCAGCTGTACTTCAAACACCCTCACAGGTTCTGCTATTCCCTGTGTTAGTGTTTAATCACTGTTATATGAAAATGTCAAACGCCTGTAATACCAGATTTGGCACAACTACTGACTTACAACTACTGACTTACAAGTACTGACTTACAAATACTAACACCTGACACCTGGAATGACTAGTGCTGCTGAAAACAGTCAAAGGTGTTTTTATTGTTCTCACTACGCTGAAGATGCTGTCCAATTGTTTGCCTATTTCAGCTACATAACATACACCTATGTTTACACATTTTCTCCTAGTCATTACACATTTCCAACATTTCTAGGGAATGTTCATTCAACTACAGTAAAACACGGTTATAGTGAACACACTTATAATGAATTGATGCTTACAGCGAAGTGATTTTCATTCCCCGTATCTTTATTACATACTGTAAACTTGACAGATATAACAAATTACGCTTATAAAGAAGTAAAATCATCTGTCCCTGGCACTTCGTTATAAGTGTGTTTTACTGTATTCAAGTCCTGCCCCACTTAAATCATCAACAATTCATCTACAAGTTAGATCCCTAACTATTGTTATTTACATCTGTTGCAACACTTTCTCTGAGTGTGCAAAGAAATACTAATATCAGAGAATCTAGTCAAGTCAAAACTAAAGGCATGATGCAGTATGTATTCCAACTTAAGCACTCTAAATATAAATGGCTATATGTCAGGGTCAAAAACTATAGTAATAACGGTATTTACATGTAAATTTTGACAGTAATATACTGTTATCTGAATACTATTATTGATGTAAATGCAGCTTGATATATATTCTATCAATAAACATATGCATTGTCTGTCATCATTTGAATAATAACCTTAACACTGAGAGAGGTCTCCAGCGGCTGCTGTTGTTTTATTGTTGTGTGGTTTTGTTGTGTTGGTATCCAAGAATTGCCTGAATGTTGAGGGAATTCTTTGGCTGTTATTGTTGTTGTCTTGTTGTCTTTATTTTATTGTTGTGTTATTGTGTTGTTATCCAAGAATTGCCTGAATGCTGAGGGAACTCTCCAGCTGTTTCTGTTGTAACATCCGGATCTGGACCTTGACGTCCAGACAAATCATCCTCTCCTCATGGATTTTACTACACAACTCTGCATTTTTTCTCTGTAAAAAAATAATGATTTAGTCATGAGCCCACTATAAATTCACGGGCTCCGCACATAAAAATATTGAGCTCAAAAACCGATGATGTCACAGCGAAGTTAAGACAAATTGCAGTATTGGCGGTTACAGCATTAAACTTGTACATTTCCAAAGAAAAGAGTTTTATATTTTTTTTCAAATTCTGCATATTCAAAATAACTTTAATTTTTGAGGGATTGCTTAACAAGGAACATTATGAACATGATACATATATTAATTTTTGAGTGCTAAACATCAGCTACATTCACCCTTTTTCAATATTTCAGTATGTCAGTCCTCTAGTGTATATCTAATGAGAAAATATCAGTTGCAATCATTACATACCTCTATTTGTCCTCATTGTTGGCTATCTGTTACATTATACAGTTGTTGACTGGGGTCGAGGGGAACAGTTGATCTGTTGGACCTGCTCGCAAACTGTTGCCCAAGGCCTTCAGCCTTGGGCAACACTTTTCGAGCCAGTCCGACAGATTAACTGTTGCCGGAGACACAGTCAACAACTGTTTTGTATAATCCTACTAATCAATAACACGTTTTCCTGGAATTTGACGTCCCCGGTCAACAGTCTTTTTCAACAGTCGATTTTAACAGTTCCAGTCCAACAGTCAAAATGCTGGACTTTTTTTATATAGATTTATACAATACCAATTGTTCCTTTTTTGTGTTTAACTGTTTGTTTTATTTATTATCTATTATATAAAAGTATCACCTGTTTACATTACCTATTACATGGTTCAATAATTGTTACCTCTTGGTCCTCATTCCTTGCCATCAGCTGTTTGAGATTTACCTGTATCTCTTCCTGTTTATATTACTGTGGAATCATTTTTATTCCTGGGGGTAAATGTTCATGGGTAGCCAAAATTTTCCTGGTTCGTGAGGACGTAATTTTGTTGGTAATGTAATCAGAATAATTTTAATAAATATCAAACAAATGATTGCGTACAGGTTCGTGGTTACCCACGAAAAGCCACGAAGATTGGTCCCCCACGAACAATGATGATTCCACAGTATCTATTATACAATACTGTTTTACTACCTCCTGGTCCTCATTCCGTTCCTCGCTATCAGCTGTTTGAGGATCTCCTGTAGGTCCTCCTGTTTGTATTATCTATTATATAGTACTGTTTACATTACCTCTTGGTCTTCATTCCTATCTATCAGCTGTTTAAAGATCGCTTGAAGGTTCCCCTGTTTATATTATCTATTACAGTGTTCTAACAGTAGCTGTAATTATTACCCCCTGGTCCTCATTTCTTGCTATCAGCTGTTTGAGGATCTCCTACAGGTGTTCCTGTTTATATTATCTATTATATTGTGCTCTTATTTTACCTCCTGGTCCTCATTGATCGCTATCAGCTGTTTGAGGATCTCCTGTAGGTCCTCCTCATCCTCACTCTCATAGCTGCTGTCCGACTCAGAGCTGTACTCCTCAAGATCCGAGTCCTGTCTGAGATACTTGAGCTCGTCCAGTTCCTGGTTCAGTCTCTCAATCTCGTGTCTTTCTGTCTCTATCTTCGTTCTCAGCTCCCTCTCTGTAATACAATAACACTGTTTACATGAATTCATCATTCAATAATGTTTCCTTCTTCTTTCTCAGCAACAATGTACCAACATAGTTGAAATCCAATTTAAAATAATGATTTTATGTCCAAATGAATATTAACGAATTAACCCCTTTTTGCATACTCATAATCCTCTGTTGAATATGCATTACCAATAGCCAGAAGCTCCTCTACATATACCCCCTTAATGAATATGCATTACCTATAGCCGGAAACTCCTCTACTTATACCCTCTTGTTGAATATCCATTACCTATAGACAGAAACTCCTCTACTTATATCCTCTTGTTGAATATTCATTACCTATTGCCAAAAGCTCCTCTACTTACACCCTCTTGTTGACTATGCATTACCTATAGCCAGAAACTCCTCTACTTATACCCTCTTGTTGAATATTCATTGCCTATAGCCAGAAACTCCTCTACTTATATATTGAATATTCATTACCCAGAAGCTCCTCCTCCTCCTCCAGAATAAGTGCTTGTTCCTCATCCAACAGAGTCATCATTTCATCATCATAGGCAAACTCTCTGTCTGTAATGTATATTATAAAAACATGCCATCATTTCATCATCATAGGCAAACTCTCTGTCTGTAATGAATATTCATAAAAACATTGTGTTAACATGACATCAGTCAATCTTCACCAGTCTGTAACTCTTGGTTTGTATTTGAGTTTTGTTGGTATTCATACAAGTATCTACTTAAGTTACTTATACAAGTATCTACTTAAGTTACTTATACATGTATCTACTTAAGTTATTTATGCATGTATCTACTTAAGTTACATATACAAGTATCTACTTAAGTTACATATACATGTATCTACTGAAGTTACTTATACAAGTATCTACTTAAGTTACTTATACATGTATCTACTTAAGTTACTTATACAAGTATCTATTTAAGTTACTTATACAAGTATCCACATGTATCTATTTAAGTTACTTATACAAGTATCTATTTAAGTTACTTATACAAGTATCTACATGTATCTATTTAAGTTACTTATACAAGTATCTACTTAAGTTACTTATACATGTATCTACTTAAGTTAATTATACAAGTATCTATTTAATTAAGTTACTTATACAAGTATCTACATGTATCTATTTAAGTTACTATACAAGTATCTACTTAAGTTACTTATACAAGTATCTATTTAAGTTACTTATAGAAGTATCTACATGTATCTATTTAAGTTACTATACAAGTATCTACTTAAGTTACTTATACAAGTATCTATTTAAGTTACTTATACAAGTATCTACATGTATCTATCTAAGTTACTTATACACATTTCAAACACTGTCCGACTTCATCTGGCATTAGTCTCTGTTTATTCTAACATCACTAACAACCCTTACTACCTATCTTCTTTAAACACTGTGTATTTCATAGTCCCTCTCAACTTAAATGTATCCTTTACAAACACTGACTCATTGGATTATCTATGCTAACACATATTTTAAATTCTGACTGATTCTGTGCAGCTCTTATGCTAAACATTATATCACTCTACATTTATTCATTTCAAACACTGATATTTTTCAGTATCTTTTTATATACCTGTACATTGAATTCTTTCGTAACCCCTCAATACTTATTCAATTTAGACATTAGATTTTGTCGGTACCCCTCTATATTTACTTCAATCTATACTCCTTTCGGTACCTCTCTGTACTCACCATTCTCAAACTCCTGATTCTGTGACTGGTCCCCATGACTTGGTTCTCCGTCCGCTTCATCTTCATCTGCCTCTTGTTCCTCCATTCCTGACTCCTCTATCTTTTCCCTAGCCTCCTTGACCTGATGACCTTTCTTGACCTCTGACCTATTTTCCTCCTGATCCGTCACACAAGCCTCACTGTCATCTGTCCAAGTGTGGGCCACGCCCCTCTCTGCCTCCAGAATTTCCTCTGCCGTGTTCTCAAACTGGTCATCGGACGAGTCTCCCCCCTCCTTGACGCCTGCAGCTGTTTCGTCCTGTACTCCACTTGGCTCAGGTCCCGAGTCTTTGATAACCTGTCCCTCTTTTTCATCTACATTTTCTGTAACTGTTTCCTCCTTTTCTCCATCATCCGGTAAGATGCAACTCATCCATTACAATTTTTAAAGATTAACATAAGATGTGCTTGGTAAGTACTTGAGCATTTACACATGCTATTGTATCTAATCTAACCTATATATGACTTCTAATTTGGCAAATGACACAGAAGTTTAAATGTTATTCATCTTAGTATAACATTGAGCAAAATTGAGAAGAAGGGCCTTTCAGTTAAAAAACTTCATACAGAAAGACAGATCATTAAACCTCTAAAGGTAATCTTCAAATTTTAATGTTTCCATGCGTTCAGTATTTCATCCAATAGTCCTGTCAAAAGTGATTTATTGTAATGTGTTGTCTACAACAGCTTTATATGAAGAGAGCTCAAAATAACAAGTTAGACACATTATGTATCAAGAAATTGTTCTGTGTCAAGTTATAGAATAGACTACAGCAAGGTGCGACCTGGTCGGTGAGTATCACAGCAAGCTCCAGTACTGGAGTTGTTTCTGTCTCAGGAATTTTCTCCTCAGTTTGAACTCCTAAAGCAGAGTCCTGTTTCTGTGGGTCCTCAGTCGCTTCAGCTGCAACGTCTCCCGAGTTCACAGAGTTCTCCACTGTCTGTGTGATGGTTTCCACCTTCTCCTCGCCATCCTCACGTTGGTCAGTCTGAGATGTAGATTCTTCCTCCTGATTGGCTGTTGCAATTTGTGACACCACCCCTGATCCCTGGTCACTTGATGTCCCCACAGACTCCACTGATTCCCTCATCTTGACCTCTGGTCCTTGTGGAACGACCTGTGTATCAGCCACATCTTGATTGGTTGTTTCTTGTGTGGGTGGAGCCTCCTGCTGTGTGTTTGGTGCCTGTTGGGGAGGGGGCGGGGCATGTTGTTTGACTGGCACCTGTAGATCTAGCTTTAGCTCCTCCTCTTCTGCCAGAGTTGGGGGCCTGGATTCTCTTGGTTTCTTCTCTGCTGTTTCTTTCTGTTTCTGCTTTATCTTATGAATAAAAAAAGTTTCTTGATACGGCTACATTTGAAAAATGGTTTGTTCATTTAAAACTTAGAGTTAAAATCCAATTATAATTGCACATCTTTCAGCAGAGCTAAAAAATATCATGTTAATCAAATTCACATTTAAAGCAGATGTACAATGTAAGAAAAGAAATTGTTCCAAAATAGATGCTTTTTACATGATTGTATTTAATAATTATCTTCACAGCCATGAATGTATTTTCTGAGGTTATGGGTTGGTTACAATTATGCAACTTTTACCTTCCATTTGAAACAGGATCTATCTTCCGTTTGAGTGTGTATTTATTAGAGACCTTCCGTACATTTGAGTTGTGTATTAGTAGACCTACCGTTTGAGATGTGTATTTATCATAGACCTACATGTACCTTCCGTATTAGTAGCCTTACCTTCCGTTTGAGTTACATATTCAAAGACCTACTTTCCGTTTGAGTTGTGCATTAACTAAACCTACCTTCTGTTTGAGTTGTGCATTTATAGACCTACCTTTGGTTTGAATTATATGTCTATTTATATACCTACAATGTAATTTCCATTTGAATTGTGTATTTACTAGACTTGCCTTCCGTTTGAGTTGGGTATCTACTAGACCTATCTTCTGTTTGAGTTGTGTATTTACTAGACTTACCTTCCATTTGAGTTGTGTATTTATAAACCTACCTTCCGTTTGAGTTGTCTATTTACTAGACTTACCTTCTGTTTGATTTAGGTGCTAGTAAACTTACCTTCCGTTTGAGTTGTGTATTTAAAGACTTACCTTCCATTTGAGTTGTGTATTTACTAGACTTACCTTCTGTTTGAGTTGGGTGCTAGTTAACTTATCTTCTGCTTGAGTTGTGTATTTATAGACTTACCTTCCGTTTGAGTTGTGTATTTACTAGTAAACCTACCTTCCGTTTGAGTTGTGTATTTACTAGTAAACGTACCTTCCGTTTGAGTTGTGTATTCATAGACTTACTTTCCATTTTGAGTTGTGTATTTATAGACCTAGCTTCTGTTTGAGTTGCTTACTAGTAAACCTACCTTTCGTTAGAGTCTTGTATTTACTAGACCTACCTTCAGTTTGAGTTGGGTATTTACTAGATCTACCTTCCATTTGAGTTGTGTATTTACTAGACCTACCTTCCGTTTGAGTTGGGTTACGATACGTTGGACCTCCCACAGTAGCTCCACCTTTTCCTTATCAGTAGATCCTGCGTTGATCTCGGCATGCAGCGCGTTCAGTAGAGATTCCTGTTTGTGTAACTCCTCCTCCATCAGAGCAAGGGATTCTGGGAGTTCTAGGGACCAGCGGGATGTCGTAGGCTTGATCAGGGGTTTATATCTGATATGAAATAATAAGAACAACTAGACAGCACATTATGACCTTCATCAGCTCCCTTTCTCTATTGAATTCAATGAAGTATTTAGACATTCATCAGGTCAGGTACACTACCTTATATGGATAGCATTATTCAACATGTGACAATATTTACGTCGAACAGATTCTCCAATCCAGTGAATGAGTCGCAAAGCATGACGGCCTACGAAGTGTTTACGATTCAACAAATGCACGTGGTTTTTGTCTGTTTTATACACAATATTTAATTGCTTGCCGGAATATTTGTACATCTTGATTTTTACTTTAGAAGGCAAAAAAGGAAAGATTGCATACCATTAACTTTTTTCCTTGCTCACATTAAAAAATGCTGTTGTTTTAGTTGATAAATTGTTGCTTCAAAAACCGATCAGTATCAAAAGACTGGCAAACATACGCATACAAGTAAAAACAGATTTTGATAAGAAAAAAACTGCATAATTGTTTATTGGTGACTTTATCATTGTGCACTAGAAATAAATACAGGTAACTGTACATTTTAACATATGTAAATAGCCAAGGTAGTACAAATGCACAAATATGCAAATGCAGAAGCGCAAGCTATGCAGCATATAGTATTTTGTATGTTAAGCATTCTGACGAATGTCCCTGAAGAAAAAAATATCAATGCGCATTCTACTAATGTTGTCCCAAATCTGGGGTATCACGTGAAAAAACGGTACTCACTGCTTCTAATTCAATAGGACGTACCTCTCTTTTGAACATTGACAATGGGGCATTTAATTAGGTTGATATAAGGCCTCATATGCAATATTTTTTAAATGTGAGCATAGAAATGAAAGGTTCAGACATAATTGTCCATATTTATTTCATATATTCTGAAAAATCATTCAAAATGAGTTTCCAGAGGACAATTCAAAATGGTATATATTTTCAATATGCTTTGTTTACACTGAAACTTGTAGTAGCCCACAATGCCTTGCAACTCATTCACCTGATTGGTTAGTCGATAAAAGTAAATAGATGGCTAATTTAGTATGCAAATTTATGCCGACGTCACAAAATCTAGTGGTCTCGACCTGTTCAAGTAAGAAATCATACATCTTATCCCCTGATAATTAGGAAACTGGTTAACTCCAATCGAATGAAGACCATGTATATTCTGATTCAATTTTGCTCATTTCATATGAGGAAAAGGCTTTCCTAACATAATAACAGTATATATACAGTAAACAACAGACCTTTGTAAAAATAATATGTTCACAACTTGAGTCTGTTCACAATATACAAACGTGTCTACAAAATGATGAAGAAATCTCATTCATTTTTTATGCCGGCAACAACCTTTGATACTGATTTTATACCTGTTTTTTTCTTAAGTTTCAATAGCCTGTCACTTACTTTTTGATCTCGACGTTTGAGAAGAGTTTACTGGACGACTGGAATAGAACGTTGAGGACTCTGTGTGAGATCTGCATGGTGGGACTCAGAACAATAGATACATTCTGTAGACTCATCTTGTTCTCCTTCTCCTAATAACACAACATACACCACAATTATAGCACAGAACAACGGGCATGTTCTGTGGAGACATCTTCTCCCTCTTTCTCTCTTTCTCCATATATCAAGTAAGCATAATAATTCACTCATCATAACATAGTAGGTGCAAAATACATCACCTACCCTTGGTGTTATAACAAATTCAAACTTTGGTATATTATAGCATCTATACATCTATTAGCCTCACACCAACCCGTAGTATAACAGCCTATGAGCAATAAACATAACATTTAATTGTACAATCACTGAAAATTATATAAATATCAGTAATAAGGAACCTTTCTTTGAAAATTATGAGGTGATCAAATACCATCTCGCGTGATCAAATCTTTCATAAAGCCCTTTGGGCTTAATTCAGTTGCACCGCATTTGATCACTTCATAATACTCAAAGAATGATTCCTTATTCCCTATAAAAACAGCTACCCTTTGTATCACATTGATTAGTGTAATACATTTATATACAATTGTATCATATTACTTACCCATTGTATCACATTACATGCAACACCTACCCTTTGTATCATATTACATGTATCACCTACCCTTTGTATCATATAACATGTAACACCTACCCTTTGTATCATGTTACATGTAACACCCACCCTTTGTATCATATTATATGTAAGATCTACCATTTGTATCACATTACATGTAACACCTACCCTTTGTATCATATTACATGTATCATCTACCCTTTGTATCACATTACATGTAACACCCACCCTTTGTATCATCATACATGTTACACCTACCCTTGTATCACATTACATGTAACACCTACCCTTTGTATCATATTACATGTAACACCTACCCTTTGTATCACATTACATGTAACACTTACCCTTTGTATCATATTACATGTAACACCTACCCTTTGTATCACATTACATGTAACACCTACCCTTTGTATCATATTACATGTAACACCTACCTTTTGTATCACATTACATGTAACACTTACCCTTTGTATCATATTACATGTAACACCTACCCTTTGTATCACATTACATGTAACACTTACCCTTTGTATCATATTACATGTATCACCTACCCTTTGTATCACATTACATGTAACACCCACCCTTTGTATCATCTTACATGTTACACCTACCCTTGTATCACATTACATGTAACACCTACCCTTTGTATCATATTACATGTAACACCTACCCTTTGTATCACATTACATGTAACACCTACCCTTTGTATCACATTACATGTAACACCTACCCTTTGTATCATATTACATGTAACACCTACCCTTTGTATCACATTACATGTAACACCTACCCTTTGTATCATATTACATGTAACACCTACCCTTTGTATCACATTACATGTAACACCTACCCTTTGTATCACATTTCATGTAACACCTACCCTTTGTATCATATTACATGTAACACCTACCCTTTGTATCATATTATATGTAACACCTACCCTTTGTATCATATTACATGTAACACCTACCCTTTGTATCACATTGCATGTAACACTTACCCTTTGTATCACATTACATGTAACACTTACCCTTTGTATCACATTACATGTAACTCCTACCCTTTGTATCACATTACATGTAACACCTACCCTTTGTATCATATTACATGTAACACCTACCCTTTGTATCACATTACATGTAACACCTACCCTTTGTATCATATTACATGTAACACCTACCCTTTGTATCACATTACATGTAACACCTACCCTTTGTATCACATGCGTCATGTGGACTATCATCCATGACAGAAGCAGTCTATTACAGGTCGGCAGTTCATTGATCAGTCGCCTAAACGTATCACATCTCGCTATCTCTCCACGCACAACTGTTAAAAGACAAGACTCATTTATCAATATTGACAATCAAAAATATCTCCTCTACTTAGATGAATCTATTAAAAAGCATACTCATTCATTTCTGTGAAATTTTAGGTCATGATATTCTTATTCGTGTCACCCTTAATTCATTGTCTGACTGCTGCATTACGATGAATATAAAAACAAGGTTGTGTTTATAATAACATTCCGAGTTTTTCTGAGTCATTCTTGTAAGAAATTTATAACAATGTTAAAATAATTCACTTGGAAAAGACCTAGACTTATTTAAATCTTCTGTGAAACCCTTTTGGCTTCAAGAGATTTAATCCTTGACCAACTTCCAACAAATTCATATCAAAATGACGTTTTCACATTGTTATTCATGTCTGAATTTTGTTAATAGGAAGAGGAAGATTTAAGTGTTTAGAACATGTGTCCATTCCCATTGTACATTACTGCAATATGGATAAAACATCATTCCTTACCTACTGCCTCCTCAAACTTCCCCATCAGTGATATAATAATTTACCTGAGGCCTCCTGAAACCTCCCCATTAGTGATATTATAATATTTACCTGATGCCTCCTCAAACTTCCCCATCAGTGCCTTGGTCAGCACTGGCTCGGGCAGCTCCCTCAGGAACTGTTTGAGTAGACTCGCGATGATGTTGGGCTCGTGTTCCTCCAGGTAGACAGGTGCCCCCCGGTTGTAGCAGTCCTTCAGCATCTGAATCTTGGACTTGACCCCAGAGATCCGGTAGATCCCCTCACACGATAGACCTGTCAATCATAAAGGAAGATCTGTCAATCACACAACATCACAACAGACCTATCTGTCATTAATAAAGAAAGACCTGTCAATCATAAAGAATTTTAAGAAAGACCTGTCAATCATAAAGAATCATACAGAAAGACCTTTCAATCAAATTTAATAAAGAGAGACCTGCCAATCAATTCAAATGGTTCAAACAATTTCACAACACAGCATCCTCTTGAATTCATACTAGCCACAAAGATAGGCCTCATCAGATCTATTCTGAATAACAACGCTCTTCTAAAACACTCTCACACTCTGTTATATAATGTATACTTTAATTAACTTTAACATTCCCATTTCAATGATTACTCAAACCGTACCATGCTCATGTACATACTCCCTGATTCATAACTTAATTCTCATTAGTCTTAATTCATACATATGTACTACCGTATAGCTGGTTTTTTTGGCAGTGAAATAATTTTGGCCTATTTTGGCGATTTTTGAAAATTCACCAAAATTAAAATCACCAAATTTAAGTATTTTTTTCTTTATAGATTTTAATGACAAATCTGAAATTTTCAGAGATTATTTTTGTTTGTTTGTATATTTATAAGTGAGCATGATAAAAAGGGACAATTGTTACATGCATACATTGTTACAGATACAAAAGTACATTTACTCAAAATCAATAAAAAAAACTAAAAGCTAAAGATTACTATAAATTAGAAGTTAATTGTTTAAACACCATATCCCTTTTCCCTGTTCGGGTGTGTAATTAGCCCCAGTGACAGGGGTGCTAGCTTGTATTGTTTTAGGAGACATATGATCCATTATCGACTCAGGTGCAGATAATTGTCTGATTAACGGTTTCTTTTAGGATTTTTTATCAAGTACATTAATTTCTCAGTTATAAAAAATAAACTGACAGTAGATTTTTAATAAAGAGTAAAGGATTCACCAAAATTATATCCGCCAAAATTAATGGTATACCTTGTAGGCCCAAATCCGCCAAATTTGTGTCCCGCCAAAAAAAACGGCTATACGGTATTGTACAAATTCCTTTACAATATGTTTATTGAGTTTTACCATGCTCCCTGATATTTAATATGATTCTTATCATGGTCTTCAATATAGTCCACTCACTCCCTGACTATAACTTAATTAGTTTTTCACATGCTCTTCAATATAGTCCACACACTCCCTGACTATAACTTAATTAGTTTTTACCGTGCTCTTCAATGTAGTCCACACACTCCCTGACTATAACTTAATGAGTTTTTACCCTGCTCTTCAATGTAGTCCACACACTCCCTGACTATAACTTAATGAGTTTTTACCGTGCTCTTCAATGTAGTCCACTCACTCCCTGACTATAACTTAATTAGTTTTTACCGTGCTCTTCAATGTAGTCTACACACTCCCTGACTATAACTTAATGAGTTTTTACCGTGCTCTTCAATGTAGTCCACACACTCCCTGACTATAACTTAATTAGTTTTTACCGTGCTCTTCAATGTAGTCCACACATTCCCTGACTATAACTTAATGAGTTTTTACCGTGCTCTTCAATGTAGTCCACACACTCCCTGACTATAACTTAATGAGTTTTTACCGTGCTCTTCAATGTAGTCTACACACTCCCTGACTATAACTTAATTAGTTTTTACCGTGCTCTTCAATGTAGTCCACTCACTCCCTGACAATAACTTAATTAGTTTTTACCGTGCTCTTCAATGTAGTCTACACACTCCCTGACTATAACTTAATGAGTTTTTACCGTGCTCTTCAATGTAGTCCACACACTCCCTGAATAGTCGCGGTAGATCAATTCCGTCATGACTAGGACTCCGCTCAACAGCCACAGACAGCGGCACACCAAAAATAGGCTTAGTTGCTTCTTCTGAAAGGATAGAAAGATTGAACAATCAGAAAAATTATTGTTGCCATCATAAAAGTTACCGGAACATTGTTACTACATTTTTATTAATTAAGAAATCTTGTTGATAATTAGAAGTGTTTCATGCTCAACAACTTTTTTTAATTATTATTTATTATTTTTTTATTTAATATTAAGCAATTAGTATGATAAGGATTAAAAAAATCACAAAATAAATATTTTCGGAATTGAGTAGTTTAACTGCAGATATTCACTTCATGACCTGGTCAATTTTTTATACACAACGATATTTTTGGACCAGGTACATGTATGTGAGCAGATGTACACATATGTTGCCAAGTTCTTACACAGTATCAGCTATTAAGCCCTCAAGCTCTCTGTACAGTATGATGTCATCAAGAGCTACCTGTCTAGTGTGATGTCATCAATTGTACAGTATGATGTCATTAAAAGCTACCTATTGATTGTGATGTCATCAATTTAATTGTACACACCTTGCTAAATGTTTTACCTATTTACAGTGAAGTCATCATTATGACATATGTACATACCTGTTTCAGTTTGAGCTGGAGGCTTATGCTTATACTTCCTTTTTTTTTATGTATTGTGATGTCATCATCTACCTTCTTTGAAGAAAATTCAGACTGATGGACGAGATACGGTAACACGCTACATTAATCACAATTGTTTTGGATGCCAAGAACATACAGTGAACATGATCATTAATGATATGAGAGAAATCCTTAAAAATGTCTCTGCTTAATATTAGAACTATGATTTTTTTTACAGTTGGGCTACCTTCTTACAAAATAAACTAGACCAAACTTTTACCAGTCAGAGTTGGTCGGACGTGCTTTAATGTTGAGCCCTGTACCTGTACTTATCTTGCTCACTGTTACCCATCTATTGTGATGTCATCATCTACCTGTACGTACCTGGTTCAGTTGGAGCGTGGGGCTCATGCTTGGATTTCTTCTTTCCTTTTATTTTGTGTTTCTTTCCTTCTTTCTCTTCTTTCTTCACCTCCTTTTCTTTTTCCTTTTCATCTTTCTTTCCATCTTTGTCCTTCTTTTCTTCCTAAAATTCAAATTACTTGTGTGAAGTATCATCCATTGTGACATTCTCTAAATTATTTTAAAATAAAAATCAAAAAAGGTCAACAATTTGAAATTCTACCCAGATTACCATTGTCAACCATATCTAGTAAGACTTAAAAATAACTAAGTTGTTATGCCCGCATACAAAATTAACTCAAGCAAAAAGACTACAGCATTTTGTTCTTCATAGGACAATATCAAGACAAAGGTCAAGGGTCACTAACCTTTGGTTTCTGTTTTTTGAAAAACGACTTGGTTTTCTTCACCTTAGAGGGACTCCTGTAATACAGTGAAATAAATCAGAATGAGATCACAATAGAAAATAAATCAAAATGACATCACAATAGAAATAGATCAGAATGAGATCATAATGAAAAATATATTAAAATGAGTAACTGTTCATGAAGCGTGTACATATAACTGTTCATGAAGCGTGTACATAAAATATACTAGGTCATTCACCAAAAACTCATTAAATCAATAATTAACGTGGCCATGAGCTATGGTTGTCAAGAATTGTTTATTGAGTAATTTTTGTGATTTCTTTGTAAGAAAACATTTTGGAAGTAAACTGACTTAATGTTTTCTACGGTAAATTGAGATTTATAAAATATAAATAAAGTCATCCAATAGTAGATTATAATATTACTGTAAACCAATTATTATTCGTGTTCGAGAAATTTTCGTGAGGTTCATGAAAGCCTTGTTATGGCTAATATTTCTCGCAGCGAACAAGTCCTTGTTCCATGGTTTAAATAACAGCAAGGGTGTAGATGAAGTTTGAATTTGAAAAATAGTCGCTGCAAGCCAGTTAAAGTTCGAGAAATATGGCTGACAATGCCTTTTACGAGTTGTGTTTAGCTTTAAGATAAGTTGAGATATAACTGAGAATGAATAAACTCACTTGACTTCATCTAAGGTGAGCTGAGATGTGTCCGAGTCCTCCTCGTCAAACTTGACGTACCCCTGGTCCTTCTGCCCTTTCTTAGAGTCACGTTTCTTTCCCAGTAAATCTCGCTTCTTTCCCTCTTCAGAGCCTGAAATAAGGGAGTTTTTTTGATGACACATTTAAAATGCATTCTTACATAGAAATAGATAAAAATATTGGGCCAAGATACATGTAAATGTACACAATGAAAATTGTATCACTGCCCCATTCAACTTCATTGTTAGAGAGTGGATTTCAAAAAAGATTATTCCACATGATTAATCATAGAAATTCTCTACAGACTGTTGTATATTGTGATACTTGTCCTTTTTATTTAACTATGTTGTGTATTGCAATTTAGGTTGCTGTTACTTCATGAATTTCTTATCAAGATAAACCACATTTTATTCACGACGACTTTATAGGAGATAGAGTAAAACTGGTTTGTGCCACTTATTTTTGTGATCAAGCCTCATCCACACCCGCAGTGTTATTTACACCCATACAACATGGACAAGTTTGCAGCAAGACGAATTCAAGACAATAAGCTCTTGTGAACCTCGAAAAATGTTCTTGCATGCAAAAATAGTTGATTTACAGTATATAATACCGAGCGAAGCGAGGCATAATGGTAACATGTATATTTAAGAAAATCGGTAAAAAATGAAAGTTGAATCAGGGGCACTGGAATGAGAGTACCAAACCCCCGGATGCTTACATCAGAGAAAAGTTATAGAACGTTGTAATAAGGAATAAATGGGTAGGCGTTATGCGATTGGCTGAATTCAGGTTTGTAACAATCCTCATTTTGTAGTAAAAATATTAGCTTTTAAAATAAATGATGGAATGGGGGATTATTTTAAAGAATATAGCAACACTAGGAAAAAGGAAAAATTGTAGGGGTGGGGGTTGATTTTTTATGTAGAGTGACATGTACTGCCCATCGCTGTAAGTTGTAAACAACTGCAAATTTGACATATAAATGCCACGCAACTCTATATTTTTTTTGTCATTTCCTGAAAGGTCTTGAATTGAAGTTTCAAACGATACCAAAGATTTGACTGAAACTATTATAGTAAAGTACTGAGAGGTCATAATGTTTGTATGGAGTTCTGTGAGAATAATTGGTAGTCTTTGCCCTATAATACTAAAGGCCAAAAAAATCTCTTGTCCTGGGCGCCGCCATACTGGCCACCGTCTTGATAGAAAGAAAAGTTAACTCATTCATTACTACAGCTGGTTGATGTTTTTTGCCCCAAATCTCGATAAAAAATTTTCCAATGTAATTGAAAGTAATTAAGATGAAAATAATTGACTGTGCAAACTATACAACTCCTAACAGTGCTTAAATCAAGAAATACGAATAGTTTCATGTATGTCTTATCAAATTATTAGATGGAAAATAAAATCACTAACATCAAGGAACCGATCTTTTAGAAACTGAATAAAGTATAAAAAAAATTCAATTCATCAACTTGGGAAAATCAATGCATTGAAAGGAGAAATAAAAATTTGCGGAATCAAGTTCTTTTCTTCGGCTATTTCGGAAGACAAAACTTTTACCTTTTACCTATGAAACATGAGGTCATAATGTAGACTGAGCATGCGACGTCGTTTAGCTTAACTTTGGCTTACCATTTTAGTAGACAGGCAGATCTTACTGTGTGTTTTTCAAATAAATTTTATTCTACAAAAAAATCAAACTGCACCATGTGCACTGTGTTAAATCTGCGTTCGGTCCAACTGTCGCACCGTTTACATATTAAACCCAAAAAAGTAAGTTTTTCCTCACTGAATTCATGAATATTTAAAAAAAAAAAATCTTACCTTCTAAACTGTCCTGGTTCATTTTTTAAGACTGAATTTTGTTAGAAAATCTGAAAAGTCTGTTAGCGTCTTTCCATACTATTTCTATTCTTTAAAATCTGAAGAAAAAAACAAGAAAACAGTAAATGAACCATTATTTACATCTAAATTCATATTCGCATGATATTCGCATGAGAAACTTTTTGTCTGATTTTCGCATGAATTTCGCATGAGAAAATCAGACAAAAAGTAACATGCATGAAAATCATGTGAGCCACTTTTCCCTGTGTACATCTAAACAAACTGTACTTTGTCTTCTTTTCCATCTTCTGACTATAATCTGATTTCAGTTCAGAAATCATGGATCTTATGATTCTTCCAATCGCTGCTAGATGTTAAATAAATCTTCAAATAAATTCAGAATTCCAGATAAAGAACAAGAAAAGAACATTAAGAATCTTTGTGTATCCAAATTTTTGGTTTCTTCTGTAAAATGATTATCGTCTGAATGAGGAAATTTATGCTTATAGGGCACCTTTTCCTCGAAGGGAAGGGGCGACGCTCACACCACGTGAAATCATTTACATACAGCAGTGCAGAACGGCTTAAGAACTGAAATATTAAAATATATCGTCATTTTAAGATTCAATATAATCAAAAGTATTACCATTACACTTGCACTACATTCTTCTTTTGATGTATTTTGCATGAAATTGTCCCTTTTCCGTAGAGGAAATTGTCAATTCGGATAAATTGAACGCATGCTAATAATAGAGCCTACACAGACGATATTTAAAATTCCGCATTAAAGTAATTCAGGAAGTACTTTCCAATGATGCATTTCCTTCTTGGTGAATCGTTTATTCGTTCATTCATTAATTCATTCGTTCGTTCGTTCATTCATTCATTCATTCATTCATTCATTCATTCATTCACTCTGACTTGGTTTACTATATTTACATGCATTGACATATATTCATTTTAGCAGAGACATAAATAATAATGTTATTTATGTCTTTGGTTTTAGCCATGGGACGTAAAAAACTTTCTGACATGGTAAATGGAAGCAGGGTAGGCCTACTATTCTAAAAAACATTGGCCTCTAAAGACAACACCGCCTTTCCCTCTAAGAATTTAGATTTAGAATTATTTTACACCCCACCCCAACGAATAAAATTGCTACTGTATGTTGTATGTTGTATGTTGTAATTATCATGTTCAGGGACGAATTCAAAGGTAGAGTAATTGGAAATAGACATAGAACCCCCCCCCCCCACCCACCCCAAGAGGAATAAACGTACCACTTCTGTAAGCTGTAATACGGAAGAAGTTTATCCACTGTACATATTAATACTGTAAGATACATTTTATAAAGATAGGTAAAACTTTGACTTGTTTTATGCTTTTTAATGAAATTTCACATACGTTTTTTTTTTTATTTCTTGGTTACTTTGTTAGGGAATTGAAGGGGGGGGGGGGGTTATTTTCCTCATGGGATGGGATAGTTGGGTATAAAAAATTACATGATCAACGTCTGCTCTCTCTCTCTCTCTCTCTCTCTCTCTCTCTCTCTCTCTCTCTCTCTCACAAAATTTAATAACAATTATAAAAAAATTAATGATTAGATAAATACGGATACATAAACTTACTTTCATTTTTACAACTTTTATACCATGCAAACGACAAATCCAGGTAAATCATAATATATGAATAAATAAATACATGTACGTATAATCTTTAAAAAAAATTAAAAAATTAACAACTCTGATACCAACTATAAATCTAGCTAACAAAATCTCGGTCAAGTCTCATTAAGGTCCGCGACCTGCCGTCTGCCAGGTCTGAATGAAGACTTATTTGCATTTAAACCTGTTCATGCCAAAAAATTCCGAGTGCATTACCAGGCTATTTTTGGAGTTAAAATATTTTGAATTTCCTTTTAATAGCATGCAAAATGCAATTGAATGCTTATTAATACAGTCAAAGTATATATTTTCAATTGAAAATATACATCCAAATAAAAAACATGAAATTATGATTTTGAAATTACAGTTACTGTAGTGGAAATCTTCACATGTCGGAGATAGGAAAAATTGGAAATAATGGATGATAGGTCGAGTCTGACCTTAAAAGAATCTCAGTTTGACAGACTTATAGAATGAATCACTATTTTAACTACAAAAGAACACGCAGAGATACCTATTCGGGTGATTTCCAGATATGGCCCTTTTCATTATTCTGACCGGGGGCTAAAAGTCAAAACGGAAACGTGAGCGCAACGGGACGAAAAACGGGAAAAATAATTATACATAATATCAAGTTAATCATTTAACTAAACATGGAAAAAATTGAACAAGAAACGATTTACTATATACCATATGTTCGCTCATGCATACAAGTAATGAATTGATATCAATGCACTTACGATGTCATATTACTGTTATTAAAGAAATAAAGGATATATGTTCTCTAGCTTTGATGATAAATAACAAGTTATAAGTTATAATCAACTATAATCAACTATCGGAGAATATTACTGGTCATGTATGAACATATAAATCATTGTGCAAAGTACTGGAACTAGTAAAGATATCTTTATATATATATATATTCAATATAACTGTCCTTTCTGACATATTTTATTTATTCAAATACTAGTCATGTTGCAGATTTTATTTGAAACAACTATCACTAACGTATTATTTCTGCATTCCAATTTCAAAACTGGAGGAATTAACATGTATTATTCGCCCTGTATATTTCAAGTTACCAAAGCGTTCTTTCGGCAAGGAAAATCTTTCAATCCTTTCTGGTTTAAGTTTTATATATGGTTAGTTACGGTCATTTTGACAAGGTTAATATCATAAAATCATAATTTTCTGTTACTGTACTATCTTATAATCAAAACGAATTTCGAACATTTACGTTTTACAATGACACAAAAAGGGTTAAAAATTATCTGATCCCGCAAATTCACCGAGATGCTACAGCTGTTTTGAACCTTTCCGCAAGAGAATCTGTGTTAGCACGGGATTCACAGATATCCATTTTTGGACTGATAAGTTGAATCAAAAGTGATGCTTGTACACAAAAAGAGTAAACTACCACAACACCGACAAAGTATTCTGTAAACACAAGGAGCGAATTATGGCTGCCCTCTGTCGACCGCTAAATAGTTTGATTCAGTTTGCATTTCATTATTGTCCATTTTAGATATGACATAACTCTGAATTATTTATTCCACTCAAAAAAATTATTATTTGAAATACGATCAACATGTATGCCTAGAACTATCTCTCTCTCTCTCTCTCTCTCTCTCTCTCTCTCTCTCTCTCTCTCTCTCTCTCTCTCTCTCTCTCTCTAACCCTCTCTCTCTCTTTCTCTCTCTCTCTTTCTCTCTCTCTTTCTCTCCTCTCTCTCTCTCTCTCTCTCTCTCTCTCTCTCTCTCTCTCTCTCTCTCTCTCTCTCTCTCACTGCGTTTGCTCACCGGTTGCCCACCCTTCATGTAGGGAAGTACATGAAAAGACATTACAATGAATGCAGAATCAGCAAACGTCAAAAATAATTAAAACCAAGGTAATGTAGAATGTTTCATGGACTGTATATAGTTTCTCTCTCTCTCTCTCTCTCTCTCTCTCTCTCTCTCTCTCTCTCTCTCTCTCTCTCTCTATCTCTCTCTATCTCTAACTCCCTCTCTCTTTTTTCTCTTTCTCTCTCTCTCTCTAACCCTCTCTCTCTCTCTTTCTCTCTCTCTCTCTAACCCTAACTCTCTTTCTAACTCTAACTCTCTCTCTCTATCTCTCTCTCTATCTCTCTCTCTCTCTAACTCTAACTCTCTCTCTCTCTCTCTCTCTCTCTCTCTCTCTCTCTCTCTCTCTCTCTCTCTCTCTCTCTCTCTCTCTCTCTCTCTCTCTCCGTTTGCTCACCGGTTGCCCACCCTTCATGTAGGGAAGTACATGAAAAGACAGATTACAATGAATGCAGAATCAGCAAACGTCAAAAATAATTAAAACCAAGATAATGTCAGTGGAGTATATTCAATATAGGCTAAAAGCCTACACATCATTTTATCAACGTATATGTAATATATAATTTTCGGCAATGAAAAAGGGTAAAGAATTATCTTCGTGCCACAAAGACTAGGTAATGTTGCTGTAATTCATGTTCACAAAGAATTTGTATTTGCTTTTGATAATGCTATAAAAGAGTTTATTTCTAAAAAAAAAAAAATTAAAAAAGGCGCCTATTGCTAGAATAAAAATTGATAACTGGAGAAAAAATATTGGTTGTAATGGAGGTATCAAAGCAATATATGGCGATCTGAACTAAAAAAAAAATAATAATACGAAATTGAGTGTAGATACACGTTCAAGTTTGAATGTTCATGGGTTTTGAACTCGGTTAACCGTAGTTGTTTAAATTACAGAAAAGTTCTTTTTTTATATAAAGTAATGAAACAAATGACAAATCCTTTTTTTTAATTTTGGTTATCTGAATTTACATAGACATGAGTCTGCGGTCCCTCCGTTATATGTCTATGGAATTTATCAACATTACGCCATATATAACTTTGAATATTTTTTTTTTAAAAAATTCGGAGTGATTTTCTAGAGGAAAGCATAAACAACGTATAATTTTATTTCGGAATGATTTCGGAATGTTTTGTTTTCAGGATAGAAGTTTCCATATTTACTAGGTTCTAAAAAAATCAAATTTACGCTGTTAAAATGAGTCAACTTTGCCAATTGGTACGACGATTTTAATTTCATTATCACCTAAAATATGCTAACATAAAAATCAATTATAATCATTGGGCAAATAATGATATGGCTGTCTTCAAATTCGAAAAGAAAATTTCCTATGGGACGATTTTTTTTCTTGTGGTACTAAGACAAAAATTTATATACTTATATAATTTCAAACAGACTTTTTGAGATCATAAAATCGCGTGAGTCGGGTGTTATTTCCGAAATTTTCCTTTTTATTCTTGGGAGCGGCCCCGAACCCCCCGCCCGTACCTAACCCCCTTTGGCGCTTCGCGCCTCAGGTGAATATCCGATTCACATTAGGCCTACACATAAACAGAAGGGAACATACGCCACTGAATGTAGAATGTTTCATGGACTGCTCTCTCTCTCTCTCTCTCTCTCTCTCTCATCTCTCTCTCTCCTCTCTCTCTCTCTCTCTCTCTCTCTCTCTCTCTCTCTCTCAAGTACGCACGGTTTATTTTACAAACTTAAGTTGTTTTATACAACTTTATTTTCATTAGTTATATATATGATAAGATATTTATATCACCTTTCCTCTCTCTCTCTCTCTCTCTCATCTCTCTCTCTCCTCTCTCTCTCTCTCTCTCACCCCTCTCTCTCTTTCTCTCTCTTTTAATAAAATTAGAGTATGAGAATGTTTACATGCACGTTGTATTTATGCGTGCTAGGGGACTTTGTACTCTCGCTCTCTTTCTCTCTATCTCCTCGTTGTCTTTCTCTTAAAGAAATTGGAGTATAAGACATTTTGCATGCATATTGATTATTTAAGCAATTTAAAAAGTTCACCCGGATATGAAGTTGGTTGGTCACGTGATCAAATCCTGTGAATCCCGAAGGGCTTCTCAGTAGATTTGATCACGTAACATTTTAACATTGCTGTTTATTACTTATATTTACGTTTGAGGGAGACAAATCGTTCAGAACTGTTATACTCTGTCCCAAGTTATTTTTGCCGCATATTTTCTTAAATTATTCTATATTTATAAATACCTCTGGATACAAACGATGATCATCAAATAGTATGAAAAAATCCCAAGATTTCCCCTTTGAAACGCCCCTTCTAGATTGTCGGGTTTCAATACACAGCTAAAAATAAAAAAGTCTACAGGGATTTTCCATTGTAAAAGAGATAAAAGTACCCGGATGATAACGTTGAAAAATTGTGCGAGGTATTCCGAGTTACTTCCGAATGGAGAAAAGATATAAACATTCCCTATTGTCCTTTCTGACATATATTATTTTTCAAATAATATCTGCAATATGATATAAATCTCCGTAAGAAATCGGTTTTCGTTCCTGTGATTTTTTTCTGAGTGAAACACGATAATGTGTCAATGAAGATATCTTGGAAATTTTCCCTTTCATCGATTTCAATTCAACTTCTCTCAAAGGTATGTGTATTTTTATTAATAATCGCCCAAATGTGCAAATGTGCATAACTATCTTGGGACAGACTATCAAATAACTGAGATTTTATGGTTACAATAATCCAAGCGACAAGCGATAAGCGCGTGCGGTTATCATTGTGACGTCACGGAAACGTTCACAACAGAATTGAACGTTTTCGCTATTCTGAAGGTTCATAAAAGGGAGCATATTTGCAAATGTAAATATATATAAATACCCGGTATGATATTGTCACCTCTGTTTCTAATCCTTGTGTTAATTTTAGCGCTTTATAGTGTAGTGACTTTTCTGTGTGCATCAACAATGTAGTGACTTGTCTGTTGTGTCTTTGGTAATAATGGCTTTAATTACTTAGATGTAATACAGTGTAATATAGATGTAATACAGTGGGAATATAGTGCTTATAACAAATAAGTTAACTTTGTGGAAACAGTGTAAAGTATTGCTAAATGTTGACAGTTGGATAATGACTTTGATGTATGTATTAAAAGTGTAGTGACTTGCTTTGTTGTGTGTGTGATAATGACATGATATACTGGACACACACACACACACACAACACACTCTCTCTCTCTCTCTCTCTCCTCTCTCGTCTCTCCTCTCTCTCTCTCTCTCTCATCTCTCCTCTCTCTCTCTCTCTCTCTCTCAAAAACTTTTTACATGCAAACATACAATCAGGTAATTATAGATACCGGTATATCGACAATATTGTAAACTCTGTTTTTAATTTTGTGTAATACTTTGCTTTGTCTTTGAGAACGCAGTCAGCGCATTAAAAATGCAGTGAACGAGAGTTTAACCACTTCTGTGCCACGGGGCCGATTTTAGGCCGATCACACAGTTGCGTAGAGTGCCACGGGGCCGATTTTGGGCCGATTTAAACTTTAGATATTGTATACATCTTTTATGGTTTTAAAGATAACAATAATGAAATTTATGCAAATTTAGAATATTAAAGATAGCATTTTCTGTGGTTTATATATATGATTTTTTCATAAATTAACTAGAGAAAAAAATATTACTATATATGTATTATTTTTTAAAGAAAATGAAATTTGCGAGACAATGATTCCATGGTACATGTATGTTCTATTTATAATACGAACGAGTTTTTCCTCTTGGCAGCATTGAATAAATAAAATAAAGATCAACTACTTCAAAAAATGAAATATTTTGCATTGAAAATTAGTTTAGAATAATGAGTGATTAAACTAATAGACACACAAAGCGATTTAAAATGACGTCATTTTACGTTTGTGATCGACGCCATAATTACACGTGCGTGCTCGCATATTCTACTGTTTGGTGTCATGCCCCGCCCACCCAAACAAATGCAATTTACAGCACAGAAAAATGCATATCACTTATCACTTACAATATTAACTGCTATTTTCCAACAAGAAATCTCAAAATATATTTATTTGTCAAACAAGTACATTGTATTTACTGGATCCAGTAAAAAATATGAACAACAAATTGTGAGTCGTGTTTCAATGTGACATGGTGATGCAAACAATTTGCCAGAGCAGAACTCTTGCATGATATCCTCATATTTTATTTCACTGGTAAAAAAATATGATTTTAAAAATGTTATCTGTATTGATCCTGGTCAATCTTTTACCAACATAAAGGCTTTGGGTGGATTGCTAATGTTTTAAATGCGTCACAACCTCCTGAACATTCATTTTCATATATTTACCTCTACCGAGTATGATTCCCTCTATTTCTTACGGAAACTTATAGTTAATTCAAACCTACAGCGACTGAAACTGACAGGACTAAAATATACACGCCTCGTTTATCGATTGGTCACAGCGACTTAAGAAAATTCACGGACTGCACGAAATAATCATAAATGATGATGTCGGGCTCAAATTCGCATAGGAGACGATTTGGCTGTTTCTTTTAGCTACATGTAACGTACTGATGTACATTAACAGTAATTTAGTGAATTTTACTTACTTTTTACAATCAATTTTTTTATTTGCTAAAGATGTAAATATAAACAATAAAATGCTTTCTTTAATGATTCATGTGGGTTATGAAGGTAGCGATCATTGCAGAAAAAACGCGGGTTATGTATTTTTTCTGCAATGTTGCCACCTTCATATCCCGCATGAATCACCAAAGAAAGCATTTTATTGTTTAAATAACTATCTACATGTCCTTATATCTGTTATCACTTTTAAAAATAATGAAAAACTCTCTTTTTTTTCAAATCACTATAAATTTGTCATTCAATTATTATCATAGCTATTAATGACATTGGTAAAACGTAAAATTGTACTTAATTTTAGCACTTTGTCTTTTATCAATTTCATTAATGTCGGGTTCCTTGAAAAAAAATAATTCAAAATTTTTAAAATTAATTAACTGAATCGTAAAATGCAAATTTAATTTTGAAATACTTTTAAAAGATCAAATGTTCTCATGACTACTATTGGTAAGATTAAGATCAAGTTAAATCCAATATTTTTCTAGGTGGTAGATTATTTTGACTGTTCTTTAACCTCAAAATTTACATGTTTACATAAGTAGATTACATCCGATGCTAAACTAACTAACTAACACACACACTCTCTCTCTCTCTCTCTCTCTCTCTCTCTCTCTCTCTCTCTCTCTCTCTCTCTCTCTCTCTCTCTCTCTCTTCAACAATCAAATACTTGAGAGCGCAATATTTCAGCAACATGTTATTTCTGACTTTTTCAGAAAGAAAAAAGGACTAATGGTACAAGTTCTGTCGATAGAAAAGGTCGCATCATTAATTATTTTGATATCGTTTACTATTCATAGAATATATATTCATTATACGTTGTATTGGGATTGTTTCGAAGGGATGTAAAATTGCCGAGATAGAAATTAATGACAAGGCGCTATCACAGCCGATTACGAAGTTGGATTAAAAATCAATTCCATGTACACACGTTTTATGATGAACACCATTTACATCAATTCGAATAGCGGCAAAAAACTTTCCACTCTTCAGTGTGTTTGTCAACGAGCAGCCTAGGAGATGTTATCCGGTGGCAGATTAAATTTTAAACACGAAAATTTGCTAATGTTTACGAATGCATACTACCACAAATGGGACCATGAAAAGCTTGCAACTCTGCTAAATATGTAGGGACTGTGTGTAGTTTGGAGGCTCTTGACAAATTCTCTGTTAAGAGTGGTAGAAAAAAAAAAACATTGCCTGATTGGCTGAAAAATTTGTTTGAAAATAAGATTATACATGTATAATTGAAAGGCGCCTGCATTTGCACGCAATGTACTTAGTCGTTTTTATGACACTAGAAAAATTCCTACACTTTCGAATTATTTAAAATTACAAATTATCTTTTGAAAAGATGAATTTTGACTAATATAATTACCCTAAACCTATATAGACACACAATTCTTTCACTGAGTGAACGATTTACTGTCATTCAAAAATTAAAAACCCACAAATATAATAGTGTCTTCTTGAAAGATTTAAATATTTGTTTGGAAAAATATTAAAATTTATACATTACCGTGTTTCACCAAAATATTTCATCTATTTTTTTTTATTATTGTCGTTCTTTGTGTGACAGTAAATTTGGCAATAAAGAGTACCACTGAAAGTGCTGAGATTTGCAGGAAAAAATACCATAGTTCTCTTGTACAGAACTATGAAAATGCGACCTGGACTGTGTGCAATAATTGTCGGTTAACTTTTGATCGGTTGAACTTACTGCCGGGGTAATTAAATTAATTTTTTTTATTGAATTTCTAGAATGGAAAGAATAATTATATTCCTAATGTCCTTTACAAAATTAAGTTTTCATTAAAATGATGACAATTTTTATTAGGACAAAGAAAATCAAATGCAATCACGAACACCTGCATGTTCTTTTAATATATAAATTGATTTTTCCAAGGCACTACGCCCACAGTTTCCTATTTTCAAAGATGAATGGGTTACTGTAAACGTATTACATTTGACTGTGTATTCCTTTTAGCGTTTTGTTGAAAACCATTTCCGCTAAATCAAGTACAACTATAAATGCAATTCATATTTATGTATAAGAATAGGTATATTTAAAAATACGATCCACACTTTGTTGAAAAATTATTTCCTGCCCAATATCGTACACGTTAGAAATAATACTCGGTACTTCTCAATTGATATTTATTCATAAATAAATAATTAAATTCATTCTTCAAGCCATTTTATTCGTTCGTATTACCCGTAATATAAATCACGCATTTCTTAAAAAGAGCTGTTACTATTTATATAAGGTTAATTTACCTTTATTTTTTTTAAGGTGTGTGTTGATGCTTTAGAAGATGGAAAAATTATCATCCGCTTTAATAGAATTAACATGATTTTTGGCCAGGACTTAGTCATGAAAAGATATAATATTGGTGGTTGGAAACCACATATTTTTCATTATCACAACAAAAAGTACTTGTGTACACATCGATGAACTTTAATTCAAGTACGAGATGGTTATCCGATTTGCTTAAGTTTCTTTTTCATTCCGAGAAGATTTTTTTAATGTAATTTATTCCATGTAACTATATCGATTAATCATGCATTGTGTATGTATCTATTGTCATTCATTGCGAAGTGTTTTAGTGTTGAGTGGTGTACATTGTACTTACTGTACGTACGTATAAATGATTAGCTAAACTAAACACCACTTTCATGCTATCGTTATAATTTCTTTCTTTAAATTTAAAATCAACTTATCGCTGTTGTAGCTTGCATCAATCCTGTTTTTATTTTCATGTGTATAACTTTTTTGATCGAGTTGCTCAATATTAAGATTGAAAAAAAAAAACAATATTAGCACGCTATGACACGTTTTATTTGAGTCATTTTACAAGTGCTTTGACTTTCGGTGGGATTTTAACGAATTATAGTTTGCTCATTAATATAAGCTGTCAAATATTAATAACCCCTTTATCTGATTCGCTACGAAAAGCTCATCAATATTCGCACGCCTTTATTTATCTATGGCATCAAACATTTGAAACATTTCTTTCTTATTCTTCTGCATAATCTAAAATCTCTCTTATAACTTAAGGAGCGCTTGCGTTGTGAACTTGACGTCATTTACCTCGTTTTTTGCTAATAAAACATAAAATCAAAGTCCAATTTTATTCGCTATTACAAATTAAGATTAGAGTAAAAATAAATACAAATTTCTGCCGGTAAATATGATATTTGTGACATCCTATTCGCACTACAGACCCTCGCTTCAGAACAATAATCAACGCTAATTCAGGATTCATGTATTTTATGTGTGTGTAAAATTAATAGGAAAAGAATAACCATTTACCCATCGTTCACATTCTTTATGCGTGTGATCAATTACATGTAGCAGCCGTGATTCATAGACTGTCAAAATCAGAATTTTTTTTTTGTTGACGCTGTTTTAAATGAAATATGCACCTCTAGATTAAGTCGGACAAGTGCCGTTGCGTTCAGTGTATTCATATCAGAAAACTATGAGTAGATTCCGCCTTCATCAAACTGGAGTCAAACTGCTCACAGTCCAAGCTCTTGTTGAAAACGGCTGTATATGAAAAATTTGATACATGATAATAAAATACACGAAAAATTGCTTTGATTATGAGAAATGATTTAGCGATATTTTTTTCAATGTTAAATTTTCAAAACCCAATAAAAAGGTATATGTATATAAGATAAAAATTTGCAATTTTAAAAAAATTCTATTTAGAATACCATAAGTAAAACGGGTGCGCTGAACGTCACTAAGTCGATTTGACGCGAAAAGCCCCGCATTATATTATAACGTCATAAATTTCGTAACGTCATATACCTGTGACGTTACATATTTGGCAATTCAAACATTTACGTTGGCAGCGAAAGGTATCGTTCAATGCATTTGTGCATTAAAAAATGCATTGAACGAGAGTTTAAACCTTTTAGCAGGCCGTGGTCACTTAGCAAAAGCACAGTCAATCGCTTAGTATAACTCCATGGGAACACAGTTACACGCCACGGAAGCTTCGAAGAAACGCCTTGGTCGCCGGGACATCTGTTTCTGGTTAAAATGTTATGAAAAATTGTGCACTGTTTTAAATTTCCCTGCTGTCTCATGGCGATTCCAGATAATTCACAACGCCGTGATAACTCTGTGGTGACGCAGCTTGGTGTGATCGGGCCTTCAATGACGTCGCCTGTGTGCGGCGACTACTGAGTACCCTTCCTTAAGCCAACCTCTGTCACATCGGTGCTCCATCCTTAAGGCGATCCTACTCTATCTATGAAAAATGTGACCATGCACAAGGTACGTGCCATGACTCAGCGTTCTGATAAACACGCAGTTGAAACGAATTGGGGAATAATTCTGTGGGAACGCAACTTGGCGTGACAGGGCCTCTACATTATATATGATTTGATATCCATAGAACCAATTACAAAGCTTTTGCATGTACAGCTTGATTAAGATTGAAAAATATTTCGAAATACGACATTCAGCGCCATTTCGCCGACTTTTCAGTATTTCAATGCACATGTGACATCACTTTCGATTACTTACGATTTCATTTATTTTTTAGTCGGATGTTTGAATATATATTCAATAAAATCCACCTCATTCTTAAAAATATTTGTATTATTAAAAAAAAATTAAAGGATTCAAAGAATTTGACTTGATAATGCACTCATAATTCAAATGACATTGTATTAAGGGGTTTAATATGCGGAATAAGGAAACATTGTATGGAAGGCCGGAAAACTTGGATGGAATCTAATCAGGCCTTTTTGTCTAACGAAAAGACAAGGCAGTATAAGTTAGATTTTCCACATAACGCGTATTTACTTCAAGTGTTTGGATTTAATGTCGTATTGTTCCTAGTACTATGGTACATATATAGATGCAAGCAATGATTGACAAATGAACTTGTATGTGAAATACTGTCGGGAATTGCCGAATTCGTCATCTAAATATTGATATTGTTCTTGTGTTTTTCTAGATAGAAAGGTTCTGAAATGTTATGAGGTGATAATTTCATTCGGGGCGTGATCAAATCCAATAAAGCCCGAAGGGCTTTATGATAGACTTGATCACGCCCCGCGCCTCAATACGATCCTCAATACCACCCCTGCTGCCTTCTTTAAAAACTGTAAAGCGCCAAACTCCATGCAGTGAAAGCTCATATAGCTCATACAGCGCCGCAACAATGCAGCGGCATCTTCATTTGTCGCAGTGGGATCGCCTAGAACGCCATGCAACGGCGCGCACTTTGAGCATACACAAAGTACGCACCGTGGCTAGCTCTGCATTCCAAAGAATTCTAGCAAGTGTTAGAAACGGTAATTTCGGGTTATCAAAAAAAAATGGAGTCTTATGACGAAGCAATGGCACATGTTCTCGAATCTTTCGATATCAGCGAGCATAGAGACGGAACATATTATACGACCTCAGGGAATCCAAAGATTGTATTAGCATGACTTCCAAAACACTAACTAGGGAATTGAACCGACGAATTCATTGGTCAAAACAAAGTTCAACAGGAGGCGACCTCAAGCGAGGTTTCTTCAGATCCTCGTGTAGCGACAATAGAAAAAACGATAAGCGGATCAAGGATCTGGTTTTAATCAGATTGCAATATATATCAACTTTATGATCGATTTGATTAGAAAGAGTCAATTGAACGAATTAACATACACACTACTAGTTATTGTTTAATGTACATTTAGTAGGACACGTAAATTATACCTTTTTTCAAGATTAATGAAAATGAACATTGATCAAAAATCAGAACAAGCCCCGCTTCAGCGAATTAGTTCCTCCAGAAAATATTCCAGCTTTAGGAATATATATTTATTTTAATCCGAACTGATATTATTTGTTAATAATGATAATCCAACATCAGTTTGTTACTTACATTCTACCATAATAATTATATAATAGACAACAACTTGTTGCGGTGACACCCCCCTTTCCACCAGGATTACACGTGTGCATGGTGAACCTCCCGTTTACTTAAAAACTCTTGCTAATTGCTGCTAATTATATGCCATATAATAAATCCATTAATCTTTCTTACGTAAAATATTGATATTGCTAGCTCACATTGTCTGCACTGTTTCGGAGAATGCAACTTTTAAACCTTAAATATGCCTGATGTCAAGACGTCAGGCCAATGGGCATCAGGCAAAAAGTACGAAAGCTCACTTTCATCCCCCCCCCCCCCAAAAAAAAAAAAATGTCAATTCTTCGAACCCAGCTAACAGATTCTCTATTTCATTTTACTTCAACAAAAGTATTTTATTATCTTCCTGATGTGCAAATTAAATTGCCTCCCCAATTCAAATTTGAGAGGGGGCTTGATGTAATATTTAGCTTTTTTCTAATCTTTTAAGAAAACCAGGACTGTATTATTTAGAGAGCTCTATCATTGACAACCATTCAAACATCAAACATTAGTATATACAATATATATAACTACATCATTATGTAATACATAAATATATATATTGTATTATTAGATAATGGTATATAGCTCTAGGACCAATGATTGCATGCACAATTTAGATAACAACAATTACAAGTATCAAGTCTCATCGGAAGATTAATTCTGCACACCTTTAAAAAGCTGTAAGGTTATATGTAAATAAATCACATTAACACAAAGCCATCTTGGGATTTTTGACGACTTGAGCGGATCCACAAAGTTCAGAATTAAAGGACCGGGGATTCAATTTGGGTCTTCGTCGAAGACACCATCATGCTCTTCTCTTTCCACCTGATTATGTTGTCAGCATTGCATGTCAGTTTTGCATCACGAACTATTTTACATATCTATATATGTGTACACTGGTGATTTGTGCGATAAGCGGTTTCATGCAACATGCAATGTGTATGGGAGTTTTTATTACGAAAGGAAACTGTGGACTTCTTCGTCAGTAGATTGTTCATTGAATTTCTCAGTTTAATTATTTCGTGTTAACGTTACAAGAGCGTCGGAACAGGGGCGGCGACCCAATAATTTTGCCAATTTTTTTTTTTAGAATAAAGACGAAAATGGACTTTTATAACGGCGATCTATTCACCCCCCCCCCTTTATCGATCAAATTCACCGCCCCAATATGAAATACATTCCGACCTTAAGTTACATGATCAAAATTTTAAACAAGAGGCCCATGGGCCACATCGCTCACCTGAGCAACAATAGACATAATAAAATCAGCTTTATGGAGTCATATACAAAATATCTTTACAATATTTTACAATATTAGATCCTGTATAAAAAAAATCATCTACATTTTCGTATTGAGCCCCTTTGTAACAGGATGATTTTACAGTCATATCACATATTGAGCATTGCAGTTCTCGAGAAGATGATCAGACTTAAACAACTGTTTATATATGGATTATAAACCTATATCAAACTTTGAGCCCCTTGTGAGGTCCAAGAATTGTCCAGGGGCCAGAGTCTAAACAATTTTAAAGAATAAACAATATGTTTAAATGTTTGCATATAAGTAAAACCATATATAATAACATCTGAGTTTTTGTGAATAATTTAAATGTTTTCTTTGTAAAATTGGAACAGCCCCCCCCCCCCCCCCCCCCCCCCCATGTGGCCCAACCCTACTCCTGAAGAATATGATTTTGACAAATTTTAATCTACACCATCTGAACTGACTAAATTTACATCTTTTCTAGACAATTTGTGTTTTAGAAGATTTTTGCCATATATTCCTATGTAAAAATTTGACACCCCCTCCAATTGTGGTCCCATCATACCCCCGGGTTCTTGATTTGAACAAAACTTGAATCTTCCCTACCTGAAGATGCTTCCACACAAGTTGCAGCTTTTCTGCCCGATCGGTTTCTGGGAAGAAGATTTTTAAAGATTTTTATTTTATATTCAAATGTGAAAATTTGACCCCCCCACAACTGTGGTCCCACTCTACCCCTGGGGATCATGATTTTATCAAAGTTGAATCTACCCTAACTGAGGATGCTTTCATACAAGTTTCAGCTTTTCTGGCCGATCGGTTTCAGAGAAGATGATTTTTAAAGATTTACTCTATATATTCCTATGTAAAAAAAATTGACCCCCCCATTGTGGCCCCACCCTATCCCTGGGGATCATTATTTGAACAATCTTTAATCTACACTACCTGAGGATGCTTCCACACAAGTTTCAGCTTTTCTGGCCGAATGGTTTTTGAGAAGAAGATTTTTGAAAAATACCAACAAATTTTCAATGATTTTTAATTATCTCCCTTTGGAAGAAGGCGTGGCCCTTCATTTTAACAAACTTGAATCCCCTTAACCTGAGGATGCATCATGCCAAGTTTGGTTGAAATCTGCCCAGTGGTTCTGGAGAAGAAGTCGAAAATGTAAAAAGTTTACGGACAGACAGACGGACGTCGGACAAAATGTGATCAGAAAAGCTCACTTGAGCTTTCAGCTCAGGTGAGCTAAACAAAGATAATTATAATTTTGTTGTGCGTGCATTTAAAGGCAGGTGCGCTTTCCTATCTATAGTCCCAATATTCTTGTGCACTATAAGAATTTTCCTTTACATAGATGCACACCAATATCCTGATTTTTGTGTGTTTTGTTTTGTTTTGTTTTGTGTTGTTGTTTTTTTTGTTGTTTTTTTTTTTTTGGGGGGGGGGGGGGGTTGTTGGTCAAGATTCCGGATAAGTTTGCCGTTTGTCAACTCTTCATTTACAATCTAGTAGCAAAAAACACGTGCATCCCGCAAGGTACATGTATTACAATGGCGTAGGGCCCTTTACGCAAAAACGCAAATGAATACACAGAATTTGGCAAAGCATAAGTCCTAAGACTTTCCTTTTGATTGCACGTAAACACATCGAATTGCCTCTTAGGCTAAATGGAATAATCTGCATATTTAAGTACCCAATTTTCATCGTTAACCTTGCAGTTACTACAATATATTTTGAAAACAGTCTTTGTTGGGTAGTTAAACCCTTGAGTGATGGGTGTCCTCGTTCCCGGGAGCTCTCGCAATTTCAAGCAATTTAATAATGAAATATAACGATAAAACACTTTTCTTGTCCAAGAGCGTGTTTTAAATCCTTATAAGCTTTGAATTTGGAGGGTAGGGGGTAAGTAGGGGGTTGCACCCCCACGCCACCCCTCATGTCTGTGAATTATTTCATTAAGACCTGAACATTTACAAGGAAATTAGAAAATTTACAAAATAAATGGAAGTTTATTTGAATCAATATATGGACGAACTATACCGCATTGACTTTCATGTTATTTGCTGAAAGAATGATCTACAATAAAATTATTAAAATGAGATGAACAACTTTTAACTCCTTTTCAGTTTATATATTCATTCTGAAATCTGGAAACAATAAATTTTGAGTGTATGCCTTCCTGTTTGTCCGTAGTTGTATTCTGTCTATACTTAATTTAAAGTAGGCGGATGATTCAAATTTGAACAAAGTCGCAATAATAAACTTGATCAAAAGTTTGTCATTTAAGGTTCGTATGTTTTGTTTTTGAAAAATAGAGCTGTTTCAAATAGCTTTGTATCAAAAGTCATATGCAGTTGGTTTCCGCTGGGGCAGCCGTGTTTCATATACACATTCTTTTACAATTCAACGTTTCTCTTACACATACAGTAGGTAAAATTGTAACATTTTTGAGACATATCTCATCATCGAAAAACCTGAAAATCCAAAATCTAAAACCTAAAATCCAGGAGCTTCCGGGGGCTTCGCCCCCTGCACTCCCTGCCGATTTTGAATTCACTAAAGAAAATCGTAGCTACGCCACTGTATTAGACTTTGTATTTATGTTCTGGAAATCAAGCCCGGGCTCCCCACCCCCTCCTCTTCCTCCGGAAACAACACGCATCAAAAAAATTCAAATGACCTCGCATTGTTACAAAACTGGGATATATAGTCAGGCATATCGTACATTTTTTTAATCTCATAAAATAATCAGACCCTGTCCCGGGAGGAAAGGTCCCAAATTCAAATATGCATCTATAGGCTAATTTAGCAGTCATCTATGTAGCACAATCATTATCGATTTATAACTTCTGACCCACAAGTCCCGAGTTGGAATATAGCAGGGACATTTTTTTTATACCATCAATCTTACTAAAATAATTATGACTTGTAAAACCGCTTTTAATAAATTTTAAAAAGTTGGCATCCTCCCCTAAAAAAATAAAATGGGTAGACCTTTATCTGTCAGTCAAACACATGACATAATACCATTTTTATACATCACCGGGAAAAATATTAAGGTATTTCTGTACGTGTACCCAAACATTCTGAAGCCTAGTTCCCGACTGATGAAAGTGGAATTGATGGGTTTTTTTTTTACTTCTTCTCAATGGTAAAATGTGATATCGATATAGCTGCAGTTCTGTAGCTTTCGATCTGAAAAAATTCAGATCCTCCATCCGAATTGTGTTTAGACCGGAAGCTACAAACCTGCAGCTAATACCGGTATAACGAATAAAGGAGTTCAGACAAAATGCCTTTAATTACAGTTCAACGAAATTTCATTCTATATAGATAATCTCTATAAAATATAAAAATTTGGGTTTATATGCGAAACTTTTCCCACAGGTGTAGAGGATTGGACTCTACAGTTTCTTATCTTATTTAATAATCCCAACACGTCACTTTCTGTTTCATCTGGACGAAAATTGTGAAGTCATCGGCTGTCGAGTATTCATTCCGAACAAAACCTGTGTCCAAGCTGCTTATCCTGATATATTTGCCTGATTTGAATCCATGCTTCAGTCATGTCACGAAATTTGAAGAACATAAATAAAAACATACGTTATTAAAATATGACGGTTTTTTTTTTCCTGAAAGATCAGCTCAGTTGTGGAAGAACATACATAAAAATATATGTTATTCAATAATGCCCAATAATGGGCAAGGTAAGAATCTCACTGAAAGCTCAGGTTTTGTTTTGTTCTTGTTTTTTAAACAATTCTTAATGTAATTAATGTGATCTACTTCACCACAAAGCCCAGTTGAAATCATCTCTCTGAGATCCAAACTGAACATCAAACTATGAATATTATTCCTACTATGCAGTGATCCTCCGGTACTTCAAACTTCATAAATAAACGTCGTACTCATCTTGAATTCGTGTTTTTCTAACCCCATAATCACCCCGACAGTAAGATCGATAAGGTTTTATGGTTAATAAAACTTTACATATTGCACTGCGAAGTGATCATCAATTACTAAATTGAATAATAAATGATATTTATTCAGTACAAAAAATTCACATGAAGATTCTACATTGTAAGTGGCTTAAAAAGTAACCGGATGAAAAACTTCGAAAATTATGCAAGGTGTTATAAGTATCTTTTAATGACAAAAATGTATTCTTTATTTAATTGAAGACGGGGGGGGGGGGGGGGGGGGGGGGGGGATCACTCATCCGCTAGAGTCAGACCGGTATGACACTTATCACACATGGAAATGAATTCTGATTTTATGCGTAATTGCAGTTTACGGGATTGAAATCTAAAGTATAATAAGACTATATTAAAAGTGATTGATTCTTTTTTATGAAAGAACCAGTAAAATTCAACTTTTTTAAAACTCTACACAGCACATATTACATGTACATATTTTACGGTCCGAATTCAACTAGCATTTTCCTTTTTAACGAATCTTTCTGTTTCCTGTGAATTTAATTTTTATTTATATAATATTCAATCTTCTTCAGTCATGAACGTATGTTTCATGCATGCACAGTGATATATACCGGTTAACATGCTTTGTCATAGTTCTGAAAATAAATGTATGCATGCATAAGAATCATTAAATATTCATATTCTCTCTCTCTCTCTCTCTCTCTCTCTCTCTCTCTCTCTCTCTCTCTCTCTCTCTCTCTGCAACCGGTGCTCGCAATGCCTCTGAACATCTCCAGTTCTAGCTTCGTGACGTAACAGTAGGCTATACGTCAGTTTGAAGAAGTTTTTGGAAGACTTGCACACTAAAATCGGCACTTTAGTTGGCAGAAATATTCATGGGCGGATCCTGAAACTTCAAAACTTTGAATTAGTATTTTGAAGAGAACTCTGCCAGTTTCTGCCAGACCACTGACGCAGCTTTCTACTAAGGTGATGGGAAATGTCTGCAGCTATGGAAATAAAAAAAAAAAGAATATTAAAATGAAGATTTACACTGAGCCCATAATTCTTTCACAACTCAAAACAACGTACATCGCAGACTTCCATAAAAATCATTAGTTTTTTCCAATATGATTTTATTAATATCTGCATGTGTAACAAATATAACATTAAAATGAATGAATATTACGATCGCGCTAATGCATTATGTGTTTCAACTGTGTCAATAATGCATTAATTAGAAACGTGCAAATAACAAAACAGAAAAGAAAAAAATACTAACTTAAAATAAAAACAAGCAACAAAACAATAAACACAAATGATTATTTTGTTATACATTACAAAACACATCGATGGGGGAGAGGGGTGTGAAACTTTACTGCAGTAAATATCAAAATAATTTTACCACATTCTATCATTTGTATAAACAAAACAAAACTTCGTACATATATGATCTGCATATAATTATCATGCATGTCCTAACGTGTTTTATTTTGGAATATTGGTAGTATACGAAAGCCTAGTGAGGTCAAATTGGAATATTAAAAAATAAATAAAAAGTCGTTATAACGAGATAAAAAGTCGTTATTACGAGATAAAAAGTCGTATTAACGAGATAAAAAGTCGTTATTACGAGATAAAAAGTCGTATTAACGAGATAAAAAGTCGTTATAACGAGATAATAAGTCGTTATTACGACTTTCAAAAGTCGTTATTACGAGATAAAAAGTCGTATTAACGAGATATTTTAGGGACCCATATCTCAAAACCAGAGATGACTACATCACCATATTTTCACGGTGTTAGTGGTATACCACTAGTAGATGACCCTCAGAATTTTAGCCTCCAGGGTAGGGGCCCTCGATGTTTCCGAGCCCGATGTTTAAAACCCTATCAAATTGAATATAGTGTTCTACAAGTGGGGGCCAAAATCTCAAAAACTAGAGATGACCACATCACCATATTTTTTTCCTTGGTAGTGGTATACAACATTAGATGACCCTGAAAATTTCAGCCCCCACGGTATGGGCCCTCGATGTTTCTGAGCCGGATGTTTAAAATCCCATTATAATGAATAGTGTTCTATAAGTAGGGGATCGAACATCAAAAACTAGGGATGGCACTTCACCATATTTTCACAGTGTAGTTGACCCTGAAAATTTCAGCCCCCGCGTAAGAGCCCTCGATGTTTTTGATAGGTCCTAAATGGGCTTCCGTATATAACGGTATATATATATATATATATATATATATATATATATATATATATATATATATAAAGCAATATCTCGTAATTACGACTTTTAAAAGTCGTAATAACGACTTTTTATCTCGTTAATACGACTTTTGAAAGTCGTAATTACGACTTTTTATCTCGTTAATACGACTTTTGAAAGTCGTAATTACGACTTTTTATCTCGTTAATACGACTTTTTATCTCGTAATAACGACTTTTTATCTCGTTAATACGACTTTTTATCTCGTAAAAACGACTTTTTATGTCGTAATAACGACTTTTTATCTCGTTAATACGACTTTTTATCTCGTAATAACGACTTTTTATGTCGTAATAACGACTTTTTATCTCGTTATAACGACTTTTTATCTCGTAATAACGACTTTTTTCTCGTTAAAATCTCGTAATAACGACTTTTTATTTTTTTTTTTGATATTCCAATTTGACCTCACTAGGCTTTCATAGTAATACAATTGTATACAAGATATATTTTTCAACACGGTTGGATCCACCTATACTCTCTCAGTGCTTGTGGTGAATATGACGTCACAGCGGAAGTGACGCTACCAGCGTCTGCAGTGATCGGAGGAGAAAGGATGCCTCCTTTTATGGCAGCCGTGTATATTGTATTTTTGACAATTTACAGTTAACTGAGCGGTATTTTCTGTAGCAAAGTTCACGCGGTGGATGAAATGTGCAAGGTTAGTGAAATTGACATGGTAGAACTGCCAAGGCTTGACCTCAGAAGTTTCGGTAGAGAATGAAACGAGGAATGTGAAATTTACGCTAGCTTGTGGTGAATTCTGCAATGTTTTGGTTACATTGCTTGAGCAGCTTTTGAAGTGAAAGGATAATCATATAGCATTTGAAGTGGATCTTTTAATAATTTCATCGGCGAAATTGAACTGGAGAAAAGGGGGGGGGGGGGGGGTTAGTCATGCCTGGCATGACTAACCCCCTATTACGCGTGCGCCAAATAAAGTGGGGGGGGGGGGGGGGTTAGTCATGCCTGGCATGACTAACCCCCTATTACGCATGCGCTAACTTATCCTGCAGAAATAAAGAGAGATTGAACAAAATGAATAAAAAAAGAACACCTGTACATTCAATACCATGAAATAAAATAAATTAAACAAAATAAAACACTTACACAAAACGAAATTAAAAAAAAATAATACAAGTTTAAACTGACTTTAATGAATAAATTAATCAGGGATGTTGAAATCATTCCTTTAGTTTTAACTATAGTCTGTATAACCCAGTATTCATAAGGGAAATTCATGTTAGTTGACTAAGTTAGTTGGAACTAACACAACAAACAATAAAAATTCAAGTTAGTTGTCTAAGTTAGTCTAACTAAGGGCAATTTTCTTGAAAGCCCTAAATTCCAAGAATCAAAATAATTCCAAATTCAAATAATACTCTGTTTTTAGTATGATAAAATACTTATCAGGTTTTTACTAACTATTTGGGCATACATGTAGTATGTTTATTGTCCCTCTCGACAGCATTTTCCCTCAATTTCTTCTTGGGGAAAAAAATGCATCATCACACTTACTTGTGGACCATCACACTTGCTTTTGTCCTCATAGTCAGTTATACATTTAGGTGTACAGAAAACGGAATGGTTTGCAAGAACCTGTTTGATAAAACTGATATTGCTTTTGGAATGCACGTCATCATGAAACAGAAGAGTCAATCAATATTTTATCTTCGACTGTAGTGGATTATTTCCATTTGCTCACAACGAAAGTGAATAAACATTTGAGAAAAAAAATATCATACAATATTCAGTCGCGGCAGTTTCATTAATCAACGTTTTAAAGTACATTTGTCTAATTGTATTTAGCTATAGATTTATTCAAATCATTTGAATGAATTTGGGAAAGTCACATGTATATTTTATCGCTTCTCAGTACACTTTAACACGCATAATTTACTTGCAACATTAAACTTTTCTAGTAAACTTACAAGAAATATAGATTAATTATTCAAAATTAGTTTTTAAAAACACCAAACAAACAAAATCCAAGTTAAACGCATGTGTTTTCTGACCGTACAGCTGTGTATATAAATTTCATTTTATTCTTTGCATGTACTATAGTCTATACATTAGATCTACGGTCCGCAAATCCCGGCAATATTTCCGGAAAGCTAAAGTTCTGTAGCTCAGCAGAATACTAGTTATCTATGAAGCACATTTTTTACCTTCATGTTTCATTATTTATCGCAAATATAGCATGGATGTATACGCTACGGTCGATGTAGCATTTCGTTGAGTGATGACACTTACTTCATTTGCGAGTCGCAACAAACTGGCGCATTTATATAGGCCCGCCTATTTGTAAATGGAAACAAATGTCGGAGAAAGCTCATACTCGCGAGTTAAAAATTATTTGAGAACAAAAGGGGTGATATTTACGTACATGTGTAAATAATGTTATCTGTTTGCGAAAAAATCCCCCAAAACCAAAGAAAAGGTTCTCTAGTAGCAGAGACGGGTGCATATGGATTAAAGTCACAGATTGTACTTCGCTCATCAAATTGCGTTATTTCAGTTAAATGTGAAAAATTCGTCAGAAACTGTTAAGTGAACAAAATTATTATATCTTACATTACCGTTCAAAATGTACCATAAATGTATATGGACTATTGCATGAGTTGAACCGATTGTTTTTTCTCAAAAAAAGCTAGCGTTTACTGCAAATTAGAGATACACGAGCTGATACGCCGTGCAATCCATAAGACGTTTTACAGCATGTCTTTAATTCCTTATTTGCTTACAAAAAATCTGCACTGAAAATCTTTAAAACATCGTAATATGTTGTTTGTTTATAGATGTACATGTAAAATGGCGACTTGATTTGCACGTGAATTTTACAATCCGAGGTCTATCGATTAGCGTGTTTGAGAGAAAGTCAGCAGCAAGTAAAGCGTCAACATCAGTAGTAAATATTGTCTGATGAATATTGAGGTGTAATAATATTAATGTTCCTACAGACTGAGTGGGTTACAAAATTAAGTAAATCACAGGATAGTCCAAAATTAAACACATTTGTATCGTAAATTTCAAGTTTTTTGTGTGTTAAAAGAACACATGAACACTTGTAGAAGAAAGTGTGCCATTGATCGGCTGAAGTTCAATAAAATGTAATTAATCTAATATTCATTATCAGTATCTTTTGTGAATTCTTTAGAATAAGTTACAAAAAAATAAATATTTTTCCTCAACTAAAATTAATGCGTTGAAAATGAATTAATTTATCGATGAAGCATACTTGCTGAAATATGAAATGGCAAACTTTTTTAAATTGTGTGTGTTTCTGACAATTGTTTACATCATAAAAAAACAAGAAGCGATTATTGTGAGATGTCTTAGCCAATTATCGCAGTGATATAGTTTATGCAGTCCTGATACACAGTTTAACGTCACAACTGGCAGTTGGTGCATAAATTATCGATATCGCGTAAGCAGACATGGTAACGGCTCATTTAAAATAAAACACAATTTCATAAATTATTTAAATATATGTACAAAATGATTAGCAGCTATAATGCTTAAAATATCTGAAAAGATTAAAATTACTAAAATCGACACATAGATAAACATTGCGTGTAACACTGCATGCCTAACAGAGTTATCATTCGTTATCCGCTAGGGTCCCCGTGAGAAATACTCTTCCGGTCAGGACCGTAGCAATAGACCGTGGCTATTTATAGCCACCGTCTAAAAACACACACCAGAGCTCCGTTGGCGCGCTCAAGCAACGCACCTAATCGCAGTATAATGATAAGTCGATTGCGCATGCACAGAGACCTATCGGAATCCTTTGGGATGTCACTGCGTCTCTGACGCGCTCTCACTGCGCATACACAGAGTTTGAACTTGTTTTTGTCATTTTCGTGCGTTCACACAGCGACCTCAAAGTGCTGTAGTTGTGATTATTAGGTCCTCTTTGCGTTTCTTCTTCTTCACGTAGAACAATTCTGCTGAGATAATGTAATAAAATATTTTTTACGGGCAAAAGGGGACATTTTTTCTACGTAAAATAATAATCGCCTTTCGTATAATCTATTGGAAGAGTTACATTTTGTTTTTATCAAAAATATCTTGACCAAACTTGTAAACTGTAATTGATTGTTTTCTGTGTTTAGAATAAGTTACAATTTTTAAATATATAATCGCGTTAACAATGGTTCACAGATGTAAAATACAATAGTTTTAGTCAATAAATTTTTATAAGAGATAAATCCTTCCCTTGATTTCAACCAGCGACCTTTTGATACCAATCATCTTTTTTTCTAATCAAAAAAACTGAGAAAATAGCATTTGAACTAATTTCTATTCTACTATAGTTATTTCCAATATCAAAGAAATGCCGCGACCAATATTGTCCAATAGGAATATATAATGAGATAGGTAGTATATAATGGGATAGATAGTATATTATGAGATAAATAGTATATAATGAGATAGATAGTATATAATGGTATAGATAGTATATAATGAGATAGATAGTATATAATGGGATAGATAGTATATAATGAGATAGATAGTATATAATGAGATAGTTAGTATATAATGGGATAGATAGTATATAATGAGATAGATAGTATATAATGGGATAGATAGTATATAATGAGATAGATAGTACATCCAAATGTATGAGATAGTCAAATGTAGTGATTATGAGCTTATAATGAGATAGATAGTACCGGTATATACTTTCAAATGTAGTGATTATGAGCTTATAATGAGATAGATAGTATATAATGAGATAGATAGTATATATATCCAAATGTAGTGATTACGAGCTTATACTGAGATGTATAGTATATACATCTAAATGAAGTCATTTTCATGTGTGTTGGCAATAGTGTAGTGAAATGCATGCCATTTGTCAGCACTGAGTTGCATGTGTGTTTTCATAAAGTGTACAAATGTACTGAGATGCACGGCATTTTACAGAGTCTCATTTTTAATCAAGAGAAAAATTGCAGTATATAGCAATCATAAGGATACCATTTTAAATTTCTTTCTAAATTTTCTTCGCTGTTAGTGTGCGATAAAGCAGTGTAGTCAGTTACATGTAAATTTACAGGTGTAGTCAGTTGACGGTGTTTACAAACCCGTGTGTGTGTGTGTGTGTGTGTGATAGGGTGTTATGGTACGTGTGTTAAAGTGTGTGATTGTGTGTAATGGTATATGTGTTAAAGTGTGCAGGATTGTGTGTAATGATATATGTGTTAATGTGCGTAATTGTGTTTAATGGTGTATGTGTTAATGTGCGTAATTGTGTGTAATGGTATATGTGTTAAAGTGTGTGATTGCGTGTAATGGTATATGTGTTAGAGTGTGTGGTTGTATGTAACGGTAAATGTTTTAAAGTGTGAGATTGTGTGGAATGGTATATGTGTTAAAGTGTGTGATTGTATGTACTAACTGTATATGTGTTAAAATGTGTGATTGTGTGTAATGGTATATGTGTTAAAATGTGTGATTTGTGTAATGGTAAATGTGTTAAAGTGTGTGTGATTGTGTGTAATGGTATATGTGTTATAGTGCAGGATTGTGTGTAATGATATATGTATTAATGTGTGTGATTGTATGTAACGGTATATGTGTTAAAGTGTGTGATTGTGTGTAATGGTATATGTGTTAAAGTGCGTGATTGTGTGTAATGGTATATGTGTTAATGTGTGTGATTGTGTGTAGTGGTATATGAGTTAAAGTGTGTGATTGTGTGTAACGGTAAATGTGTTAAAGTGTGTGATTGTGTGTAATGGTATATGTGTTAAAGTGTGTGATTGTGTGTGATGGTAAATGTGTTAAAGTGTGTGATTGTATGTAATTGTATATGTGTTAAAATGTGTGATTGTTTGTAATGGTATATGTGTTAAAATGTGAGATTGTGTGCAAAGGTAAAAGTGTTAAAGTGTGTGATTGTATGTAACGGTATGTGTTAAAGTGTGTGATTGGGTGTAAGGGTATATGTGTTAAAGTGTGTGATTGAATGTAAGGGTATTTGTGTTAAAATGTGTGATTGTGTGTAATGGTACATGTGTTAAAATGTGTGATTTTGTGTAATGGTATATGTGTTAAAGTGTGTGATTGTGTGTAATCGTATATGTGTTAAAATGTGTGATTGTGTGTAATGGTACATGTGTTAAAATGTGTGATTGTGTGTAATGGTATATTTGTTAAAATGTGATTGTGTGTAATGGTACATGTGTTAAAGTGTGTGATTGTATGTAATGGTATATGTGTTAAAGTGTGTGATTGTGTGCAACAGTATATGAGATTTAAGTGCGTGATTGCGTGTAACAGTGTATGCGTTAAAGTGAGTGATTACGTGTGACGGTATATGCGGTTAAAGTGTATGATTGCAGAGTAACAGTATAAACGTAAAGTTTCTCATTCCGTGTAACCTTATAATTGTTAATAAGCGTGACTGCGAGGTAACATTATTCACGTGTAGTATATACAATTGCGGTATTAGTACATCTATCAAAGTGTGTGATTGCCGGAAGAAGATATTAAGGTTTGTATTATTTATAGTGAGATCTATATAACAGAATTTATTGCATATCATGTTACAACTATCGACCAATCATAAGCTTAGGACAGATACGATATCAAAATAACAGTTTTTATAATAATACTCAGAATTAAACCTATTAGTCAAAATGAAATTCTTAACACAACTTTGAGTACTTGGATAGAAAATTCAGTCTGTAATTTATTGTTGACTAGTCTTTATTAACATCCAACTATAGTAAATACAAATGGAGATTGGTTTGTCAGATTTTGTTAGCCCCAATAAATAATTGTCTTGTTCTTGTATATAAAGTTACAGCATCATATTCTACTTTTTGTACCAAATATTACAGTACTGTCTTACTAAGAAAAAATACAAAACTATAGAGAAATATCACATTTATTGAGTTCTATCTACAGCTTGCTACAACTCACCAACAATCATTTGTATATAAGGCCACACCAATTTAATTTCTTGTTCGTCGGACCCTGCACGCTCCTATTTAAATAAAACTATACAAATAACATCATCATTAATTTTCCGCATCCAGGAAGTTTTGCACTGTTTTCTGTTCTATTTCCGCTCTATTTTTTGCATTTTAAATAGTTTTAATTTATAAATCAGAAACAAGTAGAAAAAATATAACCGTCTGCACAAATCTATTTATGTACCGCCTAAACATTTTGGCTACAAGAAATAATAAATTTATGATTTAATCCCTCGCCCACTTGTACCTTTTTTCACTGGAAGTCTGACGAACAAGAAATTTTATTGGTGTGGCCTGAGTATTATGTATTTTATGTTAAGCGTAAATACAAAGAAAAAAAAATCAGTACACTTTAACTTGGTCACAATATTCCTACACTTAAACTTGGTCACAATATTCCTCCAAAGCTATTTACATAAACATGAGTTTTCTATCTACCTGATCAATATAGCTCAATTTTGTATGTGAGAGAAATGTGCTAAATCCACCATTAATGTACATAAAGGTATATTTTTACAAAATGCATCAAACACCCAGTACAAAGAGTGGCATCAGAGGATTAACCACATGGCCTACATAACATTTGTCTTACACCACTATCCCATGATGTAACTTGTCATAACATTGTAAGTATACAGGTCTTAGAGGATTTAACACATAATTCAGCCATACATTTACAATATATTGACATACAAATTAAAGTCAACTACTTTAAAATATGTTCATTGTTGCCATTCAAACAATAATAAACAGCATTTAGGTATGGTCAAATTTTAATGCGGGATCTCCCTCCTCCCTAATCCCAAATTACACTTATCATGGCATTTTGTAATAATATATTAACTGATACTCAATAAACTCTCCTACAAAAAAATGTCAGGGATCAACAACATAAAATACAGATATCTCTAGAAAACATTAGTAGAAGGGGGATAACTTTCTTTCATTTCAAATTGAAGAATACAAATTGGAGTTATCCCCCTTTGAATGCATTGTTTAATCAAATTCTTGTGTGCAAATCAAAACTGGAAAAAAAAAAAATCATCACACATTAGTCACAATTCTAAGGGACATCTCTGTCCCAGCACAAAAGTACACCAGAGATTTATAAGTGATCTCAGGAGCTTATTATGTACAACACACATATAGTACAACTGTCAAATGGCAACTTAATATTAAAGTAATACTAAATAGAATTAATAAAAAGGATAAATAACAAATTACTGTTGAGTCCATGAACAGAGAAATGGAGTCCATTGATGACGCGTTATTTATGTTGAGTTCACATACACACAAACAGAGTCCATTGATGACGCGTTATTTATGTTGAGTTCACATACACACAAACGGAGTCCAATGATGACGCGTTATTTATGAAGAGTTCACATACACACAAACAGAGTCCATTGATGACACGTTATTTATGTTGAGTCCAAGAACACAGAAACGGAGTCCAATGATGACGCGTTATTTATGTTGAGTTCACATACACACAAACGGAGTCCAATGATGACGCGTTATTTATGAAGAGTTCACATACACAAACAGAGTCCATTGATGACGCATTATTTATGTTGAGTCCACGTACACAGAAACAGAGTCCATTGATGACGCATTATTTATGTTGAGTTCATGTACACAGAAACGGATCCGGAGTCCATTGATGACGCGTTATTTATGTTGAGTTCACACACACACAAACAGAGTCCATTATTGACACCTTATTCATGTAGAGTTCGCATACACAGAAACGAAGTCCAATTAAAGCAGTTTTATGGAGTCATATACAAAATATCTGAACAATGTCGTATAATAGATCTGTCTATAAAAAAATTCCCCTCCATATTCTTATGTTTATCATTGACTCCTTTTGTAAAAGGATGATTTTATATATACATATCACATACAGTCACATTACATATTGAGCATTGCAGTTCTCGAGAAAATGATCAGACTTAAACAACTGTTTATATATGGATTATAAACAAAGAATTGTCCAGGGGCCAGAGTCTAAACAATTTTAAAGAATCAACAATAATTCAAAATGCTTGCATATAAGTAAAACCATATATAATAACATTGTAGTTTTTGTGGATATTTTAAATGTTTTCCTATGTAAAATTGGAAACACCCCCCCTCCCCCCCCCCCCCAATGTGGCCCAACCCTAGTCCTGAAGATTATGATTTTGACAAATTTTAATCTACACTATTTGAACTGACTTTCCTAGGCAAATGATTTTTAAAGATATTTCCCTATATATTCCTATGTAAAAGTTTGAACCCCCCTCCCCCCATTGTTGCCCCAACCTACCCCCAGTATCATGATTTGAACAAACTTGAATCTTCCATACCTGAGGACACTTCCACACAAGTTACAGCTTTTCTGCCTGATCGGTTTCTGAGAAAAAGATTCAAAGATTTTAAAAGATTTTTCTCTACCCTACCCCTGGGGATCATGATTTGAACAAACTTGAATCTACACTACTTGAGGATGCTTCCACACAATTTTCAGCTTTTCTGGCCAAATGGTTTTTGAGAAGAAGATTTTTGAAAATACCAACAAATTTTCACTGATTTATTAATTATCTTCCCTCGAAAGAGGGCGTAGCCCTTCATTCTAACAAACTTGAATCCCCTTTCCCTAAGGATGTTTTGTGCCAACTTTGGTTGAAATCGTCCCAGTGGTTCTGGAGAAGAAGTCGTAAATGGAAAAAGTTTATGGCCAGACAGACAGACAGACAGACAGACGGACGCCAGACAAAGTGATCAGAAAAGCTCACTTGAGCTTTCAGCTCAGGTGAGCTAAAAAGGACATCATATTTCATGAAGGTGTCTGCCTAACCAATGTCTGCTCTCTGTCTTCCTATTCAAGGAAGGTGTCCTCTTTTCTGCCCTCAAAGTCTGGTAAATTGGCTCATCTACAGTAAACAGAATGGACTGTTTAATGATTTAGTTAATGATCAACACCAACTTGATATTACTCAGATGACGAAATGTCAAGCAGAAAAAACATCAATTTTCAAATTGATAAATATCATTTACATTTTGATTTTTGAGTTATTATAGATTTCATATGGATATCTGTTTTATGATAGTCCACATTTAGCAAAGTAAAACTTGTATAACATTTGGTTTCACACTCATCAACAGACAGCCATGTTTGGATGATCACAAAGTGTGAAATAAACAGGAGTCAGTATTACAGTCCATTTGAATTATACACAGGTCAATTTCAGCTGCAGATGTTGAACAAAGTGACAAACAACATGTGTGGTTTTGAGAGCAGACTAGATTTGTACAGAAACATTTACAACCTGTCAATATCCAAGCTATCTCCATTATACGGCTGATGTTGAGCTGAACATGGCGTCCTCATCGACACACGGTGTGTGTTTATCTACAACATGGCATTAATTAACTGTTAATTGATAAATATGATACAGTGTATTAATATGATAGCACTAAATATTCAACAAAAAAAGTTTTTAACTTCTTATTTCTGCACATGCTTTTAATTAAATTATTATTATATCTGCACATGCTTTTAATTACATGTAATTCAATTCACATGTAACAAAATAATTAATTACAAATACATGTCACTATATATATTTAACTTAATACAGTAACATTTAAATGAATACTAATTGACAAACAATCACTTAGATAAACATGTCTTACATGTATCTTATTGACTGATAATTAACACAGACTGTGTGTCTTAGTTATCTATATCTAATTAATGTGAATGATAATGACTCAGACTTACCTGTCAGAGCGTCCTGTCTGGTGATATACCTGTATATAACCACCGTGTTGTTGTCCTCTGATCCGACCCAGAGACGGTGAGTGTTGACATCATAACTCAGGCTCCGTGGTGTGAATATCCCTGATGGTCTTATCAGTAGATGTGACAGGAACTGACCGTCCTTGTTTAACATCTGTACTGTGTGGGTTCTATCATCACACACCAGGATGTGTGACAGCGCGTCAGTACAGATTCCACGTGGCCATAGTCCTGATCCTGATGGAGGTCCTGTGTAGGAGAAACGATGTCTTCCTCCACGCTCTGTCACCACTACAGCACTCAATGAGTCAGACACCACGACATTCCCATTGTTGTTCTCTGTTATATAGTTAGGTACACTATACAGTGCCAGTCCTGTGTTGTCATGTTCTATGGTTTGTGTCAGTTGTCCGCTCTGGTTGTACCGGGTTACCTTGCCTGTATATGTTTGTATATAACATATCCCGACCAGTAGATCCCCAGTGGACGGGGACCAGTACACACACCGTGGTTCCCATGTAGAGACTGTACTCTCTATAAATGTGGTGGTTGTTTTCATATCCTTTGATAGTTTGTTGATGTTATAATTCCTATCTATATAAATCAGTTCACTCTCACTGTTCACTGTGTGTAATCCTCTATATACATATAAATCACTACATGAATCCTCCACACGATGTAGAGGGACACCTGTTGTGTCTGTCAAGATGAGATTGTTCCATCCATCACTGACCCAGACCCGGTCTGATGTCACACAGGAAATGTGATAACAACAATCAACACCTGTCACTGTGAGAGAGTGAAGTAACTCGGGGGGAGACATCAGTTTCAGCAGACACTGGTTTCCTTGCTGTGGTTTTTCTGTGTCTGTGGTTGGGATTTCACTCAGTGACTCCATCACATCAGCAGTGGCTGGATTCAGATCTACAAACATCAGACACAAACAGTCAGATGGAACAGATTGATTACAAACATCACATCTTGTATAATGATTGTTACAGCAATGTTTGTCTGTTATAATGTATCAATATAGAACCATTATCAATTGATAATAAACATATACATGTATTTAATTAATTAGTTAATTAATTTATATATTTATTAATGAAAGACATATACATATATCTGATGAGTCAATTATTTACAGACAAGTAATGTATCTGTATCTCAATTAAAGCGTGTGATGTTGACTGTCTATAAACAAATATGTACTTACATTTTATTGACAAATGATAAAGATCACATCCTATATATGTCTGACTTGTAACTACATATTATATAATTTACAATGATAATGACTCAGACTTACCTGTCAGAGCGTCCTGTCTGGTGATATACCTGTATATAACCACCGTGTTGTTGCCCAGTGATCCGACCCAGAGACGGTGAGTGTTGACATCATAACTCAGGCTCCATGGTGAGAATATCCCTGATGGTCTTATCAGTAGATGTGACAGGAACTGACCGTCCTTGTTTAACATCTGTACTGTGTTGGTTTCACCATCACACACCAGGATGTGTGACAGCGCGTCAGTACAGATTCCCCATGGCCGTAGTACTGATCCTGATGGAGGTCCTGTGTAGGAGAAACGATGTCTTCCTCCACGCTCTGTCACCACTACAGCACTAAAGTCAGACACCACGACATCCCCATTGTTGTTCTCTGTTATATAGAGAGGTCTACTATACAGTCCCAGTCCTGTGTTGTCGTGTTCTATGGTTTGTATCAGTTGTCCGTTCTGGTTGTACCGGGTTACCTTGCCTGTCCTATAGTTATACATCGCGACCAGTAGATCCCCAGTGGACGGGGACCAGTACACACACCATGGTTCCCATGTAGAGTCTGTACTCTCTATAAATGTGGTGGTTGTTTTCATATCCTTTGACAGTTTGTTGATGTTATAATTCTTATCTATATAAATCAGTTCACTCTCACTGTTCACTGTGTGTAATCCTGTATATAAACCACTACATGAATCCTCCACATGATGTAGAGGGACACCTGTTGTGTCTGTCAAGATGAGATTGTCTTCATCATCACTGACCCAGACCCGGTCTGATGTCACACAGGAAATGTGTAAACAACCACCAACACCTGTCACTGTGAGAGATTGATGGAACTCAGCACCAGACGTCAGTTTCAGCAGACACTGGTTTCCTACGCGTCGGTTTCCTCTCTCTGTGATTTGGATTGCACTCAGTGACTCCATCACATCCTCCTTGTTGAGTGACTCAGTCATGGAGAGCTGGCTGGTGTGGAGTGTAGGATGTATCTGGGGGAGGGCTGTCTTTATGGAGGAGAGGAATTGTAGTGCACTGAATGTGAATGCTGGCTGTACATAACTGTGTTCATATCTCTGTAGGCTGACAATATGTCCAATCATTTCTAACTTCTGTTTTTTACATCTGTGTTTGAAATCAAAGTCACAAAACACATTGTACATGAAATCTTTTTTCACTTTGTTTATGAGATTCTTCAGTGTCTGGGCCTTTGTTAACATCTCTGATTGATAGAGGGAGAATTCTGTTCGACAGGTTTTGAAATCAGTTTTGATTCGTGGCAGGAGAACAGGTCTGTAAAAGAGAGCCTCACTTCTGATGGTGTGAATGGTTCCTCTGTGTTGTTGTCGCTTTGTTTTATAGGGTATTCCAACATCTAGTTGTCTGTGATTTCTATGCTTTCTGCAGTGGTAACAGACAGGGAGTTCACAAGGTTCACAGTACTTTATGTAAACATGGCTAGGATGTCTCACACAGATCTCTTGTGTTGGGATATAGTTGATTTTATCACGGTGTGACACAACATCATGGTCTATTGTTTTGAGGTCTTTTACATGGTTCTCTTTACACTGTGGACACAGATCACATGGACAGGATACACAATAGTACTCTGTGTCCCCCGGACACTTAGAACACTGATGTACTCTATATGGGGAGCTTGCTCTGTCCATGATGTGGGGGGTCTAGGTCACAACCTGTTCAATGAAAATAAAGAGTTCTAGAATTATTATTGTTTTATAAATTCAATGTCAAATTTTATAAGGCATATTTTATTTTAAAACATGTTTTTTTAAAGGAATAATATATTTTCCCTACTTAGATATTTGACAATCCATCATTCTGGTTCTGATTATAGAGATACTGGACCAGTAGAAAAATACAACAAAAGATTGCTGAGAGAGAAAGAGAGATAGAAAGAGAGAAAGAGATATAGGATAGAAAGAGAGCAAAAGAGAGAGGGAGAGAGAGAGTGTGTGTACATAATGGAGAAAGTGTACTATATATGACTAGCTAGCAGAGAAAGTCAGAGAAAAAAAAGTAAAATAAGATGTAGAGTACACATCTCAATTTAATTCAATTCAATTCTGGGACGGACTTAACATTTACTGTCTCAATTTCAGACTAAACATGTGCTCCTGCTCTTTATATTTCTTTCTTTCTCTCAATCTGTTTCTCATAATATTAATGCTAAACATGTACTCCTGATCTCTCTCTCTCTCTCTCTCTCATGTACAATTACTCTCTAGATCTTATTCCTCCTTTCTCTCAGACTTTTTTCTAACAAATGCATTTTCTCTATCTCCTTGATTTTCTCTTCTAAATGTATTTTTGCTCTCTCTTTCTCTCTATTTCTGTCTTTCAGACAAACTCCATTAAACATGTACATGTACTAAATATATCTTACTCCTTCTCCCAAAGATGTAATCTCTCTCTCTCTCTCTCTCTGACATACTCTGTAAAACATTTGCATCTAACTATTTCTCTCAGACATGTAATCTCTCTCTCTCTCTCTCTCTCTTTCTCTCTCTCTCTCTCTGACATACTCTGTAAAACATTTGCATCTAACTATTTCTCTCAGACATGTAATCTCTCTCTCTCTCTCTCTTTGCTAAACATGTACTCTCTCTCTCACTCTCTCTTTGTTAAACATGTACTCTCTCTCTCTCTCTGCTAAACATGTACTCACTCTCTCTCTCTCTCTCTCTCTTTCTTTGCTATACATGTACTCACTCACTCTCACTCTCTCTCTCTCTCTTTCTCACTCTCTTTGCTAAACATGTATTCACTCTCTCTCTCACTCTGTTTCTCACTCTCTCTTTGCTAAACATGTACTCTCACTATCTCTCTTTCCTAAACATGTACTCACTCTCTCTCTCTCTCTCACTCTCTCTGCTAAACATGTACTCACTCTCTCTCTTTCTCACTCTCTCTTTGCTAAACATGCACTCACTCTCTCTCTCTCACTCTATCTCTCTGCTAAACATGTACTCACTCTCTCTCTCACTCTGTTTCTCACTCTCTCTTTGCTAAACATGTACTCTCACTATCTCTCTCTTTCCTAAACATGTACTCACTCTCTCTCTCTCTTTCTCACTCTCTCTTTGCTAAACATGTACCCATTCTCTCTCTCTCTCTCACTCACTCTCTCTGCTAAACATGTACTCACTCTCTCTCTTTCTCACTCTCTCTTTGCTAAACATGTACCCACTCACTCTCACTCTCTCTCTCTCTTTCTCACTGTCTTTGCTAAACATGTATTAACTCTCCCTCTCACTCTGATTCTCACTCTCTCATTGCTAAACATGTACTCACTCACTCTCTCTCTCACTCTCTCTTTGCTAAACATGTCTTTTCTCTCTCTCTTTCTCTCTCTCTGCTGAACATGTACTCTCTCTTTCTCTCTCTCTGCTGAACATGTACTCACTTTCTCTCTCTCTCACTCTCTCTTTGCTAAACATGTACTCACTCTCTCTCTCTCATTCTCCACTCTCTCTCAATCTCTCTTTGCTAAACATGTACTCACTCACTCTCTCTCTCACTCTCTCTTTGCTAAACATCTACTCTCTCTCTCTCTCACTCTCTCTCTCTCTTACACATTCTCTCTAAAACTCTAAACATGTACTCTCTCTCTCTCTTTCTCACTCTCTCTTTGCTAAACATGTACCCTCTCTCCCTCTCTCTCTCTGCTAAACATGTACCCACTCTCTCTCTTTCTCACTCTCTCTTTGCTAAACATGTACTCTATCCTCTCTCTCTCTCTCTGCTAAATATGTACTCACTCTCTCTCTCACTCTTTGTTAAACATGTACTCTCTCTCTCTCTCTCTCACTCTTTGTTAAACATGTACTCTCTCTCTCTCACTCTCTCTCCCACTCTTTGCTAAACATGTACTCACTCTCTCTCTCTCTCACTCACTCTTTACTAAACATGTACTCTCTCCTCTCTCTCTCTCTCTCTCTCTCTCTGCTAAATATGTACTCACTCTCTCTCTCACTCTCTCTTTACTAAACATGTACTCTCTCCTCCCTCTCTCTCTCTCTCTTTACTAAACATGTACTCCCTCTCTCTTTCACTCTCTCTCTTTGCTATACATGTACTCTCACCCTCCCTCTCTCTATCTCTCTCTGTCTCTCCCTTTGCTAAACGTACTCACTCTCTCTCTCTCCCTCTCTCTTTTCTAATGTAATCTTGCTTTCTATTTTCTCACTTACTGTGCTAAACATGTACTCTCTCTCTCTCTCTCTCTCTCTGATTCACTCAGCTTATAAATATATAAATGTACAATATTTATCTCTCTCTCTCTTCTAACATGTAATCTTGCTTTCTATCTATTTTCTCACTTTCTGTGCTAAACATGTAATCTCTCTCTCTCTCTCTCTCTCTCTCTCTCTCTCTCTGATTTACTCAGCTTTATATAAATGTACAAAGTTTATCTTACTCCTTCTTTCAGATATGTACTCTCTTTCAAATCAATAAATCAATTTTAATCCTCTTATTATCCTCTCTCTCTCTCTCTCTCTCTCTCTCTCTGCTAAACATGTACTCTCTCACTCTCACTCTCTCTCAGCTAAACATGTACTCACTTTCTCTCTCAATCTCTCTTTGCTAAACATGTACTCACTCCTTCTCTCTCTCTCACACTCTATTTGCTAAACATGTACTCACTCTCACTATCTCTCTCTCACTCTCTCTTTGCTAAACATGTACTGTCTCTCTCTCATTCTCCACTCTTTCTCACTCTCTCTTTGCTAAACATGTACTCACTCACTCTCTCTCTTTGCTAAACATGTACTCTCTCTCTCACTCTCTCTTTGCTAAACATGTACTCTCACTCTCTCTCTCTTCCACACTCTCTCTAAAACTCTTTCTCTCACTCTCCCTTTGCTAAACATGTACTCACTCTCTCAAACTCTCTCTCTCGCTCTCTCTTTGCTAAACATGTACTCACTCTCTCTTTCACTCTCTCTTTGCTAAACATGTACTCACTCTCTCTTTCACTCTCTCTCTCTTTGCTAAACATGTACTCACTCTCTCTCTCAAACTCTCTCTCTTTCTCTCTCTCTCTTTGCAAAACATGTACTCACTCTTTCTCTCTCTCTCTCACTCTCTTTGCTAAACATGTACTCTCTTTCTCTCTCTCTCTCCTTGCTAAACATGTACTCTCTCACTCTCTCTTTGCTAAACATGTACTCTCTCTCTCACACTCTCTCTCTCACTCTCTCTTTGCTAAACATGTACTCTCTCTCTCTTTCAATCTCTCTTTGCTAAACATGTACTCTCACTCTCTCCCTCACTCTCTCTCTCTCTCTCACGCTCTCTCTCTCTTTGCTAAACATGTACTCACTCTCTCTTTCTCTCACCCTCTCCCTCTCTCACTCTCTCTCTCTCTCTCTTTGCTAAACAGGTACTTGTTCTATTAACTCTCAGATAAGTGTTTTCCCTTTATTTCAAAGTAAAGGGTGAAAGATCAGTTGTTACAGGCTAAGGGTTGAGGTGAATGAACAGAACTCTGTCAAAAAAACAATTATTTTTTAAAATTTTTGATTTCTAAGCGGCAATTTTATGAATCGAAGCAGTCAATTTGGCCTGTAGCCGGTTCTTAAGGAAAACACTGTCAGATATGCATGCCTGCTGTCTTTTTAAAACTCACTTTCTATGATAAACAAATTGCTCTCTATCTCTTCTCTCTTTTCTCTCTCTCCACCAATATCTAATCTTGTTTTTCTTGTTTAATTTTCTCATTCTCTCATTTTCTAAAAAGCACTCTTGCTCTCCTCTCTCTCTCTCTCCTCTCTCTCTCTCCTATCATGTAATCTTGCTTTCTATCTATTTTCTCACTTTCTGTGCTAAACATGTACTCTCTCTCTCTCTCTCTCTCTCTCTCTCTCTCTCTCTCTCTCTCTCTCTCTGATTTACTCAGCTTTATATAAATGTACAATATTTATCTTACTCCTTCTTTCAGATATGTACTCTCTTTCAAATCACTTTTAAACCTCTTATCATCCTCTCCTCTCTCTCTCTCTCTCTCTCTCTCTCTCTCACACACACATACTTTCTTTGCTTTTTCTCTATTGAACATGTACATGTAATATTACTCTTTAGATCTTATTCTCTCTCTTCTCTCTAGGATTTGTTTTGCCAAACAAGTACTTATGTTCTTCTCTCTCCCCTCCTCTCTTTCTTTCTCTCTCTCTCTCTCTCTCTCTTTGCTAAACATGTACTCACTCTCTCTCTCTCTATCTCTCTCTCTGATTTACTCCGCTAATAAACATATAAATGTACAATATTTACCTTACTCCTTCTCTCAGAAATGTACTCTCTCTCAAACTCACTTCTAATCCTCTTTCATCCTCTCTCTCTCTCCCTCTCTCTCCCCCCCCCCCCCCCCCCCCCCCCCACCCCCCACACACACACACACCTCACCATAACGTATAGAAATGAGGGCTGACACAGGATTTGCCTTCTGTCTGATCCTATTGAAACTTTTTTTTCAAATGTGACACATATATTCAGTATGTTCTTATTTACAAGTCACCTATGAAATACAGGTATGTGACTATTTAAAATGTATTTATAAAACATAGGTAAAATGCAGTTGTGTCTTTACCTCATGTAGAGAACAGACTGTACTTGTTATCAAAATACAATTCACACCTAATAATCAAATGTGTGCAAAATGGGAACCCACCAATGTATACATGTTAATTACCAGCGTATGTCCCATGTTTTGCTATTTTCTTAACCCTGGTTGATTATTTGACTGTCCCCCGGGCAGATAATTGGACAATATCCCAGCCGACATTACCACAAGAATATGTTTCTCCTTGTCTAACAAATCAATCATCAAATGGGAATGTGGGCAATAGTTATATTGTCAGTTCCTTGGTAAGAAATTGATGTTGACCTCGGCCTATGCTCTCGGGCAACAGTTCTTACCCCAGGACTAACACAATGACTACTGCCCTCATACCCATTTAAGAGATGTATAATGTCTATGAATGACACACAACGACAAACGTGTGATAGCAATGGGTCTCCTGAGTGACTCAGGTGACCTAAAAATACAGAGTATAGCTACATGAACATGGTGATATTACATGAATACTATACCACGTATATTCTCTCTTTGATCTATCAGTCAACAGTACAGTCAGACACAGGAACCTGTAAAGAGACCATGGACTATTACATACTACAGACTAGTACAGAGGGTTCCACTTAATCTGATAGCGTTTAATCTGATAATTCGGTTAATCTGATATAATATCAAAACACCAAACCATTTCTTATATATCCCTTTATATTTTTTCCTGATAATCTGATAGGAAAAAATGTCATTTTCGGTTAATCTGATAGGATTGTGACAGTGTAATATTGATTCCCCACCCTTTTACACCTGTATACACCTATGTTTTTTTGGTTGACACCCCTCTTGTGTACACAGTAACTCTTTCCATGGCATTAGTTACACTTCAACGCACACAAGGGGCTCCTTTCTTCGCAAGATGAAAGCTACCGACATCGGTAATTGTTTCGGATGACTGCACACAGGACTGTCCTTACCTGTGTACAATTTTAATTGTTTGTTTACTTACCAATCGCATGTGTTAATTTCATGCTGGGCTTGCACCATTAAGAAGTATTTAAACGTAATTTCTGAATCAAAAATGACAGGCTTTGGAACATGTGACACCGAGGAAATTCTGACTACTTTCAATTTTACATCGTGGTAGAAAACTTATAAATAAAATCAAATATTTTTTTATCATGCATAATTGATTATTTAAGAGCATTTTATAACAGAAAAAGAATTAAAATAAATAGTTCAATTGAAAAGAGGTACTGTTCAGACAGCCATTTCCTCTTATTACTTCCTGTCAAAATGGCGGCCACTTTAAATCCATCGTAATGTAGAGAAACATATTCTTTTGGGCATTTACAAACAAAATAAAGACTTTCATGCTATTTCATTGCTATTGCAAGGTAAATTATTTCATTTCAAACTGTTGACATACAAATTATATCCTTTCATTGATAAATTATGTCTTGAAACAATTTATATTTAATTCTATACCAAAATCAAAGACCACAAAACCGCTAAATCGGTTATTCTGATTTTCGGTTAATCTGATAATTTTTCCCTGACAAATTGTCTATCAGATTAAGCGGAACCCTCTGTATAGCCTATCAGTCAACAGTCAGACACAGGGAACCTGTAAAGAGACCATGGACTATTACATACTACAGACTGGTATAACTTATCAATCAACAGTCAGACACAGGGAACCTGTAAAGAGACCATGGACTATTACATACTACAGACTGGTATAACCTAAGAACTATTACATACTAGTACTCGATGATGTCCCACGCAAGCGCGGGATTTAACAATATATATACATTTATATGATACAATGCTTAATATATTGAAAAATATTTTTTGGTTCATTTTTGTATATATTGTGTCTGATTTTTTTCTTAATTGCTTTCTTAACCTTTTCTTTAAAATTGAAATAAAAACCCAACTGCATGGCTGGATTTTTAGAGGAGCGGGGATGAAAAATTTAAACTGAAATGGATGATATATACATTTATTGTATACCCATCAATTTTCCTCTCTTGATACTGTCAATTTTACAGAGTGTGATCCGATGTTCCGCATCACCACACTGTGGTTTTCCGATTCCGTATTACTTCTCTCTGAAACTGATGACGTAGTACACATAAAATTATAACGTCTGTATTTTAGCCCGTTTTCAAAAGAGTTCGTTTAAAATAGCTTCATCTAAAAATAGCTTTGTAATATAAGTAAATGTAATACAATTGATTTTAATAAGATAGTTTTGTAATTAAAACTTATAAATGGACAAGGGTACATAATAAATTTATCATTATAACAGTAACTTGATCAAAAGAGCTGGATCACGTCTTGTTGCCAGGCACAGATCATCAGATCAAACTCGACGCTTCACGTCTCGTTGGATCTGATGATCCACGCCTGGCAACTCGATGTGATCTGGCCCTTTGGATCAAGTTACTGTTATCATAATATATATGTATGTGGCCTTAATTCTTTTTGTTGCAGCTGACTGGGAAAAAAAAACTTTTTAATTTTAATTGAAACAAGTGAGTGAATATTTAGTGCGTCGTATCTCTAAATTTTGTTCTTTAGGTCAAATTTCACTATAATTTTTATAACTGTTTCAAATAAAAATTTCAGATAAAAGACTTTTTTTGAAAAAATTAATTGGGGAGGGGGGTCCCCCCCCCCCCCCCCCCCAATTCAACTTTCCCATTTTATGTATACATCATTTATTCATATAAACGTAGAACACAATCTGTTCATTGTTTACAAATTAATGTAAAAGGTTTATTACCAATCTTTCCTGGTATAAAAATGTATGAAATTAAAAGACGCTAGTGTATGCTAGTAATGCAACCGTGAAACGATAAGCACGTGCCATTATCATTGTGATGTCATGAAAAAGTTCACACATTAATGAACGCAGAGTTTTTTAAATCAGCCAGTCCCACCGGCAAAACCGGTAAATATTTAATATGTACGGTAATTTTTCTTATTTAATTGGTCAGAGTGTACGGTAATATAAAATACTACTTCATGACTTTATCGTCTTTACAAGCAAAATGTTTGAAACACCTTCAATTGCCCAGGTCGAAGTTTACATGCATTGTAACGGTAAGGCTAATTAACAAAATAATGTTATATGAGATACATAAGATAAGGTCTCTGACTGCTATTAACTGAAAGCTACTCATAAAATTATTTGTTTGTTATCATACCGTAATACACAAAATCGTAGGCTATTCAATACATTATTGTGCAATCAGGCGTTCAACTGCGCTATGAATCTCTCGGAATTTAGTGATTTACTTTTGTTTAAACATGTTACATGTATTGATATTATATGTCCTATATGGTATATTCTTATTGAAATCACTTATATCTACCAGTACATACAGCTGTTGGTTTGAAACAACTTACCCCCTCCTCCCTTAGCTGAACTAAGTTACAACAGTTTTTTCTTCAAAACTTTACATATACATATATGACACGATTTTGAAGGTTTGTTTCCGGGTCAGCCATTTGATTTCAATATATACATACTTGCTTTTTTAAAAATATCGCGTTGTATCTCACCTAAATTGTCACTGGCATGATATATTGAAGAAGTAAACTACATTGTAAAATATATATGATATGACAAACCTTTCGTTTCACAGGGAACAATTATCTAAACGGATAGAAATAACCTTTCCTTGTCTCTTCCCAAATCTGTCTATCGTCTGATCGACATACGTCACAGCGATGCTTAGACGTTTCGCCACCCAATAATTTCGACCCCAAGTCGTTTTCGGTCCCAGATATTGAATATACCGGTATTCAAAAATAGAAAAAAAAACTATTCGAATATTTTGTTTTTAATGTATTGATCGGTCAATTTAGTTTTCATTATTACTTAATTTCACTTTTATATTACTTAATCTATATATATACTCGAAGTAAACATTTTTTAAGGGGGGGGGGGGGGGGGGGGGGGGGGGCTGCGGCAACAGGTCTGTGTCTGAACAAACGACTTCATGTATAATAAGAAAATGTCAACCTTGAGGAAGGGTGTGTGGTGGATCCTAAATTTACAGAGTGGTTGGGGTGGATCCTATCCAGAAATTTCTGTACAGTGAGTGAAATTGTGGATTCACTTCTGTAATACAAAAATTGTCATGTATAAAAGTGGATTTGAGACCACGGATGTCTTATAAAGCAATCCTGTATGTCTTTTTATTTCGAAGAAACGTTGGCCAGAACAACCCAAGTGAATCTACCGGTCAGTTTCACTGTTTGTGCTTTGTTTTATTAATTTATGTCAAATTTTATTATGCGTTTGTGAAATAAAAATTTTAAAAATGTCTTTTTGACGGCAATATACATTTTAAATTGTCTTTTGGGCGGCAATCCTGCTACCTCTAGCATTCCTGTCCAGTCACGATGAATTTTGTTTGTTTTATAACAGAATGTCTGATTCTGACTGACACCGGAAATCGTGTTTATTTCAGAAGTAAAAACATCGCACTTGTTGAACTAAAGGCAAGCACAGAACAAAATGTCATGGATATTCAGTACACTTTTGCACAAAATAAAATTATCGATGAAATCGAATTATAAACGGTAAATACTGAATGACATTATAATTTACAAGTATGAATTACAACTCGAACTGCCATTAGACACAATCTATCTAAGAAACGCCAACATACATAAAACATATATAATTATGGACAATCACCACGATCGGAGGATGAATGTTCATAAAAAAATGTTTTGTTTTTCCTAGACCGTTTTCCTGTTTTACAAATGATACACAGCAATAGAGATCATTAATAGAATGGTTAGGATGTTTTAATAAACTAATTTAATGAATTTGATGGATTAATGTATTTGAATATATGGTACTAAAAAGGAGGGGGGGGGGGGTCTTTGAAACAAATTATCGACATCATTCAAATTTGATAAAAAAAAAATATGAAGGATTACAAAATAAAATGAATTGACCTACTGTGTGTTTTGTGTCAAAAACAAATGAATGCAAGAAAGTGACGGAACTAGATTTTTTTCCAGGAAGAGGGGGGGGGGGGGGGGGTATTTTGTTTGGGGGGGGGGGGGGATCCGAAGTCTATTTTCGGTAGCTTTGCTATAATAATTTAATAGGTTATTTTTTTCTAGGGCTTTGGGTCTGAAACACAATGCCCCCTCAACCTGTAGACCCGTTACTAATGTAACGTGTTATTTCTTGATTTGTACACATTGAATAAAATGTTTGCGTAATACGTGCATTTTATGTAGAATAAAATCACAGACACCTGACGTTATAAATTTTTGTCATCATAAAAATGAATACCCTATACCTAATAATACACGTGTTTTTAGGTATAGAGTATTTATTTTTATGACGACAAAAATTTATAACGTCAGGTGCCTGTGAATAAAATGCAGATATTTATTGATATTTTCTAATCATGATGTACTTTAATCACGCCATCATTTAAAGATCTAGGTCAACTCCTGACTTTGAGCTGTGGAGGTCCTTTATCGTGCCAGCGCCTACCAAGTCATGTCCTTCACTTCCTATAGTAAGTCATCGTGGAAACAACGATATGATTGCAGGCTTAAAGGGGGGGGGGGGGGGGGGGGAGGGGGTTACACCCACTTGTTTTTTAATCTGACATTTTTTTCCTTAAATTTACATCTAAAAAATAGAATTTCAACGGAAATACTCCCCCCCCCCCCCCACTTTCCCCCTCACACACACACACTGTTCTTAGAGTATGTAGAAATTACAGGGAACATTTATAAGAGTACCAGGTTTAATGATTTTAAAGATCGGCGCAGTGTTTTGTATGTCTAAAATTTTGGTTAAGTATGTCACCCCCCTCCACTTTCAGAAACAACGCTAAGATAATAAGGATGACCTAGATATATATCCTAGAGTACCGTGCCTTGATGTATCTGATGTAGAGTACCATAATTTTCTTTGCATATACTTGTTGTAAATTGTTCATGAAAAGGTTTTTACTGTAGATTGTGTTAGAAGGGAAATAACTCAGAGTATCAACCTCTTCATATAGGCACATAATACAGAGGAAATTATAACAAAAAACAAAACTTACAATTTGCGCAAAAAATATTGATGTGATACGGTTTAAACAAATGTAAATACTCAATTTTATACATGCAGCTTTAATTTACCAATAGTTAAGGATTATTTGTAGAAAAAACCAAGACATTTTGCAAATTTCAGCATTTTCAAGCATAGTTGCAAGGGATACACATTTCTGAGAGGTGATGACAAAAAATTAGCATGTAAACATATAACTTTTCTTGTGTTTATGTATTGTTAGACTGTATATCTATATAAACTAGGCTTTCCATGATTCAGCTCATTTAGTGCCGATTATAGGACAACTTTAAGAAAATCAACAAGCCTGCGGTATTAAACCCTCTTCCCTACTAAAGGAATGTCGACCCTTGATATTTGTATCCAATATTGTCTGTTAGCATTTTTATCAAAATCCTAAGAAGTAAATGAAATTCCGAAAAGGACAATTTATTTTTGATTTATTTTACATTTTCTCTCGGTTTATTTATGTATACTTTGCAGAAAACATTTTACTGGCTTTCATTGATTTGGAACTTTCCGTTCTTCAAATCCATAAATTCATGGCCATTAACCAATCTCTGATCACGTGCAACACAAAACAACAGGAGAATGTGCATCAGTTGTTTAAAAGGAAGTCCAGGTCGTCGTTATTCTCTTTTGAGAAGTGGATGTAGGCTATGCCTGTCCACTTCTCAAAAGAGAATAGGTCGTTGTTAACACTTTAAATAAGCCACTCCCGACAAAATTTGGACCGGGCGATATTATTTTAAGACAATGAAATGCTTTCTTTTGTGATTCATTGGGGAGCGAAGCGATCATTGAAGGAAAAAATAACATAACACATTAACGATTTTTCTGAAATATTTGAACAAAACAAAAGCAACAATTTGTTATAGAAAGACCTCATTGTTGATATATGAGCAATTCGAGTTATTCGACTACTAGTTTATTATAACATTTCGTTTTTATATAAAAAAAAAAATAAACAAAACCAAAGATAAATATTTCCGGTATATTTGTAACTGATTCTTCGTTACTGTGATTAACCTACAGTAAGTAACACACTTTCATAAGATAATACCTTTTATCACATGTTTATCTCAATATGCGGTGGATATCACTCATGGGATAAATTTTTGATATTCTACTGTGTGTTCTTACGCCACGTGACGTCATAATTAAACATTACGTAGCTTCAGGCGGATGATTGACGTAGAATGAAAAAGTAACAAAACAATTCAGTTTAAAAGTGTAGAGTTGTAAATGTGAAGCATTTAATTCTGTTTTAATTTTTTCTTTCATGAATTGATAAAAATATGCTCGAAAATGAAAGGTTTGTTTGTTAATCTTTAAGGAACTCTTTTTCCGTGCGTAAAGTTGTTGACGTCTTGTTGTGCAGTTCACAATTATAATTTTTATAGAAAAGATTGAGGTTTAACAAAATACATGGTAGAACATGTGATAAAAAGAATCTCTCATGATTTGCGATGGTATATGATTTTTATCCAACTCGTTGTGTGTTTTCTATCCCCTCGCCAAGGCTCGGGGATAGAAAACACACAACTCGTTGGATAAAAATCATATACCATCGCAAATCATGAGAGATCCTATATATAACATACATGCATTATCACCCTTTCTATGTCTTTAGTATAAACAGTCTCATATCATAACACCACATTATAGGCATATATTAACACCCTTTCTATGTCTTTTACCAATATGCATCGTATTCTACATTACTCAACAATATGCATCGTATTCTACATTACTCAACAACACCCCCCCCCCCCTCCCCCAGCCTTCTTAAACAGGAGGAGGAAAACGCACACAACGGATTAGTGAAATTATGATTTCAGTTTGTAATGTGACGTTTGATTAAAATTCGGTATAAAAATTGCATGTGTATCTTATAGAATGAGTTCTTATTAAATGGACAAGCTGAATAGTTTTTATTTACTTGCTTATATATTGATTAAATTTATCATACTTTTATGTTAAGTACTGAAATCTTATTGGTTTAGACGCGGTTGATAATATACAAATGTTGACTGGGGTTGAGGGTAACATTGATTATATGAGCCCCCGAGGGACGAAATATACAGCCAATATTTGTTTTGTGACATGAAGAAACAAACCAAAATTCAAGAAAGGATTTCAAAACAGATCACAGTAATTTTCTCAGCTCAACATAGAATTCACGAATTAAATTTTACTCAAAGTTCATTTCCAAAATATCGTCGGCATCAAACGTCACTGGTGATATTCCGTCGCCCGTAGGAATTAATTTACAGTTCTACCTGATTTTACTTCGCAGAAATTCGTAATCCTTATATCCGTCATGATAGCAAACCGTCGCATTGCGCGTCCGTTGTTTACTTGCATTGACTGATTGCCTATTATGACGTCACCTTGTTTTGGAGTCGCGAAGACTTATTTACGTCACCGTTTACGAATCCACGAATCAGAAGCGATTAATTGAAATATAGAGGGAATATTATCTAGATATTATTCCTAGCCGGTCAATATTAAAAAAAATATTGACCAGTCAATATTTTTCGGACGAGCTAATATTACAATTATTGACTATTCGTCTATATAGAGTTATATAGTGAGAATATACTACTGAATATAACAATCCGTTCTATTACCCTCAGCGTTAGCAACACACTTGGCAACGGGTAACACAACGAATTTACATTTGTATGTTACATGCGCGTAAATTATTTGCGTACGGTTCGCCGTAGAATTCACAACATTTCTATATCAAAGCCGTAAAATTTCTCTAAAATTAAGACATTCAGTATAATAAGGTGAATAGTGCCTGTTTGAGAGGGCAACAGTTGAATTTGACACCCCTCGAAAACCATTGTCAACCTCCGCTTCGCGTCGGTTGACAACGGTTTTCTCGGGGTGTCAATTTCATGTTACCCTGACCCAAACAGGCACTATTTATATACTGTCATCCTCGCTATATTTCTCGGAAGCTATAAACGCTGATTATTTCCCTTCACTGCAATTTTTTTAAACAATAGGCCCAGAGGATTCATCGCTCACCTGAGCAAAAATGACCAAATTTAATCAAATTAGGTTTAAGGTATAATATGCAAAATATTTTTACAATTTATTAGAGTAAATCTTGTTAAAAATTATATGAAAATTCTCTCCTCATATTTCTATGTTAAATATTGAACCAATTTTTTTGTTTTCAGTATTTGAGAAGATATATACTCTTTCAATCACTTTCTTAGAATTCTCTCACCCCCCCCCCCCCCACCCTCTCTTTGTGTCCCAATCCTTCCCCCATTGTCATGATTTAAATAAACTTGAATCTACGCTACATGAGGATGCTTTCAGATAAGTTTCAGCAGGCATGTTCACAAATCTTTCCTAAGATATATATGACGAAAGTGTGTTCCTAAAATATTACTTTAAAAAACGTTAGGAGCATTCTAAGGTCAACTTATGACACATCATACGATGTAGCTCGGCCTTAACTAAGGAACATCTTAAGTTAGGGTATCTTAACCTACTAAAATCATTATTAATTTGACACATTAATTCATACACAAATATATGTTTTAATGATGTTTTAATGACATATATTAATTTAGTCCAAAAAAAGAAAAGAAAAGAAAAACATAATCAAAAACTCCTAGTAATCCGAATAACCGGTTTTTTTGTGTAACGAAAATATATATAGGGACAGCTTTTATGTAATGGCTATAAACCAAAAACTACCTATTCGTTCAGATATTGTGCAATACGAGGCGCGTCAGCGCTGAGGATAGTACAATATTTGACAGAATGGGCAGTTTGAGGCTTATAACTTACTTAAAATAGTTTGTCTCTTCGGCTTGTAAACAGTTTTACGATCGTTGTGCTTCATTTCATTTACCTTGCACTGTCAAATAAGTTAGCAATAAGCATTGGGCCAGAAACAGATCACTTTGCGTTTGGGTATGTAAATTATCTAAATATTGAAAAAAGGAACATTTGTCACGACGATGAAGTATATTTAGATAAACAAAAAGTTTTTTGCATTGGTTCTTTTTACACGATGCATTATGAAAAACATGCGCAATGGTAAACATGTTTCGAAATTCCCACCCATTGGCCATTTTTGTTCATTGGTCATTCATTGGTCAAACAATGGTAGAGGATGGTGTGATTCTGTATGATTAAACTGTTAATACATGGATATATGAATGTCCGTTTTTATTTAAAACTCTTTTCCAATTCAGTTTCATACAAAAGGACGACGTTAATCGAACACATATATGAATGTCCGTTTTTATTTAAAACTCTTTTCCGATTCAGTTTCATACAAAAGGACGACGTTAATCGAACACTTCCAAATGAGTGAATTTATGTTTTTAAAATTCGTGCAATAGGTTATTTTGATTTTCCCAGAATTTTTTCTTAGCATTTGGATATGTAAATTTCAATTCTTATTGATACTCTGTGCAGTTTGCACGTGAAAGCTGATAAATTCCCGTGATATGGGAAAAACTAGCAGTTGTGTTGTGTTTCTGTGAGTTTGTGTTCACCTAAATTATCTACGGCAGTCCAGTATGTCACCTGTAGCCATCTAATAAGTAGAAACGTATTGGACAGCTACAGGTAACTTACTGGAGGAATGCAGGACAGAGATTTACTGGAGTCGGTTTAACAAAAAATGACGTCACAAAAATGTTTTAATGTGAAGTATTTATTAGGAATGTAATTGGTAGTCCCCTACATAAATTTAACCAACCGTAGACAGAGAACAACGACGGAATTCCCAAACCAAATGTTCTTCTTTAGAATACACATACTATCATAAGAATCGAATCGTCACGTGTCAATGTTGATTAAACTTAATAGCTCGTACATTTAATTACTGAGTCACAGTACAGAGGACTTTTAACATCAATGTGTGTAATGAGTAGAATTAAACAAATCTAAGTTTACCATCTTTCTGACAATGGCAATTAACAATGACTAAACGAAACGGACGATTGTGCGACAGTAACAAGAGTTGTCTTTGTAACAAGATGTTTTACTGAACCGATTTTGCAATTTTGTGACGACGAGCTTGGCTTTTAAATCAATTAATAAAGGATTATATTTCAATTAAGATATTTTCGTGTTTAAAAAACACACATCATTGACATCAATGTTTTAGTTTTCGCAACAATTTAAATCATTCAACGTTCTTTGTGTTTAATAACTTTATTTGACATTTAAAAATGACAACTCCAATGCATCTTAATTTGTTCTTTGCTTAAGAGAGTGCAGCATGGATTAACTATTTCTTTAATCATTACCGGCCAATAGGGACTGTAGATTACCGACTAATAGGGACTGTAGATTTTACCGGCCAAAAAGGGCTGTCGTTACCGGCCAATATGGGATGTACATTACCTCCAATAGGAACTGTAGATTACCGGCCAAAAGGGGCTGCACGATACCAGTGAATAGAGGATGTACATTACCGGCCAATAGGGACTGTAGATTACCGGCGAAGAGGGACTGTAGATTACCGGCGAAGAAGGACTGTAGAATACCGGCCAAAAGGGACTGTACGTTTCCGGCCAATAGGGACTCTACATTACCAGCCAAAAGAGGTTGCACATTACCGGCCAATAGGGGATGTACATTACCGGCCAATAGGAACTGTGCATTACCTGCCTTTAGGGGCTTTACGTTACCGGCCAATAGAGACTCTACGTGACCGGCCAATAGGGGCAGTAAGTTACCGGCCAATAGGAGATGTACGTTACCAGTCAATAGGGGCTGCACATTACCGGCCAATAGGGACTGTACGTTGTTGTGCATTTAAATGTAGAAAAGGAGTTGTATCTTTGGTATAAATGTCTATTACAGAACACCAATAACTAATTTTGTCACCAATAAAACAGTCGTAATTTTGTTTTAAACTTTAACTGATTTAATCATGTAAGATGTAAGATGTTTTATTTCATAGGGAAAATGTTTACATATAGTGAATCACTTCTCTAGCAAAACACTACTCTACAGTATTGTTGTAGACATAGGGAACATGTTTACATATAGCAAAACACTACTCTACAGTACGGACTGAATTGTTGTGGACATAGGGAACATGTTTACATATAGCAAAACACTACTCTACAGTACGGACTGAATTGTTGTAGGCATAGGGAACATGTTTACATATAGCAAAACACTACTCTACAGTACGGACTGAATTGTTGTAGGCATAGGGAGCATGTTTACATAAAGGGAAACACTACTCTACAGTACGTACTGAATTGTTGTAGGCATAGGGAGCATGTTTACATATAGGGAAACACTACTCTACAGTACGGACTGAATTGTTGTTGGCATAGCGAACATATTTACATATAGCGAAACACTACTCTACAGTACTTACTGAATTATTGTAGACATAGGGAACATGTTTACATACAGCGAAACTTTACTCTACAGTACGAACTGAATTGCTGTAGACATAGGGGACATGTTTACATATAGCAAAACACTACTCTACAGTACGTACTGAATTGTTGAAGACATAGGGAACATGTACATATAGCGAAACACTACTCTACAGTACGTACTGAATTGTAGGCATAGGGAACATGTTTACATATAGGGAAACACTACTCTACAGTACGTACTGAATTATTGTAGACAATTTCAACCGAGTAAGAAAAAATGCACTCTACGTGAATGCCTAGACTATTAGCTATGGTCTTATAGGCAAATTTCTTTTACAAGATGAATAAAACCGTACATGTCTTACCTTTTTAATAGCATTCCTTAAATTATTTCCATCGCTTGATAGCAGGTCCTAAAATATATACAACTGTCTTAAAAGTATGACTATATAACGTGTTGCTACTAAACAAAGCCGGGGACATAATGTGATTTTCTGTTATATGCCTCATACATATCTTGCGAGCCGTTTTATTCAGAGCGAACGGTAATTGATTTGTAGGGATTTAAACCCTTTAAAAGAGTATATAATGAATGGTGATTTAAAGGTAATTTAACAATACACGTACCATGGGCATTGATAGATTGATTCTAATATGTAATATGACAAAAATTATCACACATACAGATCAATTCAGTCAGAACAAAATGGATCCTCAGACTTATCGTGAAAAAACAGCGTTGAATGCTGCCAACAAAAATCAAATCTTAAGTCTACTCGATATATCCCAGTGAACTTCAAATAAAACATACCTCAGAGTCTGCGTCATATGTTTCATATTTTGATATTTCACTGGAAATGGACATTGATGGTAACCTAACAACAAAACTTTATGATAAACGCGATGACTTCAATTTTTCTATAGTCAACTTTCCTTGCTTATGTAGCAATATACCTTCATCACCTCCATATGGTGTTTTTGTCTCTCAGTTAATTCGATACGCAAGGGCAAGCTCTTCGTATGCACAGTTTCTAAGGCGAGGCAAGCTACTGACACACAAATTGATAAAACAGGACTATCAACAGGCTCGTTTGAAGTCATCTTTTCATAAGTTCTATGGTCAATACAACGACCTTGTCAGCAAATACAATAATCCACTAGGTCGCATGCTGACTGACGTCTTTCATACTAATTGTTAGACCATAATTTATCACCTAATAGACTTTTCCGTTTTTTCCCGATTACAACATAGAGCACACGGCGGGTGTGACCGGTCAGCATAGGATGCTCACTCCTCCTAGGCACCTGATCCTACCTCTATCTTTTTGGGGGCCCATGTTGCTCTGCTTTGAATTTGTATTTCGTTTTATGGATTTTTGAGATGGTTGACGGTTTGTTATTGTCATTTTTTTTTATCCAAAACAGTTAACGTCCGTAGCATCGATGTCAATGGCTTTAATTTCATGTGTAGTATACAGTGCAGTATAAATAAGATACAGATCTACAACTAAACAAACACATCATGTCCTTCACCATTGGTACCAAAGACAGAGGTGATTGTCAATTCTCTCGTTCCTCCCACATAAAGCTTAGGGTTAAGGGCACGTCTTTTCTGAGATGTCATTATTTTTTTGATTGGTCTTTTCCATACTTTACGGCTTAGAGGAAGTATGTAGATAATGAAACAGTTTTTGACACTCTTATCAAATTTTTAAAATAGTTTTCCCATTTGACAAGATTCTAAAAGAATAGCCATTAGCTTGTTCAACATAAGTTTTCTTTACGCAACAAAACCCTTGCAAAGAGAGAGGGTGTGGTTTAAAAGTACCGATTATTTAAACATAAATCTAACAAATATTTAAAACAATGTTACAGAATTTACCTAAAAAGGATTGTATTTACTACTTTCGAGTCACGTATCGGGTAAGTCATCATGTAATAAACAAATATGTTTTGGAGTCAATTTTTTGATGTATGTAATGCGAAAACCTTATCTTTTTCAGTTCAAATAAAGATAAAAACAAATAGTTTGCGACCGTTCCTTTTAAGCTTGCGTCATTTTTTCTTATCAAGAACTATAAACCAAATATCAAAACAATCTTAGATCCGTCATTTTAACCATATGTATGTACTCGTTTTAAATTTGTAAAAGTATATTCTACAGTACGAATTGAATATTGTTTATTCCATGGGAACATGTTAACATATAGTGAATATAGTGAAACACTACTCTACAGTACGTATTGAATAATGTAGACAGTTTCAACTGAGTAAGAAATAAACACTGTCAGTGAATTCTTAGACTATTACCTGTAGTCTTATAGGCAAACTTATGTTTACTAACAGCGAAACTGCACATGTCTTATCTTTTTATAACATTCCACGAATGATATCCATTGCTTGGTATCAAGGACTTTGAATTAATAACTGTTATTAAGTATGTTTATAAAACGTTATGTTACTGATAATATAACGTCTTGTTACTAAACGAAGACGAAAACATACTGTGATTTTTTTTCTACATACCACACATAATCTGCCTGTCGTTTAATTTAGTACGAACGATCATTGTTTTATATGAGATTTAAACCTTTTAAAAGAGTATAAAATGAATGGTGATATAAATGTAATTCCGAAATACAGGTACAATAGGCATTGATAGATTGATTCTGATATGAAATATGACAGAAATGATCGCATACAGAGATCTATTGAACAAAGGATGTTCTGAATTGAGATGGGTCCTAAGACTTATCCGGAATTCAAGTAAAAATCAAGCGTTGAATATCGCAAACACAAATCAATACCAAAACGTAGGCGACATTATTATATATAGTAAAACACTACAGTTCTTTCTAATTATTGTAAACCTTGTTTTAATCATTAACTGCTTTTACCATGTAATGTGTTTTATTCCATAGGGTTCAATGTTACATAAAGTGACACACTACGCTACAGAACGTACTGTTGTAGACAGTTTCAACTGAGTAAGAAAAAAAAACCACTTTCCGTTAATGCTTAGACTATTACCTGAAATATCATAGGCAAATTTATTTTTAATAATTTATTTTTTAATGAGAAATTGTATATGTCTTACCTTTTTTAAAGCATTCCTAAATTCATTTTCATCGCTTGATATCAGGTATTAAAATATATAACTGTCTTAAAAGTATGACTATATGACGTGTTGTTACTAAACGAAGCCGAGAACATCATGTGATTTTCTTCTATATGCCTCATACATATCCTGCAAGCCGTTTTATTCAGAACGAACCGTCATTGATTTATAAGGATTTAAACCCTTTAAAAGAGTATATAATGAATAGAGATTTAAAGGTAATTTAACAATACACGTACAATGGGCATTGATAGATTGATGCTGATATGAAATATGACAACAATGATCACATACAAGGATCTATTCAGTCAGAAAAAAATGGATCCTCAGAGTTATCGTGAATAAAAGAAACCCAGCGTAGAATGGCGGAAACAAAAATCAAATCCAGCACAGTTAACACCCGTGGCCTCGATGTCAGCGGCTTTAATTCTGTGTGTAGTATATTATGTAATACAAAGTAAGATACGTCTACAACTAAACAAACACATCATGTCCTAAACCATTGGTACCAAAGACAGAGGTGATTGTCAATTCTCTCGTTATGAAGTATTAAGTAAGATAATTCTATAATTAAACAATCACATCATGTCCTAAACCATTGGTACCAAAGACGTAGGTGATTGTCAATTCTCCCGTTATGTAATACAAAGTAAGATACATCTTCAACTAAACAAACACATCATGTCCTAAACCATTGGTACAAAAGACAGAGGTGATCGTCAATTCTTCCGCTTCTAAACCATGGGTACCAAAAACAGATGTGATTGTCAATTCTCCCGCTCCTCCCACATCAAATTTAGGGTTCTGAGATCATAAATAATTGTATTTTAACATTGACGTAATTTTTTGATGGATCTTTTTCCATATTTTACGGCCTAGAGGAAGTATGCAGATAATGAAACAGTTTTTTAACATTCTTATCACATCAATAAAAACGTTTTCTCATTTGAAATTATTTTAAAAGGTAAGGCATTAGCTTGTTCAACTTTTTTTTCTACGCAACGAAACCCTTGCAAAGGGAGAGACTGTGGTTTAAAAGTACCGATTACGTAAACATTATTCTAAGAAATATTTAAAACAATGTTAGAGAATTTACCTAAAAAAAGGATTGCATTTTCTTTTTCACGTCTCGAGTAAGTTATCATATAATAAACAAAAATGTGCAGTCAATTTTGTATGTAATGCGGAAACGTTATATTTTTCAGTTCAAACAATGATAAAAACAAATAGTTTGCGAACGTTCTTTTTAAGCTCGCGTCATTTTGTTCTTGTCAAGAACTTATTTGATAGTAAAATATAAAGCAAATATCAAAACAATATTAGATCCGTCATTTTAACTATATGTATGCACTCGTTTTAAATTTGTAAAAATATATTCAAAATATATAAGGTCTTAAACACTCATAGAATTATCGCTTCAAAAACAGTTTATCAGAGGCAACTGTGCAGAAAATAAAAATGTTCACCAATATAAGGCTTCTGTTTTATCTAATGGCTGCCAGTTATTCTAAACTTTTATGTTTAGCTAAAATTTCTATCAACATAATGAGTAAGTTAAGACATTACATACACTGATTTTACCACCCCCCCCCCCCCAAAAAAAAAAAAATCTGTAGTTTATTCCAAGTAGTTGACTATCTGAATTTTAGTCAATGATTGTTGAATTGTTTTGTGTCATATATTTGATAAGTTTGGAATTAGATTTATGTCGAAATGAAGATGACATTGTGCATTGTTTCAACAAAGTTTGCAATTATGCGATAGAGCTGAGTGTAAACTATTTGACTTGTCACAATGACATTGCATTTCAATTTAAAAACTCGTACGCCTGTATGTTTAGTCCACCTTTTGATATCAAATGATTACAATGAAACAAATCATTTGAAATACATGCAGACTTTAAATCTAAATGGGTTTTTTTTCTTGATTTATTCACTTGGATATATTAAGACTTTTGACATACATAGATATTGTGTTTATACACTGAGTTCGGATCCCACCTAAAACTCCGAATTACCTGTGTATTGAGAAATCAACGTCGAACATAGATATTCACATTTTTTATCAAATCTAACTAATAATTTCTACATTGTGCCCTATTTGCTACAGTACTTTTTTTTGTTCTTTCCTTTTTTGTTGTCCAAATTCATCTTTTCTCTGTATTTTGGTAGAATGATATTACATAGAGGCATTTTTGATAGTTAAGTTTTGAGAGTTTTAGTGCTTGTGCATACAATGTTAGTTGTTGTTTTTGTTCCTTTTAGTTTGAATTTGATCATGTAATTAAATAACATGCCATACTGATTATTATAATGTAAGTACATTTAGATTTTGATCAATTGTTCTAATATAATTCGCAAATTGTTTCCATCTTTAATTACTGTAACAATATAACTATGTTTAGATGATGGTCTATCGAGTTGATGTAAATCATTTGTACTCTATATCTTATTGATTCAAGATATAATGTTTTTCCATCGTCTGTTATTGAATTGGCCTCGAGTAGAATTACCCAGCGTGCACATCTTGGAATGTGACGTAAAAATGGTATGTGTATTCTATTGGCCGTTCTGTTTCTTACGATGGTTTATAGAATTTGTTTGAAAATGTTTCAGCTTGTCCTGGATTCTCCTTAATCATTTTCTTCCTTTTATCAATGCATATCTTGTAAAGTGGTTTTTTGATGCTTAATCTGTAAACATATGTTCATTGGTTTAACATGTTTTGACTGTAAACCATTGTTAGTTTTTATCAGTTCTTCAGATATTTATTATGCTTGTGTCTTTACTGAAGACAATATATATTTAGGAAACATGAGAAGTCCCTCACAGAATGCTAGTAAAGGTAAAAAGCAACACAAATTGACACAACTGCACTATTCCCATTATTATAATTTGTATGTTTTTTTTAAAAATACACTTAATTAATCCTGATGATGTATAGCGATATGCTGGTTCTTTGTACCTTATTTCAAACATATTTCCCTTTTTTTTTCTTTTGTTTTGTTTTGTTTTTCATTTAATTGCAATTGTAGCCAAAAGTAAAAAAAATGAACGCTGGTTTGCTGTTTTTTTTCTTGAGATGATTTTTTAATCTCAGAAAAATATATGTTTGACGTCCTCTTCCAGAAGATTTTATTGTTTTATATATCCCTATGCTGAAAGTCCCAGGACATCTACTTAATAGCTTAATGGTTTAACACATGTTCGATATAAATATGGGTAGGATTCATTATCTGACAGAGTGGAAACAAAAGGAGAGACTGTGACTTTCGTAGAAATTTAGTTTGGATCCAAGATTAGGAGCCAATAGATCGCTCTGATATAATTAGCTATTTTTATCGGTGCAGGTTCGCCCTTGATATCATTTTTTTTTAAATTGTGGGAATCTCATGCAGTGTTTAAATCTCTGTATTCATTTTTCTATAGATTTCGATTGATCAGGGAATGCTACGATTCTTCTCTTTTGTTTAAAGTTGTATGGGACACCTTAATATTGTGACGTAATTTCTATCGAAAAAGACCTGTAAAGTTTCATACTTTTTTCCACAGTAATATCGACAGGTCTTCCATGCCACCTTAACATGTTTGTACTTTTACTTTCTCTTTGGTTGGTGCTGATGATATTTTGTTCATTTACAATGTAAATAACATAACAAATGTTTATCCCCTTCTCCATTTATTAAATCATGTAATGTGACCATGTGTTCTGTTCTGTAAAGAATGTTGAGATGCTATCTGTTTTATTATATCTAACGCATAATTGTAAAAATTGTTATGAAACCTCCTTGAAGAGCTGTTGAACATTTAAAAAAAATAACGTTATTAAACTGACACTCATTTGCTGTATAACATTGTGTTATTTATTTAACTTCAGTGTTTGTAACGTCATGTTTATTCTTTGCTGTCATTTATTCGTGATATTTTACTGGAACAATAAAACAAAACCAAAAAGAAATATGAAAAGTGGACTTTTTATTAATTATCTGTAAACAAAAGTTATTGAAAAAGTAACCAAAAATAGCTATTGAAAAGTAACACATGTAAACAGAATACTGATGAAATAAACGAAGCAAAATCGGAACAGGCAAGTATTTAATTTATATAAAGCGTAGGATTTATTAGTTTTATTAGTTGTATTTCTTTTTAAATAGTTATCGAAAAATTAACAAAAACAGGAACATGTTTTAAACAAAATTTAAACCAAAATCAAAACCGGATGAATTGAAGTACCTTAAAAATTGCTAGAATTTTGCAGAATCATTCTTTATGTTTGTACCCGCACATCAACACAATTGTTAACATATTTATCAATTTTGATTTTATATCTAAACAGTTATCCAAATTTACACTTTTTGAAGAAAGGATATTGCGATAAATACCAAAAAATGATTGGTCCGTTAAAAACGCATAACTAAAACGGGACATCAAAATACAGATTTCGTTTTTAATTATGAGTAAGCTGTATAGCATTTGTTTCAAGGTGGGCGCCCTCAAAAAATTATTTCAGAAAAGTGGACTTTTTTTTTTACTTTATATGATATCATTCGATTTATCACATGCGTCTGTAAAAACTAAATTATTACAACAGTTATTATAATGTTGCTCACAAGTGAACCTAGCAGCCAAAATGAATTTGATCAACGAACTTAAGAGTACTTGGATGAAAATCTTATTTTTAATTTACTGGTGGGTAATGAAAACACAATATTGTGATAACAAACGACATTGGTACACACCACTTGATTTGGTTCACCATAATTAATAATTTTGAAGTTCTTGTACATAAAGTTACAGAAATGTCTGAATACGTTGATCTGTGAACAATGGTGAAATATGATTAATGCACGTCCTCATTTATAAAAACAATGAAAATATATCACTAAGTTTTTTATATTTTATCTACAGCTCGCTACAACTCCCCAAAAATCATTTGTATGTAAGTTATTAATGTATTACATGGTATGCGTAAACACACAAAAAAAATCACGCTTAAACTTAAGTACAATATTTCTCCGCAAAAAATGGACATTAAAATGAGTTGTCTTATCTGTCTGGCCAACAGGGATACAAGTTTTAAGTGTTAGAAAGTTTTAAGTGTTAGTTTGCATACATAAAAAATCAGAGATTATTGACAATGCGTTACATATAAAGAGTTCACATAAACAGAGTCCATTGATGACGCTTTATTTTTGTGTAGACTTCACGTACACAGAAACAGAGTCGATTTATGATGGGTTATTTATGTAGAGTTCATGCACACAGAACACAGAACACAAAGTCCTTTCATGACGGGTAATTATTTGACTTCTGTGACTCCATTGGAATTCTGAGTAATTCGGGCAGGTTTTCACTCTCTCTCCACCTCAAGGCGTTTAAAACGACACCCTTTCTGCAAGAAACAAAAATACGGTAATTAATTCATAATTGTATTTATGATTAATACCAAATACTTAAAGGGAAGAAGAAGTGAGCAAGCTCAAATACCCCATAATCTCCCATAACTTGACATTGGTACACATCATAAAGGGCAGAGTATACATTGAATACAAAAAAAAGATGAAGGGCATTACTAGCAAAACATCATCAGATATATCTTTCTACAATTATACAAATATCTGTTCATTTGTCTTGAACAACAACAAATTTCTAAATTCCAAAGGTTCACAATTTCAAATTCAAAAAAATACAGTCCATGGGAATTATACACGGGTCAATTTTAGCTGCAGATGTTAAACAAAGTGACAAACAACATGTGTGTTTTTAAGAGCAGACTAGATTTGTACAGAAACATTTACAACTTGTCATTATCCAAGCTATCTCCATTCTACAGCTGGTGTTGAGTTGGACATAGGGTCCCTATCAGGACGGATTCTGTGTTTATCTACAACAAGGCATTAATTAGCTGTTTATAAATTAATGTCATATCTAATATGTTATGTTAGAGCTACATATGAAAAAAAACCTGAATGCATTGACACGTGCTTTAATATTTATCTAATTAAAGATAGTCAGTTTACATGTTACAAATAACTGATTAAAATACATATGCCACTATATTTATTTTATTTATTAATTACAACGACCTTCAATTTCAATAACATTGATACAATAATATGTGATTGTATATCTTATTAATAAAATAATGTATCTGATTGTATTTATTTAAGATCAACAAATTAATCCCAATGTCTGGTAGATCAACAAATTAATCCCAATGTCTGGTAGATACAGCTAACCCTAATAACAAGAAGATGTTTCTTTTGACAACTACTTGATTGGTGAGAGTTATGACGTATATATTGTTAGAATGTTTTCCAATGCATGCGTACATTGTGCAGTAAAATTATATTATAGTACATTTGATAATTCTCATAATTTAGAGTAGGTATAAAGGTACTATTTATGCATATATGCATGGATATTTCAAGGTCATTATTAATGATACATTGATAAAGCTATCTGGAGGTAGTTATGTGTAATTATGAGACATGTGTGCAACTTCGCTGGCAACTTCCCTGGATTGTGTTAGGTTTATAATTGATATATTACGGGAGGTAACTCCATTTGCAACATGTATACTATCATTGTAGTTGTCTAGAGTTATGCCTCTTTGTTTACATTTGTCGGTCGCAAAACTTTGCTGGGGCATATTAGATTTATATAACTAGATGCATATCTTATTATGATAAATTGAATTAGGTTATACTGATATAACTGATAGTCATACATGAAAAAATGACAATAACAAACCATAAACAATCTCAAAAATCCATAAAACGAAATACAAATTCAAAGCAGAGCAACACAGACCCCCAAAGAGATAGAGGTAGGATCAGGTGCCTAGGAGGAGTGAGCATCCTCTGCTGACCGGTCAAACCCGCCGTGTGCTCTTTGTCGTAATCGGGAAAAAACGGAAAAGTCCGTAGACAATTAGGTGATAAATTATGGTCAAACAATTAGTATGAAAAACGTCAGTCAGCATGCGACCCAGTGGATGATTGTATTTGCTGACAAGGTCGTTGTATCGAACATAGAACTTATGATAACTTGACTTCAAACGAGCTTGTTGATAGTCCTGTTTTATCAACTTGTTTGTCAGTAGCTTGCCTCGCCTTAAAAACTGTTCATACGAAGAGCATGCCCTTGCGTATCAAATTAACTGAGAGACAAAAACACCATATGCAGGTGATGAAGGTATATTGCTACATAAGTAAGGAAAGTTGACTATAGCAAAATTGAAGTCATCGTGTTTATCATAAAGTTTTGTTGTTAGGTTACCATCAATGTCAATTTCCAGTAAAATATCCAAATATGAAACAGATGACGCAGACTCTCAGGTATTTTTTATTTCAAGTTCACTAGAATATATCGAGTCGATGTAAGTATGGAAATAACAATTGTTAATTGATAATACGTCGTCGATATACCTGAATGTTGAGTTGAAGGCCACAGCGAGTGATTTATTTTTTCACGTACAAGTTTTTGAATAAATTCTGCTTCATAAGAATACAAAAATAGGTCTAACAATGGGGCACAATTGGAACCCATGGGAATTCCAACAGATTGTTGTGAGACTTTATATCCAAAAACTACATAGATGCTGTCTATCAGAAACTCAAGCATCTTTTTAATGTCAACTTCAGAATACTTGTGTGTGCAATCAGAATGGTTTTTAACAAAATAATTTAAATTAAAATAAATTTTAGATTTCCAATGACGAGATAAGCATTTTTACGACTTCCATTTTTATTGAAGAAACAACTATTGATGATATCAAAAAGTCTAGATTTTAATTTTAATGGGGAATGGTTGTATAAAGCGTTGAAAAAGCGTACGTTTTGATGCTTTTGATTTTGGTAAGATTTTGTGACCTCAAAGTTTCTAATAATTCTTTAGAGTTTTTTAGTATCCACATCTGAATCACATTACTTCTGGAGTATATTGTTATACAGTACTTTTGAAGTTTCTCCTTCACTACTGTAAGAATTTTAGTAAGAAGTAAAGAGAGAGGTTTGGTAGAACATTTACTGGAACCTGCTATATATCTCTGTTTGTAAGGACTTTTGTGAAGCTTTGGAATCCAGTACAAATAAGGTAAATCAAATTCATTTTGTTATTGGGGATATTAAAGATATCCATAACCGATTTATGATTTTGAAGTATTTCCTGCTTGGAAAGGCTGCTATTGGTGTAAGTAGGATTACCATGTGTAGAATCGAAACCTAGTTCTTTGAAAATGCAATTAATATCATATGCCTTACAAACAAAGACAATGTTGTAACTTGCCTTATCAGCAGGGACCAGTACATACTGATCGTGCAATCTATCTAGTTCTTTTCTCACTTCTGCTTTATTGAAAAGAGAAGGATAGATGGTTTTTCATTTGACCTCTCAGTCGTTTAATACGAGATTTTAATATACATCTGATCCTTTTACCCACTCTGACAAGGTATCAAGGTCTTCTTTTTCAGATTTTGCCCATCGCTTGGCGTAATCTTCAACAGAATTCATGATACGTATCAAATTACGACCCCATGTGAAGGATCTAGGCTCCCTAAATTTTGGTCCTTTCATAATAAGTGATCTTAAGTCTTCGTTGTTAACCAAATTAACATCACCAGTAATGACGTGTCCGGCAGGACTATAGTTGTAGGGTGAAGAGGAACACGAACACATTGGAGGATTATCTTTCAGATGTTCAATATTTAGGTCTTGTAGAGTTTGTTTGTAATTGAAAAGTTTGGAAGCAATGGTTGAAGTATAATTGTAGGAAATACAAGGGGTTGACTTTATCTTGAAATATTGCGGAATGCAGGACTGAACTTTTTTGTGATTTAGAATAGTGCTTATATTAACGGCATCGATTCCCTTGTTGGCATACTGCAGTTTGAAAAAAAAAAAAACCTGGTGCATGAGCAGTATTTTCTGTTTGTGTAGGTTTAAAAAGCCGAGGATAAGCAATATCCATAATCATGGATCCGAGTCTGTATTCCGGTGTAGAAAAATCAAAAAGCGGCTTTTCCTTTACTTTTTCAAGAAGATTGTTTAGCTCTTTCAAAGGGACAGAGTAAAGTTTGGTGCGAATGTAATGGAGACCCAGTTGTTTATTTACATAAGGTAATAATGAATCAAAGGAAACATCGTGTATAATTGGTTTGTTATGAGACCGATGTCCATGACTACGCCTACGTCTCTTGGTGTTGTTAAAAAGTCCCATTACATTAACATTGGTACACTGTGGACTTGAAAGATTCCACACACTTTCAACATTATCGTTGCATCCATAGGCCGTACCTAGTTTTCTTATCCAAAATTCTTCTTGTTGTCTACGGAATGGCGTACTCAGCGATGGGCTATTGGTACGATGGTAAATTTTTTCTAGAATTCTAACTTTCATAGACAAAACAGAATGATCAGGGGAATTAAAATGCTTGTATAAAAGCTGCTGATCGCCGTTATTGATTTGAAATCTATGACCTGATATTCGTTTGTTCAGTGAACCTTTGGTTTCAACAACATAGATGAGTCCACAAAGGGTACATTCAATTCCGCCGACCACATTAGAGGTTTTACAGTTCAAATTTTCCCACGTTTTGGTATTAAAACTTTTCCCAGTTAGATTGCTTGTAAAAGAGGCCCTCGTGATCAAAATGTCACAGGTTTTACAGTTTTTGGCAGAACATTTAGAAATAGAACACATAGGATCAGAATCTGTAAATATATCTGTGAGAGAAACATTGCATTGCTTTAATACATTGAAGGAGCTGTTGTTTTTATACCAAAACTGGGAATCTGTAGATTGTACATACGACATATCTTTAATATCCCTAAGGACAATCCGAAGGACACCAAGTGAACTCCTAGAGTCTGTGTCCCCTATAGACTCTGAGGAGTGACGCCTTATTATACTGGGCGACGCGTCTGCCAGTATGGTAGTGTTATATGTCGTACTGCTCATGAAAGAGGAAGTACCGAACGACAAGTATCCTCGGGGACAGACTGTCCACCAGCAGAGATACATGTTCGGTGGTTAAAATGAAAAAATGACAATAACAAACCGTCAATCATCTCAAACATTTATAAAACGAAAAACAAATTTAAAGCAGAGCAACACAGACCTCCAAAAAGATAGAGGTAGGATCAGGTGCCATTATTGTTAACATCTATTTGCTAGGATGAATTAGTGTGTTTTTGAATTGGTTTATTTACAATATTTTTTTCTCTATTTTTGTAGTAAATCGTCTATCGTCTTACGTCTTACATCTATCATCTAGAGTATATCGTCAACATGATGTCATCTGTATACCATAAATTCATTGCTTATCAACCATGTGTTTTGTCACCCACCAAAATTTACAAGAATACAGTTTCCTTTTTCACTGGCCAGTACATCTTACATATATATTATTGACTGATACATTTAATTAACCGAGACTATGTGTCTTAGTTATCTGTTGTTAATAAATGTAAATAATAATTATTTAGACAAACCTGTTCTTGCCTGTTGATATACCTGTAGACACACGCCTTGTTGTTGTATCGTGATCCGACCCAGAGACGGCAGTTTTGACATCACAACTCAAGCTCCATGGTTTATTCATCTCTTGTGATTTTGTCAGTTAATGTGATAGGAACTGGCCGTCCTTGTTTAACATATGTACTGTTTTGGTTGTAACATCACACACAACGATGTTTGACAGCGCGTCAGTTAAGATTCCACGTGGCAGTAGTCGTGATCCTGATGGAGGTTCTGTGACGGAGAAACGGTGTCTTCCTTTATGCTCTGTCACCACTACAGCACCAGACGAAGAGTCAGGCACCACGACATCTCCATTGTTGTTGTTCTCTGATATATAGCGAGGTTGTCTATACAGTCCCAATCCTGTGTTGTCGTGTTGTATGGTTTGTATCAGTTGTCCGCTTTGGTTGAAACGGGTTACCTTTCCTGTCGCTGTATAATCTCTATACATGTACAGTCCGACTAGTAGATCATCAGTGGACGGGGACAAGTACACACACTGTGGTCTCCATGTAGAATCTGTTCTTTTGATAAATGTGGTGGTTGTTTCCATATCCTTTGACTGTTTTTTGATGTTACAAGCCCTATCTATATAAAGCAGTTCACCCTCACTGTTCACTGCGTGTAATCCCCCATATAAATAACATGAATCCTCCACACGATATAGAGTGACACCTGTTGTGTTTGTCAATATGATATTGTTCGATTCATCACTGACCCAGACCAGGTCTGATGTCACACAGGAAATGTGATAACACCGATCAACACTATTCACTGTGAGAGATTCATGGAACTCAGCACCAGACGTCAGTTTCAGCAGACACTGGTTTCCTACGCGTCGGTTTCCTCTCTCTGTGACTTGGAATGCATTCAGTGACTCCATCACATAGTTTTTATTGAGTGACCCAGTCATGGAGAGCTGGCTGGTGTGGAGTTTAAGGTGTGTCTTGGGGAGGGCTGTCTTTATGGATACAAGGAATTGTAGCGGACTGAGTCTGAATGGAGACTGTTCGTATATTTCTACATATCTCTGTAGGCTGACAATATGTCTGCTCATTTCTAGCTTCTGTTTTAAACATATGTGTTTGAAATCAAAGTCACAAAACACATCGTTCAAAAGAGCATATAGTATTGTTAATGACATTCTTCAGTGATTGGACCTTTGTTTTCATCTCTGATTGATGAAGGTAAAATTCTGTGTGATAGATTTTGTAATCATCTGTGATTCCTGTCAGAGAAACAGGTCTGTAAAAGAGAGCCTCACTTCTGATAGTGTGAATAGTTTCTCTATGCTGTTGGCGCTTTGTTTTATAGGATGTTTTAACATCTATCTTTTTGTGTTTTTCATGTGTTTGGCACTTAATACAGGCAGGGACTTGACAAGGTTTACAGTACTTTGTATAAACTTTGCTAGGATGTCTCACACATATTTCTTGTGTTGGAATGTAGTTGATATGATCACGGCGTGACACATCATCATGGTCTATTGTTATGGTCTATTGATTTTTACATGGTTCTCTTTACACTGGGGACACAGATCACATGGACACGATACACAGTAGTACTCTGTGTCCCCCGGACACTTTGAACACTGATGTACTCTACAAGGGGAGCTTGCTGTGTCCATGACGTGAAAGTCTAGGCCACAGCCTGTTCAATGATCATAAAACCTTTTTGAATTATTAATGTTTTATAGATTCAGTGTCAAATTTTATACGGACTGTTTAGTTTAAAACAAATGGCCTTTTTTAATAATGTATTTCCCTACTGTGCATAATTAATACATAACTTGTAGATAAAATGCAACAACAAAATTTTGCTGAGAGAAAAAAAGAGAGGACATAGAGATATAGAAAGGGAAAAAAATAAGTGAGAAATTAATATAAGTGAAAAAGATATGTTTACCAGAAAAACTACAAGAGACCTATGTTGGAAAAGAGAGAAAGAATTGAAAGCAAGAATACATTGAAGAGAGAGAGAGAGAGAGAGAGAGAGAGAGAGAGAGAGAGAGAGAGAGAGAGAGAGAGAGAGAGAGAATGAGAGAGACTCAGCTATGTTAAGGAATTTATCATAATTCTAGCACGCGTGATTTAGGAAAATTTGCATAAGCTCCGCCCTTATTCATGAGATGTTCATGAGATACCGTATTTCGGTAGTTACCAACATATACAAAAAATAATTTAAATATGACGTCATCAGTCAACAGTCTTTTTTAACAGTCGATTTTAACAGTTCCAATCCAACATTTCCAGTCCAACAGTCAAAATGTTTGACGTTTTATCGTATAGAGTTATATAGTAACTGTTTTACAGGGGTATAACAATTTATTTTGCTGCACGCAGTGTGTAAAGTGACGGTTATAGAAACCTGGAGAAAATAGCTGGTCAGCTTTGGTCTAAAATGGTACAAACAAAAACAGCATTTATAGAATTGTATGGTATAAAACAATTTATACTGGTTTTAAATCTTGAACTTTACATAATCTTTCTAATCTACTATCTTGCTTAAAAGCAGACGATAAGCTTATCTTAAATTTATATTTAAAGGAATTTAATGAAAATTTTCAGTTAACTTTAATAATTTGACCTTAAGTATGGATATTATATATTTAATTTTCAAAGAAGAAATATCGTATTTCTTTTTATTAAGTGGCGCAAATAAATTTTGAAGCATTACATAGCATTTTTTTTTTATAAAAACAAGGGTTTTGAATTTCGAATCCAGTTTAAGTTACTTGACTGATTTTAAGGCACTTCACGGGATTTCACGATTATACATACAGAACCTTACGAAATTAAATATTCCTTTGCGAACATTGCGTTCCGAGACCTCAAGGTATCTAGTCTAGTACTAGTACAAAACAATATGGAGATAGGCGGCTTGATGTCAGTGCTGCTTCACTTTGGAACGGTGTCCCGATAGATCTAAGGCACAAACAACATTTGTCCGGCTTTAAAAAGTCATTTAAGACTTATCTGTTTAAATTGTGTTTTATAATTGACACTGTAACCATTTTATTGATTTCTAAGTGGAGGACTCACGTTTTTAATTTTATAAAGTATTGTAATTCTTATCACTGTTAACACTATTTTTTTATCATATTTCATGTCTGTTTATTGACTGTCTTAAACCTGTGTTCTAATTGTACATCATACACTTATTTAAGCATTGAATCATTGTTTTTGAAAGACGTGGTCTCATAACTGCAACGGTGTGTGAATACAAATTGAGTAACGCGCGCTAGCGCGTAATGAAAATTTGTTTGCATTCATGCACCGCTGCTGTTATGAGACCACCAGTGTGTGCATACAAATTGAATAACGCGCGCTAGCGTTCTATCAAAATTTGTTTGCACACACCGTTACAGTTATGGTTAAGAGACCACATCTTTCAAAAAATAATGTTCAATGCTATACATTTATGGGTTTTTTTTACTTTTATTACCTTCCGCAATTATGATTTTAAAAAAACAAAACATTTGCCTCATTCTAAGAGTAATGCGCAATTAACGGAAGGGCCATTGGAACAGCCGAATTATGCTGACAAAAATAGTGCACAACGCTATAAATTCTAATTACGCAATATTGTTTTTCATACTGTTATTCAATGAATATAATCTTTGGTATTACAATAAATTGATAAATTGAATTCATTTAACTGTTAAAAAATATTTATATCAATGAAATGTTTATCAGCGTAAGTATAATATCAGGTCGCAATCCGGTTTAAAGTCGCGAGGAGAGTCAGTCATGTTCTTCGAGAAATACTGAAGGAAAGTTGTATTCATACCTACCAGATTTGGTGACTTGGTCTTCTGTGTTATGCGCAAATATCACTCAAATCAATCAATGCAATTTAATAGGTGGAAAGAAAGTGAATATAAATATTTTATGTTAAGTGCCTTAGAATAATATTTATCATATTTAGTGCTATATAAATCTTATAATTATTATAGTAATAAATAGTGTCGCTTGTTGATTAACGCTTCTGAATTTAAGGTATGACCAAATGTTACTAGTAACAAAGCCAACAAATACAAAAAAGAAAGTGGATGTGCTTAAGATGTAGATTCGGCAGGAATCTAGGCGCACAAGGAGAGTGAAAATTTCATCGTTTAATTTTACACATTTTTAGAATTATTTGGTTTCTGTTGGACGTGGAATGGGTAGAAAAAATGTTTAAAATGCAAAAGATTTTGGGTCTAAATATAGCAACACGACGCAATTAATGCGAAATTCTACTTATTTGCAGCTGTTTTTAAATGATTTTGATGTATCTGGGTCTTCTCTCCATCTCGCTTTTTAAAAAAAAGATGGAGAGTTAACCCAGATATGACTAATTATGTACTTTTTCAAAACATTTTTGGAGGATAAAAAACAAAGTCCAGAAATATGACAATGTTGTTTCAAACACTACATTGTACCGTATATTATAAAGTCTCGCTTGTCTCACTGGTTTCGTCCTGGAATAGTGAATACGAACATGTAGTGTTTGGATTTCAAATCCTCCTGGTGATTCCTTTTTTTTTTTTTTTTTTTTTTTTTTTTACCTTATTTTGTTTTTAAATCTATGCTGATATAACATTATGTTGAAAATTTAGAATATATTTTGATTTGTCGTTATTGATGTTTGCCCAATGCACATTTTCTGTTCTTATTACTTATTAATTATAATATACAATTTAACTAATATAACTGTATCAAAATATAGATGCATTAACATCTCCAATATAATGATTTATCGGTATACCCTCATTACCCTTTTTAGAAAGCTGATGATGTTTTTTTTAATAGCCGGGATAGACATGTACTTCAACTCTCACCATAGTATAGTTTGAGTAATCAAATTTAGTTCAAACCTGTACATAGCATTTAGAGGTTATAGATATTTAAATCCCAATTGATTTGTGTCGATGGTTCCTGCAAACTTACAATCTTGTGCGCCCAATTTCTTTGTGAAACCAAAAGACCTAGCTGATAATTTAGGAAAAGTTGTCTGTCTTGCAATATAACTGCAAGCTACAACATAATGTTTGAGACGCGACACCTGTTTGAGTTCAAGATACTGATAAACTTTCGTATTATAGTATTTAAAACTAAAACAAACGTCTCAAATGTCTTGATTATAATTTTGCAAGGTAAGTCATCTAACACTTCTTGTATTTTCTATCATGAAGGTTGTTAGTGTTTTTAAAATTATCATATTTTACGTCGTTAATAAGTTATGAGTAACGTGAGTCTAATAAGGAAACTATTTAAAACGTTTACCTTTGAAAGCTTTGAAATGTTCCAATAATGGTCAGTACCTATCTACTTCTCAAAATAATGTTAAAGGTCATTCTAAAAACCAATATATTTTTTGACAAATGGTCTTTTTCTATATCATCATATATCAGCTGTGAGATTAGGTCACATTGACTCTAGTGCTAAAGACGTAATGTTAAGGTCAAAGTTCTGATCTGTTTTGAGAAGTGCTCAGTTAAGAAATGCTACCAGACATAAGTATGAATCAGTTAAAGAGTTTCATTCACTGCTGAGAGAATTAAGGCAGATAGGACAAGAGGAAAACAATTTGAAATCTGTCAATGCAGTTACAAAGCCTAGTGTTTCCATGTTAACAAATATTGATTCTCTCACTATTCAGAATTTAGAATTTGAGCAAATGCAGAAACAACTCTCAGATCTACTTGGTCACATGAAAAAGCTTGATGATTGCATGAGTAAATTAGAGCAAAATGTTTCATCAAACAGTTATATAATCCACAAAATTCTTACAGATCAGACTCCTTTCAGACTAGACAAGACAAAGATATTACCCAAGAGGCAGTGGAACCTACTCACAGCAACATAGGCGACAGTTCCAGCAGCAGAATCAATCACACAACCAGCAGACTAAACAAATTGGTAATTCTGGTCAGGTTAGAGGTAACAATTTAAACTAATATCATCTTCTGTTGTAGGGCAAACAGAGGATTCAATTAAGAAAAGCCCTATCAGAGCAACAAATCAACAAAATACGGAGTTTATTCTCTGAATTAGTTGGTGAATCCAATGATACTGATATTTATCAATGGTGTTAAGACCAAAGCATTGATTGATCCAGGCTCTATGGTTACATGTATTTCAGAAGAATTTTTCAAATGTTTTAATCCTCTGCCAGATTTGCATGATATGTCAGAACTTGGTCTAAATGTTCAAAGTGCCAATGGCACTTTGCTACCATACAGTGGTTATGTAGAGTTAGAAATTTGTGTACCCTGTTTTGGTAACTCATCTTATGCTATACTTGCTCTTATAGTTCCTCAGACAATCTATTCAAAAACTGTGCCTGTTATTGTGGTAATTGATTTCATTCGTATTAGCAGGAATACTTATGAACAGACATTAGATAAAGCTGTTTCAGATGGGTGGAGAGTAGCATTTAACAGCTTGAAAGATGAAGTGCCAGTAAAGACAACGAACAAGTATGCAATCCAGATAGCACCGATTGAAACCAAAGTTATAAAAGGTATAGTAAGAAATGTCCGGAACATTGAATCAGCTGTGACTGAAGTAGTCAATACTTCTCTCTCAGGCGGTCTTGTTATTTGTTCAAGAGTTATTTCCCTTACAAATAGTAAGAATACTATTACCATACCTGTTAGAGTGTGTAATGTATCTTCGTCCATTGTACATGTTCCTCCTAGATCTCTTTTATGTGCATTACATGAGGATAAGGTCATTGATACTTGGAACCCAGACTCTTCAGAATCGGGTATTTGCAGTAAATCTAAGAAATCTCACTCCTCCTAGGCACCTGATCCTACCTCTATCTTTTTGGAGGTCCGTGTTGCTCTGCTTTGAATTTGTATTTCGTTTTATGGATTTTTGAGATGGTTTACGGTTTGTTATTGTCCTTTTTTCATATACAGGACTTGGATATTAAGATTTCAGAGGACAACCTTACTGCTACACAATCAAGTCAGGTAAGACAGTTTCTGTCAAGTTGGACTCATATTTTCTCTGAATGGCCAACATATATTTGGAAGACAGATTTACTCAAGCACCAAATTAATTTTACAGATGATACGCCGTTTAAGGAACCATATCGTCGTATCCCCCCAGGCATGTATGACAAAGTCAGACAACCTATGAATGAGATGTTAGATGTGGGAGCTATACAACCATCTCAGAGTCCCTATTCCTCCAATATTGTGCTAGTGAGGAAAAAGGATGGAACCTTGAGGCTCTGCATTGATTACAGAAAACTGAACTCCAGGACAGTAAAGGATGCTTACAAACTCCCACGCATCGATGACACCATTGACAGGTTGGTTGGTTTCATGTACTTTACCAAATTAGATCTCACAGGCTCCTACTGCCAAGTAGAAATAGATGAAAAAGACAGAGAAAAAACAGCTTACTTTGAAAGTGATGTAGGTCTCTTTGAATGCAATAGAATGGGTTTTGGACTGACGAATAGCCCAGCCACATTCCAAAGAGTTATGGAAAGTTGTATGGGTGAGTTGAACTTAAAGAAATGTTTAGTTTTTCTTGACGACATTTTGATTTACTCAAAGACATTCGACGAACATGTGGACCGACTAACAGCTGTGTTTCAGATACTAGAAAACCATAACTTAAAACTCAAATCTAAGAAGTGTGATTTTTGTAAGGACAGAGTGACATATTTAGGACATAGTTAGTGAGAAGGGCATAGAAACAGATCCAAAAAAGACCAAAGCAATTTCAACTTGGCCAGTTCCCAGTAATATCCAGATTCTTAGAATATTTATAGGATTTCCTGGGTATTACAGAAGGTATGTTCGGGATTATTCAAAAATTGTAAAACCTCTCAATAATCTACTGAAGGGTCATTCCACAAACAAAGGTAAGTCTGGTAAGGAAAAACCAACAGCATAGAGATGGGGCGATGAGGAATCCGAGGCATTTGAGTGCATCAAAGAGAAATTGATCTCACCACATCTCCTTGCCTACGCTGACTGACCAGCCTTTCACCCTTCACACAGATGCATCTAGTAATGATCTTGGGTGCTGTGTTGTACCAGAGACAGAATGGTGAGAAAAGAGTAATTGCGTATGCAAGTCGTGGGTTGCGGAATATTGAAAGACATTATCCAGCTCATAAGCTAGAATTCCTTGCGCTAAAATGGCCTTTCACCGTTAAATTTCACGTATATCTCAAGTTTGATGTGGTACCTGACAACCCACTCACCTATGTCTTAACCACCGCGAAGCTTGATGCTGCAGGCCACCGTTGGTTAGCAGTCCTCAGTTACTTCCAGTTTTCAATCTACTACAAGAAGGGTACTAGCAACGCTGATGCAGATGGCTTGTCTAGACGACCAAAATAGGAAGTATAACTCAGTCTCAAGGTCATCCAGTCTTATGCAGTGCTTATATGGCAGACAGTTGCCCTCATTTTTAAAATGTATTCCTTTCGGAGGAGGAGGAACCATTTTCATGTATGACTCTTAGTACTAACATGCTTACAGGGGGCAGAAGTTTCAAGTAAATCAGATTTTTTTTTCTGTTGAACCAAATGAATCTCATTCTGAAAACTCATGTGTCTTCTCGAATATTGACTGGGTGAAAGAACAGTCCTCTAATAGGGAAATAAAGAGAGTTGTTGAACTTGTTCAGCGCGGTTTTGCAAAGTCAGATTTGAAAGCAGAGTCAGATGATGTTTGTACATACTTGAGAGAGATAGAGAAATTGTTTTTAGACATGGGTATACTATACAGAAAAGCTATTTTACAGAATGAAAGTATTAATCAGTGTGTTTTACCCAGACATTTCAGAGATACAGCATATAGACTCCTACATACCAACTCTGGTCATCATCGACGAGACAGAACCATCCAACTCATGAAATAAAGGTTTTTTAGAAATCATAGAAAGAATCAAAAATTGTGAACGTTGAATTCAGTTCAAAAATCCTGAAAAAAAAGTTTGCAGAAGTTGTTTCTATAGAGTTATCAACGATTAGATCTTGTTTGTATGGATTTTTTAACATTGGAAAAAAGTAATGGTGGTTTTGAAAACATCCTGCTCATAACAGAACATTTCACTCGTTACTCACAGGCTTTTCCTTCCAGAAACCAAACAGAAAAAAACACTGCAAAGATTTTGTTTCAAATTGTATAGTTCATTATGGCTTTCCAATCAGGTTGCATTGCGACTAAGGTAGGAATTTTACTAGCAATGTTATTAAGGAGCTGTGTGGACTAGTAGGAGTGCAGCAATCATGAACGACGCCCTATCACCCGATGGGAAACGGGATGGTTGAAAGATTCAACCAAACTTTAAAAGAATGCTGGGTACTCTAGAAGATAAGCAAAAAGAAGATTGAAAAGCGTATGTAAGTACTCTTGTGCATGCATACAACGCCACAAGACGCGATAGTACAAGTTATACGCCATTCTATCTTATGTTTGGCAGGCATCCGCGTCTGGCAATCGATGCCTACCTCGGGTTTGACTCTAGCGCGGAACAAATACGTGGCCATGACAACTATGCGGAAAAAACTCCAGAAGCGGTTAGATTTCTCGTAAAAGATAGCTTCGCATGAAGCAGATAGAAGTGCTCAGCGCTATAAATTGCACTACGCCTCGAAGGTAAGAGAGGCTACTGTTCATGTCGGAGACCGTGTTCTCATAAGAAATCTCGGCTTAAAGGGCAAAAACAAACTGGCAGATAAGTGGGCCAGAAATACTTAAATTGTTATAAATCAGCCAAATTCTGACATCCCTGTGTTTCAGGTTAGGAAAGAGTTTGGGAATAAAAAAAACCCTAAGACATTCCATAGAAATATGCTACTCCCCATTTCCTATATCCCCAAATTATCTGACCAGAGCACACCTAGCCTAAGTGTGTCTAAACACAGTAGTCAATCTAAAGCTTGTCAACAACCTCACAAGCAAGTGTTCTAGGGTTGATGATATTGCTCCTCTTCAATCTAGTTCTGAGTCCGAGTCAAAGGATTCAGATTTCTGGATCATCTGATGGTGGTAACGTTTATATTATACCACAGAGACGGGTAAATGCTGGACCAGGCATTGATAGGTATTCACCAGTTCTGTTTTTTCTCAAAATCAGAACTATTCTAGCACTCCTAGATCCACATTTGATGCAGGAAATTCTTACAGTCTTTCTACGATAAATCGTAATCTCCTTCTGTAAGAGAATCACCAATTCTACGAAAGTCTACCAGACAGATATGACCACCAAATAGGAATGGAGAGTGGGTGAGTCATCAAATAACTCCTGTGTAATTTGTGTAGTGTATTCAGGGGAGATTGTCACATAATGTTTGTTTTCAGTTTAATCTTTGACTTTTCAGACTGTATAAAATCAGATTTCAGGTGTAACTTTGATCAGATTGCGTGTAGTTTGTTGTTGTTGTTGTTATAAATTGTGATTCAATAATTGTAAAAAATGTCAGGAGCCATTTTCCTTAGCAGGGGAGAATGTCACAGTTCATTATTATTTCTTATTCAATGTTTATCAGCGTGCATTGCTGATAGAACGTAATGCTGTATGTATGAATGAGTGCATGTGTGAATGTTGTGATAAGTCACATGGTTTTTCTACTTTTAGCATTTTGTGACCAGGTTCAGGTATATACGTCTTATAGACCAATGACAGACGACTTTTAAGTCATTAGTATACATGCATTACTAACTTCGTTCACTATATAAGCGCAAGTCCCGCCAAATCCAGTACCCACAGATCCTACCCTTTACGGTGCTACTTTCATTAACTGTTATATTCTTGATATTCACAGAATCAGTTATTTATTTATCATTTAAAGTCCTGGATACTGGTAAGATCACTGTTAAATATATCATTGTAACATCAATTCAGGATACTGTCGGTAAATTATATTTGGGAACACCATTGTGTTTGTAATTTAGTCAGATATATAATACATGTAACTGTCTTTCGTCAACGTGTGTGTGTTGTGTTGTGAATGTGTTTTCTAGGTTTCTTTTCTTATATCATATAGAAGCATATATGAATACGAATCCAGACTTTCTTATTTCTTTAACGACCTTGTGACAGATATTTTGAGGAATTCTCTCTCTCTCTCTCTCTCTCTCTCTCTCTCTCTCTCTCTCTTGCAGTTACTATCATTTTTTTCCTCTTTTATTTTTCTGATGTGAATTTTATTGTCATTCTATGTTTGTGAGGGGTTAAAGAAAATAAGGCTTTGCATTTTACATAGTGTTCAACATCAACATCGTCAACTAAGAAAAAAGTCTTTAAGATTAAAGATAATAAATACTATAATTTATTATTTTTAGACTGGGTATTATACCAAACATATCTTTTCTATACTTTGAAATTGTTTTATACTGGGTTGAAATTGTATATTTAAAAGAGGGAATGTATTTTTATATTTTGTTAATTAGTAGGTGACCTATTTTATTTACTCTGCTTATATAAAAAGGTTCTAGACTCCTCTTTGAAAATTCAAACAAGGTAAACTTAAAGGAAATAGGCTTTGAACCCTCCCTTCCCCTTCTGTATCACAAAACCATCTTTCTGATCCCCTGAAAAAATGTCTGGATCCGCACATGTTTTCGTCATCATAAACTAGGTGATGCAGCTCACATTTGTCGTTTAATAATGCATCTTTTCTTCTGTATGAAACACATCAATGATAACAAGATGATGCTGATCCAAATCTTGTTATCAATTACACACATTGTATTTCAAAATAAAGTGTTTTTATTTTATAGTTTCAAGAAAATTGCATTTTTAAAAGTTTGGTTTTAACTTAATATCTCAAAACCTGTAAAGATTATTCCTTTTTTTTTGTACAATTTTCACGTTCTAACTAGGCTAAACCATCATGTTGAACAAAATTATGTAAAATGAAATCAAGTATAAAAACTAAATGTAAATCTAGGCTGTTTTAGTCTCTATCAAAAAGCTATCTGGCAATCTGAGTCATTGTAATAATTCTGTTTACATAATGTAAAAGCCACATAGTAAACTAAGGGTCATACAATGCAGAGAAAATTTGTTAAATGCATAGTTTGATTTTAAAATATTTTTTTTTACATAATTCCAAATAATAAATAATTCCAAACTTTGGCTTTTAATAGAAATCAAAAGAGAGGGGGAAGGTATACATGTTAGGGTGTATCTAAGTGATGTGATGCTTATATCATGATTATATTATGTAGAGACATGTAATATCAAATATGGTTTCTTGGCAAAAGGAGTTGGACAACAATCAATCTCTAAAAGATTGAGTAAAGATGGTTTACAGAAAGAGAACACTGTAAATCTGTGTTTTGTAGAAACAAGTGGAAATGGCGGGTTCACTTAATAAACCATATTTTTCTTAAACTTCAATGGAATCGACAATAATTGGTATGCTTTTTCTCAAAGTTGCATAGGCTTTCCTTTTGTATTTTTTTTTTAAATATAAGTGTGTTAAAGATAAGGTAACAAAACCCAGTAACTTAAAGTACCCTATAATATTTTTGTAGAATTGAGAGTAGCTGTATTTGAAGGCTTTTGAGTGTTGCTAAATTTCATTAATTGATTTGAAATGATTATCATGAGAAAGGTAGAGAGAGAGAGCGAGAGAGGTAGAGAGAGAGGTAGAGAGGTAGAGAGAGAGAGGTGATATACATATCATATTTATACTAATGAAATAAAGTTGTCATGGAAACAACTTTGTAAAATAAACCGTGGTGTTTTCATGGGATAAACAAAATTCATAATTTAAAAGGTAATTCATGATCATGATAATGTAATTTTATGTAGATTATACTAAACATTTTGATTTTGATGATTCTTACATACCTTTAAACTATACATTATTCTCTTGTTATTTGTATTTGTCAAGAAAAGTTACTTGGTTCATAAAGGGAGGTTCCTGTTACTCTTCGGTTATATTGATCACATTTTCTAAAGTTAAAATTCAGTTCATTATACACCACCAATTCAATGATGCACATTTGTCATGACCCTGATTTAAACTTGGTCATATTTCAATTAAATTGATAGCTTGGTTTAAAGTGCAAAAACAATTTTAGAATATTGAAAAGACTTAATTGATATTCTTACTTCAGAAGAGATGAAATATTTTTGTAGTAAAGGAGGAAAGTGAAGATGAAAAAGAAATAGAAAGAAGCATGGTATTGTCCATTAATCTCCTTTCAAAGTTTTCAGTTTATCAAGGTACCTTTTACATAAATAGTAAACATTATTAAGTTGAGAAGGTATGCTTCTATAGATATTAAATGTATTTAAGTTCCACAATGTTTATTACATGCTTAAACATTAGATGTTAGGTATACATAGTGCTGCGTTTGATGAGATAAGTGCTTATCAAATGGCGACTCTCGGTCTCGATGTTTTAATATACTTGATTTTTCGTGGTCAGTATCGTGTTTTGGAGAAAGTTTGAGGCAAGTAAAGAGACGATATCAGTAGTAAATTGTATGAAGAATTTAATGGTACTATTTGTTTTCACAGAATTTGCGTATAAATAAGGTTACAGTCTAAAATTAGCGCACGTTTTTGTGAATACACCCTTTTTTCAATTGGTGGCACTGTAGTTCCTAGTTCGTCCTTCAGATATTTTTCAGACTGCGAGCTACAGACCTGCAGCTAGTAGGCCTACATGCTTTGAGAATTGTTTGTTTTAACCTATCGCATGGGCCAAAATGATGGAAGCTATAGTGGAATTGGAAACTTTTCATTTCAATATGCATTAACTGTAGAAAAAAACACCAAACATTCTTAGGTTATTGCACAAGCAATACGGGTCTCGGCTCCCCCCCCCCCCCCCTATTGGACACATTATTCGTTTTATTCGCCAAACAGGTGTGGACAAAATTTGGTTCAAGGTTTTTTCTAAAGGACAAACCCGTTTAGTAATGAAAAACGAGTTGAGTTGTTTAAAATTAATTTCGTCATCATGTTTAGGTCGATTAGGGTTTATTTTGGGTCCATTTGGGTAAATAGACGCACCAGCGCATCTCTAATCAGATACTTAAATATGAAATATTTTCAAAAAATAATAACTTTAAAATTAGTGGATAAAAAGTAACACAAGTCGAACTCGATGAGCGTTGACTGCTGTGTTGGATGAATGGTACAGTAGCATATGCACGAAAACGTCCCGACACCTGTACGAAAAATTCCACCCTGACTTAAGGCGGACTGTAGGCGAAATTTGAAAGGCGGATTCCTGTGAATGCATTACTAATTTCACAGATTCAGGGTCCGGGCGGTATATGGCTCGAAATATTTAAATGAGATAAAGCGTATTCCGTGTAAATAAAATCCGCCTTAAAAAAAATTTAACCCACCTTAATCATAGGTGGAATCCACCTTATGATTAATTGAAATCCGTCTTAATATAAGATGGAATACGCGGGATTCCGCCCCAATAAGGTGGAATCCACCTTAATATAAGGTGGAATCCGCTTTAATATAAGGTGGAATCCGCCTTAATACAAGGTGGCGTCCTAATCTGCCTTAAGGTAAAGATGAACACCTTTAACAACAGACTGAAAAAACTTATTTTGGTCAATGCGTAATTTGGTGGCTAATCCTTTTAAAATGGCGCTGGATTGGATGGAATCAGAGTCTGTATCGATTGCCTTCATTCCTCTTAAAAATCAGTGCCCAGACTCAAAACATAAACCATCTATAATTCCTGTGTATTTCCTTTTTTTTTTAAACACATCATAGTACAGATATCACAGCCAGAATATCTTTATTTTTTTCTAATGTTTGCCTTCTACTGAATATGATAATTTAAAATTTTTGATTTACAGTCCATATTCTCACTCCCTTTGTACAGGTAGTTTCTTGAAAAGTTTCTAGAGTACCTAGGTAATTGCATCACCAAAACACTTCTCCCACGATTCATACTCAATATGTTCACATATTGTGAAAAAATACATGTATTTTGATAAATACTACAACCAAACACTCGATCAAATATAAATATATCAATATACATATACCTATTTGTTATTATCATGATTATAAAGAATACTTTTCAACAATGTGAACAAATAAAAAGAGATTGAACCATTACCTTTCAAATCTTCGATTTTGGTAGGGTTCATGTATCGTAGGCCTGATATTCTACGTTTTATAGTCTCCCATGTTCATTGTCCTTCTGCATTTGAGCTAGTTTTTATTTTAATCAGGCTGTTCCTCAATGCTGAAGACTAGGGCAGCTTTATAGGGAGGCAGCTTGCCACCCTCTCAATGACTTGCTGGTGTTGTTGCTTTTCTTGTGTCTTTACTGTTCAGCATCATGTTAGTTGTTTCCAACAGCTTTCTGTTCTTGGGGAATGAAGAGATTTTGAAAGATTTCTCAAGTTGTGTGACACTTACGCACTATCTAAAATCTTTTAAATGAAGAATAATTTAAACCAATTTATGTCTTTCTTCCTCACATACAATTAAGACAGTTTTAACTGCACTTCACTGCTATTATCAATAAAATCATGAACATAATTGAATTATGACTTACTTTCGATTTAACATTAAGATTCCTGTGTGCATGTCTTTAAGTCCACATAACGCGCACACTTTGCTTTGCTCCATAAGACTTGGTTTACATCAAATAGCTGTAAATTATTTTCACTGTCTTTTTCCAAAAAATAATCCTCATAACAGTTTACACATGTCTTAATTCTGTAACACAAAGATGATCAGGAAAGTTAGGAATGAACGTTGTTGCCAAATTCAAATATCACAAAGCGCTAGCCTCTGAGGCCAGAAAATATGGTAAGGGATAACGCTGATTTTATTAAACAAAGTTTTCAAATGCATGATGGTCATAGCAAAGCAATTTAAAAGTGTAATACATAAGCTAACGTGTTTATAACCCATTTATTAATATAAACTTTACGATAATTTGTAGTTGACAGTCATATGCCATACCAGCTATAGTACATGTATATATACCATAAAGTATTGTACAAGAGCGCATTCCCTTAGAATGGTATGTTTAACCATATTTTATGATTTAAAATAATATATTGATGTCTTTATAGACATTATAGATCAATATGATAAATATCATTGTAAACCTATTTTAAGATATGAATGCATAACGTAATTCATGTAAAGGAGGATTGATTTAAAGAGTTATTCCCCTTTAATGCAACTTGTTCATGTAGTACTATTTTTATGCCGTATATTTATATTGTTGTTATTTATTGTAAGGCTATGATTTATTTTCTTACTACATATGTCAATAAATCCAGAGATGTCCAGAACCTCAACAGGCGTTTGTTTCATTCCATTTAACAAAACAAATACCCCTGTTACAGATATATGCGTTAAAGTGTAGGATTGTGTGTAACAGTATGTGTGATAAAGTGTGTGATTGCGTGTAAAGGTTTATGTGTTAAAGTGTGTGATTGTGTGAAATATTATATGTGTTAAAGTGTGTGATTGCGTGTAAAGGTATGTGTGTTAAAGTGCGTGATTTTGTGCAATAGTAACTGTTTTAAAGTGTGTGATTTCGTGTAACAATATACGTGTTAAAGTGTGTGATTGCGTGTAGCTGTTAAGAGTTATAGTGTGTAATTTTGTATAATGGTATATGTGTTAAACGATGTATGCGTTAAAGTGCGTGAATGCGTGTAACGGTATATGTGTTAAAGTGCGTGATTGCGTGAAATATTATATGTGTTAAAGTGTGTGATTGCGTGTAAACGTATATGTGTTAAAGTGCATGATTTTGTGAAATAGTATATGTGTTAAAGTATGTGATTGCGTGTAACTGTATATGTGTTAAAGTGTGTGATTGCATGTCACAGTATATGTGTTGGTTTTACCGATGCTCCTAGGACCCGAATGTGAAAAAACTCCTTTATTTCGAGGACGTAAATTTCTTCCAAGGACTTTTTTCGGGTCCTCCGAAAGATTCTGTCCCAATCAACTCAAAATGTCGAAATATATCACGTGATGAAATTTGGTGAAAGTCCTCAGAAGGTCGGCAAATGTGACTGTGTGTTACCCAGTAACACAGTTTTATTGGGCGCCATAACACACACATGTTGTTTTTGATGCGCGCACATCTCGGCGGCGGAAGTGATGATCAATCAAGATCTCTGGAGTATTTACAATAGTTTTATATAATATAGATTATTTTATCAATGGTTTAAGAATCGAAAGTGATTTTTGACAATAGTTAGAATATTCTTATAGATGTTTAGCTGTAATTCAAACGTAAACAAATCCAAATGAAATCTTTTGAAACCTACATACTTTCTATGACAATATTGATCTATAGTTTCATTGTGCTTCATCAATCGTTTAAAATGTTTTATTCAAGTTAAAATTATTTATTTGATAAGATTAGTATATACCATACAAAGTATTTCTTTATTTCTTTAATTACAAAACACTGATCCCATAATTTTAGTTATAAAACAAGAGAGTATGTGCTGTTTAAAGAGTATGGTCATTACATTAACCAAATATTTTCATATTTTGATGTTTAGAATACTTCTTTAAAGTGCTTTTCATAGCCAGCAAAAGATTGATTCATTCGTTGGATTATAAATTGATAGAGAACTCACAAATCCTATTTATGTAAACATAGATCAAGCCATGATTTCGTTTACATATTAAACGCTGAGTACAAAATGTAATTAATGTTTTAAACAAATTCTAATGTAACAAACCCTGATAACTGTTAATTTGAGGTAAACACGAAATAGCAAAGACGAAACAGAGTTAGAAATAGAATATTAGCATGTACCCTCCTGCCCCCCCCCCCCCCCCCCCTGAATAAATAAATAATAAAACACTATCATACTGTGACTGATATTGTACTAGAAATAAATATGCATACATGTTCATTTATATTAATATCATTAATAATTAACATAAAAGCATTAACGAAACTTAGAGTATTTATTTGTTTTCAGAAACTATAAAATTTATCAATTATAGTGAAAAGCATGTGCTTTTTTTAACTTAGTATCATGAATTTTAACGCATCTCAAAGAAATACTGGTCATATAGAATCATTAAATTTTTTATTACTCATCTTGTCACATTATTTTTTTCGTAATATTCTTTAAAACATAATACTTAAAATTGTAATGCGAAATAGAGTTACTGTATTTTTATTTACTGTAACATGTGCTAAGTTTGTTTTACTTACTATCATGAATTAAAACGCATCTCGACGAAATATTGGTCATATAGAATAATTAAAATTTTTATTACTCGTGTTGTCACATTATTTTTCTCGTGAATTCTTTAAAGCATAATATTTAGCATTGTACAGCGAAATAGAGTGTTTTATTTAAGGACACACGAGACGTTCCTCAATTTTATATAATTTTCCTTGATATATCATTCCTTATTTAAAACATTTAAACCTTTTAATTGCCAAAAATTCAGGGTACATTACCAGGCTATTTTTGGGGCTACAATATCTAGGATTTTTCTTAAAATAGCATGCAAAATACATTTGATTGCTTATAAATAAAGTCATAGTATATATTTTCAATTGAATACTTTATATCTAAATAAAAGAAGTATCATATAACATGAAAATATCATTATGAAATTACTCAAAGGAAATCTTCGAATTGTGGAGATATGACAAAATAGATAATAATGTAAGATATGTCGCGTCTGGCCTTAAGAAATGAACTCAATATCTATCCAAGTTATACGAGTATAACCTGGGTTGGGGCAGTTTACGCTCTATAATCCGCGAAGCAGATTATATAAAAGCGTAAATTACTCCAGATTGTGTGCGTTTTACTTTTAAAAATGATATTAATCTGTTCAAAATTCAAATGTAACGTCAAGCGGATTAGTACGTTTTTGACGTTGGTGCATTGTGACGTGTCTTGTGACGTGCAAACCAGGTTATACAAATTTAACTTTTTTTTTTCTATCCAATCAAATGCCGCGTTACAACCAGAATTAAATTATTTACTGTATAAATTGATGCACATATCGGCCTGCATGCGCATGGATCAATAGATTACCTTAAGTTCCTAGGTCAGGATTAAAGAATGAAAAATAATGAAATACAGTGTATATTCATTTTAACAGGCTTTGAAAGAAATTAAAGAGAATGCGTATAAAACTACTTAAGATTTTTGCAAAATTAATTACAATTTTAAAAGTTGATTAATTTCTCTAGATTTTTAAATAGATATATTTATTCATTTATTTATTTAAGCCTATTGTAGTTGTAAACTGTGACTATCATTCATGCGGGGATCTACAGGGGAGTCAGGGGTCCCCCCTCTAAATAGCTATCCCTGGAGATTTCTGCATTTTTATTTAATTTACCGAAAATAGGTCTTTTACTCCAACTACACTAACAAAATTCTCTTACACCCCTGATTGTGGAAAAATGCGGGGTCCGTGCATGGCTCGATAGTTTGTCAACCCGAATTTTTGCGAATCTTTAAAAAAATATTCGTTTAACATAATGCTATTAAAAAAAAGATTTACACCTATGTAAATGTCAAGATTTATATTGTGAATTTATGGCGAGTTGATAATATCAATTCCCATTTTTGTTTACATATCGGAAACATCCCTTGTACGAATTAATTTTTTTTCGTCAGAAACGCCGCCACATGCTGGAGAGGAAACTGTCAGTTTACCATGGCATCACAAGTTACTGTGGATTCTGATTATTTTTAAAGTGAACATCGTGAATAACTTCCGTGTATTATTTAGGGATGAAGGACGGGTGCCATGTTTACATTCGCAACGTAAGTAGGTCAGATTACAATATTTAGCTGTTACACATGGTATGATATATGTTGATCAGCTGTTAAAGTCCCTGCATTTTTACCAGGGAATAACAGTTTAATATATTCCATGTTGTACTGTGCATGACGAAGTTCTGCACATTTGTGATATAGGCAGCAACATATGCACCTACAGATCTATGAGTAATGTAATTGCAGGTTTTGGTGAATTTTACATTAAGAAATAAACGGAATGCATTTAAACATTTTCTAATCATGACTGATTTAACTTTATCCATCAACAGATCAGCATATCTGAACCTCAAAGCTAATATTTTAGACCTAAATCATATTTTGATAGAATATATCTGTGTAAAACCGTTTTTTCATGCTTTGAACAGCTGTTGAACATGGGTGAGGCAATTATTTTACTGGAGGTCGAGAAACTTTATCTATAAATACTAATATTTGAAATTATTCTTATGTTTAGAATGACAAATGTATGGAGAGAGAGAGAGAGAGAGAGAGAGAGAGAGAGAGAGAGAGAGAGAGCTTAGCTAGGCTATGTGGAGGAAGGCTTCATCAGATTTAAAATAAGGTTCCTCAGGGGTTTTTTATCTTTAGCACGCTGAATATTTGATGTGGTTTTCGTTGCAGCCAATTTGTCAATTTGCTTATTAAAATGCACTATTTAGTATTTAGTGTCAACATCTTTCTTGGTTGAACCCTAAACACAATCAAGGTTAATGACCTTAACTCACAATGACAAGCTACATGTAGGCTGTAACTGCAGAGTTAAAAGTTTCAACTATAAATTGTTTTGACTAACCGTTGTCCGATCAGATCATAGTAAGCAGGGTTCAGATATTCACCGCTCATGACTTAAATAAAAGAGAGAGGAGAGAGAGAACAAGTATGCTGTATCTACATGAATAAATAATGAACAATTCTCCTTCTAAAGTCATCTAGAATAATTGAATTATTGGTATTTTGTTAGGAAAACTGTATTTTCAACCTGCAGTCTCTAAATGTAATTAAGATGGCACTGTTTTTTTGATGCTGGCAAAATGACTCTATATGCGGTCGTATTGGATGGGTGTCTTGAGAGCATGTTTCTGATGCCGGTAAAGCGACGGATGTCTGATTTAGTAAGCTGCTGACAAAAACAAGACATCATTAATTAAATTAAGTAAACAAGCTCTATAATAATTGCCAATACCTTTTAAAATTAATTAAATTAATTTTGTCCAATAGTGCAATATACTGGTATTTGAAGTTTTATATGCATCTTGACTGATATATCACAAACATTGGTGATATAATTCTTGTTGTAACCCCTTAAAAATTTCATTGGCTATAAAGAAATTCATCTATATCATATACATGTAATATAGCTGGCCTATGTCACAGTACAACATGCGTGCAAAAGGTACTGACGTATCTCAAAATATATTGTGACGTCATCTACTGTAAATGTGGTTATTTATACATGGGAAATTTACTCTAGCTATGCGGTAAGCTTAAAACTGCTTAAAATACCCCCTCGCATATGGTAAAAAATTAACACTTTAGTGTGGTAATTAAATCACGAATCTGCCTATTTAATACCCATTCATACTTTTACAGTAAAACATACTGTTGATGTCATTACGTCGTAGTTCAACCTGAAGATATGCATGGATAAAAAGGCAAATATCAGAGGCGCGTGCTTCTGTTCATATCATGAGTGCAGAATTTCTGTATTTTATACTAAGTACATGTATATAATATATATTATGTGAATTGTTGTGACATACTTTGTCAGTCATAAAAGTTTAAGACATGAGGTGACGAAGACCCTTAATCAATTATAGCCCTGTCTTCTTCGCTTCAATGTAAATTGTGAAAAAAATAAATTATGAAAATGACAAGTGCTTTAATGGTATCTTTCCAGCATTGAAGAGAGTTGGGGGGGGGGGCTACAGTCTTTTTGCAGTGTCAGTCATTCTGTCCTGCTTCATTTTCAGCCTTCTTTTCATTATGTTTTGTGATTTTATTTATTATATTTATCATGCAGATCATACTGTTCCATGCGTTCCATCCAACACAGCAGTTATCACTCATCAAGTTTTACTTTCATTACTAATTATCAACAGGTGTTAATGTTATTCATTTTTAAAAGTCTCTTATATTAATGATGGGTTAATTGGGTAATGCGTCAATTTACACAAATGAATTCAAACATGGACCAACAGATGATGGTTAAGTTAATTTTAAACAACTTGATTTTTTTTATTACTAATAGGATTTGTCCTTTTAAAAAAATATTTATTAAATTTTCTACAGAACTATCAAGACATAAAATTGGTAGGGGACATCATGAATTGCTTATATGCAATACTCTCAGAATGCTTATTTCTTAAAGTTAACATTGACAACATTTGTTAAATTTTGATTTCTAATAAACATCTCTAAAAATTTGTTAATAATGTTGTTTGCTAAAAAAAATTCGCAGTTTAAAAAATTAAGATAAGGCCGCTCAAAATTAATTCTACGTTTAACGTCACTTCAAATACCAAACCTACGAAGGAGGCCGATAAAATTAAAACAAACAACATTTTCAAACAAATGAATTTCATTCATTTACATTAATACAAATAAAGTGAGTATTCAAAATACATATAGTTTACCTCTTTGATAGTAATCTTTCCTGATAATCCCATTGAGTATCTGATTTATAGTCCATAATATGCTTTAAGCATTTCGAATTTCTACAGATTACAGTATTTTAGTATAATCAAACTGGAAAAAATCAAATTAAAATAGGGGTTTGATTGTTTTTTTCAAAACCCAATTTATCCTAAACCTACGGGCGCGGGTTACGTTAAACGTAGAATTAACTTTGGGCAGCCTAAGAGTCTTACAGGGCTTCCACACCAGAGAGAGAGAGAGAGAGAGAGAGAGAGAGAGAGAGAGAGAAAGAGAGAGATTTATCTTAGTCAATGACCCATATTATCATTTCAGGATTAAATTATCTTATACTACTGGTAGAAAGTTCTAGCTCTTTAAATTCTATTTTTATGATAAACATTCCATAGTTATAACTAGCATTTGGTATTTTCATTTTTCTTGTTACCCATTTTTTATCTAACACTGTATTTTATGCAGATTATTGCTTATCAAATTGTAAAGAAATCATTAATAGTGTGTACAAATAAGGTAATTATGTAAGGAGTTCATGTGATTTAAACAGTATATTAATTTCTATCATGTCTGATATCAAATCAGATGATCTCAGCTGAATGTCATCTAAACAATGAAATGTTTTCTTTGGTACTGAGTCATGTGGGTATAGTACCTGCAACGTTTACAAGATAAACAATAGGATAGGATTCACACACAATAGGATAGGATTAATGCACGATAGAACAGCTAGTATACACACACGATACGATTGGATTGATTCCCGATAGGAAAGGATAAATGATGTTCATCATAAATGTATAATTGCGTCAAATGATCTTTACGATTCACCTGATAATTACTATACATAATTTGATAAAGAACACATACAAATCAAGATATAACCAGAATTTCTTTTATTTACATTTGTCGAGCTGTCGATTCCGGGCGTATTTGGGGTGGAGACGGAATTTTGAAAAGTTACGCCTGAGTAGAAGAGGCGGTTTCCATCAGGCATCATTTCAAATTTCCAGGCGTCACTTGGCATGCTCAAATTTTCCTGTGTAAAATACCAAGAAATTGAAACGAAATTCCGCCTGGAAATTTAAGCAGGAGTAAAATCCTCTGATTGGTCAATATCAGTTGATGTGTTAGGTCATTTCAGTAAGGTTAAGTTTGAATTCAGTTAGGAAGGAGGGAAGTTGGTGTTGGTGAAATGATTAAACACAGATAGACTTCTTACTCCTATAATGTCCTTGCTGGATTATACAATATATGCTGGTATGTTAGATGATTAGATTAATACCTATTCTAGTTAATTTGAATGTACATGACATTTTATTTTTATTGAAATTTGTATTTCACTTAAAACTAGATTTACAGTTTACTTGTGAGGCACTGAGACTTAATGTAGAGAACATTGTATGGTATTTAGTTGTGTATGATTCAGAATGGGGTTTCAGAGTGATCAAACTTTAAGAGCATTTCAAAACTTTATCATGTTTTTTGGAAATTAGTGTACACTCATAACAGTATTTGAAAATCTTAGATGAAAAAGAAATGGCTATTCGGGTCTGTAGGTCACTTGATATTGCATAATAAATAAGACTTTCCAGGCGTAAACATTTTCCAGGCGTCATTTCATTTCCCAGGCAAATTTTTTCCAGGCGTCATTTTATTTTCCTGGCAGTAGCTCATTTACATTTTTCGCCTCATATTCCTGCCCAATTCCGTCCGGTTTCCGCTTGGTTTACGCCTGGAGCCTCTACATCTCCATATATGTAGAGAGATAAACTGACGCCCGGAATCCTTCTCTATATTACGCCTCTATTCCCCCTATATTCCAGGTGTAACATTTCGTACAGGTAACAAGTTAAAATTTGTTAACGAAAAATATGAGCTTATATGATCAAAAATTTATCTGTATTGGTAACATTGTTTTCATTACCAAACACCCCAGCCGATCACCGCGAACATCTCATCCCGACATCAAATCACAAGGAAAATAACAGGTTCAATTAACGATCTCCTATCCTCAGCAATGTTCAATAACTCTAAATTATCCGGATTTCTTTTATTTGTACTTTTTTACAGACAATTTTAATTAGTATTCTACTGCTAGTATAACCATTAGTCACACAACTACATGCTTGGCGTAGTGGATCCACGGAGCACTCCCACTTATATACAGGTTGGTAAAGAGTTTGAGCCACAGATGCACCATTACTTTTTTTAAAGCTCAACTTGTTTCTTTATTCTATTATATCCACCATAGGCAAATTTGCAATAACTTTGTAAAATGCATGGACACCATCTAAAATTTCATTTTATTTCATTTCATTTATAAAGGTTGAAAGAAAATATCATTTTTATGATGAAAAAAATAGTTTGAGGCTGAGGATCGGAGAACCTTAAAATGAAACTCTTGTTTTAAATAAGTATAAAATCGTTTATAAATACCTTTTTTTGTAAACAAAAAAAAAATGCATCAAATAACGATCGCATTTATATTACATACAAGTTAATGTTTACTGAGTTATACACTCTACGTACGATATATTCAACCTACAGGTTAATATGTTACCTTATTCCTAAGAACTTTGCTTTACATTACCGGTAATCTTTCATTTCCATTGCTTACAATATAATTTACATGTTGATATTTAATTTGAGTCTAAAGAATTTAGAAATTAGTATGATATAATACTGGACAGAATTGTATATCAATTGTTCGATAAATTATCAGATACAGCGCACTGAACGACTTGTAACTTCAAAGTAAAGTTACTTGCATGTAAAAAGGCACCAAACGTTTAACACAATAGGATAAATGGAAAAACTGTTAAAATTGAACCATAAACTTGATAAGATTAAGGCACGATAGGATAGGATTAATGCACGATAGAAGGGTATATACGAACGATATTATAGGATTGATAAACAATAGGATAGGATAGGGTAGGATTGTAAAAAAATAATAATGCAGGTACTGTATGAAGGTACACAGCCTAGCATTGCTGAAAAAAAAAACACAACTTGCCTAAGCGTGTATATTTTTTTCTGCAACGCTAGCTACCTTCATAGCCAGAATGAAGCCCCAAAGAAAGCAATTAATCATTTAGATAAAATATACCTATTTACTGGCAATCAAAATTAAGGTAAGAAAGTTTATTGTCTCTTGAGACAGTAACTATATCCTGAGGTGAAGCCAAGGGAAATAGTTTTTGTCAAGGGGGACCATAAACTTGCTATTTTCTAAATATAGTCGGTAAAGAGATATTTTATTATACATTGTACCAAAGAAAACTTTTTTTTATCAGCGATGCAGATTTTCCTGATGGTAAACAAATTAAAGTCAATCATCAAACTTTGAATTTAACATAGCAACTGGGATTACAATTACAGAGGTGTTCCAAGATTAAAAATGAGGAAAATCGAATGCTGCCGGTGAATGGTTTCTATGACTTTTAACAATGGGCAGATAGCACAAAACTATTTTACAGTTAGTGAGAGTAGCATGTTTATTCTTGTCATACATGTATGATTAACACTTAATCCAGGGAATACTGTATTGCCTATACATATTGCTTCTTATTGGAGATCTTGCATATAAAGTGATATCGATATATCACTATCAGTAATATTGTTATTTGATTATTTAGGTACCGTGTATTAAAAGAAAAACTTTTCAATTTATTTTTTAGGAACATAAGCAGACCGGTCTAAGGTTTTCTGGAGGATATCGATAGGACCATATCTATAGCTGTGTGATGGGAGGTGAATTTCATCATGACCTGATGATGAAAGCAGTGTAATTGACCGAGTATTATGGATTCCTTATAACCATGCAACCTTATCTTATTGATGTGGATTTTTTAAATAAAGGAAACTATAAAAATTGACATGCTGAAGGATCAAGAAAATGATTCCAATAAGAAAACTAAACAGCCATTTCACCAGTTGAAAGTGTGGATGATATTCGGTGTGTTCAAAAAGTTGAATATATATACACAAAAACGCATGGATTAGGATGCAAATTGGATACAGATTTAAGAATCATGCAGTGTCAAGATTTATCAATAGTGTGAAACATTATTAATAATATGGCAACAACTGATATTGGATCAACTTTTGAGTTTTACAAAGGTACATATTATATTTATATATATATATATATATATATATATATATATATATATATATATATTATATATATTTTAATATGCCATTTTAGTTGATTAAGGTAGCTTGCTGGCTTGGTAACGTTACATTAATTGAAATTTAATTTAACATAAAAAGTTGACAGTATTAGCAAATTCATACAAGTTCATTTTTGGTACTCGCAATCATTTGCAAGTTGTATATTTAAGGAGTTTTTACCCCTGATATTAGTCTGACATTGTCAAATAGGCAAAAAAATATGTAATATATTTGATGAAAAATTATGATTTAAAAATTTTAATTACCTAATTCAGCAAATATGAACAAAAGCCCAACAGGATTCTCCTAAATTCATAATCTGCAGTTCATAAGCCTGATATTTTAAAATGTTTAACCACTGACCTACGATGATTTTTTCAACCAATTCGATTGATTGACATAATTTAACAATTGAAAATATTTAAATAGCCATCTTGTGACGTAGTGTACTCTTAAAAAGTATAATTCTTGATGTAGTGAGGTACCTAAAGATCGATCAAATTTTTTATGCCCTCATTTCATGGAACGTGTACATATGTGAGGCCAAAATAAAATATGTTTGGAATTGCCTCCCGCCTCATTGAAATACCCCCCTCTGATAAAATTTTATTAGCAAAAAATAAAGAATTTTTTCTGTATTGTTTTTTTTTAGCCCACCAAGACGAAGTCGGGGGGAGCTTATGCTATATCCTCGGTGTCGGCGTCCGGACCTGGTTAAAGTTTTTTTTGCAGGTCCTGTATCTAAGTTATAACTTGTCCTATCTTCACCAAACTTGCATGGATGATGCATCTGGACCTACTTATGGACTTGGATGCTGAATCTGGGTCATGAATTTCAGATGCTGGAGGAGGTTAAGGATTTTAGAGCTGGTTAAAGTTTTTGGAGCAGGTGCCCTCTGATAGCAATTTCTAAGTTACTACTGATCCTGACTTCACTAAACTTGCATTGATGGTGCGTCTTATGATACTGATGCACCTGACAGGCTTGAATGCTGAATCTGAACCAAAGGTTTTGAATGCTGGAGGAGGTTAAGGTTTTTTGAGCTGGTTAAAGTTTTTGGAGCAGGTGCCCTCTGATGATTATATCTTAGTTATTACTGGTCCTAACCTCACCAAACTTGCATGGATGATGCATCTTATGATACTGATGCACCTGACAGGCTTGAATGCTGAATCTGAGCCATAGGTTTCGGATGCTAGAGGGGGTTAAGGTTTTTAGAGTGGTTAAAGTTTTTGGAGCAGGTGCCCTCTGATGATTATATCTTAGTTATTACTGGTCCTAACTTCATAAAACTTGCATGGATGATGCATCTTATGAAAATGATGCACCTGACAGGCTTGAATGCTGAATCTGAGCCATAAGTTTCGGATGCTGAATGAAGTTAAGGTTTTTGGAACAGGTCACATGTTTCATAGAAAATAGTACTTTTTCAAACTTGCATGGTTGATTTAATTTCAATATAAATGAACCGCAGAGGTAGCTTCAGATACAGAGCCTGATCTCCATTATAAAGGATGCTAAAATATATATCTTAATTATTACTGGTCCTAACTTCACCAAACTTGCATTGATGATGCATCTTATGATACTGATGCACTTACAGGCTTGAATGCTGAATCTGAGCCATAGGTTTTGGATGCTGGAGGAGGTTAAGGTTTTTGCAGCTGGTTAAAGTTTTTGGAGCAGGTGCCCTCTGATGATTATATCTTATTACTGGTCCTAACTTTACCAAAATTGCATGGATGGTGTGTCTTATGATACTGATGCACTTGACAAGCTTGAATGCTGAATCTGAACCATAGGTTTAGGATGCTTGATGAGGTTAAGGTTTTTAGCTCACCTGAGCTGAAAGCTCAAGTGAGCTTTTCTGATCACATTTTGTCCGTCGTCCGTCTGTCCGTCCGTCTGTCTGTCCATCCATCTGTAAACTTTGCACATCTTGAACTTCGTCTCTAAAACCACTTGGCCAATTTCAACCAAATTTAGCACAAAGCATCCTTATGGGAAGTTGAATATAAATTACAGAAATAAAAAGCCAGTTAATACTCAAAGCGGAGAAAACCTCGAAATTGTAAAAGAAGAAGGTGCATTTTTAAAAATCTTCTTCTCAAGAACCACTATACCAGAAATGCCAATATTTAGAAAAAAGCTTGAATATATAGTGAAGATTCTAAATTGCAAAAATCGTGACTCCAGGACCAAAACTGGGGCCCCAGGCAGGGTTCAAAGTTTAACATAGAAATACATAGTGAAAATGTTTAAAAATCTTCATTTTAAGAACCACTGCACCAGAAATGCCAATATTTACATAAAAGCTTGTATATATAATGAAGATTCTAAATTGCAAAAATCATGACCACCATACCAAAACTGGGGCCCCAGGCAGGGTTCAAAGTTTGACATAGAAATACATAGGAAAAATGTTTGAAAATCTTCTTCTCAAGAACCGCTGTACCAGAAATGCCAATATTTACCTAAAAGCTTGTATATATAGTTAAGATTCTAAATTGCAAAAATCATGACTCCAGGACCAAAACTGGGGCCCCAGGCAGGGTTCAAAGTTTAACATAGAAATACATAGTGAAAATGTTTAAAAATCTTCATCTCAAGAACCACTGCACCAGAAATCTCAATATTTACATAAAAGCTTGTATATATAATGAAGATTCTAAATTGCAAAAATCATGACCACCATACCAAAACTGGGGCCCCAGGCGGGGTTCAAAGTTTAACATAGAAATACATAAGAAAAATGTGAAAAAATCTTCTAAAGAACCACTGCACCAGAAATGCCAATATTTGCATAAAAGCTTGTACATGTATATATAGTTAAGATTCTAAATTGCAAAAATCATGACTCCAGGACCAAAACTGGGGCCCCAGGTGGGGTTTAAAGTTTAACATATATAGGAAAATATTTAAAAATCTTCTTTTCAAGAACTACAATGCAACAATTTGGGATATTATTATGCATTCATCCTTATTATTATAGATCATTAAATTACAAATATAGATTCTAAATTGTTAAAATCGTGACCCCCGGACTAATACTGGGGCACCAAGAGGGGTTCAATGTTTAACATAGATATATATAGAAAACATGTTAAAAAATCTTCTTCTCGAAACTACAATGTTACAGTTTGTGAGATTACTATGCCAGGATCCTCAAATAGTGAAGATTCTAAATTGTTAAAACCATGACCTCAGGACCAACACCGGGCCCCAGAAGGGGTTCAAAGTTTAACATAGATGTATATAGGGAAAGTGTTTTAAAATCTTCTTCTCAAGTACTACAATGTTACAGTTTGTGAGATTACTATGCCAGGATCCTCAAATAGTGAAGATTTTAAATTGTAAAAGCCATGACCCCAGGACCAACACTGGGGCCCCAGAAGGGGTTCAAAGTTTAACATAGATGTATATAGGAAAAGTGTTCTAAAATCTTCTTCTCAAGTACTACAATGCTACAGTTTGTGAGATTACTATGCCAGGATCCTCAAATAGTGAAGATTCTAAATTGTAAAAGCCATGACCCCAGGACCAACACTGGGGCCCCAGAAGGGGTTCAAAGTTTAACATAGATGTATATAGGAAAAGTGTTTTAAAATCTTCTTCTCAAGTACTACAATGCTACAGTTTGTGAGATTACTATGCAAGGATCCTCAAATAGTGTAGATTCTGAATTTTTAAAGCCAACCATCAACCTCGAACCAATACTGGGGTCCCAGAAAGGGGTTCAAAGTTTAAAATAGAAATAGCATATTATGCTACGAAATAGAATGTTACAAGGAACTATTGTTCAGGTGAGCGATGTGGCCCATGGGCCTCTTGTTGGAGCTGGTTAAAGTTTTTGGAGCAGGTGCCATCTGATGATTATATCTTGCAAACAGGTGTGGATGCTGAATCAGAGCCATAGGTTTCAGATGCTAGAGAAGGTTTAGTTTTTTGGAACAGGTCACATGTTTTAATAAATAGATAATTGTACTATTTCAAACTTGTATGGTTGATTTAACTATTTGAATGAATTGCAAAGTTAGCTTCAGATACAGAGCCTGATCTCCATTATCAAGGATGCGGGAAAAAAATCCTACCTCACTCAAACTTGCATGATAGATGTGTTTGATGTTCAATGATATAACATGATTCCTATGATAAAGTATTGTATGATATGATACACTATTGTATTATATGATACAATATTATACCATATGTTATTATATTGTAAAAATATATATGATACTATATGATATTGTATACATTTTTTTGGCATATTACTATATACTATTGTATCATATGATATTGCTGTATAGTAATAATATATATTATGATACAATCTGGAATAATATGATTTTGTATTAAAAATCATATTGTTGTGTCACATGATATTGTATTATACGATATTGTAATACATAAAATTGTATCATATTGTGTGATATTGTATTATCTGATATTGTATTATATAATATATTATTGTATCACATGATATTGTATCATATAATATTATGATGTTGTATCCTATTATATGATATTGTATCATGTGATATTGGTATTAGATAATATATTATTTTATCACATGATAATGTATCATATGATATTATATCATCTGATAAGATACAATGTTGTATCAACTATTTTGTATCCTATGATACAATATCATAATTTATAAAACAATATCATACTATATCATACAATATGATATCATATGTTACAATTTTGTGATGTGTTAAGTGATATGATATTGTATCATATGAATCTATATTTTATCATATATTATGTTATGATACTGTAATATGTGATCCAATGCAATAAAGTATAACACAATACAATACCGTAGCATATTATATGATACAATATCATATCTTGATATGATGTCATATCATATGTTACAATATCATATTGTATGATTATATATGACAGTATTATATTGTATCATATTATATTTCATATGACACAATATTGTATAGTATCATAGGATGTAATATCATATTTTATACAGTCTATTGATAAACATTGTATCTTTCAATACTGTATGAAATTAACTAATGATTATCAAACAATTTCTTAACATATGATATACGATATTGTGTCAAACCACACTAAAGTATCCATGAATATCCAAGATCATTAACCATGGTTTTCATATAATATGATAAAGGTGGTCTCATAAAGGTTATGCCTCATAAAGTTGATGCCTCATCTCGGTGAGCTTTATAATCTGTGATTACCTATGTTCTTTCTTCATGGTACAATGTTTACATGTTAGTTCACTGGTCGAAATATCTTTTTTTACAATAGAATTCGATCAAAGAAAAGAAATCATTTTCTCTGTTTAACAAGTCTAATGAGATTTTTATTGAAGCAAACTTTTAATTTGAAAAAAAAAATAATTCCCCTTTCTCCCTCCTGGGTCTGAAAACCCCAAGGCAGCAATTCCAAACTTACAATTTTCTAAGGATGGCCTGATAAAGTATTTTCCTTTTTGAATCATGATAATTATGAATAATAAATATAACTAGACACGACTCATTGCGAGCAACGAGAGGTCTTCCGTTTGAATACACCTTACGCTACCAAGATACTTGTTCATTTCGATCATTTTTCAACACTTCTTCAAATTCCATTTAACATTTTCTAAGGATTTAAATAGACATATATTTATGCGAATTTCTAACTCACATGTTGCTTTCTTTTTATTAAAATACTTAAGACCGCAGAACATTAACTGGGAAGATTGGAAATATACAGTTTAAGTCAATTTCACCTGTTACAGTCAAAACATTTGATGTGGACGGGAACAAATTGACGCGGACATCTGAAAAAAAACGTTGGATTGAAACTGTATTTATAGGAAGTGTATTTTCAATCCACTTCAGCGTTCCTAACTTGCTATATAAGTTATGCGATCGAAACACATTTTATTTAGTATCAGCAAAGCGATTGAAAAACATTTTATTTCATCAATAAGTATATAATCAGCAAATATGAGAAAATCCCCACTCGGGAGAGATTATACGCAAGGCAAAGCATTGTCCGATGACTTCAAAGAATCAGTCGCCACTGATACACTTCTGATAGCTACAGTTTCAATCCACTGTTTTCTCAGACGTCCGCGTCAATTTGTTCCCGCCCATTCCAAATGTTTGACTGTAACTAATGTTCTGCGGTCTTAATAATACATTGTCGGGTTTCAATTTTACATAATAGCACCTACGGCAGTAAACATTATGAATTTTGAACATAACCAGTGACATATTAAGCGACGTCATTAATTTCAGCAAAATATAAAAGGATCGAAATCAAGGAAGGTTGCAATAGGCGTAGCTGTTTTCTTAAAACATCATTAATTAATGGATTTACTTTTTACTTCTTAATTTTTTAGAAAGAAGATATATAAAATTTCATAATATAAACTACATTGAAATAATGTGTGTGTGTGTGTGTGTGTGTGTGTGTGTGTGTGTGTGTGTGTGTGTGTGTGTGTGTGAGAGAGAGAGAGAGAGATAAAGAAATTTATTATCTTTTAATCTGCTTCTTTTGCATATCGATTATTTTCTTTTTGTCTCAAGTTTATCTTTGCCGACTAGCACTGTGTGACAAAAAAAATCGGCAGATAAAATAACCTACATCTTACAAATGTAGTATGGTTATTTATTCCCCATTTTCCCGAATCCATTCCATACCCCAGTGTTATGTCTAAATGACCAGTGTTAAGCAATCGGTTCATAAAATACGAAATTTATGAATTTTGACCTCGATGCTTAATCACTAAACAGATACATAAGAAATCCCACTTTTGGGCAAACATTACCTGTATGTAGTTCTTTGTAAATAATTATAAACTTCAGACAGATTTTAAATGATTATAATCCCCATGCACCCTGTCGTAATAATTTTTTTTTTTATCAAAAGTGAAAAATCAGACTTTTTGTTTTAACAGTGTATATCTCTGATCGGTGTTTACACGTGTTTTTTCCTAGGCCCAAACACACATACACAGGTGATCAGTTCCACACCTTGTCGCAGTCACCAGGTGGTGTGTATAGTTCAGTGTTTAAACTTCGGAGGTTTTTCTTAATCCAAGACAGACAACAGATATGTATCTGTAGACATATACAAAGAAGGAGAAAGTACACCGTCTATAATAAAAAATGACTTTTTAGCATTGACTTCCAATCAGTAAGAAGACAATCATTAAAAAATTAATTTCAAATCATTTAAATCCAAAGAAAATATCCCGTAACTAGAAATAAATACTTATATAATTTTCAAACGTCAAATGAACATTTAGGCTTTAGCCACATTACTGCATGTTACCTGTAGTAGTTCTTATTCAAATACTAAAATATTCGTACGTTGGAGAGAGAGAGAGAGAGAGAGAGAGAGAGAGAGAGAGAGAGAGAGAAATTTTATAGCGTTTTATAGTGTTCAGGAAATCAATATATAAACAACATATGTCAGTAAACGCATATATACATGCATGCATGTATCTATATATCTGAATAAATACTAAACAGTCCTCCTTTTAAAGTCCTGTAGAATACCTGAAATGTGGGCGCATTGCTAAATGTTTTGTGCATACAGTCAATGAGATGGCGGCATTTCTTTGATGCCGGCAAAGCGACCTGGCGAGCTCTAATGCGGTCGTACTGCAAGGGTGCTTCGGCGGCATGTCTTTGATGCCGGCGATGCGACGAGCGTCTGAATTTAGCGAGCTGCTGACAGAAACAAGACTGTCACAATGCGGGAAATTGACGGTATTTTGAAACGGGCTCTATATTTATAATGAAAAAAAGCCGGTATTATTTTGATTTATGATAAAATTAAAATGGAAAGCATTAAAATCCATCGTTTTAAAGATAACATCGTTAAACAAAACACAATGAAGAAAGAAAAAAAACATTCGGCACTCGGGGTTTGAACCCGGGTCGCCTGGGCCAAAGTCCACCACTCTAACGACTGAGCTACGCGGACTCTAGCTTCAGGACTTTGGATCCCAAAATCTCGAGAATGCGTGGATTGATTTTAAAACAAATTTCATATTCTGACGTTATTAAAGCGTCTCTATCGAATAGTAATATTAAAAAAATTCAAAACAAAAAAGTTGAAAAACGACTGTTGTTTGTTTCCTTCCTGTGACGACCGAAAGTGATGGCGGACGTTCGGATATGCGAAGGGAACTGCGGCAGGACACTTTCTACTATCCCTGAAAATTTGAAAGTTCTATCTTAAATACTTTTGGAGAAAAATCGTGAACAAGCAAAAACATAAAATCTTTAATATCTCGGGATTGGAAGTGACGACCGAAAAAATCTCGTGTTATTTTCTTACAAATTTTGTCATGAATAAGATCTAGGAGTTTCATCAAAATCGGCTGAAGCGTTTTTGAGAAAACGTTACAGAAAAAAAAACAATAATAATAGTAGTGAAAAAGAAACAAAGCAATAACAATAAGGTCTTCCGTTGGAAACGGAAGACCTTAATTAATATTTTGATTGCAAAATGTATGTGTATATTCTTTCTTTTATATTGTCCTTAATTTGATCCTGGAACTGATATTTTGTTGACTTATAAAAACTTGTATAGGAAAACTTTTCTAGTCAGTTAATATTTAAAAATAAATCTTGTATCTAGTGGTATTTAAAAATATATACTGTAGATTCCTGATTTTACGCGAGTACTTAATTCCTCGATCCTGCGGTTGTGTATTTAATTGTGAGAATATATAAAATCGCGAATGCGGAATTTTTATCCTAATTTCTTATAGTTCTAAACTCTCAGAAAATAACAGTGAGATTTTAAAATCCACTATGGTTGCTTCTCGTGTCATTTTACGCGAATATCAATTAGGAATCTACACTAAATTGATTAAAAAGATAACATCTGTCAGGTTTCCTACTTTGTGTTACACTGTAGTTACCGATTCCCTGAATTTATAATCTACCGATTCCCTGAATTTATAATCTCACCATCTACAATTCTTCTGTTTGTGATACAACTATGTATGCAAACATCCTTACATGTATTTACATATTATAATTTCATGTAAGAAAATGTGTCATTTATACTCAATGTTTAGCCAATCTCAAAATTACACTGAAAACCTGAGTTCAGTTGCACGTTAAAATGAAAAATTCTTTCTTTTTACCCTTACAAGGTCTTTTAATTGTACATTGACTAAAACTAAAATTTTATTTTTTAATAATACATGTAGTTACATGTATTTGTTACTTGTTATTGTTTTAAAGTTGATGTGATAATAGTATGTTTAAATGTTTGTAATAATTCTTTTTAGAAAATCTCAAGAAAAGAGTTGGACATAATTCCAAAGATATGAAGGAATACATGGAAAAGAATCACATGGCCCATACTAGATACAACTTGAAGTTGAACACTTTGGCGCAATTTATGTTAACTGCATGCTTGATAAATTGGAATAAGTTTTCAGTCCATAACTTTAATTTTGGGAAATTTTATCAAATGAAAAAATGACAATAACAAACCGTCAACCATCTCAAAAATCCGTAAAACGAAATACAAATTCAAAGCAGAGCAACACGGACCTCCAAAAAGATAGAGGTAGGATCAGGTGCCTAGGAGGAGTGAGCATCCACTGCTGACCGGTCGCACCCGCCGTGTGCTCCTTGTCACAATTGGGCATGTCATAATCGAGGTAAATGTCAAAATGTCAAAGCTGAAGTAAAACTGCATGTGAATGTTTATTTTCGTATGTAGTCAGTACATACTGTGGAATCATCATTGTTCGTGGGGGACCAGTTTTCGTGGGGGACCAATGTTTGTGGCTTTCGTGGGTAACCCTTGCACATTAATTTGCATCCCGTCGAACGTATATACAAGCAAATGTTTAGTATTCATTTACAAAATAGAACTTGCTACTGACGAAATTACGTCCCCACGAACCAGGAAAATTTTGGTAACTCACGAACATTGCCCCCATTAATGAAAATGATTCCACAGTACTAAATAGAAAATATAATTAATTTAGCTTCTAAAAATAAACATGTCTGAAATATTTGTATTTGAAATCTTAAATTTTGTTTATAAATGAATTTGTTTCAAAGAATAAAAGCATTTAAATAACAAGTTCATTTTCATTGTATATTAGGCCACTTATTTATTAGTTGTTTTTCAAGAATGACTGACCAAAATTTCAGAAATTGAAACAAAAATTTGTGTGAATTTAATGAAGTCAGGTTTGGGAAATTAACCAAACTGTCATGATCACTGGGAAATCAGCATTAAATTTTATATAAAATGAGATTTAATTAAATGTTTGTGGGTGGTGGTAGTTGGTAGTTGGTGGTGTTATATATTACTACAATATTTATAAATTTGTACCAAAATGTGTCTATTGTTTATTTTTTTTATCTACAGACCAATTTAAAAAAAAAGGCTTGAAAAAAAACTAATAAAAAAATAGCCTTAAGATGTTGGATTGTCGGAGACCATTTAAGAGGGTTCGATGGTCATGGCCATTTTTGGACTCTATTAATCTTCTTGAGAAGGAGAGCTCTATATAACAATGTAAAAATATAGAAAATTTTATGAAAAAGTAAGACTATTTGGAATATATGTGCTTCTTTATCAAATGACAAAGTATCCTGAAAGTATCGTGAAAAGTATCATTACCTAAAAATTTAAGGAAGATCTTATGGATAATTCAGTGTAATTTGTTGACCATCTTTAATACTTTAATTATATTAATCTTCTTAAGAGCTTGTTGTAAAGAAAATTAATATATTTTATATTGAAACATCTGTACTAAGTCATCATGGCTTCTGTCTAATATAATCATATCCAACTTTTAAGGTACATGTATATGTGATGGGTAATTTGCTGACTATTTAGCCTTCTTAATTATAAAATGTAATTTGAATATTCATCTAAATGGCATGTACATGCAAACATCGAGTCCTCTTCTGATTGCATGTGTATACAGATCAAGTACAAACACAGGGCCCTCTGACTGCATGTATACAACTCAAGTACAAACACAGGGTCCTCTGACTGCATGTGTACAGATCATGTACAGACACAAGACAAGCAGATCTAGAATTTTCAAAGTGTTAAATATTCAGTGAATCTGTGAATATAAGACATATGTATGATGTACCCCTACCCCCCCCCCCCCCCCCCGAAAAAAAAACCTTGACACCAAAAGTTAAATGTAGGGCTAATATAGGTACATGTACTGTACACCTAGGAATATGATACTGTACACTGTATTTGCAGAAGAAAGCTTAAGTCAATCTTATCGATGACCGTTATTTCATTATTGCATTTGCATTATAGCGAATTTGCATTTGTAATCTCGATCTGCCAGGCCATATATTTGAAAATATACAATGTTTGTGTGATAACAGTACGAATTTTGGCAATAACGAACGCATCGAAAACTTCCTACGAGTATGTAAGATAAAAATCGATTTACGCTTGCGAATTACTCAGAAAATTTAGGATAGTTAAGGTGGAATAACACACCTGGAAAAAGTCAAATCAAATTAACAGTAAATTATTTGATTATGAAAGATATAATGATAAAAAAAACTGTACATATGTCAAATAAGCGAAAATTTTGCAGTTTGGGGATACAAAATGAATATCTAAAAAATTCAATTCAGTAAGTAACAACAGCTCCTGCAGGATTCGAACTCGGGATGTACGGATCCCAAGCCCGACACTTTACTCCATTCGATTATTGAGAGAGTTACATGTTGACGTCGATAAAATCCTTTTAATAAAACGAAATATCGTTTCGATCAGAGGTCAGCCATTTTGTGATGATGTATTATTCCACCTTAAAACGATTTTCCCACGAATAGTTTTTTTTCGAATATATATAGGTTTGAAAATTGTAATTGATGACGTCATATTTAGTATATACTCCCTGATGAATTGAGCCACAAAATCACCGAGATCAAGATTCCGCAGTATCTGTTATGTGTGTAATAATGACCATGAAATGATAATTACTTAAAACAAGCAGCAACAAGATGTTTATATCCATATCCCGTTTAAGATGATAATTTAAGAACACAACTCTTAAGAAAGTGATAATGGCCAATGTAAATATAAAATGTCGATAGACAATGTTCTCTACCGTCTTTTCTCACGACACCGTACATTTTTATCTGGGCTTGTTTAAATAAGTGGTTTTTTTTTTTAAATGGTGTTCCGATGGGGCCACTTGACCTTCGCACTTTCGCCTCTAAGACGAAATACTAGAGTCCAAAGTGTCGATAGGCGAAAGTGCTCCGAAGGAGCGACAGTGTTAAGATGCGACGAAGCAAGAAGATGCGAAGGCGAGAGTGCGAAGTTGCGAATGCAAAGGAGCAATACTACTATAGCTCCTTCGCCTTCGCAGCTTCGCTTTCTCGCCTTCGCACTCTCGCCTTCGCCTTTTTTATGCAATCAGCAAGTCCTCGGACGAATACATAGAATTGATGCAGGCACCGCACTCGCCCGAGGTTTGCCGATTGATTTGTTATTGGTGCGCATGAATATTATCATAGTAAGCACTTGTGCTTACTACTATGGATGTTCGTTAATATTTTACTGGGTTATGTGATTTTTTTGTTTACCCATGCGCTGGTTCCAGAAATTTTTTTCAGGGGGGTACGAAGGATAATTGTGTTTTGCCGGGGGAGGGGAGGGGTGGGGGGGGTGTCCGAAGCATATTTGCGATAATTTTACTGTGTAAATTTACATTTTCCGCGCATGTCATGCCAGTGCTAGCTATTCGACATTCGACAAATTTGTTTATTTATACATGTAATTAATACACATTCTAAGATTCGCAAGCCGTTATTTGTACTGTGTATGTAAGTGCTTTGTATTCACATTATCGGTCTGCGATGACCGGGCGGGAAGCATACAGTATGTTCAAGACACTTTGGCATTTCAAATTAAGTTTAGGAAGCCGTGTGATTTCCATACAACGCTAATGGATCACCGTATGTACAATTGACGGTGTTCGAACATCGTCCACCAGACATCAGACTCGGATTTCTTTAATGTTTACGAGAGCTTCTTCGAAAATAAATGTAATATTCTCGTACCATATATTGAAAGAGTAAACGCCTTAGATGGCAAACTCTTACAACATGCCCCCGCCCCCCCCCCCCCCCCCCCCCCCCCAATCGCAGAAAACAAAATTGCACACAAATTGCAAACGTAGTCGTCAATTGTGAAAAAGACAGCAGGCAAGTTTGCGAAAAAATTCATAAGATTATTCTTATGAAAGTTTATACGGTTAGACATATCTTAGGAAAAAGTTAAGTCCATCATAAGTCAAACTTAGTGGCAAAAACCAAAGCAATTATAGAAATATCCTATACTAAGATTTCTTAAATTATTACAACATAGAGGTACACAACGCTAAAACCATTTAAAAGGATTTAAGTACATGTAGTACTTATATGTGGAAAACGATAAGACATGTTCAAATCATAATAATGATAATTCCAGGCACGTAGCATCGTTTTTGAAAGTGAGGGGGAACCTCATCCAAAACATCTTGACAAGAAAAAAAAAGAAGAAAATTCTCGTATCCCGAAATCTTGAAAATCTTAATCCGTAGTGTGTGTGGTGTGGGGGGGGGGGGGGGGGGGGGGGGGAGGTACGTAGTATTCCTTTATCTTCATTATCACTCTTGATTGCCTGAATTCTTGTGTGTAAAAAACATTTTTTAATTGATGCAACAGTTAACTAATACATCTTAATTAATTAACATGTTAATTAATACATAATTGTACATTAACTTTTTTAAAACTGACTTATATATGTATTTGATACGATTACATTGATTACTTCCTGATTCTCTAGGCATAGTCCCATATTATCCTTCAAATTCTTAAATAGAACACGCCAATAAACGTTCCCCAAACCACTGAGTGTTTTTATTATTGAAAATTTACATCATTTATTGTAAATACCCAGTAAGATGTGTCAAACGGAAATCGTTAGAAATCAAACATTATCTAAAGATAATCGAAAAAGAAAGGACATCATTTAATTCATAACAGAAAGAAACCATTAAAAGATAAAAGATGAAATGTTGGTCATTGTAGCTAAATCTTGCATCTAAAAGTCTCTCTCTCTCTCTCTCTCTCTCTCTCTCTCTCTCTCTTTAAAAACGCGGGGGAAGGGGTGTCATACCCCTCCTATCCCCATCTAAATTTACGGTCTAGTTAATACGTGTTATCACGTTCCCTTGTATTATTCTTATAATCTGACCTTATATACTTATTATTAGAATATCTTCTTGATGCACCCGGCCATAATGTTTTTGTGAATCGGAGATACATGTATAGTCATTTTTTGTCACTCATCATTTATTTCAATCGTAGTAATTTATCTTGTACTTGTGAATTTGTATTCATCATTCATTGATGAAAATTAACAACACATCAATAGGATGAATTATGAAATAATTTGGCATTGACAGTAACATTGCTGTGTCGCAGTGTGAGTCGACAATATACGTGATGAATAGATTGTATCTGGACCGTCAGAGAAAAGATAACGGGGACGCGCTTACCATTTCAAGTTGCTTTGCGTGAAGCCCCCTTGTCTGTCTGTCTGTCTGTTCTCTCTCTCTCTCTCTCTCTCTCTCTCTCTCTCTCTCTCTCTCTCTCTCTCTCTCTCGTTTTGTATTGCATATCATTATCCTTATCTTTTTGCCACCATACTACAAACTTGGACATGGACATGGCCATTCTGAAATTATATTGAAAGTGACCATGCAAGTTATTGTACAGCAACTTTTAATTGTATTTTAAAGTGAATCGCCAAGAGCAATGGGGAAGAAACACATGTAAAGTTTTAAATATCTAGTACTGTAGTATTTTGAAGATCATTCATTTCAAGTTAATTAAGCTTAAATATAATTAGTAATGCTTAAATGGTTGTTTTAAATGATACAAACTGTTTGAAATAGTGTAATGTACTATCCAGACACTAGGTTGTCAGATCAATTTATACTTTGCCGGATTCATTGGAGTCTGAGTCATCTGTTTCATATTTATATATTTTAGTAGAAAAAGACGCTAATGGTAACATAACAACAAATCTTTATGATAAACGTGATGACGTCAATTATTCTATCGTCAACTTTCCTTACTTATGTAGCAATATACCTTTATCACCTGTATATGGAGATTTTTTTTGAAACATTTTATTGAACTTCTTATATATACATATATATGGTATTAAAAATAAATATATAACATAATAAATATATAACATAATATTTTGCAAAAGAGTTATATACGAGAGATAGAAAGAAAAAGCATATGGAGTTTTTGTCTCTCATTTGATTCGATAGCAAGGGCATGCTCTACGTATGAACAATTTCTAAAACGAGGCAAGCTACTGACAAACAATTTGATAAAACAAGATTATCAATAGTTTCAATTAAAGTAACCATTTCGTATGTTTTATGGTCGATACAACGACCTTGTCAACAAATACTTCCACTAGGTCGAATGCTGACTGACATTTTTCATACCTATTGGTAGACGATTATTAATCACCGAACTGTCTACGGATTTTTCCGATTACGACAAAGAGCACACGGCGGGTGTGACCGGTCAGCAGTGGATGCTCACTCCCCCATGGCACTTGATCCTACCTCTAATTGTTGTAGAGGTTCTTGTTTGCTCTGCTCCTGTTTTGTATTTCTTCCTTTGGACATTTTATTTTGAACACCGTTATTACCATATCTCACCTACTTACCAATTTTACTTTCTTATCTTAACGTCATACGTCTAAAAATGATGTACGAAAAGTATATGAATCGTGAAATATTTCATATTTACTTATGAACTTATCTTCGAGTCATTTCAAAAAACATATTTTTGATATTATAAGCTTGCTTATGTTGCATTGCAGAATTCAAACAATCGCAAATTGCATTTCTTTTTTAATTAATTGCATGGTTATTTTGTGAAAATAGTAGCGCTTTCTTATCGTTTAAGCAGAATATAAAGGATGTGATAAAACGTCTAAAGGTTAATGCAAATTGTCATCTCACGGCTAACACAACGACCTCTCTAGGCTAACACTTCGTCCTCTAAAGTTAACACAACGTTCTCTAATGGCTAACACACCGTCCTCTTTAGGCTAACACAACGTCCTCTCAAGGCTAACACACCGTCCTCTCAAGGCTAACAAACCGTCCTCTCAAGGTTAACACACCGTCCTCTGAAGTATAGTGAAAATACTATGTTTTGATTTAGAAGATATGGCAAAATGCAACCCCCACTCCTGTTACTGGTGGTATATCTTATAATTGTTCAAAATCTCGCATAAATATCTCTACTGGAAAGTATGGTCCTCGGAGGAAGGTGGGGTGTCATAGTCCTCGAATGGTCGGTAATGCATGAAGGGGTGTGTTAAAGTGTGTGATCGTGTGTAACGGTATATCAAAGTGTGTGATTGTGTGTAATGGTGTCTGTGTTAAAGTGTGTGATTTTGTGTAAGAGTATGTGTGTCAACGTCCCTGATTGCGAGTAGCGGTATATGTTTTGAAGTGTGTGATTGCGTACAATGGTATATGTACTAAAGTATGTGATTTTGTGTAAGGGTATATATATTAAAGTGTGTGATTGTGTGTAATGGTATATGTACTTAAGTGTGTGATTTTGTGTAAGGGTATATATGTTACAGTGTGTGATTGTGTGTAATGGTATATGTACTAAAGTGTGTGATTTTGTGTAAGGGTATATATGTTACAGTGTGTGATTGTGTGTAATGGTTTATGTACTAAAGTGTGTGATTTTGTGTAAGGGTATATATGTTACAGTGTGTGATTGTGTGTAATGGTATATGTACTAAAGTGTGTGATTTTGTGTAAGGGTATATATGTTACAGTGTGTGATTGTGTGTAATGGTATAATAATGTACTATAGTGTGTGATTTTGTGTAAGGGTATATATGTTACAGTGTGATTGTGTGTAATGGTATATGTACTAAAGTGTGTGATTTTGTGTAAGGGTATATATGTTACAGTGTGTGATTGTGTGTAATGGTGTATGTGTTAAAGTGTGTGATTTTGTGTAAGGGTATATATGTTACAGTCTGTGATTGCGTGAAACGGTATATGCATTAAAACGTGTGATTTTGTGTAAGGGCATTGTGCTAAAGTGCATGATTTTGTGAAATAGTATATGTGTTAAAGTGTGTAATTGCATATAAAGGTATACGTGTTAAAGTGTGTGATTGCATGTAATGGTGCATGTGTTAAAGTGTGTGATTGCGTGTAGCTGTTATGTGTTATAGTGTGTGATTTTGTGTAATGGTATATGTGTTAAAGTACCTGATTGCGTGTAACGGTATATGTGTTAAAGTGTGTGTTTGCATGTAACGGTATATGCGTTAAAGTATGTGATTGCGTGTAGCAGTGTATGTGTTAAAGTGTGTGATTGCGTGTAATGGTATTTGTGTTAAAGTGTTTGATTGCAAGTAACTGTATATGTGTTAAAGTGTGTGATTGCATGTCATGGTATATGTGTTAATGTGTGTGATTGCAAGTAGCTGTATATGTGTTAATGTGTGTGATTGTGTGTAACAGTAGATGAGATGTAAGTGTGTGATTACGTGTAACAGTTATGCGTTGAAGTGGGTGATTGCGTCTGACGGTATATGTGTTAAATTGTGTGATAATAGGTGACAGTATATGTGTTAAAATGTGTGATTGTGTGTAACGGTATATGTGTTAATGTGTTAACGTTAATGAACGCGTTAAAGTGGGTGATGGTATATGCGGTTAAAGTGCATGATTGCAGAGTAACAGTATAAACGTAAGTTTCTCATTCCGTGTAATCTTATAATTGTTAATGAGCGTGACTGCGAGGTAACATTATTCACGTGTAGTATATACAATTGCGGTAACAGTACATCTATCAAAGTGTGTGATTGCCGGAAGAAGATATTAAGGTTTGTATTTTTTATAGTGAGATCTATATAACAGAATTTATGTCATATCATGTTACAACTATCGAACCAATCATAAGCTTAGGACAGATAAGATATCAAAATAACAGTTTTTATAATAATACTCAGAATTAAACCTATAAGTTTATCTTGTATACAAAGTTACAGCATCATATTCTACTTTTTGTACTAAATATTACAGTACTGTCTTACTAAGAAAAAATACAAAACTATAGAGAAATATCATATTTATTGAGTTCTATCTACAGCTTGCTAAAACTCACCAACAATCATTTGTATATAAGGCCACACCAATATAATTTCTTGTTCGTCGGACCCTGCACGCTCCTATTTAAATAAAACTATACAAATAACATAATCATTAATTTCCTGCACCCAGCAAATTCTGCACTGTTTTCTGTTCTATTTCCGCTCTATTTTTTGCATTATAAATAGTTTTAATTTATTAATCAGAAACAAGTAGAAAAAATATAACCGTCCGCACAAATCTATTTATGTACCGCCTAAAAATTTTGGCTACAAGAAATAATCAATTTATTATTTAATCTCTTTCCCGCTTGTACCCTTTTTTCACTGGAAGTCCGACGAACAAAACATTTTATTGGTGTGGCCTAAGTATTATGTATTTCATGTTAAGCGTAAATACAAAGAAAAGAAATCAGTACACTTAAACTTGGTCACAATATTCCTCCACTTAAACTTGGTCACAGTATTCCTCCAAAGCTATTTACATAAACATGAGTTTTCTATCTACCTGATCAATATAGCTCAGTTTTGCATGAGATAGAAATGTGCTAAATCCACCATTAATGTACATAAAGGTATATTTTTACAAAACATAAACCCAGTACAAAGAGTGGCATCAGAGGATTAACCACATGGCCTACATAACATTTGCCTTACACCACTATCCCATGATGTAACTTGTCATAACATTGTAAGTATACAGGTCTTAGAGGATTTAACACATAATTCAGCCGTACATTTACAATATATTGACATACAAATTAAAGTCAACTACTTTAAAAAATGTTCATTGTTGCCATTCAAACAATAATAAACAGCATTAAGGTATGGTCAAATTTGAATGCGGGATCTCCCTCCTCCCTAATCCCAAATTACACTTATCATGGCATTTTGTAATAATATATTAACTGATACTCAATAAACTCTCCTACAAAAAAATGTCAGGGATCAACAACATAAAATACAGATATCTCTAGAAAACATTAGTAGAAGGGGGATAACTTTCTTTCATTTCAAATTGAAGAATACAAATTGGAGTTATCCCCCTTTGGATGCATTGTTTAATCAAATTCTTGTGTGCAAATCAAAACTGAAAAAAAATAATCATCACACATTAGTCACAATTCTAAGGGACATCTCTGTCCCAGCACTAAAGTACACCAGAGATTTATAAGTGATCTCAGGAGCTTATTATGTAAAACACACATATAGTACAACTGTCAAATGGCAACTTAATATTAAAGTACTACTTAATAGAATTAATAAAAAGGATAAATAACATATTACTGTTGAGTCCATGTACACACAAACGGAGTCCATTGATGACGCGTTATTTATGTAGAGTTCACGTACACAGAAACAGAGTCCATTGATGACGCGTTATTTATGTTGATTTCACATACACAAACGGAGTCCATTGATGACGCGTTATTTATGTTGATTTCACATACACAAACGGAGTCCATTGATGATGCGTTATTTATGTAGAGTTCATGTACACATAAACAGAGTCCATTGATGACGCTTTATTTATGTAGAGTTCACATACACAAACGGAGTCCATTGATGACATGTTATTTATGTAGAGTTTACGTACACACAAACAGAGTCCATTGATGATGCATTATTTACGTAGAGTTCACATACACACAAACAGAGTCCATTATTGACACGTTATTTATGTAGAGTTCACATACACACAAACAGAGTCCATTATTGACACATTATTTATGTAGAGTTCACATACACAGAAACAGAGTCCATTATTGACACGTTATTTATGTTGAGTTCACATACACACAAACAGAGTCCATTGATGACACGTTATTTATGTTTATGTTCACGTATGTTCAAAATGCATTTATTCCTGAAGATTATGATTTTGACAAATTTTATTTTAATGATTTTTAAAGATATTTCCCTATATATTCCTATGTAAAAGTTTGTACCCCCCCCCCCCAATTGTGGCCCCAACCCACCCCCAGTATCATGATTTGAAAAAACTTGAATCCTCCATACCTGAGGACACTTCCACACAAGTTGCAGCTTTTCTGCCCGATTGGTTTCTGAGAAAAAGATTTTTCTCTATATATTCTGATGTGAAAATTTGACCACCCCCCCCCCCCCCCCCCACTGTGGCCCCACCCTACCCCTGGGGATCATAATTTTATCAAATTTGAATCTACCCAACCAAGAATGCTTTCATACAGGTTTCAGTTTTTCTGGCCAATCGGTTTCTAAGAAGAAGATTTTTAAAGATTTTTCTCTATATATTCCTATGTAAAAATTTGACCCCCCACTGTGGCCCCACCCTACCACTGGGGATCATGCTTTGAACAAACTTGAATCTACACTACCTGAGGATGCTTCCACACAAGTTTCTGCTTTCCTGGCCAAATGGTTTTTGAGAAGAAGATTTTTGAAAATATCAACTTTGGTTGAAATCGGCCCAGTGGTTCTGGAGAAGAAGTCGAAAATGTAAAAAGTTTACGGCTAGACAGACAGACAGATGGACGCCGGACAAAAAGTGATCAGAAAAGCTCACTTGAGCTTTCAGCTCAGGTGAGCTAAAATGTTCATCATATTTCATGAAGGTGTCTGCCTAACCAATGTCTGCTCTCTGTCTTCCTATTCAAGGAAGGTGTCCTCTTTTCTGCCCTCAAAGTCTGGTAAATTGGCTCACCTACAGTAAACAGAATGGACTGTTTAATGATTCAGTTAATGATCAACACCAACATGATATTACTCAGATGACGAAATGTCTAGCAGAAAAAACATCAATTTTCAACTTGATAAATATCATTTACAGTTTTGATTTTTGAGTTATTATAGATTTCATACGGATATCTGTTTTATGATAGTCCAGATTTAGCAAAGTAAAACTTTATAACATTTGGTTTCACACTCATCAACAGACAGCCATGTTTGGATGATCACACGGTCCAGTAGTCCGAAGGTTCATTAGACCGAAGGCCCACTTGTCCGAAGGTTCATTAGTCCGAAGACCCAGTGGTTCGAAGGTTCATTAGTCCGAAGGCCAACTAGTCCGAAGGTTTATTAGTTCGGTTGCATCACATGTGATTAGTTTGAGAAATCTTTTCGGAATTATTTCCATGCAGCAATTTTTCACGCAAGAATTCGTCCTAAGCAAATGCAAAAAAGTACCTAAATGATTCAATTTTAACCAGTTGATATTTTTAATACCAAAAATTTAAGAGTCTCAAAGTACATGTAGAACAACGTTTTAACCCCCTTTGGAATCTGTATTTTCTACTTTAAGATAAACAAACTCCCATGTTACTACTAAAATACAATGTATATTTTCCCCTTCTAAACATTTGTACATTTTTTTTATTATTTCGTTTTTCACTTTCTTTAAATTTTCTTTTTTTAGTTATTTATTTATTCGACTTAGGTTCATGTAGATTCTTTAGAATTCGTTTTGTTTCCATGTTGTATATTGTCTACCACTTTTACTCTAAAGGGGGGAAATAAATTTTGCTTTGTCCGTTCGTTCGTCTGCGTGTCGTTCTGTTTGTGCATTTCCGGTTATCATAAATTAAATATTTTACAACGAACTTTTAAATAAAAAAAATCCCGACCCCTACTTAATTTTTATTTCTAACCGATTGATAAAGCACTATAACTCCCTACCCTCTTCTTTTGCGGGAGATAAATAAACGTTCACAACAAGTGGCAGACACAAACGCATTGAATAAGTCCATTAGGTTTTGTTTCAATATGATTTTGTTTCGCACTTAATAGGTACTTAGGCGTGTAAAACGTTCCATCATTTAACTTTTTGTTACTTCTATTCAAAATCTTATTCCTAAATATACAATTTTTATTCGATAAAACATGATTTCTATTTGATAAGTTGATGTTTTTATGCAAAAATTTACTCATACTCAAAAAATTATTATTCTAATTCCAAAAGATATTATTCTTAATCATTTTTTATTGCAACTCTCCAACACATCAGTATATATCCTAAAATATTTTACGTGCTTACAAATAGATCACGAAATAAACGTAGAAGAGTTTCTAATTTTGTTTTGAGAGAGAGAGAGAGGGAGAGAGTGAAACTGTTTAATATTTTTTAAACCTTATTTCAAAATAGGAGGCGCCTTTTCGATGACTCCATCTTTGTTATCCGCAAATTGCATCACTCTTATTCTTTAGTTATATGATTTATAAGCAATTATGTAACTTGTTATTCCTATTCGAAAAAACTCCACTTCGAAAACATATCATTCCTATTCTGGAAATAACGTTCACAAGAACAAAAGTCAAATTGGAGAGGCAGAAATCTATATACCAGAAAAAGGTATTATACATACAGGTATAGGAAAATAACGAACATAATCTTACAGATCTTTATAGAGATAAGAGTTCATATTACACATGTAGTACTCTCTTTTCGTAGTATTTTATGTTCTTAACCTCCAAGAACCTGTTAAGTGAAAAATGATTAATCAAACCTGGCCCTTTTAGTTACGTTAACCTCCACAACATTTACTACATCGAGTTTCGGACTAATGAACCTTCGGACTAATGAACCTTCGAACTACTGGGCCTTCGGACTAATGAACCTTCGGGCTACTGGGCAGACCCCATCACAAAGTGTGAAATAAACAGGAGTCAGTATTACAGTCCATGTGAATTATACACAGGTCAATTTCAGCTGCAGATGTTGAACAAAGTGACAAACAACATGTGTGGTTTTGAGAGCAGACTAGATTTGTACAGAAACATTTACAACCTGTCAATATCCAAGCTATCTCCATTATACGGCTGATGTTGAGCTGAACATGGCGTTCTCATCAGTACACGGTCTGTGTTTATCAACAACATGGCATTAATTAACTGTTAATTGATAAATATGATACAGTGTATTAATATGGTAGCACTAAATATTCAACAACAAAAGTTTTTAACTTCTTATTTCTGCACATGCTTTTAATTAAATTATTATTATATCTGCACATGCTTTTAATTACATGTAATTCAATTACATGTAATAAAATAATTAATTACAAATACATGTCACTATATATATTTAACTTAATACAGTAACATTTAAATGAATAATAATTGACAAACAATCACTTAGATAAACATGTCTTACATGTATCTTATTGACTGATAATTAACACGGACTGTGTGTCTTAGTTATCTATATCTAATTAATGTGAATGATAATGACTCAGACTTACCTGTCAGAGCGTCCTGTCTGGTGATATACCTGTATATAACCACCGTGTTGTTGTACCGTGATCCGACCCAGAGACGGTGAGTGTTGGCATCATAACTCAGGCTCCGTGGTGTGATTATCCCTGATGGTCTTATCAGTAGATGTGACAGGAACTGACCGTCCTTATTTAACATCTGTACTGTGTGGGTTGCACCATCACACACCAGGATGTGTGACAGCGCGTCAGTACAGATTCCACATGGCTCTAGTCCTGATCCTGATGGATGTCCTGTGTAGGAGAAACGATGTCTTCCTCCATGCTCTGTCACCACTACAGCACCAGACACATAGTTATAGTCAGACACCACGACATCCCCATTGTTGTTCTCTGTTATATAGTTAGGATCACTATACAGTCCCAGTCCTGTGTTGTCATGTTCTATGGTTTGTGTCAGTTGTCCCCTCTGGTTGTACCGGGTTACCTTGCCTGTCCTTGTTTTCTCTCTATACATCCCGACCAGTAGATCCCCAGTGGACGGGGACCAGTACACACACTGTGGTTCCCATGTACTCTCTATAAATGTGGTGGTTGTTTTCATATCCTTTGACAGTTTGTTGATGTTATAATTCCTATCTATATAAATCAGTTCACTCTCACTGTTCACTGTGTGTAATCCTCCACATAAACCACTCCATGAATCCTCCACACGATGTAGAGTGTCACCTGTTGTGTCTGTCAAGATGAGATTGTTTTCATCATCACTGACCCAGACCCGGTCTGATGTCACACAGGAAATGTGTAAACAACCATCAACACCTGTCACTGCGAGAGAGTCAAGTAACTCGGGGGGAGACATCAGTTTCAGCAGACACTGGTTTCCTTGCTGTGGTTTTTCTGTGTCTGTGGTTGGGATTTCACTCAGTGACTCCATCACATCAGCAGTGGCTGGATTCAGATCTACAAACATCAGACACAAACAGTCAGATGGAACAGATTGATTACAAACATCACATCTTGCATAATGATTGTTACAGCAATGTTTGTCTGTTATAATGTATCAATATAGAACCATTATCAATTGATAATAAACATATACATGTATTTAATTAATTAGTTAATTAATTTATATATTTATAAATGAAAGACATATACATATATCTGATGAGTCAATTATTTACAGACAAGTAATGTATCTGTATCTCAATTAAAGCGTGTGATGTTGACTGTCTATAAACAAATATGTACTTACATTTTATTGACAAATGATAAAGATCACATCCTGTATATGTCTGACTTGTAACTACATATTATATAATTTACAATGATAATGACTCAGACTTACCTGTCAGAGCGTCCTGTCTGGTGATATACCTGTATATAACCACCGTGTTGTTGTACCGTGATCCGACCCAGAGACGGTGAGTGTTGACATCATAACTCAGGCTCCGTGGTGTGAATATCCCTGATGGTCTTATCAGTAGATGTGACAGGAACTGACCGTCCTTGTTTAACATCTGTACTGTTTTGGTTATCCAATCACACACAAGGATGTGTGACAGCGCGTCAGTACAGATTCCACGTGGCAGTAGTACTGATCCTGATGGATGTCCTGTGTAGGAGAAACGATGTCTTCCTCCACGCTCTGTCACCACTACATCACTCAATGAGTCAGACACCACGACATCCCCATTGTTGTTCTCTGTTATATAGTTAGGTTCTCTATACAGTCCCAGTCCTGTGTTGTCATGTTCTATGGTTTGTGTCAGTTGTCCGCTCTGGTTGTACCGGGTTACCTTGCCTGTCCCTGTATCATAGTTATATATCCCGACCAGTAGATCCCCAGTGGACGGGGACCAGTACACACACTGTGGTCTCCATGTAGAGACTGTACTCTCTATAAATGTGGTGGTTGTTTTCATATCCTTTGACAGTTTGTTGATGTTATAATTCCTATCTATATAAATCAGTTCACTCTCACTGTTCACTGTGTGTAATCCTCTATAATAACCACTACATGAATCCTCCACACGATGTAGAGGGACACCTGTTGTGTCTGTCAAGATGAGATTGTTCCAATCACTGACCCAGACCCGGTCTGATGTCACACAGGAAATGTGTAAACAACCACCAACACCTGTCACTGTGAGAGATTGATGGAACTCAGCACCAGACGTCAGTTTCAGCAGACACTGGTTTCCTACGCGTCGGTTTCCTCTCTCTGTGATTTGGATACTCAGTGACTCCATCACATCCTCCTTGTTGAGTGACTCAGTCATGGAGAGCTGGCTGGTGTGGAGTGTAAGATGTATCTGGGGGAGGGCTGTCTTTATGGAGGAGAGGAATTGTAGTGCACTGAATGTGAATGCTGGCTGTACATATCTGTGTTCATATCTCTGTAGGCTGACAATATGTCCAATCATTTCTAACTTCTGTTTTTTACATCTGTGTTTGAAATCAAAGTCACAAAACACATTGTACATGAAATCTTTTTTCACTTTGTTTATGAGATTCTTCAGTTTCTGGGCCTTTGTTAACATCTCTGATTGATAGAGGGAGAATTCTGTTCGACAGGTTTTGAAATCAGCTTTGATTCGTGGCAGGAGAACAGGTCTGTAAAAGAGAGCCTCACTTCTGATGGTGTGAATGGTTCCTCTGTGTTGTTGTTGCTTTGTTTTATAGGGTATTCCAACATCTAGTTGTCTGTGATTTCTATGCTTTCTGCAGTGGTAACAGACAGGGAGTTCACAAGGTTCACAGTACTTTATGTAAACATGGCTAGGATGTCTCACACAGATCTCTTGTGTTGGGATGTAGTTGATTTTATCACGGTGTGACACAACATCATGGTCTATTGTTTTGAGGTCTTTTACATGGTTCTCTTTACACTGTGGACACAGATCACATGGACAGGATACACAATAGTACTCTGTGTCCCCCGGACACTTAGAACACTGATGTACTCTATATGGGGAGCTTGCTCTGTCCATGATGTCGGGGGTCTAGGTCACAACCTGTTCAATGAAAATAAAGAGTTTTAGAATTATTATTGTTTTATAAATTCAATGTCAAATTTTATAAGGCATATTTTATTTTAAAACATGTTTTTTTAAAGGAATAATATATTTTCCCTACTTAGATATTTGACAATCCATCATTCTGGTTCTGATTATAGAGATACTGGACCAGTAGAAAAATACAACAAAAGATTGCTGAGAGAAAAAGAGAGAGAGAGAAAGAGAGAAAGAGATATAGGATAGAAAGAGAGCAAAAGAGAGAGGGAGAGAAAGAGTGTGTGTACATAATGGAGAAAGTGTACTATATATGACTAGCTAGCAGAGAAAGTCAGAGAAAAAAAAGTAAAATAAGATGTAGAGTACACATCTCAATTTAATTCAATTCAATTCTGGGACGGACTTAACATTTACTGTCTCAATTTCAGACTAAACATGTGCTCCTGCTCTTTATATTTCTTTCTTTCTCTCAATCTCTGTTTCTCATAATATTAATGCTAAACATGTACTCCTGATATCTCTCTCTCTCTCTCTCTCTCTCTCTCTCTCTCTCTCTCTCTCTCACGTACAATTACTCTCTAGATCTTATTCCTCCTTTCTCTCAGACTTTTTTCTAACAAATGCATTTTCTCTCTCCTTGATTTTCTCTTCTAAATATGTATTTTTGCTTTCTCTTTCTCTCTATTTCTGTCTTTCAGACAAACTCCATTAAACATGTACATGTACTAAATATATCTTACTCCTTCTCCCAAAGATGTAAACTCTCTCTCTCTCTTTCTCTCTCTCTCTCTCTGACATACTCTGTAAAACATGTGCATCTAACTATTTCTCTCAGACATGTAATCTCTCTCTCTCTCTCTCTTTGCTAAACATGTACTCTCTCTCTCACTCTCTCTTTGTTAAACATGTACTCTCTCTCTCTCTCTCTGCTAAACATGTACTCACTCTCTCTCTCTCTTTCTTTGCTATACATGTACTCACTCACTCTCATTCTCTCTCTCTCTCTTTCTCACTCTCTTTGCTAAACATGTATTCACTCTCTCTCTCACTGTTTCTCACTCTCTCTTTGCTAAACATGTACTCTCACTATCTCTCTTTCCTAAACATGTACTCACTCTCTCTCTCTCTCTCTCTCTCTCTCTGCTAAACATGTACTCACTCTCTCTCTTTCTCACTCTCTCTTTGCTAAACATGCACTCACTCTCTCTCTCTCACTCTATCTCTCTGCTAAACATGTACTCACTCTCTCTCTCACTCTGTTTCTCACTCTCTCTTTGCTAAACATGTACTCTCACTATCTCTCTCTTTCCTAAACATGTACTCACTCTCTCTCTCTCTTTCTCACTCTCTCTTTGCTAAACATGTACCCATTCTCTCTCTCTCTCTCACTCACTCTCTCTGCTAAACATGTACTCACTCTCTCTCTTTCTCACTCTCTCTTTGCTAAACATGTACTCACTCACTCTCACTCACTCTTTCTCTCTTTCTCACTGTCTTTGCTAAACATGTATTAACTCTCCCTCTCACTCTGATTCTCACTCTCTCATTGCTAAACATGTACTCACTCACTCTCTCTCTCACTCTCTCTTTGCTAAACATGTACTTTCTCTCTCTCTTTCTCTCTCTCTGCTGAACATGTACTCTCTCTCTTTCTCTCTCTCTGCTGAACATGTACTCACTTTCTCTCTCTCTCACTCTCTCTTTGCTAAACATGTACTCACTCTCTCTCTCTCATTCTCCACTCTCTCTCAATCTCTCTTTGCTAAACATGTACTCACTCACTCACTCTCTCTCTCTCTCTCTTTGCTAAACATGTACTCCTGATCTCTCTCTCTCTCTCTCTCTCTCTCTCTCTCTCTCTCTCTCTCTCACGTACAATTACTCTCTAGATCTTATTCCTCCTTTCTCTCAGACTTTTTTCTAACAAATGCATTTTCTCTATCTCCTTGATTTTCTCTTCTAAATATGTATTTTTGCTCTCTCTTTCTCTCTATTTCTGTCTTTCAGACAAACTCCATTAAACATGTACATGTACTAAATATATCTTACTCCTTCTCCCAAAGATGTAATCTCTCTCTCTCTCTCTCTCTCTCTCTCTCTCTCTCTCTCTCTCTCTCTCTCTCTCTCTGACATACTCTGTAAAACATGTGCATCTAACTATTTCTCTCAGACATGTAATCTCTCTCTCTCTCTCTCTCTCTCTCTTTGCTAAACATGTACTCTCTCTCTCTCTCTCTTTCTTTGCTAAACATGTACTCACTCACTCTCACTCTCTCTCTCTCTTCCTCACTCTCTTTGCTAAAAATGTTTTTCACCCTCTCTCTCACTGTTTCTCACTCTCTCTTTGCTAAACATGTACTCTCACTATCTCTCTTTCCTAAACATGTACTCACACACTCTCACTCTCTCTCTCTCTCTCTCTTCCTCACTGTCTTTGCTAAACATGTATTCACTCTCTCTCTCACTCTGTTTCTCACTCTCTCATTGCTAAACATGTACTCACTCACTCTCTCTCTCACTCTTTGCTAAACATGTACTCACTCTCTCTCTCACTCTGTTTCTCACTCTCTCTTTGCTAAACATGTACTCACTCTCTCTTTCACTCTGTTTCTCACTCTCTCTTTGCTAAACATGTACTCTCACTATCTCTCTCTCATTGCTAAACATGTACTCACTCATTCTCACTCTCTCTCTCTCTCTCTCTTCCTCACTGTCTTTGCTAAACATGTATTCACTCTCTCTCTCACTCTGTTTCTCACTCTCTCATTGCTAAACATGTACTCACTCACTCTCTCTCTCACTCTTTGCTAAACATGTACTTTCTCTCTCTCTTTCACTCTCTCTGCTGAACATGTACTCTCTCTCTCTCTTTCTCTCTCTCTGCTGAACAAGTACTCACTTTCTCTCTCTCTCTCTTTGCTAAACATGTACTCACTCTCTCTCTCTCTCTCTCTCATTCTCCACTCTCTCTCAATCTCTCTTTGCTAAACATGTACTCACTCACTGTCTCTCTCTCTCTCTCTCTCTTTGCTAAACATGTACTCACTCTCTCTCTCACTCTCTCTTTGCTAAACATCTACTCTCTCTCTCTCTCTCACTCTCTCTCTCTCTTACACATTCTCTCTAAAACTCTTTCTCTCACTCTCTCTTTGCTAAACATGTATTCTCTCCCCTCTCTCTCTCTCTCTCTGCTAAACATGTACTCACTCTCTCTCTTTCTCACTTTCTCTTTGCTAAACATGTACTCTCACTATCTCTCTCTCTTTCCTAAACATGTACTCTCTCTCTCTCTTTCTCACTCTCTCTTTGCTAAACATGTATCCACTCTCTCTCTCTCTCTCACTCTCTCTGCTAAACATGTACTCACTCTCTCTCTTTCTCACTCTCTCTTTGCTAAACATGTACTCTCTCCCCTCTCTCTCTCTCTCTCTCTCTCTCTCTCTCTCTCTCTGCTAAATATGTACTCACTCTCTCTCTCTCACTCTCTCTCTCTCAGTCTCTCTCTCACTCTTTGTTAAACATGTACTCACACTCTCTCTCTCTCACTCTCTCTTTACTAAACATGTACTCACTCTCTCTCATTCTCTCTTTACTAAACATGTACTCTCACTATCTCTCTCTCTTTCCTAAACATGTACTCTCTCTCTCTCTTTCTCACTCTCTCTGCTAAACATGTACCCACTCTCTCTCTCTCTCTCACTCTCTCTGCTAAACATGTACTCACTCTCTCTCTTTCTCACTCTCTCTTTGCTAAACATGTACTCTCTCCTCTCTCTCTCTCTCTCTCTCTCTCTCTCTGCTAAATATGTACTCACTCTCTCTCTCACTCTCTCTCTCACTCTTTGTTAAACATGTACTCACACTCTCTCTCTCTCACTCTCTCTTTACTAAACATGTACTCTCTCCTCTCTATCTCTCTCTCTCTGCTAAATATGTACTCACTCTCTCTCTCACTCTCTCTCTCACTCTCTCTCTCACTCTTTGTTAAACATGTACTCACACTCTCTCTCTCACTCTCTCTTTACTAAACATGTACTCACTCTCTCTCTCACACTCTCTCTCACTCTTTGTTAAACATGTACTCACTCTCTCTCTCTTTACTAAACATGTACTCTCTCCTCTCTCTCTCTCTCTCTCTGCTAAATATGTACTAACTCTCTCTCTCTCTCTCTCACTCTCTCTCACTCTTTGTTAAACATGTACTCACTCTCTCTATCTCTCACTCTCTCTTTACTAAACGTGTACTCTCTCTCTCTCTCTCATTCTCTCTTTGCTATACATGTACTCTCACCCTCCCTCTATCTCTCTCTCACTCTCTCTCTCACTCTCACTCTCTCTTTACTAAACATGTACTCTCTCCTCTCTCTCTCTCTCTCTCTGCTAAATATGTACTCACTCTCTCTCTCATTCTCTCTCACTCTTTGTTAAACATGTACTCACTCTCTCTCTCTCTCACTCTCTCTTTACTAAACATGTACTCTCTCTCTCTCTCATTCTCTCTTTGCTATACATGTACTCTCACCCTCCCTCTATCTCTCTCTCACTCTCTCTCTCACTCTCTCCCTTTGCTAAACGTACTCACTCTCTCTCTCTCCCTCTCTCTTTTCTTATGTAATCTTGCTTTCTATTTTCTCACTTACTGTGCTAAACATATACTCTCTCTCTCTCTCTCTCTCTCTCTCTCTCTCTCTCTCTCTCTCTCTCTCTCTCTCTCTCTCTCTCTCATGTACAATTACTCTCTAGATCTTATTCCTCCTTTCTCTCAGACTTTTTTCTAACAAATGCATCTCCTTGATTTTCTCTTCTAAATATGTATTTTTGCTCTCTCTTTCTCTCTATTTCTGTCTTTCAGACAAACTCCATTAAACATGTACATGTACTAAATATATCTTACTCCTTCTCCCAAAGATGTAATCTCTCTCTCTCTCTCTCTCTCTCTCTCTCTCTCTCTCTGACATACTCTGTAAAACATGTGCATCTAACTATTTCTCTCAGACATTTATCTCTCTCTCTCTCTCTCTTTGCTAAACATGTACTCTCTCTCTCACTCTCTCTTTGTTAAACATGTACTCTCTCTCTCTCTCTCTCTCTCTGCTAAACATGTACTCACTCTCTCTCTCTCTCTCTCTTTCTTTGCTAAACATGTACTCACTCACTCTCAATCTCTCTCTCTCTCTCTTTCTCACTCTCTTTGCAAAACATGTATTCACTCTCTCTCTCTCACTCTGTTTCTCACTCTCTCTTTGCTAAACATGTACTCTCACTATCTCTCTTTCCTAAACATGTACCGTATTTTACGGATGACTCGTCGATGTGGACTACAAGTCAAATTGATCATTTTAAGCCAAAAATTTTAAAAAATCCTTAGATATGTCGATTCGAACGATACGTCGATCTAATCGCTTCAAAATGGCGTAGCAAACTGCAGGTAACATAATCAGTGTATGATGCAAAGGACATCCCCGATATTGCTACCAATTATTATTAATGATTAACATATAAACAATTACGTTTATAATTATGCATGGTATTTTTAAATACCGGTAACATCTATAAAATTGCTTGCATGCAATTCCCGACATCGCGTGTTATACAAGTTGTAACAGTGTAAACTAAACTTACGTTGTCAAAAATATTTAAATCCATGTATTAAAATATTTATCTACTCTGACCACTATTCCTTCCATCAAACAAGTTATCGCCAGTGTATTCGCCATTATGTAACCAGCCACCTGTTGACTCGGCGCGTGGTCAATGTTTGTTTAACAATTTCCGGTGTCAGAAGCATGCACCTGTCTCGTGTCGGACTTCAAAGGGGGATCTCAAGTGCAGGAAGATTAGCAATTATTTTTATTCGATTTTACTTGTTTACTTTGTGTCCAGTTATGCAGTTAAATATTATTGCTTTACTTAGACACTGTTAAAAATAGATCGATCATTTGTACGACTTGATAATGACGATATACGACATACATATGTTTCTTTACAATGTTTATTTAACAACAATCAAAGAATTGGACTATAATTAATTAGTGAAATATAAACACCCGTATAACGGTACGCTTTATATTCACAGAGAGTCAATTCATTTATTCTCTCAAAACCATGAGTGAACACATATAGATCTCAGCCGTAGGGCATGATTAATAACACAATCGGTGTCAGCCTACCGTGAATAAATGCAAAAATACCTAGGATAATTATCAATTAAAAGATGAACACTAATACAACTTACACACATTTAGTAATATGTAATTAAATATCTCTTATAATTAAACATTCCCGATAATTACCGCAATAATTTGTTCCATTCGAATTTGGTTTCAATTTTACTGCGCAATGTTATCTTCCCACTAGTAATATATGGATACCATGTGACGATGTGTTTAAAATTACGGAACGGTAAAACTTTTAATTGATTAAAGACATGGATCATTTTTTTTAATTACTGGTATTATTATGTATACTAATGTTAACAAATGAGTGAAAACGACAATAATTAAAGATGAACAAAGATTTCAACAAGGTAATATCCAATCACACAACCAATTTTAAATGATTAAAACCAAGATTTTTAATGCTATTTTTGGAAAATTTTCCGAATTCGAGCCTTAGACAAGTCGATCTGGACGATAAGTCGGGTGTTCTGCTTCAGAGAAAAAAAATATCGTCGTATTGTCCGAAAAATACGGTACTCACTCTCTCTCTCTCTCACTCTCTCTGCTAAACATGTACCCACTCTCTCTCTCTCTCTCTGCTAAACATGTACTCACTCTCTCTCTTTCTCACTCTCTCTTTGCTAAACATGTACTCTCCTCTCTCTCTCTCTCTGCTAAATATGTACTCACTCTCTCTCTCACTCTCTCTCTCACTCTTTGTTAAACATGTACTCTCTCTCTCTCTCTCTCTCACTCTTTGTTAAACCTGTACTCTCTCTCTCTCACTCTCTCTCACTCTTTGCTAAACATGTACTCTCTCCCCTCTCTCTCTCTCTGCTAAACATGTTCTCACTCTCTCTCTCACTGTTTCTCACTCTCTCTTTGCTAAACATGTACTCTCACTATCTCTCTCTTTCCTAAACATGTACTCTCTCTCTCTCTTTCTCTCTCTCTCTCTGCTAAACATGTACTCTCTCTCTTTCTCACTCTCTCTTTGCTAAACATGTACTCTCTCCTCTCTCTCTCTCTCTCTGCCAAATATGTACTCACTCTCTCTCTCTCTCTCTCTCTCACTCTTTGTTAAACATGTACTCTCTCTCTCTCTCACTCTTTGTTAAACATGTACTCTCTCTCTCACTCTCTCTCTCACTCTTTGCTAAACATGTACTCACTCTCTCTCTATCTCTCACTCACTCTTTACTAAACATGTACTCTCTCCTCTCTCTCTCTCTCTCTCTCTCTGCTAAATATGTACTCACTCTCTCTTTACTAAACATGTACTCACTCTCTCTCTCTCTCACTCTCTCTTTGCTAAACATGTACTCCCTCTCTCTTTCACTCTCTCTCTCTTTGCTATACATGTACTCTCACCCTCCCTCTATCTATCTCTCTCTCTCTCTCTCCCTTTGCTAAACGTACTCACTCTCTCTCTCTCCCTCTCTCTTTTCTAATGTAATCTTGCTTTCTATTTTCTCACTTACTGTGCTAAACATGTACTCTCTCTCTCTCACTCTCTCTCTATCTCTCTCTCTCTCTGATTCACTCAGCTTATAAAAATATAAATGTACAATATTTATCTCTCTCTCTCCTCTCTCTCTCTTCTAACATGTAATCTTGCTTTCTATTTTCTCACTTTCTGTGCTAAACATGTAATCTCTCTCTCTCTCTCTCTCTCTCTCTCTCTCTCTCTCTCTCTCTGATTTACTCAGCTTTATATAAATGTACAATATTTATCTTACTCCTTCTTTCAGATATGTACTCTCTTTCAAATCAATAAATCAATTTTAATCCTCTTATTATCCTCTCTCTCTCTCTCTCTCTCTCTCTCTCTCTCTGCTAAACATGTACTCTCTCTCTCTCTCTCTCTCACTCTCTCTCAGCTAAACATGTACTCACTTTCTCTCTCAATCTCTCTTTGCTAAACATGTACTCACTCCTCTCTCTCTCTCACACTATTTGCTAAACATGTACTCACTCTCTCACTATCTCTCTCTCACTCTCTCTTTGCTAAACAAGTACTCACTCACTCTCTCTCTCTCTTTGCTAAACATGTACTCACTCTCTCTCACTCTCTCTTTGCTAAACATGTACTCTCTCACTCTCTCTCACTTTCTATGATAAACAAATTGCTCTCTATCTCTTCTCTCTTTTCTCTCTCTCCACCAATATCTAATCTTGTTTTTCTTGTTTAATTTTCTCATTCTCTCATTTTCTAAAAAGCACTCTTGCTCTCCTCTCTCTCTCTCTCTCTCTCTCTCTCTCTCTCTCTCTCTCTCTCTCCTATCATGTAATCTTGCTTTCTATCTATTTTCTCACTTTCTGTGGTAAACATGTACTCTCTCTCTCTCTCTCTCTCTCTCTCTCTTTCTCTATCTATCTATCTATCTCTCTGATTTACTCAGCTTTATATAAATGTACAATATTTATCTTACTCCTTCTTTCAGATATGTACTCTCTTTCAAATCACTTTTAAACCTCTTATCATCCTCTCCTCTCTCTCTCTCTCTCTCTCTCTTTCTCTCTCTCTCACACACACACACACACACACACACATACTTTCTTTGCTTTTTCTCTATTGAACATGTACATGTAATATTACTCTTTAGATCTTATTCTCTCTCTTCTCTCTAGGATTTGTTTTGCCAAACAAGTACTTATGTTCTTCTCTCTCCCCTCCTCTTTCTTTCTCTCTCTCTCTCTCACTCTCTCTTTGCTAAACATGTACTCACTCTCTCTCTCTATCTCTCTCTCTCTGATTTACTCCGCTAATAAACATATAAATGTACAATATTTACCTTACTCCTTCTCTCAGAAATGTACTCTCTCTCAAACTCACTTCTAATCCTCTTTCATCCTCTCTCTCTCTCCCTCTCTCTCCCCCCCCCCCCCCCCCCCCCCCCCCCCCCCCCCCCCACACACACACACATCACCATAATGTATAGAAATGAGGGCTGATACAGGATTTGCCTTCTGTCTGATCCTATTGAAACTTTTTTTTCAAATGTGACACATATATTCAGTATGTTCTTATTTACAAGTCACCTATGAAATACAGGTATGTGACTATTTAAAATGTATTTATAAAACATAGATAAAATGCAGTTGTGTCTTTACCTCATGTAGAGAACAGACTGTACTTATTATCAAAATACAATTCACACCTAATAATCAAATGTGTGCAAAATGGGAACCCACCAATGTATACATGTTAATTACCAGCGTATGTCCCATGTTTTGCTATTTTCTTAACCCTGGTTGATTATTTGACTGTCCCCCGGGCAGATAATTGGACAATATCCTAGCCGACATTACCACAAGAATATGTTTCTCCTTGACCATGGACTATTACATACTACAGACTGGTATAACCTATCAGTCAACAGTCAGACACAGGGAACCTGTAAAGAGACCACGGACTATTACATACTACAGACTGGTATAACCTAAGAACTATTACATACTAGTACTCGATGATGTCCCACGCAAGCGCGGGATTTAACAATATATACACATTTTTATCTCATACGTGTGGTGTATACTACCCGTGTGATAAACCTTTGCTTTATCAAACGGGTGATGCTTTATCAAATACTTCCGGTCCGAACTATTTTTGACACAGCCCCTCGCTTCAACGCTTCAGTGACCTATTTTCGAATACTTTCTAGTATTTTCCATATAACTATATCTACTACCAAAAATTGATCTAAAATGGATTTTGTCGAAGATTTAAATTACAAATATAAAGGAAAAAACATTACTGTGAAGTTTATAAAACTACAAATCACGTTAGCTATCAAGGAGTTCATTCTGACGACGCAATGCAAACAGAACGCTTTGGTTGTGTTTCTATACAAGAACTTACCGAAATAATGTCTCCGAAGACTTTTATTTCACCAGCAGTAAGCATCCTAATTCAATATTTTCAACTTCGAATCATTAGGCTAGTGTTCGTATTATAAAACATTAACAACTGTTCCTCGTTCGAGTCAATTCAAACTAACGAGCATTCGCAACTTTGTGTATGTCAACAAACTTGATTATTCAAGTATTCTGATCAGTATTTCCATTTAATTAAGTGATTAAGCTCTAAGAAAAAATATTTACATATAAACAATTATTTCAAGGTTTATTTCAGTGAAACTTTACATTAAAACAGTTATATTTATCTCCGAAATGACGTACTAAATTGTATTGCGCAAGGTCACAATAACCACATTACACAACGTTGCATCATCGTTTAATCTTTGAAAAAAATCAATTCGGGTCATATTAGGGGCTGTCTCAAAAGCTTCATGATATAAATCAAATTGTATGAGATAAATAGAATATCTATAATTGTGTGATTTTATATTTGCTTTATCCAACTCGTTGAAATGGTTATATTCGCTCGGCAAGCCTCGCGAATATATACACCATTTCAACTCGTTGGATAAAGCAAATATAAAATCACACAATATAGATATCCTCTATTTATCTCATACGTGTGGTGTATACTACCCGTGTGATAAACCTTTGCTTTATCAAACGGGTGATGCTATATCAAATACTTCCGGTCCGAACTATTTTTGACACAGCCCCTCGCTTCAATGCTTCAGTGACCTATTTTCGAAGACTTTCTAGTATTTTCCATAAAGCTATATCTACTACCAAAAATTGATTTAAAATGGAGTTTGTCGAAGATTTAAATTACAAATATAAAGGAAAACACATAACTGTGAAGTTTATAAAACTGCAAATCTAGATATATAGCTATCAACGAGTTCATTCTGACGACGAAATGAAAACAGAACGCCTTGGCTGTGTTTCTATACAAGAACTTACCGAAATAATGTCTCCCAAGACTTTTATTTCACCAGCAGTAAGCATCCTTATTCAATATTTTCAACTTAGAATCATTAGGCCAGTGTTCGTATTATAAAACATCAACAACTGTTCCTCGTTCGAGTCAATTCAAACTAACGAGCATTCGCAACTTTGTGTAATATATGTCAACAAACTTGATTATTCAAGTCTTCTGATCAGTATTTCCATTTAATTAAGTGATTAAGCTCTAAGAAAAATTATTTAGAGATAAACTTTTATTTTAAGGTTTATTTCAGTGAAACTTTACATTAAAACAGTTATATTTATCTCCGAAATGACGTACTAAATTGTATTGCGCAAGGTCACACTAACCGCATAACACAACGTTGCATCATCGTTTAATCTTTGAAAAAATCAATTCGGGTCATATTTCGGGTCATATTAGGGGCTATCTCAAAAGCTTCATAATATAAATCAAATTGTATGAGATAAATAGAACATCTATAATTGTGTGATTTTATATTTGCTTTATCCAACTCGTTGAAATGGTTATATTCGCTCGGCAAGCCTCGCGAATATATACACCATTTCAACTCGTTGGATAAAGCAAATATAAAATCACACAATATAGATATCCTCTATATATGATACAATGCTTAATATATTGAAAAATATTTTTTGGTTCATTTTTGTATATATTGTGTCTGATTTTTTTCTTAATTGCTTTCTTAACCTTTTCTTTAAAATTGAAATAAAAACCCAACTGCATGGCTGGATTTTTAGAGGAGCGGGGATGAAAAATTTAAACTGAAATGGATGATATATACATTTATTGTATACCCATCAATTTTCCTCTCTTGATACTGTCAATTTTACAGAGTGTGATCCGATGTTCCGCATCACCACACTGTGGTTTTCCGATTCCGTATTACTTCTCTCTGAAACTGATGACGTAGCACACATAAAATTATAACGTCTGTATTTTAGCCCGTTTTCAAAAGAGCTTCATCTAAAAATAGCTTTGTAATATAAGTAAATGTAATACAATTGATTTTAATAAGATAGTTTTGTAATTAAAACTTATAAATGGACAAGGGTACATAATAAATTTATCATTATAACAGTAACTTGATCAAAAGAGCTGGATCACGTCTCGTTGGATCTGATGATCCACGCCTGGCAACTCGACGTGATCTGGCCCTTTGGATCAAGTTACTGTTATCATATGATAATATATATGTATGTGGCCTTAATTCTTTTTGTTGCAGCTGACTGGGAAAAAAAAACATTTTAATTTTAATTGAAACAAGTGAGTGAATATTTAGTGCGTCGTATCTCTAAATTTTGTTCTTTATGTCAAATTTCACTATGATTTTTATAACTGTTTCAAATAAAAATTTCAGATAAAAGATAAAAGACTTTTTTTGAAAAAATTAATTGGGGAGGGGGGTTCCCCCCCCCCCCCCCCCCCCCAATTCAACTTTCCCATTTTATGTATACATCATTTATTCATATAAACGTAGAACACAATCTGTTCATTGTTTACAAATTAATGTAAAGGGTATATTGTACTATCAATCTTTCCTGGTATAAAAATGTATGAAATTAAAAGACGCTAGTGTATGCTAGTAATGCAACCGTGAAACGATAAGCACGTGCCATTATCATTGTGATGTCATGAAAATGTTCACACAATAATGAACGCAGAGTTTTTGAAATCAGCCGGTCCCACCGGCAAAACCGGTAAATATGCCAGGCATGACTAACCCCCCACCCCCCCCCCCCCCTTTTCCAATTCAATCTCGCCGAGGAAATTATATTAAAAGATCCAAAGGGAATAAATATCCTTTCACTTCAATTACTGCTCAGGCAATGTAACCAAAATATTGCAGAATTCATCACAAGCTAGCGTAAATTTCACATTCCTCGTTTCATTCTCTACCGAAACTTCCGAGGTCAAGCATTGGCAGTTCTACCATGTCAATTTCACTAACCTTGCACATTTCATCCACCGCGCGAACTATGCTAGAGAAAAAAAAAACCCGCTCATGTAACTGTAAATTGTCGAAAAAATACAACGTACACGGCTGCCATTAGGGGAGGCATCCTTCCTCCTCCGATCACTGCAGACGCTGGTAGCGTCACTTCCGCTGTGACGTCATATTCACCCCAAGCACTGAGAGAGTATAGGTGGATCCAACCGTGTTGCGAATAGATCTTGTATACTCTATTGTACAAATATTCTAAATCAAACATGTAAGGATCTGCAACATTTTGATAATTATTTGCAGATTATATATGTACGAAGTTTTGTTTTGTTTATACAAATGATGGAAAGTGGTAAATATATTTTGATATGTAGTATCACACCCCTCTCCCCACTATAAAGGGGGGGGCTGGAAAGAACCTTGATTTTTTACCGGTATATTGATTATTTATTAATTTTTTTTTACAAACTTGTTTCCAACCACCAGTAGCATCAGGTATATAAAGGATTTGGAGAAATTAAGAACCCCTGTGCTTGAAAGTCCACCTGAAATCTATAAATTTCAGGATCCGCCCTTGTAATTGCCGATAAAAGCGTCGGTTTTAGTGTGCAAGTCTAACGAGAGAGAGAGAGAGAGAGAGAGAGAGAGAGAGAGAGAGAGATTGTATACAGAATGATATTGCGTATTTCGTTTGCGAGTATACTTGATTGTAGGTTATAACTTGTAGTATGCACGATATATTTCTATAGCATGCACAATATATTTCTATAGCATGCACATGTATAATAGAAAAATGCTTTTCAATGTTGTGATGTATGCTTTATATAACTTCCTTAAGAGAGAGAGAGAGAGAGAGAGAAAGAGAGAGAGAGAGAGAGAGAGAGAGAGAGAGAGAGAGAGAGAGAGAGAGAGAGAGAGAGAGAGAGAGATATTTTGTATACAGAATGATATTGCGTATTTAGTTTGCGAGTATACTTGATTGTAAATTATAACTTGTAGTATGCACAATATATTTCTATAGCTATTCCGAAATATCTGACGTTTTCCTGGCTTTTTTTAACGATTTTGATATTTTACTTGACAGGAAAACGTCAGATTCGGCGCCATTACGAAAACTGGACTATTCTATATCATGTATAGATATGCACAATATATTTCCATAGCATGCATAATAAGACCGTGGAACATTAACTCGCAAGATTGGAAATATACAGCTTACGCCAATTTCACCTGTTACAGTCAAAACATTTGAAATGGGCGGGGACAAATTGACCCGGACGTTTGAGAAAACATTTAATATAGAAGAAAGTGTATTTTCAATCCATTCAGCGTTAATATCAGTAACGGAATTCTAAAAATCTTCAACAATGTCGATATAAGTATTTTTTTCAGTGCATAGCTAGATTGATAAACAATGAACCCGCATGTATATTCGTTTACATTATCTGGGCATAGTTTTAATTTTTTAAATCGGAAGTTGAATTATTCTCCTCTGGGTATAAAGCCCGTTTCAACAATGTCCCGCCTTGATTTCAGAGTTGTGACGACGGATTCTCTGAAGTCATCGGACAATGCTTGCCTTGCGTATAATCTCTCCTGAAATGGGATCTTCTCATATTTGCTGATTATATACTTATTGGTGAAATAAAAAGTTTTTCAATCGCTTTGCTGATGCTAAATATATAAAGTGTTTTTCGATTGCGTCAACCTATATAGCAAGTTAGAAACGATGAGGTGGATTGAAAATACACTTCCTATAACTACAGTTTCAATCCAGTGTTTTCTCAGACGTCCGCATCAACTTGTCCCCGCCCATTTCAAATGTTTTGACTGTAAAAGGTGAAATTGACGTAAGCCGTATATTTCCAATCTTGCCAGTTAATGTTCCGCGGTATTACATGTATAATAGAAAAATGCTTTTCAGTGTTGTGATGTATGCTTTATATAACTTCCTTAAGAGAGAGAGAGAGAGAGAGAGAGAGAGAGAGAGAGAGAGAGAGAGAGAGAGAGAGAGAGATTTTGTATACAGAATGATATTGCGTATTTAGTTTGCGAGTATACTTGATTGTAAGTTATAACTTGTAGTATGCACAATATATTTCTATAGCATGCACAATATATTTCTATGGCATGCACAATATTACATGTATAATAGAAAAATGCTTTTCAGTGTTATGATGTATGCTTTATATAACTGCCCTAAATGTGCTTATTATATGTCACTCCTATAGCTATAATACACGCACTTCACTTAACTCCTACATTTCCATTTTGAGTTTAATTTTTCTTATTCTGTTTTATTCTGTAGTATATGCACCCTCTGATCCTTAAACACCCTCTGTAGTATGCTAGCTAGCTTTGTAACATAACTGCATGGTGTGCGCTTTTGTGCTTATGCGTATGGGTCACTAACCAGCTAATCCAAGCACTATGGACACTGGGGGTTCTAGCTTGTGCTACTGAAATTTAACAGCATTTCACTTTTTTCTTGTATATTTTATTTCATACGACGAACCCATTACTGTTTTTGCATCAAAACAAGTAAAGTCACGAGCGGCAATGTCTTAACTCCGCCCTACTACGATCTGATTGGACAAAGGTCAGTCAAAACATTACCTTGAAACTTTTCTGGAGTTAACGCCTTTGAAAAGCTTCTACCTCGTTCACTAAAAAACATGGTTTGGACACATTATGCGGCGCTTATATATTGAGGCGCCGCATACAGTGTATGCAAATGCTTAGTCTAGTATTCTCTCTTTTTTATCTCTCTCCTTTTCTCTCTTCTCTACTCTTCTTTTTCTTTCTCTCCCTCTATCAAATCTCATTTTGCTAGGTTAAAAATAATATTTGATCTCTGGGATAGATATGAAAGGTTTTAGTTCTGATTTATTTGGTACAGTATGGCCATCCATCCCCATACTCGGGAATACATAGCTATAACGAAGTAATTTCATTAAACTCTCATATAGATTAAATTAACACAAAAGAAAAAAGTGATGAGGATGCAACGTTCAATTATTAATTGTTATACCGTTACTCTTCAAACAATACAAAACACATTTAAAACTTTCTTGGTTTAGTCACATCAGTATTTAGATATTTAATTGCATGTTAAAAGTTAAATGATAAATGAACAGCAATGGAGCGGCCAGATTACCGCCCCGATGGATGACACTCCAGCAACAATGAGGAAGACTTAATAAGACATGATGTAATCATTACATGTTTTGTAATAAATAAAAAAATAAATACAAAATATTTGGATCGGAGCGGCCAGATTGCGGCCCCTGATAGATAACACCCCAGTTACAATGATTAGACCCAAAATGACATGTAATGTAATAATTACATGTTGCTTATAACAAGTGAATCAATACAAGTAAGGGCATTGGTGTGGCCAGATTACCGCCCCCGATGAATAACAAACCAATTTCATTAAATAAGTCTAAATTACAAGTAATAGAGAAATATTGTGTAATAAATTAACCAATACATATATTGGGATCGGAGCGGCCAAATTACCGCCTCCGATTGATAACACTCCGGTTACAATGGGCAATAATCTATAACATGTCATGTAAGAATTAAATTCATCATAAAAAATACTGATACTGGAACGGAGCGGCCAAATTACGGCCTCCCATTGATTACACTCTGGTTACAATGATTAATAATCTATAAAATGTAATGTAAGAATTATATTCTTCATAAAAAATACTGATGCGGACGGAGCGGCCAAATTACCGCCTCCCATTGATTACACTCCGGTTACAATGGGCAATAATCTATAACATGCAATGTAAGAAATAAATTCATCATAAATGATACTGATACTGGGACGGAGCGGAAAAATTACCGCTTCCCATTGATTACACTCCAAATTACCGCCTCCGATTGATTACACTCCGGTTACATTGGGCAATAATCTATAACATGTAATATAAGAATTATAGTCTTCATAAAAGATACTGATACGTACGGGGCGGCCAAATTACCCCTCCGAATGATTACACTCCGGTTACAATGGGCAATAATCTATAACATGTAATATAAGAATTATATTCTACATAAAAGATACTGATACGGACGGAGCGGCCAAATTACCGCCTCCGATTGATTACACTCCGGTTACAATGGGCAATAATCTATAACATGTAATATAAGAATTATATTCTACATAAAAGATACTGATACGGACGGAGCGGCCAAATTACCGCCTCCGATTGATTACACTCCGGTTACAATGGGCAATAATCTATAACATGTAATATAAGAATTATATTCTACATAAAAGATGCTGATACGGACGGAGCGGCCAAATTACCGCCTCCGATTGATTACACTCCGGTTACAATGGGCAATAATCTATAACATGTAATACAAGAGTTAAATTCATCATAAAAGATACTGATACTGGGACGGAGCGGAAAAATTACAGGTTACAGTGGTCAAAACTAAGTAAATAACATGTAATAATCAATTCAATGTAATAAATGAAATGCAAGGTCAATTGTGGAACGGAGCGGCCAAATATATACCTCAAATACTTAAATAGAAGCAATGGTTTAAATTAATCATGATAGTTTTCAACAATTTCTTTGATATGTTTTGGAATATTTCCAGACCCTGTTAGTTTGAATGTGGCAATTATTTGAGACGTTAAACATTTTTCAACCCAGTCGGTTCGTTTTCCTCGCTCCCCTGGCACGCTTCTTTTGCATGGTTTCCACGAGGACGTCTTGCTTCCCCCATACCAGTGGATGTCCACCTCCTCCCCTTGATGTAATAATATCTGGCCTATCTGTGGCCACTCTCCGGCATAACGGGGAACATCCATCAAGGCCATCATCCCCACCATGGTATGAGGAACCGCCTCTGTCCGTTTCCTTCCAATGACCACCTATCATTTTCAAAATAAATATTAAGCATATAATAAATATATTATGTATGGTATTTGGGTTTCTGATTGTATATCTTTCGGAAGTTCCAGACATAATCGGTTGTCCTGTTTGCCTTTAACTTTGTCGTTTTCTGTTAAAACAGTATTAGTATGTTTTACTATAAATCTCTTAATCCTAGCTAAATGTAAGTATAGGCCATTAATTCGAGTAAAATGCCTACATTGGGATGGGTAATATTATGAAAAATAAAGTATCAAAATTTTTTACAAGACTTTTAAAAATAGATACATGTACTTTTATACAAAACAGCGGGATCGCGGAATGAACTACTCTTGTAAAGAAGTAAGTAATTGACAGTAGTCGAAAGTGAATGGGAATAATGCATATTTATGAATTCATGTCAGATTTAAGGTAGTACGCATCAAATTAGAATTCATTTATATTTTTTCTGGGAGGATTCTTTGATGATATGTTCCAACATTTCTCGCATATGAGAAAATACTTATTTATTTTCAAATTATAAATTTAAGGCAGTGATAAGAGAAGTATAAACATTAGACATGACAACAAGAATTGCTTAAAGTAAAAACTGATTTGGAAGTTTACGATTTACAGGCTAACTATATCAAAATATTGTACATAACAAATAAATTACTGGGGGAATAGGGTCCTCTGTGTCCGAAATGTGGAGTTCTAGATCTTCTTCGATGTTTGGGGAATTCTGGCGTTTTTTATGTAATAGCCGCTGTTGAATTTCTTCATCTTCATCGTCTGAATCCTCTGAATCTTCATTGACTGAAGTACATCAATATTTTCATTTCATTTTTTATAATTATATTAGCATGGACTTTATGTAGGAATTATGTATCCAGCCCATGCATCAAATTATGCAACCAAATATTGACCACTAAAAACAATTAACGATTCTCTCTCTCTCTCTCTCTCTCTCTCTCTCTCTCTCTCTCTCTCTCTCTCTCTCTCTCTCTCTCTCTCTCTCTCTCCTGTTTTTTTTTTGTAATCCAACACCACAACCACACGCTTCCCCATCCACAAGACCAGACGGGTGTTTACATTAAATACATGTATATCTGTTAAAACAGGCAAGGCACTTTGGGAAACATTTTTGATGGTTTGTAAACTGTTTTTAATTATAAAATACAGTTTTAAAATATATTATCATAATTTTAGTGAAAGCTTAGTTAATGTATTTGGTGATTTAAAATCAATTGCACTGAATACCTTCTGCAAAAAAATTTTCCCACCACTGCTTGTCCTCATTTTTGGAAAAATATTTGAATGAGCCCCTCACGTCCCGCTCAAGTCTTTCTAGGTCGAGCTCCTCCACACATGGACTAAGTTTATTAAATTGTAAGTTATTATTCTTAAGAAGATTCCCTTCACATTTTTGCCAGATCTGAAAATTTTATCCAAAAAAGGAATTATGTGGTGGAGAATATTCTCTCAATTTTAAGCATCAAGGAAATTGACTATATACTACATGTAGTAGTCATTTGTTTAGACTGATGATCATCGTTCTTTAAAAGTTACGACACTTGTTATTTTTATCATATCTATGCAGCAGCTGAAAAGTGTAGCTTTAATCACTACACACACCCGATCGGTCGACCATTTCTTCCAAAAAATCGTCGCTTTTCCCTCTTCCCGAATTATCTTAAAAACATGTGGCTTTGAATGGCCTGAAATATTTTCCAGGTCCAATGCCTCTGATATGTTATATACTTTGTCTGTTCTTATTCCTAAAAATCATATTAAAAAGAAATGCATGGAATAAAAGTATATGACCCAAGAAACTATAGCTGGAAGTCTGCATTCTATTGTTTTTATCACTGGTAAAAGAAGTAGTAATGAGAGTCGAGAAACGTCTTTAGAAACTCTGGGAAATAGTATTATCACCTGTTGGTACCGGAGTGTAACACCTTTCAAACACTGTGATTAATTTTGTCAGTGTCAAAGCACTCCGCCTGGAAAGGAGGCTCGAGAATCTGGAGGTAGAAATAAATTTGTTTGAATGTTAAGAATGGGTAGCAATATCAGAATTTAATATGAAAGTTTGCACCTAGACCTATTGGCCAAAGACTTATAGAATCATTATTACGATTGTGGACAAGTGAATTTCCACCGAGGGGACAAGATTTAGGTCTAGGACGAGGCTTTAATTAGCATGGATTCATTGTAATTATGTTTATTTATAATGTTGGGGAACAATGAAAATTATGAGTATCTATGTAGATCAGGAAGGAGTTTAAGATAAGTGAAATAAACTATTGATGATGGATACCAGAAGTAGGATTGTAATTTTTCAGATGATTTGTACATATTACTAGTGTGCAATGTTTATGATTACAGTCGAATCTCGTCAATACGAATATTTTTGTTTCTCTCGATTAACGAAGAATATTCTAAAATCGATTTCTAAAAATATAAGTCCTTATTACAAAATTTGCGCAATTTTCTTCGAGGTTGATTGTACCTGGAGAATACTTGATCAATATCCTCATGGGTGTGTCCGACCATAAGGAATGACACTTTGATTTTTTTAAACACACCAATCTCCACCAACCAACACAGGAATCCAAGTATATATCTAAACATAATTTTAGTAATTAACAAATGATAGTGTGAATAAAATCAGACGAAATCAATAAAATAAATCGTCGTTTTATTTATTCTGGTGTTGTGTAAAGTTACCTATATTTGTTCTGTCCAGGACAATTGTCCATTTGCGAATACAGTGTATCTGGAAGTGTTTCTAGCATCAGAAGACATTGCAACAGAACAGATATTGTAAGGTTGCTACCATGGGACCATTGGAAGAAGTCAAAAAAGCCATATATGCCTACAAAGTTATAAAGTAGATGATAATTTAAAAAAAAACCTTTTTCACTAATCTAGTCTTTACTTTACTTCTGTGTTATTAAGCCTGAAGCTTGTTTTAGTATGGAGGAATCTTATTATGGCCAGGAATACTTTTAAACGATGTCATGTTATAATGAAATTAGGTCAAAAGAGGATGCCATGATATGTGATATTGTTTATGTATACCTATTCCATGAATAATGGCTCCTATCAGATTTAAACGTAGTTTCCACATGTTAGACAAGAACTTTCCATTGTAGAGAAAGTGTGGCAAGTACGTTTTGTTCTGGTCCATGGCATCTATTATTATTGACATGTATTTTTCTGGGTTGTCCTTTGCTTTTGATGCATGTTTATAATACTTTTTTCTTTCATCACTAAAAATGTAAATTCATGTATAATCACAAATTCATTTCTTTTTTGTTTTTATTTCCTGTTTTATCCTATAATAGGTAAGATTGATTTTTATGTTAGTCAGCAGAACTTTTTAAATTTTTAAGCAAGTTACTGAGTTCTCAAAGAGGATTTAATTTTAATTTTCCAATGAGAATCCGTCCGTTGTCTCATGTCAAAACGTCGTCGTAAAGCAGACACAGTAAATTATGCAAATACAATTATTTATCTGTATAGGAACACATCCAGATGAAGTCAATTATAGAATAAGAATTTAGAGACCGCGGAACATTAACTGGCAAGATTGGAAATATACGGCTTACGTCAATTTCACCTGTTACGCCCAAACATTTGAAATGGGCGGGGACGTCTAAGAAAACAATGGATTGAAACGATAGTTATAGAAAGTATGTTTTTCGATCGCTGTAACTAATATAGCAAGTTAGGAACGTTGGGGTGGATTGAAAATACCCTTCTTATACCTATAGTTCAATCCAATGTTTTCTCAGACGTCCGCGTCAATTTGTCCCCGCCTATTTCATATGTGCTCTATATTTTAGGTCTTGCCAGTTAATGTTTCGCGGTCCTATCAGACGAGCTTGAATCACATCAAATTAATATAGAAAATTATTGGTATATGTTACCACAATGGGACTCTGATTCGTTATAACCTGACACTTTTGCACGGACGTCTTAAGAATTTGACTGGGTCTCCACAAAACCTCTCTATATCTAAGATTTTTCTTTTATATTCGTATTAAACCAGTTTTATGTTTTACTTGTAATTGATATGGTAATGACGTCCTGCATGGGATGAAAGATCAAATCTATATAAGTTGTGGCCCATAGGCCTCTGTTAACTATATTGTTTAAAAGATATTTTAAATATATTTATTTACTTTTGTTTTCTCAAGTGTTTCTCCCTCATTTTGATGAGAGTTTCCATTTGAAGCTTGTCTCTGTAGGTGGCCAAGTGCTCTTTTATTAGAGTGCATTTATCGCACTTTGAGAAACGACTTCTCTACAACAATCAAGTTACAAAATTAAAATCCAATCCCTTATCCACGTACATAGAAGTATATAACATAATTATATACATTTTATATTTTGATACCTTTGGAATGGTTACATTAGGCATCTCCCTTTTCCACAACTTATAAAAGTGGGATTTTGAGACATGACTGGTGGCTTTTTCTAAATAAAATCCGTAGACATACTTTTTAGTAAGACATGGGGGAAGATTTAATTTGTCCTCGTTCGGAAGTTTCTCGGCAAAACTTGAACAGAATTCTCGCAGCCAAGCAACCGCAGACAGACTCTCCATGGTCATTTTTCCTTTCATAGGACCAGAGCAGTTTACTTCGACCACACCTCCTTCAAAGCACATTAAATGATTAGAAATGGAGACCATTAAATTTGAATATACTAAGGTCAAATTCAAATTCATGTTGTTTCCAAATATTTTTCACACGTATATTATTTAAGACAGGACTTTAAAATTAAAAAATAAATATATCTTAACACAGGCGTACGAAAACCCAGAAGGCGCATTCGAGATTTGAGATTTGAAATACGAGATTCGAAATTCGAGATTTAATATCTAAATCCTCCATTCAAATCATAGATCTGAAAACCTGTATTCTATTGACAGCAAACAGTTTTAAATAAAGATCATCCATTAATGCTCCGAAATTATTACCTCATGATACTCAAAGAATGATTCCTTATTTCTTATATAAGTTTTATTTTATCCATAGCTAACTGATTACTGTGTACAGGTTTATCTTCTCCCTGTGTAATGTTCGTCCTTCCACACCTGCGAAAAGCTTTGCTTCGTTTTTATTCACTCGGAAACATATGTGTTTTATGAGAGTTAATTTGAGATATTGGACCCCAGTTAATTTGAGATACTGGACCCCAGGATATTTTATCATAAATAGTTTAAACCCCGAGTATATTCACTCCTGTTGTAGGTATGATAGAGAGATTACTGCGCGGATCCAGAATTTTTTTTTAGGAATACGAAGGGAGGGGGACTTATTTTCAGTAATTTTACTCTGCAAATTAAACAAGCCTGACTATTCCTGATTGGGAGGGGGGTCCAGACTTCTGGATTTTCTTTTATACATGCAATATGATTATTTATCACATGTTTATCTCAATATGCGGTGGATATCACTCATGGGATAAATTTTTGATATTCCACTGTGTGTTCTTACGCCACGTGACGTCATAATTAAACATTACGTAGCTTCAAGCGGATGATTGACGTAAAATGAAAAAGAAACAAAACAATTCAGTTGAAAAGTATAGAGTTGTAAATGTGAAGCATTTAATTCTGTTTTAATTTTTTCTTTCTTGAATTGATAAAAATATACTCGAAAATGAAATGTTTGTTTGTTAATCTTTAAGGAACTCTTTTTCCGTGCGTAAAGTTGTTGACGTCTTGTAGTATATGTGTTGTGCGGTTCACAATTATAATTTTAATAGAAAAGATTGAGGTTTAACCATATATAACATTAGAGCTTTTAATTGAGTGAATAATTTATTTTTTTTCCTTTGTAAAATTGGACCACCTACCCTTGGGGATCATGATTTGAACAAACTTGAATCTACACTACCTGAGGATGCTTTCACACAATTTTCAGCTTTTCTGGCCAAATGGTTTTTGAGAAGAAGATTTTGAAAAATATCAACAAATTTTTAATGATTTTAAATTATCTCCCCTTGAAAGAGGGCGTGGCCCTTCATTTTAATAAACTTGAATTCCCTTTACTTAAGGATGCTTTGTGCCAAGTTTGGTTGAAATCGGCCAAGGGGTTTTGGAGAAGAAGTCAAAATTGTAAAAGTTTACGGACAGACGGACGGACGGACGGCGGACAAAAAGTGATCAGAAAAGCTCACATGAGCTAATAAAAAACCTTAGTAAATGGTCCACATTACAATATCATATTTTTTGCTATAATTCAATATTTACATCCACCAAGTATGATTCCCTCTATTTCTTACGGAAATTGATTGTCAATTCATAGCTCTGTCATGTTGTAAATTTTGAATTTACCGGGTGGCATTAAATGCAAAATTTACAACATGACAACCCTATAAGAAACTTGTAGGACTAAAATCTACACGCCCTGTTTAACGCGGGTTATGTATTTTTTCTGTCGGGTCTGTGCATTACTGATTAATCTACTTGTTAAATCTCGAACACGTACATTGTTGACATCAGTGACTGGTTTATGAATATCAATGGCTACCTGTGGTGGCCGGTATCATATGTTATTTTTTTTTTCAAAAATAGCAACATTGAGAGAGAGAGAGAGAGAGAGAGAGAGAGAGAGAGAGAGAGAGAGAGAGAGAAAAGATGTTCAATTATAGTACAGCTATTTTAATCTTAGACTACTCATTACAATATTAGATCAACCCTCCATATGTCTTATCATCAATCAAGGGCAGATAAGTCTAAATTCAAAATATTTGCAGAGCAGTGGGTGTAAGAAAAACAACGAATTATTTTATTGCAACGCAGTTTAAAACCATTATGACAATAAATTTCGATTGGAAAATTGAGCGAGAAATAAACGTAACAATAGTGACCGAAAAAGGGCACAAAATACGGCCTTAAGTACAGTCATCTTTGAAGGAAAGCCTACAGTGACTAAATGGATGTTGGCGGTTCTAGGAAAGTGTAGGACTATCTATCTTCTTTACCGTTGTCATCGCTAAAAAAAACTTTTCTTTGATTATGGAAAAACAGTCGATTCTGATGAATATAACATCATATGAAACTTTTGAAAATTTCGGCCTCACATGAAAACATTGTATTATATTTACATTCACCAAGAATGGTTCCCTCTATTTAATACGGAAATTAATTCATAGCTCTGTAGAAATTGACTGGACTGAAATCTACACGCCCCGAAATAATCATGATAATGTCCGACTCAAATTCCCATAGAAAACGATTTGGCTTATTCTTTTAGCTAACGTACTGATGTACATTAACAGTAATTTAGTTGATTTTACTTACTTTTTACTATCAATTTGTTAAGAGAAAGATGTAAATTAAAAAAAAAATGCTTTCTTTAATGTATGGATTCATGCTGGTTATGAAGGCAGAAAAAATTACTTAACCCGCAACGCTGGAAATGTATTTTTCTGCAATGTCGTCACCTTCATTTCCCGCATGAATCACCAAAGAGAGTATTTTATTGTTTTGTTTGATGTCAAAGTTCTGTGAAATGCAAATCGCATTAGACAAGGATGTCTCCACTTTAATTTATATTTGCGTGTATTTTTAAATGTTTTTTTAGTTGTAAATATTGAAGTATAATCGATGACTCTATCCATTCAATGAATAAAATGGATACACATATAGACCGCGGAACATTAACTGAGAAGATTGGAAATAATTTCACCTGTTACAGTCAAGACATTTGAAATGGGCGGGGACAAATTGACGTGGACGTCTGAGAAAACATTGGATTAAAACGATAGTTATATAAAGTGTATTTTCAATCCACCTCAGAATTTTATTTAGTGTCAGCAAAGCGATTGAAATACTTATTATTTCATCAATAAGCATGCGATCTTGGATAGCTCCCCCCACCCTGAAAAAATGTCCTGGATCCGTGCATGAAATTTTTTATAATCAGCAAATATGAGAAGATCCCAAAGCATTGTTCAATGACTTCAAAGAATCAGTCGTCAAAGGCTGAAATCAAGTGGGGCCATTGTTAAAACGGGGTTTATTCTCAGAGGAGAGGAATTCAAAAAACGATTTAATAAACTGAAACTATATCCAGATAAATTTTCTTTTGTTGACAAAGTTAATATATACGATTAGATATGCGCGTTCATTGTTTATCTAGCTGTACACTAAAAAAACACACACAAAAAACTCTTGTTGGAGGTACTTATATATTTATGAAAATTCCGTTGCTGGTATTAAGACCGCGAAATATCATACAATGTAGTTTTTAACGTTAACTTCACTCAACTTTAATAATGAGAAATATATACAACAGTGTAACTTTTTTCGATCGCTGTAAGTTATATAGCAAATTAGGAACCCTGAGGTGGATTGAAAATGCACTTTCTATATCTATCGTTTTAATCCAATGTTTTCTAAGACGTCCGCGTCAATTTGTCTCCCCCCCCCCCCCCCCCCCCCCCCCCCCTATTTCGAATGTCTTGACTGCAACAGGTGAAATTGACGTAAGCTGTATATTTCCAATCTTGCCAGTTATTGTTCTGCTGTCTTAATGGTTACGTACATATGAGTGAATTAAGCAGATCGGACAAGACTCGTTTACAAATCAAGTGACTTCATTTATTGCCATTTTGAAGTATATGGCGCATTATTATGCTTACTTCTTTTTTTTGTTGAAGGTATTTCATCTTCTGAAGATTCATCAAAAACATCAAGAGCTCTTCTTTTTTTAGATCCAAACGGCCGACCCCTTTTCCCTATTGCATTAAACATTTCATTGTACAGCATAAATGTACACAGGGAAAAGTGGCTCGCATGATTTTCATGCGTGTTACTTTTCGTCTCTTTCTCATGCGAAATTCATGTGAAAATCATACGAAAAATTTCTCGTGCGAATATCATGCGAATATGTTCGCATGATATTATATATATATTATATATAATAATGCAAATTATTTTTCGCATGTTTTTCATGCGATTAGATATTTATGTCAAATTCATATAAAATTTATGCGAAATTCACATGAAAATTGCATGTTTTTCATATGAAAATTAAATTATGACAAATCAATCCAAAACACTTTTAAAACACTTTTAAAACACTCTTTCATTCATATATTGACAGAGTAGTATTTTTTTTTTCAAACAATTGTGACAGAATTTGACATTAGGGTAATAAAACAATTTCTGCATGTGTTGGACTTAATACATGTATAAATCAAAATTTAGAACAAAGTTTACATTTTATCAAAATATACATGTAATCCATACTTTTTATATCTATGTTCATGTTTGTAACATGTAAAACTTTGCCTTTACAATAGTCATTGAAGACTATAACGAATTAAATCAATTCACGAATAGGTTTATTCATGACACATGTATACAAGTCCACATCATGCTCTCACGCACGCACATATCATCAGCATGGCTATTTTCCCGTGCTCAATCCCCGGATATACTCTCAAAACAATACACACAAAGAATCATAACTCTTACTCACATCATACTCATACATTCATACACAAACAGTTACTTCCCTTAGATCATATAAATATACTACAATACCCCCCTTTGCAAGATTTAACTATTATACTGAAAACATATTAATAATCAGATTTCTCATTCTTAATAAGATCACTGTCCAATATTTCTGAAAAACATTCACAATTTTTACATTTAGTAATGAGTCACAGTCCATTATAAACATTTTACAAAATTTACAAAGACAGTCACAGTTCACAGTCCATGATACAAATAATTTCACACGGAAACACGGCTCACATTTTAAAGTCCTTAAAACGTTGCGGAACTGTCTTTACACGGGTTGACCTTCTCAAGACTGGCTCTGTTGGTTTTCTTGCGATAGGTTCCCTCACAGAAGGCTGTCCTTCATCACCTGTATCAGCGGATACAATGATCGGTTCACTGTAAGTCTCTGGAATATCGGACGCATCACTTTCGGAAGTTCCTGGTTCTTGATACTTTTTCACAAACTCGCTATTCCTCTTCAATGTGACTCCTTCTGGTGATTCAACAACACAGCTGTTTCCAGTTTTCTGTACCAAAGTATATGGCTCTGCATGGTACGGAGTGTCCATTTTGTCTTTGACTGCTTTCTTCAAAAGGACTGAATCTCCAGGCTCTAAATCGCAATCCACTGCACCACGTTTCTCATCAACATACAGCTTGTTTCTGTACTTTGAATACACATCCTTATCTCGCATTTCTTCATCAAACACATTTTCTTGTAGATTCTTAACTTGCGGTAATTTTGTCCTCAGTTTACGGCGGAACATCAATTCTGCAGGCGACACCCCAGTTGTACTGTGTAGAGTTGTTCAATATGCAAACAAGTATTTCCGGATTTCTTTCTTCCAATCCTTAGATTCTGCTTGTGCAATTCTAATCCTTTTCATCAATGACCGGTTTTGACGTTCAACTTCCCCGTTTGCAGCCGGATGTAATGGTGTAACTGCTCTGTGTTTGATGCAGTTATCTGTCAAATAATCCTCAAATAACTTAGACTTGAATTGTGGTCCATTATCAGATGTAATTTGATATGGAATTCCGTGTCTACAAAACATTCCCTCTAGAGCATCAATGATTTTCTCACTTGTAATGTCTTTGGTGATTTCAATTTCATAATAACGGCTGAAGTAGTCCACTACAACTAACACATATTGTCCTGATGTTAATGGTCCCAGTAATTCAATTGCCAATTCTTGCCATGGTCCCGTCGGTAAAGGTGTTGGACTGATTGGCTCCGGTTTTGGATATGCACTAGTAATCTGACATCCATGACATGATTTCACGTACTTTTCCACTTCTTTGTCCATACCAGGCCACCAAACTTTCGTCCTAAGTTGTTGTTTTGTCCCAACAATACCCAAGTGCCCCTGGTGTGCTAACTGAACACACTGTTTTCTCAAACTTCTCGGAATCACAATCCTAGATCCACGTAACACAAGGTATCCAATAGAACAAAATTCATCTCTGAATGGAAAATAGTCAACACAAGACTTTTCCCATTCCCCTTCTTTAATGAATCTACGAATCCTGACAAGTTCTTCGTCCCTCTTTGAAACTTCTTCTACTTTTCGAGTAGACAATGCATGAGGTGTAGCTTCCCTCGCTATAAATTTCACATATTGTTCAGTCTCCACAGAGTTACCGTTTTCCACAGGGTTTTTTTCCACCAAACGTGTCAATGCATCTGCAATATTCTGATGTCCAGGTAAGTAACGCACTTTGAAATTGTATGCCATAAGTTTCAACAACCAGCGTTCAATTCGTGCATTTGGTCGAGATTTTCTTCCATAAAGAACTTCTAATGGCTTGTGATCTGTAATCAGCTCAAACTCTACACCATACAAGTAAATATGGAACTTCTCACATGCCCACACAACTGCCAGAGCTTCTTTCTCTGTTGTCGAATAATTGCGTTCTGCCACAGACAATGTACGGCTTGCATAACAGATGACTCTCGTTTCACCTTTGTGCACTTGAAGTAAGACTGCTCCAAGGCCTACATTGCTAGCATCTGTCACTAACTGTGTTTTTTCTGCATCTAACCTGTAGTGTCCTAAAGTTTCCACATTTGACAAACAACGTTTCAACGTATCAAAACTCTTCTTCTGTTCACGTCCCCATACGAAGTTCACATTCTTCTTTGTCAATCTCCTCAGCGGTTCTGACACAGTCGCTAGGTTTGGTATATATCGTGCACTAAAGTTTACAAGTCCAAGGAAACTTTTCACTTCAGATCCACTTGTTGGCTCTTTTGCATCCAGTAATGACTTGATCCTGTCACTTGTTGGCCCAATACTATTCTTAGACATCACATGACCCATGAATGTTATTTTGTTCATGCTAAATTCACACTTTGCTTGGTTCAGCGCAAGTCCTTTTTCTTTAATTCTCTGCAATGCTTTACAAAGTCTTTTATCATGTTCTGCTTTGTCACGCCCATGGATCACAATATCATCTGAAATGTTTTGTACTCCCTCACAATCATGAAATACTTGTGAAATCACTTGCTGATATTTTTCTGGTGCTGATGAAATACCAAACATCAGTCTTTTATATCTATACAGGCCTTTGTATGTTACAAATGTAGTGATCTCCCTTGAAGATTCCTCCAACTCAATCTGATGGTATCCACTTCTAAGGTCCAACTTGCTAAACACTTCACTACCATTCACATTGTAGAGTATTTCGTCCACAGTCGGAATAGGGTGTCTTTCACGAATAATCGCAGCATTGGTTTGTCTCATGTCGACACACAATCTGATGTCACCATTGGATTTCGGTACAATAATGACTGGACTGACCCAAGGTGTAGGAGAATTCACTTTCTCAATGATATCCTGACATTCAAGGTCATCAAGTTGCTCTCCAACTTTCTCTCTCAAACTGTATGGAATCCTGTACATAGCTTGCGCAACAGGTTTTACATCCTGATCAATATGCAGCTTTAACTTAAAGTTTTTCAGCTTTCCTATTCCTTGGAAACACTCTGGGTATTCACGAACAATGTCAAATGATTGTACACTGTTGACACCAAGTTTAAGAACTCCTAGATTCATAGCGGTATCTTTGCCTAGCAGTGCTGGTCCTTTTCCATTCAACACATAGAATTCTTCTTCACTACCATTGCCTGTTTCCTCGATCATGGTATGTGTTCGAAATTTTCCTAACAATTTCAGTGGTTCTGTAGAACTATATGCATAGAGTTTCTTTTCACACTTTTCAGAATAACATTTTAGGCGTTTCTTCTTGAGAGCTTCCCACAGTTCTTTGTCTATAATATTGGCTGATGCACCACTATCAATAACGAATTCCACTGGATGTCCTCCAAGACTGACCGTAACTTTGTCTGACGACTTGTCCGATGTCTTCAGAATAAATGCAAACACATCTGAATCAGATTCCGACTCTACTGTATGAATCTGTCCTCCTCTTTGAGGTTTCTGTGCCATACGTTTTCCTTGTTTTGGCTTCGTTAAGCAGCAGCTCATGAAGTGTCCCACATTCCCACATTTCCTGCATTCCTTATCTTTTGCCGGACATGATGGATCTCTGGCTAAGTGTCCTTCTCGTCCACAACGAAAACACTTATTTCCATACTTTCTGTTCTCAAATCTACCAGTACGTTTTGGTTTATCTGTTTTAGGCCCACGTCCATGAATTTTATTTATTGATGCCACTAATTCGGTATCCATATGTCTTGCCTGTGCCTCTCTCATTTCAAATGTCGCAGCTATTGTCCTCAACTGTTCCAGTGTTAAGTCTTTTCCTTTCTCTAACAACTTAGCTCTGATTTTATGAGACCTGCGCTTTTCAATCACCTGATCCCGAATTTGCTCATCCTGATTTGCAAAATCACAATATACTGCTTGCTGTCTAAGTTTCGTTATAAACTGTTCTACAGTTTCTTTATCACTTTGTGTTATCTTATGAAATACGTACCGTTCATATGGAACATTCACTTTGTTTTCAAAATGTTTATTTAACGTTTTGACAGCCACGGTATACACACTATCTTCTTGCTCTGCACGGACTTCATTCAGCGTATAATAAATATCCTGAACTTCTGGTCCTGCACAATGTAACAGTAAAGCTTTTCTTTGTTCAGGGTTACTCACCCCTTTCCAACTGCAAATGGTTCGAAACTTCTATGCCACCGTTTCCAAGACTGATTTAACTGTGACGGTTCTGCATTTGGGTCGAACTTCTGAACGCCATTCAGTTCAATAAGTGAAGCCATTGTATAAATTCTCCTCGTCGCCAGTGAAGAATATAACGAATTAAATCAATTCACGAATAGGTTTATTCATGACACCTGTATACAAGTCCACATCATGCTCTCACGCACGCACATATCATCAGCATGGCTATTTTCCCGTGCTCAATCCCCGGATGATACTCTCAAAGCAATACACAAAAAGAACCATAACTCTTACTCACATCATACTCATACATTCATACACAAACAGTTACTTCCCTCAGATCATATAAATATACTACAGTCATTCATACCCACTGAGAGTTATATCTCCCTTTTTAGAAGGTCAGTAAACATTAAGATTTTATTACATGTATGGTACATGCTGATTGCATTGGTTATCATTTAAGATACATAATTTAAGTCTTATGTTTTGTAAGTACAATTAAATAGTTTGTGTGTACCAAACCTTTCGGATGCAGTTAGTGAATTATATATAATTAAATATACAGCTTTATTCAAACAAAGATTTATTTCTATGCTAGACAATGAAAATTCACTTAAAATTCTTAACATTGTGATAAAGGTTTTCCATGATTCCAAGTGAGATTGCACAGAGCTGTCATTAAATTTCAGAAGGATTCAGGCATTTGTGGTCTCAAGTGTCAGTGTGTACTAATGTTAATGGCCTGATGCTGGTGTATCACTCCAGTGTCTGTATCATGTGCCTTTATCCTTCCTTTTTCTGTAGCATAACTCTTTATCCCTCTCCACTCTTAGATCTCTTTTTCAAACATCTGTATATGCAAGACAAAATATAATTAATACAAATTAAGTAATAAAACAAACACTAGTATCAAGTACATGTATAACAGCTTAAAGCAAAAGATTTATGCACATCTGCGCACATGAAGAAAAGGACTATTTTGTTGTATCTCTATATTAAAATAACTGACAGTATGTTTTATCAATCAAAAGTAAATGAGATCAAGAGGAAAGTCCAACCTGTTTTATCAAATATGTTCTTTCATGTTTTATCTTATATAATTACAAATTAATAATATAATAACATTAATAATATTCAAAACACAAGACAATTCACTGAATAAATACTTACAATGTACATGGTATTATGAAAATTTTGTTGTGCATGATTTCCCAAGTGATATATGTTACTGTTATAGCCATCATGCTATACAACATATACTGGAGCAGCATTCATTAATTTTCTGTCTGTGCATTATTGATCAGCTGTTGATTCAAATTTTAAAACACCCCTGTAGAAAAGAAAAACCCCGAAATGCTATGAACATTTTTAAACTGCATATGTATACTCCTACATATGGATTCACCATGATATATTCATTGATAATATGCACAGAACTTATACATGTAGGCCAACATGATATTATTAATTAAATCAGAAATTTAACATAAATAAATAAAAATAAAATAAATAACATGTTATTTATGTCTCTAATGTAACAAATTTGTTTATTTTCATTATACAATTTGCAATTTTTTTTTAAGTTTTTACAGTTTAAACTGTTTATTGTCATTCTTAAGGTTCAAATACTTACTGTTGATCATTTAATTCTTTCTACTCTCATATTTTGAACAAGTTAAAAATTATCCTATTTATAGTTACACTTCTACAGGAAATAGTATCCATGTTGTCACTTTTGCCTAAGTTATAAAGTTACCTGTTCTCTGATTGGCTAAGTTACTCTAGTTTCTTTGGTTTTCATTGGTTAAAATTAGTGAATAGAATACAGGTATATATAAGAGAGTGTTCGGTCAGTTTACTTCACTTGGGTTAGGGAGTGATTACCTTATGGTAAGTCTCCCTTTCTATTCTTGGCACTTAAACCTCTTGGTTTTACAGCTATGAATAGATTAGAGTTAGGTTTAGTATATTAAAGCATGATTTATGTAGAGTTAGGATTTAGTTCATTTTTGTAGGGTTTAAAGCATTTTTTTTATATAATACAGATTTTCCTTAGGGTTTAGAGTGTAAGTTTAGATAGGTTTTCCCTTTCCCAGTCCTGGTTCAAGGTGTTGTGGATAACTTATTTTTATAAGGAGGATTATCTTAGTCATTTTTACATTTATTTGTCATAGAGGAAAAATTTAATATTTATAGAGATGTAGCTCGTTCCTTATTCATCGTTCCTCGTCTGTTATTATTAAATCTATTGTTAGATTCTATGGTGGCCCAGTAGGAGCATATTTTGATTTTTGGCAATTATTTGGCATTTTTGCATTTTCTTATTTTTTTTTATTAATTGTAGAAATTAATTCAATTATCAAGTATCCATTGTAATATCAGTTCATTATTAATTCAGATTATACATATTTTCAGAGTAATTTTCCCTTTGAGTACTTCTGTTTGTTAATTTCCATATTTTCGTCTATTATTATAAAATTCTTGTTGCTATCCTTGACTTAAATCAACTCTACAAACATTAATAAATTGTGTTAAATCTTACTGGTGTTTTCATTACAAGTGTTGACCATAGTTCAGGAATCCCCTTACCTGGGTTGATTTTTATCTGAGCCAGTATTTGACATTAGAGTTACTTTGATCACAAGAGTTATTGCCCTTGTCGTACTGGTTCCGGTTACATAATTTTGGTGCCGTGACCAGGATTCCTGAATAGAAACCATGGCTTCACTTAATTCTATTTTTGATAGTGTAGGGCGAGCTACATCTACTCCTAGAGTTAATGTTAATCCCTCACAAGGTGCTAGAAGTAAACTTTTGTCACGAAGTAGACAGTCAACATCCCCTCCTGTAGAGAGAGTGATTGAGAGTGAAAGAGAGCACATTAACACCCAAATTTCAGATTTGGAGAAAGCTCTTCAAGACCTTACATCTGACTACCAGAGATGCAGAGCAGAGCTTGAGCAGACCATAAGACGCAGACGCCACATATCATTTGGTAATATATCAGGTGTGCATGAGCAAGTAAGAAAGACAGAGACTTCTCTAGCAAGTGCGACAGTAATGAATGAGAGTCGAGCACCTGCACAAATAAACTTGGCACAGAGTGAAAGAAATGAGAGAGCTCAAGATGGGTTAGAGACAACTTTGTCTTCCTTCCCCAGAGATAACTCCAATAGGCACAGGTTAAGAAAAGAGAAAGAGCCAGACAAATTTGATGGTAAAAGTGTAGCTTGGCAAGATTACTTAGTGCATTTTGAACAAGTATCTCTTTGGAACAAGTGGCCCTATGAGGAAATGTCTCAACAGCTTATTATGTCCTTAAGGGGGGAGGCACAAAGAATATTAGGTGACCTATCTCAGAGTCAGTTGAAGGATTATAATTCACTTAGGTCCATTTTAGCAAGTCGGTTTTGTCCACAGGAACGTACAGTTGCATATAGAGTAGAGTTTAGATCTCGTTCTCGCAAATCAGGTGAAACTCCCTCTGATTATGGGTATGCTCTCAGGAGACTAGGAAATTTAGCTTTCCCGGACATGTCTTATTCAAATAGGGAGATAATCATTGTAGAGCAATTCATGAATGGTATTGGGAATAGTGACATTAGGTCTCATGTCATTTTACATCACCCTAATACATTAGAGGCTGCCATTTCTTCAGCTACAGAATTAGAAGCAATTAAGGGGCCACAACTCTCCATCACTAAACCTTATGTTTCTTCTGTACAGTCTAGTGACGTTAAGTCCCCTGATGAGTTGTTAAGTGCAATAAAGTCTTTGGAGATTAGCATTAATAAATTGTCTAATAGACATCGAGGAGGATTAAGCCAGTCAGGAAAGGCTGTAAAGTGTTACAACTGTAAAATGTTGGGTCATATAGCAAAATATTGTAAAGCTCCAAACACTTATGTCCCTTTGAACCAGGATCAAAATAACACTAACTCTGCTTCAACCCAGTCTGTAAATGCTCAGGAAAACTAGTAGGGGTTACCCTAGAAGCCCATAGTGTGACCTATGATTCTTGTGATATTAGGGCTCCTCAGAGAATTCAAGTGAATTTAGTACAGAAGTCATGTTTTAGTGTCAGATGTGTGCTAGGTCAGAATGTAAATATGTTTTTAGTTGACACTGGTTCACAGGCTTGTTTATTAGATGCACATGTTTTTATGACTTTAGATAAAAGACCCCCTTTGAAACCTTGTTCATTGTCCTTGTCAACAGCTGATGGTAGAGATATGAAAGTTTTGGGGAAGATTGACTTAGAATTTGAAATAGGAGAGATTGGGTTTTGTCATGAGTTCATTGTTGCTGAATTAGGAAATTTGAGAGGAATAATTGGAATGGATTTCTTAGAGAACAATGATGTGATATTTCAGATATCTAGAGGTCTCTTAGTTATTGGAGGTCAGTCTATCCAGTTAGAGAGAGAGACAGCTCCTGTTTGTGCAAGAGTCAGAGTTGCTAAAAACATAGTTGTTCCCCCTGATTGTGAAGTAGTAGTTCCTGCTTATTCAGTTGGAAGTGTTGACAAATCTGTAAATAGTTTGCTTGAGCCATTTCAATTTTTGTCTCAGAAGGGTCTGTTAGTCGCTAGAACTTTGGTAAATCCAGAGAAGATTTTGTTTTCAATTGTTAATATTTCAAATAGGCCTGTAAGAATCAAGAAACACACGACAGTAGCTTCTGTACATGAGGTTGATATTGTGCAGTCAGATTCACCTGAAGGTGAACATGTTGCTTCAGTCCTCCCTTTGCATTTACAGTCTCTTTATGAAAGATCTTGTGACAAGTTGTCTGAAACAGAAAAATGTCAGTTGTTACAGCTTTTGACAGAATATCAAGATATTTTTGTTGGACCTGATGGTAAATTTGGAAGAACTAATCTTGTCAAACATAGTATAGATACTGGGGATTCTAAACCCATTAAGATTCCACCTCGTAGACTTCCATATTCTCAGAGAGAAATTGTTGAAAATGAAATTGCAAAGATGCTCGAAAATGATGTGATTGAACCTAGTGAAAGTCCTTGGTCTGCTCCATTATTGTTAGTTGCTAAGAAAGATGGGTCATGGAGATTCTGCGTTGATTATAGACAACTAAACTCAGTTACCAAGAAAGATGCTTATCCCTTGCCTAGGATTGATGAATCCCTTGATTCTTTAGCTGGTGCTTCTTATTTTAGCACATTAGATTTAGTTTCTGGGTATTGGCAGATGGAAATGGAGGAAAAAGATAAGCATAAAACAGCATTTTCTACTCACATGGGGTTATTTCAGTTCAAAGTATTACCTTTTGGCATGTGTAATGCTCCCAGTTGCTATGAGAGGTTAATTGAGTTAGTTCTTAGAGGTCTTAGATGGGAAAAATGCCTCTGTTATTTAGATGATATCATTGTCTTTAGAAAATCTTTTGACCAAGCTTTGCAAAATCTTAAGCTAGTGTTTGATAGGCTTAGATCAGCCAGTTTAACATTGAAACCTTCCAAGTGTGTCTTATTTCAGAAAGAAGTGCCATTTTTAGGTCACATAGTTTCAGACAAAGGTATTCAGTGTGATCCTAGTAAACTTGAAAAAGTTAAGGAATGGCCTGTCCCCAAAAATGTGTCTGATGTTAGAAGTTTCTTGGGTTTAGCTGGATATTATAGGAGGTTCATCCCTGAGTTTTCTACCATTGCTTCTTCGTTAACTTATTTGACTAGAAAAGGAAAGAAATTTTGTTGGACTCTTCAATGTCAGAACTCCTTTGAGAAACTTAAAGAACTTCTTTGTACAGCTCCTATATTAGCATATCCAGATAGCACATCAGAATTTATTCTAGATACAGATGCTAGCATGTCAGGAATAGGTGCTGTCTTATCACAGATACAAAATGGTGAGGAGAAGGTTATTGCTTATGCCAGTAGGACATTAAACAAGTCTCAAGTCAGATACTGTACCACTTACAAGGAATTGTTAGCAGTAGTTACATTTATCAGGCAATATCGACATTTCTTATGGGGTAGACATTTTACGATCAGAACCGATCATGCATCGCTTATATGGCTCAAAAATTTCAAAAATCCAGAAGGGATATTGGCTAGATGGCTTTCAGTTTTAGAGACATATGATTTTTCAATTCAACATAGGCCAGGCAGGTTGCATTGTAATGCTGATGGTTTGTCTAGACGACCTCCCAGTTATTGTAAGCGCATTGATTGTCCTGATTGTCATTGGGGGGATTGTCATGATTCTGGTGGTCAAACAGTTACAGTGCCCGAGCAAATGGACAGTAATACATTGTCCTTGCCCGCCGGGACTGTTTCCGTTAGAACCATAGAAAGGTTCGATTTGATGGAGTCAGAATCTGACAATTCTACGGATGACAATGGTGCAAGTTGTGATTCAGAAATAGTGCCTAACTGGTTAGATACTTGGTCAGTTGATCAATTAAGAACTTGGCAACATCAAGAGCCTGCAATTAGACAAATCATGAATTTGAAAGAAAATTACTCTGTAAAACCCCCTAGAAATGTGGTTTTGGAGGCAGCTCCTGACTTAAAAACCTACTATGGTTTATGGGAATCTTTGATAGTTAAGAACAACATGCTGTATTATAGATGGATTGAACCAAATGATAGGGAGACTTTGTTATTAATTGCTCCAAGACAAATTAGGTCCAAGATATTACATGAATTGCATGATAATAGAACTTCTGGTCACTTAGGCAGGGACCGTACCATCAAGGCAGTCAAGCGTAGAGTGTATTGGCCTGGTATGTCTACAGACATTAAAAGGTGGTGTAAAGAGTGTGATGTTTGTGCTAGGGCAAAAGCTGGTCCAGGTTTTGGTAAATCACCTCTTCATCAGTCAGTCGTTGGTGCTCCTTTAGACAGAGTAGGCATAGATATAGTAGGTCCTTTACCCCGCACAAATAATGGTAACGAGTACATTATAGTTCTCTGTGATTATTTCTCTAAGTGGTCTGAAGCTTGGGCAGTACCTGATCATACTGCATTGACAGTTGGAGACAAGATGGTAACAGAGTTTTTCTGTAAGTTTGGTTGTCCAAAACAGTTACACTCAGATCAAGGTCGTGAGTTTGAGTCGGAACTTTTTAGTGTCCTGTGTTCAAAATTAGGCATTCAGAAGACACGCACTACTCCATATAGGCCACAGTCAGATGGTTTAGTTGAGAGAATGAATAGGACATTATTGCAAATGCTATCTTCCTATGCAAATAAGAATAGAGATAATTGGGATGATAATCTTCCCTATGTCCTTACAGCCTATAGGTCTACTGTACAAGAGAGTATTGGTTGTTCTCCGAATAGAATCATGTTAGGACGTGAGACAGTAAGCCCAGTAGATCTTATCATAGGAAATCCTCCTTCTTCTCCAACTCCTGTGTGCCCTATTAAATATGTAGAGTGGTTACAGATAGTTCTAGCCGATACTTATGGCTTTGTATCTGAAAATTTAAGAAAATCAGCTGTCAAACAAAAGAAATTTTATGATAGGGGTCTTAAACCCAGAGAATTTTCTGAAAATGATTTTGTTTGGAGGTGGTATCCACCAGCAGCAGGTGTAAAATTAGGTCTGGGTTGGACGGGACCTTACAAAGTGACCAAAAAGATCACAGATGTAACGTATCAAATACAGAGAGATCCCAAAAGTCCTTTGAAAGTAGTTCATGTTGACCAACTTAAACCCTATGAAGGTATACTTCCACCTAAAAACTGGTTACCAGTAGATACCCTTTTAGACGAGTCTATAGAACCCCCTGAATTTAGCAGGTTAGAATCTTCAGAGTCTTTTGAGCCTGAAGATGCAGAGATATATTCTGCTTCACCAGATTTTACTGTGCCCAGTGCTGAACCTTTTAGACAGTCAAGATGGGGTAGAAGAATTAAACCTCCAGTTGTCTACTCACCTTGAACCAGTATCTAGGCATATTTTATTATTTTTATGCCTTATGTACATAGTCTGTTTTTATATTTTTCTTTATTATTCATTAAATAATTATAGAGTTGATTAAATTTTTGTTTAGTATGTCAGGATAGCATAACATAACTGATACATAGAGATAAAATTTAAGTTTAATTATAAATTACTAGTCACATCTAGATTGCTGGTTGTTTTGTTTGTGTTTCTGAGTTGTTTTATTTCTGGCTCTTGAAATTAACCTTCAGGTTATACTGTATTTGAACTTTATTGGATAAAGGATAGTTAAGTGTTTTAATTATTAAAACATGATGGTATCTTCTAATATAATTATCTAGAAGTCAAAACAGTACATGATAGATATTTTGAATATCTAGTATCAGTAATACATAGATACGAATCATTGAGAGTTTAGCATTCTTAGATTAATGCTTTCCGTAGATGATCCTTAGTTTATCTCCCTTGTACTGAACTAGAAGCAACCCTAGGGTTTTTCATATGGTTTATCTATAGGGATAGATGCATTTAGGCATCTTTTATTTTAGATGTTTTTCTATAGGAGAAAACATATTTTGAATAGATAAGCTATTGAATTACCCTTTATATAGTACAGTTTACAATAAAGTCTTAGAATTTAAGATTTTATCATCAGTTATTTCGGAGTAGGTTATTTACAATTGAGAAATGCTTGCAATTCTATCATTAATCTGGGTTATCCTATTACCGGTATTCTTTTATTTTCAGCTAGGATGGCCGATGTTTTACAGTTATCAGTTGAGCAAGAGGAGATGGAGGAGCTCTTTGGTACATCTTTTCCTAAGGAGTGGCCCTCAGATGGACAAGCGTGTTCCATTCCTAGCTGTCCATCTGGGGAGCACGTCTTTCACAAAATAGGATCGTACAGGGCCCACTTCATAAAATTTCATAAGGAATTTGTGCCGGTGTATAATTGTCCTAAGGAAGGATGCTCCTTCAGAGCTTTTAAAATTTCGCCTATCCGTAAGCATTGGGATAAGAAACATCCAGGACTTCAGGGGTGTATTTTGTGTCGGAACATTAAAAATCCAAGATACTGTAATCCTGGACAGATAGATATGCCCTTGCCTACTATACATAGGGACGCCAGGGACAGGGCAGCAGAAGCCAGACGTCGAGCATCAGCCTCTTCTACACCACTTTTTAACCTCCCAACATGTTATAATGCTAGGGACATGAAACCTCTTCACTTTTGACATTTATATGTAATTAAACAAAATCTGTGATTTTGTTTATTTTTAAGGGGGGAGGAATGTAACAAATTTGTTTATTTTCATTATACAATTTGCAATTTTTTTTTAAGTTTTTACAGTTTAAACTGTTTATTGTCATTCTTAAGGTTCAAATACTTACTGTTGATCATTTAATTCTTTCTACTCTCATATTTTGAACAAGTTAAAAATTATCCTATTTATAGTTACACTTCTACAGGAAATAGTATCCATGTTGTCACTTTTGCCTAAGTTATAAAGTTACCTGTTCTCTGATTGGCTAAGTTACTCTAGTTTCTTTGGTTTTCATTGGTTAAAATTAGTGAATAGAATACAGGTATATATAAGAGAGTGTTCGGTCAGTTTACTTCACTTGGGTTAGGGAGTGATTACCTTATGGTAAGTCTCCCTTTCTATTCTTGGCACTTAAACCTCTTGGTTTTACAGCTATGAATAGATTAGAGTTAGGTTTAGTATATTAAAGCATGATTTATGTAGAGTTAGGATTTAGTTCATTTTTGTAGGGTTTAAAGCATTTTTTTTATATAATACAGATTTTCCTTAGGGTTTAGAGTGTAAGTTTAGATAGGTTTTCCCTTTCCCAGTCCTGGTTCAAGGTGTTGTGGATAACTTATTTTTATAAGGAGGATTATCTTAGTCATTTTTACATTTATTTGTCATAGAGGAAAAATTTAATATTTATAGAGATGTAGCTCGTTCCTTATTCATCGTTCCTCGTCTGTTATTATTAAATCTATTGTTAGATTCTATGGTGGCCCAGTAGGAGCATATTTTGATTTTTGGCAATTATTTGGCATTTTTGCATTTTCTTATTTTTTTTTATTAATTGTAGAAATTAATTCAATTATCAAGTATCCATTGTAATATCAGTTCATTATTAATTCAGATTATACATATTTTCAGAGTAATTTTCCCTTTGAGTACTTCTGTTTGTTAATTTCCATATTTTCGTCTATTATTATAAAATTCTTGTTGCTATCCTTGACTTAAATCAACTCTACAAACATTAATAAATTGTGTTAAATCTTACTGGTGTTTTCATTACAAGTGTTGACCATAGTTCAGGAATCCCCTTACCTGGGTTGATTTTTATCTGAGCCAGTATTTGACATTAGAGTTACTTTGATCACAAGAGTTATTGCCCTTGTCGTACTGGTTCCGGTTACACTAATTAAATCATCTCAATTTTGACAAAATTTTGCATGTTTTAAATATCTGCAGATTTATTTCTTAGTCTTTACATTTATACTGTATTCATTCATTCTTTAATTAGAAATAGATGTACATATATTTTATTAAAACGCAGGGTAAATCTAGATAAAAAATCCGTAGCATTACGGAGAAAATTGACAAACCGTCTGTCAACCCGAATTTTCTCCGCATAGTTACAGACCTGTATTTATTATGTTTAATAATAACAATACATATTTACAGTGTTTAAACATGTATCTGATAACTTTAATGATTTATAATATATAAAATTAAACACAGAATATGCATACACCTGAAACATCATAATTCAATGGTTTACTTGTACCTGTTTCATGTTTGTTTACGATCCGCTCCCTTCCTCTCCAGGATCGAGAACTTTCCAATCGCTGAATTAACAATCGTGCGATAGCTCGGACACATCTCGGTGATGTTGATGTAAAGTGCCTGCTGACTTGCATCACTGATCATCCAGCGCCGGTTAAATATGTTCATGTTTTTCGTTAGTCTGCACATCGAATGTTGAGTTATCGCGGGAGATAACTCGAACGGGATTTCGGAAACGAGTAAAACTGTTTGCAAGCGTTTAAAAAAGATGCAAATCGACATGTACCCTCAAAATTAATTAATAATTAATTGTTTTAATCATATCTAAATTATAAAATCTTATTTGTTTATTGCTTTTGGTATTTTGTACTAATATAAAATCAAACACCACCCTGACGGTTCTCAGTACCGAAAATATACGCAATATGTGACGTCAGCAGGAGCGAGACCTGAGTAGGCTTACATGAACAGAGAGGTAAGAAACCTGAAATTTTACGTATCATCGGAAGATCAAAGATAAAAAAAAAACATCATTCGAAATTATTGCAGATTATAAAATATATAGGCCTATAAGAATTCCTTTTGATGAAGATGAAGTTTACCTTGATGATGATCAGAGACACATTATAGCCATAACCTTCATTTTAGCGTAATTTTATAAATTATAGGCTTATGTAATAAAATGTCTGATATCTTTTTCATTGAAGCATGACAAAAACATCCCTACACGGATATGGGGTTGGTACTATTTGGATGGAGGTGTGAATAAAAGGTGAGGATAAATCAAAGTACTAAATGTACTGAGATTTTATGAGCCAATCCAAAGCTTGGAACTGTTTATTACATTTGGTTATTTTCTCTCAAGTTCTTTAGATAAAAATCCATAGAAAAGAAGAAAAGATTCCATATTTCGACCAATAAGAGCATATTCATAATTAAGCATGACAATTTAGTTTTGTCAAGAATTTGTATAGGAGTTGTTAATTATTAATTAAGGAAGCCATTACTGAATATAAAGAGTACACTAGCTGTATTACTTACTTTCAGATATTTATAAGATAAAATAGGAATGAAATCATTTAGTTATACATCAATAATATTTGCAGAGTACCTTAAGTTTGCATTTGCGGATCTGCACAGACTCTTTGGAAAAGATTTTAACAGTGTGACAACCAATAACATTCAGGGAACTTAAAAACAACCTGGATACAGTGGTTAGTAATACTTATATAATTTAAGAGTTGTATGATAATTTGGATCAATGTTTAACATTGAAGCTCATTTAATTGATGCAGACTATCGGCATCTTTGTAAGCTCACTTGAGATAAAAGCTCAAGTGATGATCACCATTGTCTGTCTTAATTCTGTCCACTGGACAGTCTCTGTCCGTCCATAAAATTTACTGTATCTGAACAAGCATTGACCATGTTACCAACTGCATGTCATTTAATCAATGAATTTTGTCTTTATCTACCAATATTAATTATATGCATTCAAAATAGATGTGCCATTCAGGAATATGAAAATTTTATGTACACTGCATTATGTAAATTTTCTTGTAGATTCATGAAGCAACAAGCCTTTTTGAGAAGAGGAATAAGAAGAAATTTGAATTTTGTTCTTCTCCAAAATAAAGAAGATTATCCTAAGAAGATTATCATCATTGTTGTCTTTTAATTCTGTAATAAGCAGATCAATAAGGATTTTAGTTTTCTTTTCAATAACAGATCATATTACTAAATTTAGATAAAAAGAGATCATAGAGGATTTCAAAATTATTAAATTAACCTCCACAATAATTTGTATGAAAATTTTATGATATTCGCATGATATTCGCATGAAACAACAATGAAAATTGGATATACATTTTCGCATGAATATCGTGCGAAGTTTTAATTGTATGATATTCGCATGTAAATCATGTCAAAATCGCATGAAGTTTTCGCATGAAATTCATGCGTGTTACTTTTCGTCTCTTTCTCATGTGAAGAGCCACTTTTGCCTGTATACAAATATATGATTTATTTTTTAATAATTAGCCATTTAGGTAGTTCCAAACTCTCAACATGATCAAACCACTTACGTTTCCTGTTTACTGGTCTGTTTTCTGATGAATCATCGTGAGATTGTTGATTTTGAACAGTTTCTAAAAAGTATAGCAACTACTAAATTTATTTATATGTATTCTCTCTCTCTCTCTCTCTCTCTCTCTCTCTCTCTCTCTCTGGTGTCTTCTGATGTATTTGTTTTTAAGGTTTTTTTTTATAAAAGTAAATAGAAAACAACGATGAACAATCTAATTTTCTTTCCTTACCACATTCTGAGCTCATATCAGACTCTAAGCTTGATGAATCTGAATCAATTTCGTCTAAAAAAAAAAAATCAAGACAAACGTAAACACTTTTGTACGAGTAAAAGTAAATCTTTTGGCTTCTATGTTTTTTTTGATTCACTTATATTTCGTTGAAATGGTATCGTTTAAAAAATCGTTACCGGAAGAACGACTGGAATTCATAGATGAATCTGATTCCTCTGCGTTGGAACTCATTCTTCTGTTTGTCTATTTTCACTGTATACGGAGAATATATTTTAAAAATATCTTAATGACGCAAAAATCGTATATATTGAAGTCACTAATAATTACAGAATTTTTGGCAAAACAAAAAGCACCCCCCCCAAAAAAAAATATATAAATAAAAATCTGATCTTATGTACATTAATAACACTAACAACGAATTATTTCGTACAATGAGCGAGAAAAAAGACAAAAAAATAATGCTGAGGTATAATAATTTGCCCTGAGAAGGAAAACACAAATTTTTTTAATAATGTTGAGGTGTAGTTATTTCCCCTTACAAAGGAAACAACAATCATAATTAGAATATTTTCTGTGTTAAAAAAGATGTGATATTGTGTTCTTATAATGTTATAGATGACAAATTTGAATCTTGAATTTGTGTTAAGTGTGAAAAATTGATGACTGGTCAAAGGATGGTGGATGTTCGCCTAATATCATTATTTCTTCATCAAGCAGACGATTGTTTACATTGAAATCTGGGAATTTCCAAAAGGGCCACTTGCGCAAATGAAAATTATCGAAGGGAAATTGTTTGAAAAAAAATTTCAGCGAATATTTTGATGAAGTTTGAGAAACTTAGATCAAACTTATGTAAAAACAACATAGTTTTTCCCTCCGGAAATACCTGCAGACTTTCTGGGTAGAGCCGCCACACTCCCCCCCCCCCCCCCCCACGCAAACAAAAAAAAAGATATATACACTATACTATATAGTATGATGGCATTCTACTTCTACAATAAATACTGGTACTTATTAACTTGGCACAAATTATCATTACTTTTTCCATTTTTAAAAACACCAAGAAAGGGGGTAGTGAAGTCCACTTCTTGCAATATTATATCATTTATATGTATATATATGGAAAATACGTAGTTATGTTTATAAATAATTTCATAAAATATATAAAAACATTAAAAAAGGATAGTCTCACCTTTTATCAACAGCGTGCACTAAGAGAATTATTTCTTTAAGAGATCTGCATCTTACGAGTGCTACACATGCGAAAATAGTAATGACGTCACGTGTGAAAAACTGACGCAATTTTCACAGCAGACGTTTCTGTAAGAAATATGGCTGCGTTTTGGAGTTTAGAAAAGTCGGGAAGCGAAATTTATTTATCTTTAAATGGAGGGAGGGCAGTCAGCTTAGAAAATGGGGAGGATCTGGGGGCTCTGCGATTTATTGATTATGGCATAACGTCCACAGAATTATGGGTGAGTAAAATGCTATTTTAACTCGGGGGGGGGGGGGGGGGTAAAGTGCCCGTCAAATGTACAGACGTACAATTATATTTACAATATCAACATCAAAGTATCCGCATTTTCTTTTACAATAATTTCCAAAAATAATTTAAGCTAGAGTAACCCATAGGGTTATAACATAGGCCTATAATATCATAGTATAAGTGCGCTAAAAGGGGGGGGGGGGGGGGGGGGGGCTATTAATGAATGCTAGTAACCAGTACAATAAGGAAAGAAATAGAGAGTGGTGAGCAAATTTAAAAAAAATATTTCAAAAGTAATCTTTTTAGAAATACGGGGAGGGGGATTTAAAAGAACTGTATATTACATGTATTATCATGATTTTTACTTTACGATACAAGTTATCGATTTACAACAATAATGTTTGCGCGATTTCACGTTTTACTTCACTGACTTAATTAAATGACATGGTGAGTTCAAATTTTATAGGTTAACGTTTAACGTTTAATCATTTTACAGTTGCATTTTCATGGTGCTAAAATTGGGCGGAGGTTAGATCGAACCAAGTTTAGATCCCAAGAGGGTTTTTTTAGAGGAACTGGAGTCATCAGATTCCAATGCAATATTTGTAAAAACACTGTCAAAGCTTGGGGTCGGACAAAAGAAAAAGAAAAGGCAGAACACGCCAAATGCAAACACAAATGCAATGCCAGATCCCCTCTACGCAAACATGATGGCAATAACATCTAGCCAATCTGAGGAGTTAGAGTTTGTAAAAAGCAAATTTGTTGGTACGTTAATACGAGTATATACGAAATTTGTAGATTCGAAATTCAAGAAAAAAACCGAAATTCAACATTAAACTATAACTATATCAACTATTTAAAAAAACTGGATTTAACCAGTTTCAAAAGAGTTTTTCGGGGTTTTTTTTTATGTTTGTGATAATCGGTCGTTCATTCAGAACTAAAAGAATCTAATACAAACATTTAAAAAAAAATTTTATTTTAGGCCAGTATGAAATTTCAACAATGAGGCTCCAACAAGCTCCACAGGTGTTCAGGTAGTCTAGATTGGATATCACATGCGCGGATCTAGAAAGACGGGGGGGGGAGGCTTATCCCAATGAAAATTCAAACATTTTGAATTCACATAGTAGAGTTGAATGAAATAGGCCATAGACACACTCCCCTCCCCTGGCAACCAACATTATCCCTGAACACAGCTTTTAAAGAAAATATTCTGGATCAGCGCATGTATTGATTTATGCTACACAAGATTCGTCTATTTAAACAATAAAATGCTTTCTTTGGTGATTCAAAAAGATACATAACCGGCGTTAGCGGGTTGTGTAAATTTTTTCTGCAATGATCGCCACCTTTATAACCCGCATGAATCACCAATGCAAGCATTTTATTGTTTATATTTATATCTTTCTTTTAACAAATTAATAAATTGATTGTAAAAAGTAAGTTAAATTAACTAAATTACTGTTAATGTACATCAGTGCGTTAAATAAAAGAAACAGCCAAATCGTGTTCTATGGGAATTTGAGTCTGACATCATCATGATTATTTCGTGCAGTCCGTGATTTTTCTTAAGTCGCTGTAGGTTTCGATCAATCGATAAACAGGGCGTGTAGATTTCAGTCCTGTCAATTTCCTGTCAGTTTCAGTCGCTGTAGGTTTTGACCAATCGATATACGGGGCGTGTCGATATCTGTCCTGTTAGTTTCTATAGAGCTATGAATTAACTAAAGTTTTGGTAAGAAATAGAGGGAATCATACTCGGTATATGTAAATATATTGCATTAAAAGATGTACCTTGCTTCTTTGTTATAATATTGATGCATCCCATTTACAATACAACTCTCTACCAGAATTACATATTTTCCTTTTATAGAAAAAAATCATTCAGCAAGTTTTGAACTACTCTGTTTCTATTATCTAAGAAGAATGTATTCAAATCATCGAAACAGTTTTGATTCCTAATATCAGCCCACATCCGAATCCAAATCTTTTTGCGCCCACTTTTTTCACTGAAACCTAATTAGCACTTCAAGAGTGAGGGCTATAGGGGTCATGTTTACCAGATTCTGTTTAATTACAAGCAGTGTATTTAGAAGGGGAAAATTGAAATGCGATCACTGGCAATATGAACCGGGCGGGGGTCTTAGGAAATAGTGAAATTTAGTTGAAATTCGTATTGACATATTACTGTTACGTGCTTTTACTTCTTCTAAAGAGTTAAATAATGATATTACACGTGTGCAGGTGCAGGGAACTGGAAGATTCTTGGGTAGATTGCATCAAGTCCTCAATCTTGCATGCACCTGGAGGTACTGTTACAATTGTGCCTGCACTCTTGGATCCAGCAGAAGTATGAATCAATTTCAGTGAATCTTATATCCTTATTTTTAAAAGAACAGAAAAACTAGCTTTTAGATTATATATTTTGAACATACTTATGAACTCATAACATTTTTAAAAAAAATATACTCGGTGTACATATATAGAGGATATCTATATTGTGTGATTTTATATTTGCTTTATCCAACGAGTTGAAATGGTGTATATATTCGCGAGGCTTGCCGAGCGAATATAACCATTTCAACGAGTTGGATAAAGCAAATATAAAATCACACAATTCTAGATGTTCTATTTATCTCATACAATTTGATTTATATTATGAAGCTTTTGAGACAGCCCCTAATATGACCCGAAATATGACCCGAATTGATTTTTTCAAAGATGAAACGATGATGCAACGTTGTGTTATGCGGTTAGTGTGACCTTGCGCAATACAATTTAGTACGTCATTTCGGAGATAAATATAACTGTTTTAATGTAAAGTTTCACTGAAATAAACCTTAAAATAAAAGTTTATCTCTAAATAATTTTTCTTAGAGCTTAATCACTTAATTAAATGGAAATACTGATCAGAAGACTTGAATAATCAAGTTTGTTGACATACACAAAGTTGCGAATGCTCGTTAGTTTGAATTGACTCGAACGAGGAACAGTTGTTGATGTTTTATAATACGAACACTGGCCTAATGATTCGAAGTTGAAAATATTGAATAAGGATGCTTACTGCTGGTGAAATAAAAGTCTTGGGAGACATTATTTCGGTAAGTTCTTGTATAGAAACACAGCCAAGGCGTTCTGTTTTCATTTCGTCGTCAGAATGAACTCGTTGATAGCTATATATCTAGATTTGCAGTTTTATAAACTTCAGTTATGTGTTTTCCTTTATATTTGTAATTTAAATCTTCGACAAACTCCATTTTAAAGCAATTTTTGGTAGTAGATATTGCTTTATGGAAAATACTAGAAAGTCTTCGAAAATAGGTCACTGAAGCATTGAAGCGAGGGGCTGTGTCAAAAATAGTTCGGACCGGAAGTATTTGATATAGCATCCCCGTTTGATAAAGCAAAGGTTTATCACACGGATAGTATACACCACACGTATGAGATAAATCTTTGTACTAACGTGAAATGGGTATCTTTGGTCAATGCGCGGGTATGATAAGGCAACTCTCAGCGGTCGATTGAGTAAAAATTCCTCAGATCGATATGACGTCACAATAAGCAGCATGATGTCATATTTTACTCAAGAAACCTGTCAATTTTAACTTTATCTCTGGTCCAAATTGTAAAAACTACAGGCGTAAAATGTCACTATAAACTCTTCTAACTGAATATATCTTCGATTTCTCTGTATAACGTATTATTAACATTGATGACGTCACAAGTATGTTTAATAGAGAAGATCAATATCGGGAGACAAATAATCGGAATGCAGTGTAAACAATGCCGAAATAAAACATATTTAATGCAGATATCCAAGATTTAGATGATTGTCAGTTAGGATATAATCAGGATAATACAGGCATGGATATTTTGTTTTATCAGCGAGTGTTATAAGGTAAGCAGATAAACATTTATATGGCTTGACCGGCCTTTCCTCTGTCAGTGTGTACAAAAAAGCCAAAAGTGTAACACTACCCCGAATATTATGAAAGATGAATTTGGCAAATATCAAAAGCATAAGACCTAAAATACTTGAAAAGTGCTGCTAGAATCCTTTGCTTCGTTGTTGTAATTGAAAAATACGTAGTATTTTCAATGAAATTGAAAAAGCTGAGGGGGTTTCCGATAAATAATGACAATATTTATTTTATGCGATTAACAATAGGATTCTAGCAGTAATACTAATAAACATGAACTAATTGCCGATCGAATTATTGTATAATACATACAAAGGAACTTCGGGGTAGTGTTACACTTTTTGATTTTTTGTTAAGGTAAAAAAGTGATCTATTTTTAACTGTCACGTGATACCATGGCACGACAGCTTCAACGATCGACTTGATTCCGAAGTAGAAATATAATATCATGTTGAACACATTCACTTGATATTAATATTTAGCACTGTTTTAATAAAAATAAACAATTTTTAAAATGACCATAATTGCGATCATCTTAAACTCAGAGTTGCCTTAACCTACCCGCGTGATGTAATGAATCAAGTAAAATTTTAAATTGCATCCAAAACAAGTGTAATAGTGTAATCGATGCTAACTACAACCCATAAATGTAACAATAGCAAATTTTCAAACCAGTCAATAGTTCTAGACAACGTTATAAATTGGCTACAATTTGAGTGAGTTCCACTTAAATAATGGACATTAGGATGAGGATTTTCCTTTGACCTTAGACTATGAATTATGAACATAATTTATGGTCTAGGAATGTATTTTAAGAGATTTACTATGACTTTAACCTTAGACCTGGAAACGTGATCCGAGGTCACTGTACACCCATTACCAAATAACCCTGTATATAAGACCGCGGATCATTAACTAGCAAGATTGGAAATATACGGCTTACGTCAATTTCACCTGTTACAGTCAAAACATTTGAAATGGGCGGGGACAAATTGACGCGGACGTCTGAGAAAACACTGGATTGAAACTGTAGTTATAGAAAGTGTATTTTCAATCCACCTCATCGTTTCTAACTTGCTATATAAGTTGAGGCAATCGAAAAACATTTTATATATTTAGCATCAGCAAAGCGATTGAAAAACTTTTTATTTCATCAATAAGTATATAATCAGCAAATATGAGAAGATCCCATTTCGGGAGAGATTATACGCAAGGCAAGCATTGTCCGATGACTTCAGAGAATCCGTCGTCACAACTCTGAAATCAAGGCGGGACATTGTTGAAACGGGCTTTATACCCAGAGGAGAATAATTCAACTTCCGATTTAAAAAATTAAAACTATGCCCAGACAATGTATACGAATATACATGCGGGTTCATAGTTTATCAATCTAGCTATGCACTAAAAAAAAATACTTATATTGACATTGTTGAAGATTTCTGAGGTTCGTAAATATTTATGAAAATTCCGTTACTGATATTAACGCTGAATGGATTGAAAATACACTTTCTATATTCAATGTTTTCTCAAACGTCCGGGTCAATTTGTCCCCGCCCATTTCAGATGTTTTGACTGTAACAGGTAAAATTGGCGTAAGCTGTATATTTCCAATCTTGCCAGTCCTTTCCACGCTCTTATAGAGTAAGAGAGAAAAGCGGAGTGTTTGCATTGTCTACATAATTGATGATTTCAAATTGATTATCAGATAGCTCTCAAAATTCACTTACATTAGGCCATACTGTAGTGCAAACATTTTTGATGGTTTTTCTTGTTTGATTTAGATTAGTAATCCAGATGACTTCGCATCTGAGAGACTTGAGGCGTACAGGATATTTCTGCTAGGGGGAACCATCTGGTTCTCGCATGTAGGAAACTCATAGAGGAGGAGCCCGACAGCGATTTATTGTCAGAGTACAGGTTAAGACCTTTTCTGGCTCAAATTAAAAGACCAATTATTCATTACATTAGTTTTATACACTATACATGTGTCCATGCAACCGTTTTTCACGCAGGACAATTAAAGTTGATTTGTACTGTGGATTGTCTCCAGAGGAGGCCAAGATGGTCGGAAACCTGCACAATCAGAGAACCACATCGAAGAAAATGTTTTTTTCAAGTAATATAAATCCAAAACAACAACACACACTCTAATGGAAAATCCTCATGTTGAAGCTTTTCATGAACTTTTTCATTTGTTCAAATTAATGAATTTCCTAATCTATAACAATGCGATCATATTCTGTCTATTTTAACTTTAAGGATGAAGTAGAGCAAATCAGACAAATCTATACGAGTTTTCCAGGTAATGCAAATGAGGATTGGCAGGAGGTGGCCTTTAAGGTCCTCAAAAAACTGAGCAGTGAGGTGACTTTTCTTGAGAATTATACGCTAACTTTATTTCACTTTAGCGAAGAAGATAAATAGCTTTCAGATTTATAATGACAATAAACAAATAATGATTAAAAAATATATGTCTATATTCCTCTCTCTCTCTCTCTCTGATTTAAATGATTACTCAGAAATTGATCAATTTGTTCCGTGTACTCTTCGTACACCTCCTCAGCTTCCTCCCAATCTTTGCACCCAGTGCGCTCAACGAAAATTTCTGGCATTAGGCTATTTGCGTAAAATTGCCACGAGTAAAGACGTTGGAGTTATGTGTGCGCTGATTGAAAGAGAAAAAAAGCGGAGTCTAATGAAAGAAATTTTCGTTGAGCGCACTGGGTGCAAAGATTGGGAGGAAGCTGAGGAGGTGTACGAAGAGTACACGGAACAAATTGATCAATTTCTGAGTAATCATTTAAATCAGAGAGAGAGAGAGAGAGAGAGAGAGAGAGAGAGAGAGAGAGGAAAGTTTTAAGTTTTTATTCTATAAAAGTTCAAAACAGCGGTATCAAAATCTATTGATTTTACCTATTTCATTTGGACGTAATTTAGAGATCTAATCATGGTTGTAACAACTCTCTCTCTCTCTCTCTCTCTCTCTCTCTCTCTCTCTCTCTCTCTCTCTCTCTCAACGAACGTAAATCCCAACCAACGTATATTTAAAATCTATCACAACTCCGACTAACATTTATCCCCGTGAATAAAAATGATTCCAGAGCATCTATCGTCAAATAAGTTATTAGACTTGTTTCCTAATATTGTAGAGTTGAACATCAATCGGAAAACAATACCAACAGAGTTCATAAGATATTGCGATACAGCAAAGGAACGCCGGCCGTTGGAAGGAGTTGATGTTCAGGTGGACTTCACAGTGCAAGTCAACGACTCATACCAAGATCTGATGAGTAACGCAAGAATCCAATCGATCATCGCATCAACCAAGAGAAAACTCAGTATTCATCTTGAGGAAGCATTAAAAAAACTAAAATCTGAGGACTAACTTGGTTACTCGAATGTCAGATAGTTCTTTTAGCTTTATCCTAGCTCTTTTCTTATTTTTTTAAATGTTTGCTCCATTGATCCATACCAGCAATATCCGTATTTATCAACTTTTGTCTATAAATTTCTAGATTTTGAATAGAGCAGATCCATTGGTAATTTATGAAGTTGTATCAAATTATGAAATTGTATTTATTTGAATAATTATATTGAATATTTAACCTGAAGAATATGCAATTCTTGTTTCATGAGAATTTTTGACAAAATTCCATACCTATAAATCTAAGAAATCATTGACGATTCAAGTACATTTTTGAGACGATTCACAGTTTGGTATTGTCATTTTTCATGCAACAAAATTTAAAGATTAAATACCTGACCAATTTTATGAATAATTAAGGGTACATCTTTTAAATCGACACGCAGGAAAACATTACTATGAGAAATGTTTCAATACACAAGCATGAAGTAAAAATGTACACATTTTCAATTTCAGAAAGATTTGAAATTTATTTTTGTGGTTTTATCAATATTTGTTGTATATTTCTTTCTTTAGTTCATCCACGAAATTATAATTAAATGTTCAGTGAAATGAAATATGAAATGATTCTTACATTACATGTTATAGATTATTGACCATTGTAACCGGAGTGCTACTGGTGGTTGGAAACAAGTTTGTAAAAAAAATTAATAAATAATCAATATACCGGTAAAAAATCAAGGTTCTTTCCAGCCCCCCCCCCTTAATAGTGGGGAGAGGGGTGTGATACTACATATCAAAATATTTTTACCACTTTCCATCATTTGTATAAACAAAACAAAACTTCGTACATATATTATCTGCAAATAATTATCAAAATGTTGCAGATCCTTACATGTTTGATTTAGAATATTTGTACAATAGAGTATACAAGATCTATTCGCAACACGGTTGGATCCACCTATACTCTCTCAGTGCTTGGGGTGAATATGACGTCACAGTGGAAGTGACGCTACCAGCGTCTGTAGTGATCGGAGGAGGAAGGATGCCTCCCCTAATGGCAGCCGTGTACGTTGTATTTTTTCGACAATTTACAGTTACCTGAGCGGGTTTTTTTTTTTCTCTAGCATAGTTCGCGCGGTGGATGAAATGTGCAAGGTTAGTGAAATTGACATGGTAGAACTGCCAATGCTTGACCTCGGAAGTTTCGGTAGAGAATGAAACGAGGAATGTGAAATTTACGCTAGCTTGTGATGAATTCTGCAATATTTTGGTTACATTGCCTGAGCAGTATTTGAAGTGAAAGGATATTTATTCCCTTTGGATCTTTCAATATAATTTCCTCGGCGAGATTGAATTGGAAAAAGGGGGGGGGGGGGGGGGGTTAGTCATGCCTGGCATGACTAACCCCCTATTACGCATGCGCTAACTTATACTGCAGAAATAAAGAGAAATTGAACAAAATGAATAAAAAAAAGAACACCAGCATATTCAATACCTTTAAATAAAATAAATTAAACAAAATAAAACACTTACACAAAATGAAATAAAAAAGTATTAAACAAATGCAAGTTTAAACTGACTTTAATGAATAAAATAATCAGGAATGTTCAAATCATTCCTTTAGTTTTAACTATAGTCTGTATAACCCAGTATTCATAAGGGAAATTCATGTTAGTTGACTAAGTTAGTTGGAACTAACACAACAAACAATAAAAATTCAAGTTAGTTGTCTAAGTTAGTCTAACTAAGGGCAATTTTCTTAAAAGCCCTAAATTCGAAGAATCAAAATAATTCCAAATTCAAATAATACTCTGTTGTAACTGTATATGTGTTGAAATGTGTGATTGTGTGTAATGGTATATGTGTTAAAATGTGTGATTTGTGTAATGGTAAATGTGTTAAAGTGTGTGTGATTGTGTGTAATGGTATATGTGTTAAAGTGCAGGATTGTGTGTAATGATATATGTATTAATGTGTGTGATTGTATGTAACGGTATGTGTTAAAGTGTGTGATTGTGTGTAATGGTATATGTGTTAAAGTGCATGATTGTGTGTAATGGTATATGTGTTAATGTGTGTGAATGTGTGTAGTGGTATATGAGTTAAAGTGTGTCTTTGTGTGTAACGGTAAATGTGTTAAGGTGTGTGATTGTGTGTAATGGTATATGTGATAAAGTGTGTGATTGTGTGTAATGGTAAATGTGTTAAAGTGTGTGATTGTATGTAACTGTATATGTGTTAAAATGTGTGATTGTGTGTAATGGTATATGTGTTAAAATGTGTGATTGTGTGTAAAGGTAAAAGTGTTAAAGTGTGTGATTGTATGTAACGGTATGTGTTAAAGTGTGTGATTGGGTGTAAGGGTATATGTGTTAAAGTGTGTGATTGAATGTAAGGGTATTTGTGTTAAAATGTGTGATTGTGTGTAATGGTACATGTGTTAAAATGTGTGATTTTGTGTAATGGTATATGTGTTAAAGTGCGTGATTGTGTGTAATGGTATATGTGTTAATGTGTGTGAATGTGTGTAGTGGTATATGAGTTAAAGTGTGTCTTTGTGTGTAACGGTAAATGTGTTAAGGTGTGTGATTGTGTGTAATGGTATATGTGATAAAGTGTGTGATTGTGTGTAATGGTAAATGTGTTAAAGTGTGTGATTGTATGTAACTGTATATGTGTTAAAATGTGTGATTGTGTGTAATGGTATATGTGTTAAAATGTGTGATTGTGTGTAAAGGTAAAAGTGTTAAAGTGTGTGATTGTATGTAACGGTATGTGTTAAAGTGTGTGATTGGGTGTAAGGGTATATGTGTTAAAGTGTGTGATTGAATGTAAGGGTATTTGTGTTAAAATGTGTGATTGTGTGTAATGGTACTTGTGTTAAAATGTGTGATTTTGTGTAATGGTATATGTGTTAAAGTGTGTGATTGTGTGTAATCGTATATGTGTTAAAATGTGTGATTGTGTGTAATGGTACATGTGTTAAAATGTGTGATTGTGTGTAATGGTATATTTGTTAAAATGTGTGATTGTGTGTAATGGTACATGTGTTAAAGTGTGTGATTGTATGTAATGGTATATGTGTTAAAGTGTGTGATTGTGTGCAACAGTAGATGAGATGTAAGTGCGTGATTGCGTGTAACAGTGTATGCGTTAAAGTGAGTGATTACGTGTGACGGTATATGCGGTTAAAGTGTATGATTGCAGAGTAACAGTATAAACGTAAAGTTTCTCATTCCGTGTAACCTTATAATTGTTAATGAGCGTGACTGCGAGGTAACATTATTCACGTGTAGTATATACAATTGCGGTATTAGTACATCTATCAAAGTGTGTGATTGCCGGAAGAAGAAATTAAGGTTTGTATTTTTTATAGTGAGATCTATATAACAGAATTTATTGCATATCATGTTACAACTATCGACCAATCATAAGCTTAGGACAGATATGATAACAAAATAACAGTTTTTATAATAATACTCAGAATTAAACCTATCATTCAAAATGAAATTCTTGAAACAACTTTGAGTACTTGGATAGAAAATTCAGTCTGTAATTTATTGTTGACTAGTCTTTATTAACATCCAACTATAGTGAATACAAATGGAGATTGGTTTGTCAGATTTTGTTAGCCCCAATAAATAATTGTCTTGTTCTTGTATATAAAGTTACAGCATCATATTCTACTTTTTTGTACCAAATATTACAGTACTGTCTTACTAAGAAAAAATACAAAACTATAGAGAAATATCACATTTATTGAGTTCTATCTACAGCTTGCTACAACTCACCAACAATCATTTGTATATAAGGCCACACCAATATAATTTCTTGTTCGTCGGACCCTGCACGCTCCTATTTAAATAAAACTATACAAATAACATCATCATTAATTTCCCGCATCCAGGAAGTTTTGCACTGTTTTCTGTTCTATTTCCGCTCTATTTTTTGCATTTTAAATAGTTTTAATTTATAAATCAGAAACAAGTAGAAAAAATATAACCGTCAGCACAAATCTATTTATGTACCGCCTAAACATTTTGGCTACAAGAAATAATAAATTTATGATTTAATCCCTCGCCCACTTGTACCTTTTTTCACTGGATGTCCGACGAACAAGAAATTTTATTGGTGTGGCCTGAGTATTATGTATTTCATGTTAAGCGTAAATACAAAGAAAAAAAAAATCAGTACACTTTAACTTGGTCACAATATTCCTACACTTAAACTTGGTCACAATATTCCTACACTTAAACTTGGTCACAATATTCCTACACTTAAACTTGGTCACAATATTCCTCCAAAGCTATTTACATAAACATGAGTTTTCTATCTACCTGATCAATATAGCTCAATTTTGTATGCGAGAGAAATGTGCTAAATCCACCATTAATGTACATAAAGGTATATTTTTACAAAATGCATCATAAACCCAGTACAAAGAGTGGCATCAGAGGATTAACCACATGGCCTACATAACATTTGCCTTACACCACTATCCCATGATGTAACTTGTCATAACATTGTAAGTATACAGGTCTTAGAGGATTTAACACATAATTCAGCCGTACATTTACAATATATTGACATACAAATTAAAGTCAACAACTTTAAAAAATGTTCATTGTTGCCATTCAAACAATAATAAACAGCATTAAGGTATGGTCAAATTTGAATGCGGGATCTCCCTCCTCCCTAATCCAAAATTACACTTATCATGGCATTTTGTAATAATATATTAACTGATACTCAATAAACTCTCCTACAAAAAAATGTCAGGGATCAACGACATAAAATACAGATATCTCTAGAAAACATTAGTAGAAGGGAGATAACTTTCTTTCATTTCAAATTGAAGAATACAAATTGGAGTTATCCCCCTTTGGATGCATTGTTTAATCAAATTCTTGTGTGCAAATCAAAACTGAAAAAAAATAATCATCACACATTAGTCACAATTCTAAGGGACATCTCTGTCCCAGCACCAAAGTACATCAGAGATTTATAAGAGATCTCAGGAGCTTATTATGTAAAACACACATATAGTACAACTGTCAAATGGCAACTTAATATTAAAGTAATACTTAATAGAATTAATAAAAAGGATAAATAACATATTACTGTTGAGTCCATGTACACACAAACGGAGTCCATTGATGACGCGTTATTTATGTTGAGTTCACACACACAGAAACAGAGTCCATTGATGACGCGTTATTTATGTTGATTTCACATACACAAACGGAGTCCATTGATGACGCGTTATTTATGTTGATTTCACATACACAAACGGAGTCCATTGATGACGCGTTATTTATGTAGAGTTCATGTACACATAAACAGAGTTCATTGACGACGCTTTATTTATGTTGAGTTCACATACACAAACGGAGTCCATTGATGACGTGTTATTTGTGTAGAGTTTACGTACACACAAACGGAGTCCATTGATGATGCGTTATTTATGTAGAGTTTACGTACACACAAACGGAGTCCATTGATGATGCATTATTTATGTAGAGTTCACATACACACAAACAGAGTTCATTGATGACGCGTTATTTATGTTGAGTTCACGTACACAGAAACAGAGTCCATTGATGACACGTTATTTATGTTGAGTTCACGTACACAGAAACAGAGTTCATTGATGACGCGTTATTTATGTTGAGTTCACGTACACAGAAACAGAGTCCACTGATGGCGCATTATTTACGTAGAGTTCACATACACACAAACAGAGTCCATTATTGACACATTATTTATGTAGAGTTCACATACACAGAAACAGAGTCCATTATTGACACGTTATTTATGTTGAGTTCACATACACACAAACAGAGTCCATTGATGACACGTTATTTATGTTTATGTTCACATATGTTCAAAATGCATTTATTCCTGAAGATTATGATTTTGACAAATTTTAATCTACACTATTTGAACTGACATTTCTAAGCAAATGATTTTTAAAGATATTTCCCTATATATTCCTATGTAAAAGTTTGTACCCCCCCCCCCCAATTGTGGCCCCAACCCACCCCCAGTATCATGATTTGAAAAAACTTGAATCCTCCATACCTGAGGACACTTCCACACAAGTTGCAGCTTTTCTGCCCGATTGGTTTCTGAGAAAAAGATTTTTCTCTATATATTCTGATGTGAAAATTTGACCACCTCCCCCCCCCCCCCCCCCCCCCCCCCCCCCCACTGTGGCCCCACCCTACCCCTGGGGATCATGGTTTTATCAAACTTGAATCTACCCAACCAAGAATGCTTTCATACAGGTTTCAGTTTTTCTGGCCAATCGGTTTCTAAGAAGAAGATTTTTAAAGATTTTTCTCTATATATTCCTATGTAAAAATTTGACCCCCCACTGTGGCCCCACCCTACCACTGGGGATCATGCTTTGAACAAACTTGAATCTACACTACCTGAGGATGCTTCCACACAAGTTTCTGCTTTCCTGGCCAAATGGTTTTTGAGAAGAAGATTTTTGAAAATACCAACTTTGGTTGAAATCGGCCCAGTGGTTCTGGAGAAGAAGTCGAAAATGTAAAAAGTTTACGGCTAGACAGACAGACAGATGGACGCCGGACAAAAAGTGATCAGAAAAGCTCACTTGAGCTTTCAGCTCAGGTGAGCTAAAAAGTTCATCATATTTCATGAAGGTGTCTGCCTAACCAATGTCTGCTCTCTGTCTTCCTATTCAAGGAAGGTGTCCTCTTTTCTGCCCTCAAAGTCTGGTAAATTGGCTCATCTACAGTAAACAGAATGGACTGTTTAATGATTTAGTTAATGATCAACACCAACATGATATTACTCAGATGATGAAATGTCAAGCAGAAAAAACATCAATTTTCAAATTGATAAATATCATTTACAGTTTTGATTTTTGAGTTATTATAGATTTCATACGGATATCTGTTTTATGATAGTCCACATTTAGCAAAGTAAAACTTGTATAACATTTGGTTTCACACTCATCAACAGGCAGCCATGTTTGGATGATCACAAAGTGTGAAATAAACAGGAGTCAGTATTACAGTCCATGTGAATTATACACAGGTCAATTTCAGCTGCAGATGTTGAACAAAGTGACAAACAACATGTGTGGTTTTGAGAGCAGACTAGATTTGTACAGAAACATTTACAACCTGTCAATATCCAAGCTATCTCCATTATACGGCTGATGTTGAGCTGAACATGGCATTCTCATCAGTACACGGTCTGTGTTTATCTACAACATGGCATTAATTAACTGTTAATTGATAAATATGATACAGTGTATTAATATGATAGCACTAAATATTCAAATAAAAAAGATTTTAACTTATGATTTCTGCTCACGGATGCTTTTAATTAAATTATAATTATATCTCCACATGCTTTTAATTCAATTAATATTATATCTCCACATGCTTTTAATTCAATTAATTCAATTCACATGTAACAAAATAATTAATTACAAATACATGTCACTATATATATTTAACTTAATACAGTAACATTTAAATGAATAATAATTGACAAACAATCACTTAGATTAACATGTCTTACATGTATCTTATTGACTGATAATTAACACGGACTGTGTGTCTTAGTTATCTATATCTAATTAATGTGAATGATAATGACTCAGACTTACCTGTCAGAGCGTCCTGTCTGGTGATATACCTGTATATAACCACCGTGTTGTTGTCCTCTGATCCGACCCAGAGACGGTGAGTGTTGACATCATAACTCAGGCCCCGTGGTGTGAATATCCCTGATGGTCTTATCAGTAGATGTGACAGGAACTGACCGTCCTTGTTTAACATCTGTACTGTGGTGGTTATATTATCACACACCAGGATGTGTGACAGCGCGTCAGTACAGATTCCCCATGGCCGTAGTACTGATCCTGATGGATGTCCTGTGTAGGAGAAACGATGTCTTCCTCCACGCTCTGTCACCACTACAGCATCAGAGTCAGACACCACGACATCCCCATTGTTGTTCTCTGTTATATAGCGAGGTTCACTATACAGTCCCAGTCCTGTGTTGTCATGTTCTATGGTTTGTGTCTGTTGTCCGCTCTGGTTGTACCGGGTTACCTTGCCTGTCCCTGTATACTCTGTAATCTCTCTATACATCCCGACCAGTAGATCCCCAGTGGTCGGGGACCAGTACACACACTGTGGTCTCCATGTAGAGACTGTACTCTCTATAAATGTGGTGGTTGTTTTCATATCCTTTGATAGTTTGTTGATGTTATCATTCCAATCTATATAAATCAGTTCACTCTCACTGTTCACTGTGTGTAATCCTCTATAATAACCACTCCATGAATCCTCCACACGATGTAGAGGGACACCTGTTGTGTCTGTCAAGATGAGATTGTTTCCATCACTGACCCAGACCCGGTCTGATGTCACACAGGAAATGTGATAACAACGACCAACACCTGTCACTGTGAGAGAGTCAAGTAACTCGGGGGGAGACATCAGTTTCAGCAGACACTGGTTTCCTTGCTGTGGTTTTTCTGTGTCTGTGGTTGGGATTTCACTCAGTGACTCCATCACATCAGCAGTGGCTGGATTCAGATCTACAAACATCAGACACAAACAGTCAGATGGAACAGATTGATTACAAACATCACATCTTGTATAATGATTGTTACAGCAATGTTTGTCTGTTATAATGTATCAATATAGAACCATTATCAATTGATTATAAACATATACATGTATTTAATTAATTAGTTAATTAATTTATATATTTATTAATGAAAGACATATACATATATCTGATGAGTCAATTATTTACGGACAAGTAATGTATCTGTATCTCAATTAAAGCGTGTGATGTTGACTGTCTATTAACAAATATGTACTTACATTTTATTGACAAATGATAAAGATCACATATATGTCTGACTTGTAACTACATATTATATAATTTACAATGATAATGACTCAGACTTACCTGTCAGAGCATCCTGTCTGGTGATATACCTGTATATAACCACCGTTTTGTTGAACCATGATCCGACCCAGAGACGGTGAGTGTTGACATCATAACTCAGGCTCTGTGGTGTGAATATCCCTGATGGTCTTATCAGTAGATGTGACAGGAACTGACCGTCCTTGTTTAACATCTGTACTGTGTTGGTTCTAACATCACACACCAGGATGTGTGACAGCGCGTCAGTACAGATTCCCCATGGCTCTAGTCCTGATCCTGATAGATGTCCTGTGTAGGAGAAACGATGTCTTCCTCCACGCTCTGTCACCACTACAGTACCAGACAAAGAGTTATAGTCAGACACCACGACATCCCCATTGTTGTTCTCTGTTATATAGATAGGTTCACTATACAGTCCCAGTCCTGTGTTGTCGTGTTCTATGGTTTGTGTCAGTTGTCCGCTCTGGTTGTACCGGGTTACCTTGCCTGTCTCTGTATCATAGTTATACATCCCGACCAGTAGATCCCCAGTGGACGGGGACCAGTACACACACTGTGGTCTGCATGTAGAGACTGTACTCTCTATAAATGTGGTGGTTGTTTTCATATCCTTTGACAGTTTGTTGATGTTATAATTCCTACCTATATAAATCAGTTCACTCTCACTGTTCACTGTGTGTAATCCTCCATATAAACCACTACATGAATCCTCCACACGATGTAGAGGGACACCTGTTGTGTCTGTCAAGATGAGATTGTTTCTATCATCACTGACCCAGACCCGGTCTGATGTCACACAGGAAATGTGTAAACAACCACCAACACCTGTCAGTGTGAGAGATTGATGGAACTCAGCACCAGACGTCAGTTTCAGCAGACACTGGTTTCCTACGCGTCGGTTTCCTCTCTCTGTGATTTGGATACTCAGTGACTCCATCACATCCTCCTTGTTGAGTGACTCAGTCATGGAGAGCTGGCTGGTGTGGAGTGTAGGATGTATCTGGGGGAGGGCTGTCTTTATGGAGGAGAGGAATTGTAGCGCACTGAATGTGAATGCTGGCTGTACATATCTGTGTTCATATCTCTGTAGGCTGACAATATGTCCAATCATTTCTAACTTCTGTTTTTTACATCTGTGTTTGAAATCAAAGTCACAAAACACATTGTACATGAAATCTTTTTTCACTTTGTTTATGAGATTCTTCAGTTTCTGGGCCTTTGTTAACATCTCTGATTGATAGAGGGAGAATTCTGTTCGACAGGTTTTGAAATCAGTTTTGATTCGTGGCAGGAGAACAGGTCTGTAAAAGAGAGCCTCACTTCTGATGGTGTGAATGGTTCCTCTGTGTTGTTGTTGCTTTGTTTTATAGGGTATTCCAACATCTAGTTGTCTGTGATTTCTATGCTTTCTGCAGTGGTAACAGACAGGGAGTTCACAAGGTTCACAGTACTTTATGTAAACATGGCTAGGATGTCTCACACAGATCTCTTGTGTTGGGATATAGTTGATTTTATCACGGTGTGACACAACATCATGGTCTATTGTTTTGAGGTCTTTTACATGGTTCTCTTTACACTGTGGACACAGATCACATGGACAGGATACACAATAGTACTCTGTGTCCCCCGGACACTTAGAACACTGATGTACTCTATATGGGGAGCTTGCTCTGTCCATGATGTGGGGGGTCTAGGTCACAACCTGTTCAATGAAAATAAAGAGTTTTAGAATTATTATTGTTTTATAAATTCAATGTCAAATTTTATAAGGCATATTTTATTTTAAAACATGTTTTTTTAAAGGAATAATATATTTTCCCTACTTAGATAATTGACAATCCATCATTCTGGTTCTGATTATAGAGATACTGGACCAGTAGAAAAATACAACAAAAGATTGCTGAGAGAGAAAGAGAGAGATAGAAAGAGAGAAAGAGATATAGGATAGAAAGAGAGCAAAAGAGAGAGAGAGAGAGAGAGTGTGTGTACATAATGGAGAAAGTGTACTATATATGACTAGCTAGCAGAGAAAGTCAGAGAAAAAAAAGTAAAATAAGATGTAGAGTACACATCTCAATTTAATTCAATTCAATTCTGGGACGGACTTAACATTTACTGTCTCAATTTCAGACTAAACATGTGCTCCTGCTCTTTATATTTCTTTCTTTCTCTCAATCTGTTTCTCATAATATTAATGCTAAACATGTACTCCTGATCTCTCTCTCTCTCCTCTCTCTCTCTCTCTCCCTCTCTCTCATGTACAATTACTCTCTAGATCTTATTCCTCCTTTCTCTCAGACTTTTTTCTAACAAATGCATTTTCTCTCTCTCCTTGATTTTCTCTTCTAAATGTATTTTTGCTCTCTCTTTCAGACAAACTCCATTAAACATGTACATGTACTAAATATATCTTACTCCCAAAGATGTAATCTCTCTCCCTCTCTCTCTCTCTCTCTCTGCCATAATCTGTTAAACATCTGCATCTAACTATTTCTCTCAGACATGTAATCTCTCTCTCTCTCTCTCTCTCTCTCTCTCTCTGGTTTACTCTGTTAAACATGTACATCTATTTCTCTCAGACATGAAATCTCTCTCTCTCTCTCTCTCTGCTTTACTCAGCTAATAAATATATAAAATTAATGTACAATTTTTATCTCTCTTTCTGTCTCCCCCTCTCTGTCTCTCTCTCTCTCTCTTATAAACATGTACATCTTACAGTTACTATTGTAATCTCTCTTTCTCTATCTTTTTTCTCTGACTTAATCTGTTAAACATGTGCATCCTTCTATTTCTCTCAGACAAGTAATCAATCTCTATTTTGCTGTGTGTCTGTCTGTCTGTCTCTCTCTCTCATTATTTGTCTTTCTTCTACTATCTCATAATTTTACAGCTAAACATGTACTCCTTATCTCTCATTCTTTCTCCAAGCCTCTCACTCTCTCTCTCTCTCTCTCACCCTCTCTTTCTCTCACTCTCTGCTAAACATGTACTCCCTCTCTCTCTTTGCTAAACATGTACTCTCTCTCACTGTCTCTCTCTCTCTGACTTAGTTTGCTAAACATGTACTCACTATATATATATCTTTCTCTCTTTGCTAAACATGTACTCTCTCTCACTGTCTCTCTCTCTGACTTAGTTTGCTAAACATGTACTCACTATATATCTCTCTCTCTTTGCTAAACATGTACTCTCTCTCTCTCTCTCTCTCTCTCTCTCTCTCTCTCTCTCTTTGCTAAACATGTACTTGTTCTATTAACTCTCAGATATGCAAGCCTAATTTCTTTTTAAAACTCACTTTCTATGATAAATAAATAGCTCTCTTCTCTTTTTTTTTCTCTCTTTCTCTCTCTCTCTCAACCAATATGCAATCTTGTTTTTCTTGTTTAATTTTCTCATTCTCTCACTTTCTAAACAAGCACTCTTGTTCTCTCTCTCTCTCCCTCTCTCTTCTCTCTCTCTCTATCCCTCTCTCTTCTAACATGTAATCTTGCTTTCTATCTATTTTCTCACTTTCTGTGCTAAACATGTACTCTCTCTCTCTCTCTCTCTCTCTCTCTCTCTCTCTCTCTCTCTCCTTCTGATTTACTCAGCTAATAATATATAAATGTACAATATTTATCTTACTCCTTCTTTCAGATATGAACTCTCTTTTAAATCACTTCTAATCCTCTTATCATCCTCTCCTCTCTCTCTCTCTCTCTCTCTCACATACTTCCTTTGCTTTTTCTCTACTGAACATGTAGATGTAATATTACTCTTTAGATCTTATTCTCTCTCTCTCTCTCTCTCTCTCTCTCTCTCTCTCTCTCTCTCACACATACTTTCTTTGCTTTTTCTCTACTGAATATGTACATGAAATATTACTTTTTAGATCTTATTCTCTCTCTCTCTCTCTGACACTGTTAAACATGTGCATCTATTTCTCTCAGACATGAAATTTCTCTCTCTCTCTCTCTCTCTCTCTCTGATTTACTCAGCTAATAAATATATAAAATTAATGTACAATATTTATCTCTCTCTGTCTCCCCCCCCCCTCTCTCTCTCTCTCTCTCCCTCTCTCTCTCATGTACAATTACTCTCTAGATCTTATTCCTCCTTTCTCTCAGACTTTTTTCTAACAAATGCATTTTCTCTCTCTCCTTGATTTTCTCTTCTAAATGTATTTTTGCTCTCTCTTTCAGACAAACTCCATTAAACATGTACATGTACTAAATATATCTTACTCCCAAAGATGTAATCTCTCTCTCCCTCTCTCTCTCTGACATAATCTGTTAAACATCTGCATCTAACTATTTCTCTCAGACATGTAATCTCTCTCTCTCTCTGTCTCCCCCCTCTCTCTCTCTCTCTCTCCCTCTCTCTCTCATGTACAATTACTCTCTAGATCTTATTCCTCCTTTCTCTCAGACTTTTTTCTAACAAATGCATTTTCTCTATCTCCTTGATTTTCTCTTCTAAATATGTATTTTTGCTCTCTCTTTCTCTCTATTTCTGTCTTTCAGACAAACTCCATTAAACATGTACATGTACTAAATATATCTTACTCCTTCTCCCAAAGATGTAATCTCTCTCTCTCCCCCTCCCCTCTCTCTCTCCCTGACATACTCTGTTAAACATGTGCATCTAACTATTTCTCTCAGACATGAAATCTCTCTCTCTCTTTCTCTCTCTCTCTCTCTCTCTGGTTTACTCAGCTAATAAATATAAAAATGTACAATATTACTCTGTCTCTCCCCCCCCCCCTCTCTCCTTTCTCTCTCTCTCTCTTTCTCCTATAAACATGTACATCTTACAGTTACTATTGTAATCTCTCTCTCTCTCTTTGTTCTCTGACTTAATCTGTTAAACATGTGCATCCTTCTATTTCTCCTAGACAAGTAATCAATCTCTATTTTGCTGTCTGTCTGCCTGTCTGTCTGTCTCTCTCTCATTATTTATCTTTCTTCTACTATCTCATAATTTTACAGCTAAACATGTACTTCTTATCTCTCATTCTTTCTCAAAGCCTCTGTACCTCACAGTTTCCTGATAAACATGTAAATGCTTTCTATATATTCTGTCTCTCAATTCACTACTAAACCTCTCTCTACATCTGTCTCTCTCTCTCTCTCTGACTTACTCTTATACATGTAAACATGTGCATCTTACTTATTCTCTCAGACATTTAATCACCCTCTCTCTCTCACTCTCTCTTTGCTAAACATGTACTTGTTCAATTTACTCTCAGACATGTAATCTCTCTTTCTCTCTCTGACTTACTTTGCTAAACATGTACTTGTTCAATTAACTCTCAGACATGTAATCTCTCTCTCTCTCACTCTCTCTGCTAAACATGTACTTGTTCAATTAACTCTCAGATATGCATACCTGCTTTCTTTTTAAAACTCACTTTCTACGATAAACACATTGCTCTCTTCTCTTTTTTTTCTTTCTCTCTCTCTCTCTCTCAACCAATATGCAATCTTGTTTTTCTTGTTTAATTTTCTCATTCTCTCACTTTCTAAACAAGCACTCTTGTTCTCTCTCTCTCTCTTCTAGCATGTAATCTTGTTTTCTATCTGTTTTCTCACTTTCTGTGCTAAACATGTACTCTGTTCTCTCTCTCTCTCTCTCTCTCTCTCTCTGATTTACTCAGCTAATAAATATATAAATGTACAATATTTATCTTACTCCTTCTTTCAGATATGTACTCTCTTTCAAATCACTTCTAATCCTCTTTCTTTCTCTCTTTCTCTCTCTTTCTCTCACACACACACACACATTTCTCTGCTTACATTGTTTTCTTGATTTTCTCTACTAAACATGTATATGTAATATTACTCTTTAGATCTTATTCCTTCTCTTCTCTCTAGGATTCGTTTTGCCAAACAAGTACAGTCTAGACTGCCTTAGCGACCCTCTGTATTAAGCGACTCTCTGTCTTATGCGACCATATTTAGACCGCCCAACGTAATTTCCTATATGAAAACCCTGCTTTAAGCGACCCCCTGCCTTACGTGACAAGAGACCGTCATTTTTTAGTCCCAAAATGTTGTATAGACTGTTTTAAGCGACTTTTAGCAAATCAAAATGGCATCCCAAGCTGAGAAACAATTAGAAGTTTTCTGTTTTGATAACCAATTAGAATATTTATCACTTTTCATATAAACGGTTATTATCTTTAACCCCTATAAGTGAGATTTTTCACGACTCCCGCAATATCTCTAATGACGACTTTTGTCGCACCCTGTATAAACAAACATGGCGACCCGATAGTAATTGAAATTCTATAAACATTGGTTGTTAAGCTGTTTATTGTTACTTGGTAAACAGACGTCTCAGCCAAAAACTTATCTGGCCATGTACATGTTCAAGTTGAATCCACACATCGATATTTATAAAGAACTTGTGTAATTAACACGTGTATAAAGAAGAAATTGGGAGGGTGCTTAGTCAAATAAACAAATATGGCGGATTACGAGTCCGACATCATACGTGTATTTTAAACAGAAGTTTAGAGTCGGATTAATAGATATGAAAACGTGTGTAAAACTATGCATGATTAAAGCTGTTTATTGTTACTTGGTAAACGGAAACATAAAGAAAACATCATAGATTGTTATGATGCAGAAATGTAGTTAACATCATTTTACTTGCCAGTCATTAATACAAAACAATGAAAACATACTGCCATAGTCCAATTGGTGGAAACAAAAATATACTGAGTTTATTAATATGCTCCCACTTATTTATCTAACAAGTGATTCTGTACAAAATTAAAAATCTTTTTTAAAGATGATGAAATTTGAATTTCAGTCTATCAAAAACTAGTCTATAGGTAAAATACATATAAATTTACTATTTGGTACCAATAAGTATTATTGATAGCCAAAAGGTAGCTAAAATGATTGTGAAGTTAGTCTTGGACTACGTTATGTGACTCCGTGTATTATGTGACTTTTTTTTTGGTTCCTTGTCTAGACTGTACTTATGTTCTTGTCTCTCCCCCTCCTCTTTCTCTCTCTCTCTGATTTACTCCGCTAATAAACAAATAAATGTATAATATTTATATTACTCCTTCTCTCAGAAATGTACTCTCTCTCAAACTCACTTCTTATCATCTTTCATCCTCTCCTTTCCCTCTTTTTCTCTCTCTCCTCTCTCTCTCTCTCTCTCAAACAGACTTTCTTTGCTTACAATTTTTCCCTGATTTTCTCTACTAAACAAGTATATGTGATATAACTCTTTAGATCTTACTCTCTCTTCCTCTCTGCTCTCTCTCTCTCTCTCATCATTTATCTTAATTCTCAGATATGTACTCTCTCTCTCTCCCTCTCTCTCTCTCTCCAAACAGACATCACCAACACATCACCATAATGTATAGAAATGAGAGCTGACACAGGATTTGCCTTCTGTCTGATCCTATTGAAACTTTTTTTTTTCAAATGTGACACATATATTCAGTATGTTCTTATTTACAATTCACCTATGAAATATAGGTATGTAACTTTTTAAAATGTATTTATAAAACATAGGTAAAATGCAGTAGTGTCTTTACCCCATGTAGAGAACAGACTGTACTTGTTATCAAAATACAATTCACACCTAATCATCAAATGTGTGCAAAATGGGAACCCACTAATGTATACATGTTAATTAACGGCTTATGTCCCATGCTTTGCTATTCCCTTAACCCTGGTTGATTATTTGACTGTCCCCCGGGCAGATAATTGGACAATATCCCAGCCGACATTACCACAAGAATATGTTTCTCCTTGTCTAACAAATCAATCATCAAATGGGAATGTGGGCAATAGTTATATTGCCAGGTCCATGGTAAGAAATTGATGTTGACCTCGGCCTATGCTCTCGGGCAACAGTTCTTACCCCAGGACTAACACAATGACTACTGCCCTCATACTCATTTTAAGAGATATATAATGTCTATGAATGACACACAACGACAAACGTGTGATAGCAATGGGTCTCCTGAGTGACTCAGGTGACCTTAAAATACAGAGTAAAGCTACATGAACATGGTGATATTACATGAATACTATACCACGTATATTCTCTCTTTGATCTCTCAGTCAATAGTACAGTCAGACACAGGAACCTGTAAAGAGACCATCAACTATTACATACTACAGACTGGTATAACCTATCAGTCAACAGTCAGACACAGGAACCTGTAAAGAGACCATGGACTATTACATACTACAGACTAGTATAACCCATGAACTATTATATACTAGTACTCGATGATGTCCCATGCAAGCGCAGGATTTAACAATATATACACATTTATATGATACAATGCTTAATATTTTGAAAAATATTTTTTGGTTCATTTTTGTATATATTGTGTCTGATTTTTTTCTGAACTGCTTTCTTAACCTTTTATTTAAAATTGAAATAAAAACCCAACTGCATGGCTGGATTTTTAGATGAAAAATTTAAACTGAAATGGATGATATATACATTTATTGTATACCCATCAATTTTCCTCTCTTGATACTGTCAATTTTACAGAGTGTGATCCGATTTTCCGGATCATCACACTGTGGTTTTCCGATTCCGTATTTCTACTCTCTGAAACTGATGACGTAGTACATATAAAATAACGTCTGTATTTTAGCGCAGATCATCAGATCAAACTCGACGCTTCACGTCTCGTTGGATCTGATGATCCATGCCGGGCAACTCGACGTGATCAGGCCCTTTGGATCAAGTTACTGTTATAATAATATATATGTATGTGGCCTTAATTCTTTTTGTTGCAGCTGACTGGAAAAAAAACAAACTTTATAATTTTAATTCAAACAAGTGAGTGGGTATTTAGTGCGTCGTATCTCTAAATTTTGTTCTTTTGGTCAAATTCACTATATATTTTATGACTGTTTCAAATAAAACTTTCAGATAAAAGACTTTTTTGAAAAAAATAATTGGGGAGGGGGGTCACCCCCCCCCCCCCATTCAACTTTCCCATTTTATGTATACATCATTTATTCATATAAACGTAGAACACAATCTGTTCATTGTTTACAAATTAATGTAAAAGGTTTATTACCAATCTTTCCTGGTATAAAAATGTATGAAATTAAAAGACGCTAGTGTATTCTAGTAATGCAACCGTGAAACGATAAGCACGTGCCATTATCATTGTGATGTCATGAAAAAGTTCACACATTAATGAACGCAGAGTTTTTTAAATCAGCCGGTCCCACCAGCAAAACCGGTAAATATTTAATATGTACGGTAATTTTTCTTATTTAATCGGTCAGAATGTACGGTAATATAAAATACTACTTCAAGACTTAATCGTCTTTACAAGCAAAATGTTTGAAACACCTTCAATTGCCCAGGTCGAAGTTTACATGCATTGTAACGGTAAGGCTAATTAACAAAATAATGTTATATGAGATACATAAGATAAGGTCTCTGACTGCTATTAACTGAAAGCTACTCATAAAATTATTTGTTTGTTATCATACCGTAATACACAAAATCAATCAGGCTATTCAATACATTATTGTGCAATCAGGCGTTCAACTGCGCTATGAATCTCTCGGAATTTAGTGATTTACTTTTGTTTAAACATGTTACATGTATTGATATTATATGTCCTATATGGTATTTTCTTATTGAAATCACTTATATCTACCAGTACATACAGCTGTTGGTTTGAAACAACTTACCCCCTCCTACCTTAGCTGAACTAAGTTACAACAGTTTTTTCTTCAAAACTTTACATATACATGTATGACACGATTTTGAAGGTTTGTTTCCGGGTCAGCCATTTGATTTCAATATATACATAGTTGCTTTTTTAAAAATATCGCGTTGTATCTCACCTAAATTGTCACTGGCATGATATATTGTAGTCCGAAATATCTGACGTTTTCCTGGCTTTTTTAACGATTTTGATTTTTTACATGCCAGGAAAACATCAGAACCGGCGCCATTACGAAAACTGGAAATTCGCCGCCTCCAACTGGAGGCGGCATTCTCGGCTCGATTTTAAATATTTACGAGTGGAATCAAATGTTTCACTCACAACTAATTAATAAAACGATGATACTGCTGTTCACTAATATCACTTTTATGGGTCCTTACATCCCATAAACATGCTGTTGAACACATTCTATCGAACTGTAGCTAGTCCACCTTAAATTAAAAAATAGAATTTTCTTCAGTAAACTTGCAAAACCTTGTTTGTTTGTCCATATTTTGATTAGAACTAAATAGCTTTTCATTGGCTGTTGGTTAATGAATATGCAAATCATTTATTAATGTTGCTCAAATTAAAATGGCCTTGTGACCAAAGGGTCATAACTCTTACTGCTTATAATAGGGAAATTACCTATGAAAGACAACTCCTCTTTTTATGGTCTTTTTCAAATGTAGGAATGATCCAATCTAGTTGCTGCGTCTAAAATAAATTAAATATCGGATATTGAGCTTGTAATTAATAAAATAGTATAATATATTAAATATAATCCAATTGATACATTTAACATTATAAATACCTTTAAAGAATAAATTTCCGTCTTCAATGTCTTTGTTTATTTCTTTTTCTGTCAAGTCAAACACACTGCTGTCTGTCTTTTCTTTATTGTTCCAATACAAAACCTGAAATATTTAAAATAATTGTAATGTCTGTCCTTAAATTATGAATATGAAAATCAATAAGTTAATAAAATTTATTTAATTTTTGTTTTGAATATATATGATTATGAACACATACACATTTACAGAAACACAAACACTGACATAGACAAACACAAACATAAAACATTGAACAGTTTACTTTATTTTAAGGATCTTTTGGATTCAGTGTTTAATATTATTACCTTTCATTAACTTTATATAAAATTTAGTATCATATCAAATTAATATAAATCAAAAAACATAAGTAAGTAAAATCCTCACCATTGTACCATTCATGATTAATGAATTATATATATCAAAGTAATTATGTTATAACTTTTTAATGACGGTTTACATAAAATATTAAGTAATTATTTGTTTTGGTTAGGGGAGTAGAATACCATTTACACCATTTTTGTAAGAATCATGCAGTGCAATTTTGTGATTAAATTACTTTCAAAAATTCCATTAGCATGGCTTAATATTTTTCCCTCCCACTGAACATCCTCGCCGTCCTCGGACCAAGTATGTATTATCTCTCTATGGAGCAGGTCTTTAGGAATAAAGGAGTTTTCACAGACAGTGGTGTTTGTATCACTATTTTCTTCCTTAAATACATTAGCATCACCAGATTATTCCGTTATGTTGCTTCATCAAATACTTTTCCTTTCTTACTAAAGTTTACTAAATGTTTATGTTCTTTACTTATTTGAAATACTTTTTTGTGAATGTTGATTTGTTTTTTCAAGGCTGACAATCTGTCTTTCTTTGTTTTCAATTTATGAAGCTCGGTTTCAATCTTATTTTCACTGTTCCACAGTCCTTCATCTCTAATTTGGTCAATGACTTTGTCCAGTTCATCCTCTTTTTTCTTCTTCTTTCTCTTTATTTCCTCTTCTTTCTCTTTCAAGTTGGTCAGATGTTTTTTTAATAGTGTTTCTTTTCTATACTTATCTAAGTTCATGTAATTCCTGTTCTTTTTCATAGCATGTACAGTGATGTTTTTTTTCTCGTCCTCACTTTTTTTATTCAACCACTCTGATGTTTTGTTATTAAAATATAATAATTTACTTTCAACAGTATTGTTCGTTGACATAGAAGATGATTGCACATGGTAATCAACCTGCCCCATCAACTGTTCCACACAAATATTGCTCGTGGGGCAGGATGAACACTTCAAATCTAAATTTTTCTGTACATTAGAATACTTACCATCCTTTAAAAAATCTGTAAATAGTTTTTCAACTTTAGTCTTTAAAACTATACACAAACGTTTAATAAAAACACATGTCAAATCATCATTTAAAGGATATGTAAATAAAAAATCAGACACAGTATCTTCTAATTCCGGCCCTTCAAATAGTCTTATTTTGTGTCGTAAAGCTAATATTGGCTCTTTTGCATATAAATCTAAAACATGTAAAAATCTTTCAAAAACTGACCCCATTGTTAAAATATTGTTCACTTCCATTGTTTTTAACCACTATGGTCCTGTTAATAATTTACATAAAATACCAAGTGCTCTTAAAATTGTTAAAATACATTTGTTTCGTAATGATAAAACAATAACATTCTGGACAAAATTAAAAGAACTCTTTGATGATAAAATGTATTGAAGTAAAAGTTTGTGTATAAAAAAAGTACCAGCAGCATTATAAAAACAAACATTAAAACGATTTCCTCTGATATTCATTAAAGGAATTTTATCAATGCCCTGGCTTTTAAAATACAAATTTGAAATGTTTGGATCTCCAGTGCCATCTTTAAAAAAAAATTTGGATACACACCTTAAAATAAACATTGTAAATGGCTCTTTAGAAGAGGTGGTGTGTCCGTCAAAATGAATATTGAGCTCTTTTTCAATATGATATACCTCTTCTAAACAAACCTCAGAAAATTGGAGAAGGGGGTGAACCGAACATTTAAAAGATTGTACATCATGAGATATATCCTGACATAAAATATTATTAACTTTCTGTTCTGTGGCACTCCTATCTGTCATAAAACATGATAAAGAATTAAAAATTTGATCTTTCTCTCTCTTGTTATTCACAATATCATTAAAAATCTCCTTTGTAGCACTCACATACGTCTCTCCCTTCCCATCACTCACTTCTCTCACACCTGCTGTCAAAACTTTTTCTCCAGTACTAATTTGAACAGCATAAAAATGACGTCCTTTTTTTGTAGTTGCATCTCTATGCATAGTAATATCACTACTGTTTAAAAGTTCCTCATTTAAATGACATCTACTTAAAACACCCATTTCTCTAGTTAAAACAGAAGCAGTGCTCTTACTTGGTAAATTTTTTACACTTATATTAAAAATATCTAAAACAGCCTCTAAAACAGGACCAATATGGTGAACACCAATATTTCTACTTCTAAAAAAATAATAGAGATTTCTTAATTTATAGTTATAAGGACAACCTTTAGCACTTTCTTTAAAATCTAAAATCTTCTTCCCATGTACACAATCATCTTCATCTTCTATCATATCATCTTTTTCAGCAATTAAAATGTCAATTTCACTTTTGAGTTCTTCAATATACGTTTTTAAAGAATTACACTGAACTCCTTTATCCAATTTCTTATCTGATTTTTGTTGCTCCTTCCTCTGAAAGAAGTTCACTTTTTCTTGTAGTTTTCTGACCTTTTCTTTGGTTCTTTTCATTTTTTGGTTAATTTCTTTAATTTTGTAGCTTCGAAGTTTTTCTTTAAGTTGAATATTTTCCTTTTTTAATTGGGATATAACAATTTCTTGTTCAGTTGTTGTTGTTACTTTCTCAGTGTCAGTTTCTGATGATACACATGTGCTTGATGGTTCTTTCTGGGTTTTTGACGGAATTTTAAATTCTTTCCTCTTATATTGGTCGTATATTGATTTCTTACTGACTGACTTATTTAGTCTTTGAAATTCTTTGATAATTTTTTTTATTTTCCAATGTAAGCTGCTTTTATTTATTTGAAAAGTATCAATCTGGAGAGTTTCACAGATTTCTTTATGGACTCCATTGATGGATCCATTATGTTTTTTATATATTTGAACAACATTTTCATTTGTCAAAGACATTGTGAAAATTGTGATATTATAAATTAAGAATTTTACCACATATACGCTGTTTGAAGTTAATAAAAGCATAATTATTTTGTTATGCGACACAAATACACATACACATAGACATGTACAAATACATAGACACACAACACAAACACACATATATTCATATAGGTAAAATTACATGTAGTAGGAATCTTTTTAATCCATCAATAATTGTTTAATATTTCTGTAATATATAGTGTACTTGCATGATATTGAGTTTAGCTTCAATACACATGCATATCAATGTAAAGTTGAAAATGTACATTCATGGAAATGCTTCATACTACATGTAAGATACAAATATTACAAGTTATTAAATAAAATAACTTACATTATATGGAAAATTCTTTTATATCAATGGAAACTGTTGTTGACAAACCTTAAAAAAAATACATATATTAAAAACAGACTATAACAAGGGGGAGGTAATAAACTGCACTTCTTGATAAAGAAAAACCTTTAAATTGCTACCGCAGAAAAGCGCAACATTCTAAAAATAATTCTTTTGCACTGTTACGTAGGTAAATATTAGTAGAAGTTCATATAATATCCAACTAATTCCAATCTATGAGCAAATAAATATAAAACAAAAAAAATATATCACTGGTAACGACAACAATAATTATATTTTAACTGTCACACATCGTGTTATCAAAATTTATTTCACTTTAAAAGTATACAAACAAAGTAAACATTAGTCTTTATCTATTCATAACATTAAATCAAGTTGTCATTGTTCTAATCTATACTTACAGATATATTTTTCGATATCGTCTGTCGTGGTCGTCTCTGACCATCAAATATGGCCGTCAGGTCACAAGTAAGAGTTATCGTTCTTACAAGAAAATGGCGTTAGCTGGACTGGCTACGAACTGTTGAGATTTGTTTTGATTTCGTGCATTTTTAAATCTCGCGAGAAAATAGGTCAACAACACTATTGTTTATCAGTGTGATTATTAAAATGTGCAGTAAAATTATATTTTAAGCTGTATTTTTTAGTTTAAATATATACCTATTTAAAATCGAGCCTAGAATGCCGCTTCCAGTTGGAGGCGGCGAATTTCCAGTTTTCGTAATGGCGCCGGTTCTGACGTTTTCCTGGCATGTAAATATCAAAATCGTTGAAAAAAGCCAGGAAAACGTCAGATATTTCGGACTAGATATATTAAAGAAGTAGACTACATTGTAGAATATATGATATGACAAACCTTTTGTTTCACAGGGAACAATTATCTAAACGGATAGAAATAACCTTTCCTTGTCTCTTCCCAAATCTGTCTATCGTCTGATCGACATACGTCACAGCGATGCTTAGACGTTTCGCCACCCAACAATTTCGACCCCAAGTCGTTTTCGGTCCCAGATATTGAATATACCGGTATTCAAAAATAGAAAAAACTATTCGAATATTTTGTTTTTAATGTATTGATCGGTCAATTTAGTTTTCATTATTACTTAATTTCACTTTTATATTACTTAACGTACATATATACTCGAAGTAAACATTTTTTAAGGGGGGGGGGGGGGGGGGGGGCTGCGGCAAAAGGTCTGTGTCTGAACAAACGACTTCATGTATAATAAGAAAATGTCAACCTTGAGGAAGGGTGTGTGGTGGATCCTAAATTTACAGAGTGGTTGGGGTGGATCCTATCCAGAAATTTCTGTACAGTGAGTGAAATAGTGGATTCAGTTCTGTAATACAAAAATTGTCATGTATAAAAGTGGATTTGAGACCACGGATGTCTTCTAATGCAATCCTGTATTTCTTTTTATTTCGAAGAAACGTTGGCCAGAACAACCCAAGTGAATCTACCGGTCAGTTTCACTGTTTGTGCTTTGTTTTATTAATTCATGTCAAATTTTATTATGCGTTTGTGAAATAAAAATTTTAAAAATGTCTTTTTGACGGCAATATACATTTTAAATTGTCTTTTGGACGGCAATCCTGCCACCTCTAGCATTCCTGTCCAGTCACGATGAATTTTGTTTGTTTTATAACAGAATGTCTGATTCTGACTGACACCGGAAATCGTGTTTATTTCAGAAGTAAAAACATCGCACTTGTTGAACTGAAGGCAAGCACAGAACAAAATGTCATGGATATTGAGTACACGCACTTTTGCACAAAATAAAATTATCAATGAAATCGAATTATAAACAGTAAATATTGAATGACATTATAATTTACAAGTATGAATTACAACTCGAACTGCCATTAGACACAATCTATCTAAGAAACGCCAACATACATAAAACATATATAATTATGGACAATCACCACGATCGGAGGATGAATGTTCATAAAAAAATGTTTTGTTTTTCCTAGACCGTTTTCCTGTTTTACAAATGATACACAGCATTAGAGATCATTAATAGAATGGTTAGGGTGTTTTAATAAACTAATTTAATGAATTTGATGGATTAATGTATTTGAATATATGGTACTAAAAAGGAGGGGGAGGGGTCCTTGAAACAAATTATCGACATCATTCAAATTTGATAAAAAAAAAAAAATATGAAGGATTACAAAATAAAATGAATAGGCCTACTGTGTGTTTTGTGTCAAAAACAAATGAATGCAAGAAAGTGACGGAACTAGATTTTTTTCCAGGAAGAGGGGGGGGGGGGGGTTATTTTGTTTGGGGGGGGGGGGGGGATCCGAAGTCTATTTTCGGTAGCTTTGCTATAATAATTTAATAGGTTATTTTTTTCTAGGGCTATGGGTCTGAAACACAATGCCCCCTCAACCTGTAGATCCGTTAATAATGTAACGTGTTATTTCTTGATTTGTACACATTGAATAAAATGTTTGCGTCATACGTGCACTTTATGTAGAATAAAATCACAGACACCTGACGTTATAAGTTTTTGTCATCATAAAAATGAATACCCTATACCTAATAATACACGTGTTTTTAGGTATAGAGTATTTATCTTTATGACGACAAAAATTTATAACGTCATGTGCCTGTGAATAAAATGCAGATATTTATTGATATTTTCTAATTATGATGTACTTAAATCACGCCATCATTTAAAGATCTAGGTCAACTCCTGACGTTAAGCTGTATCTATCACAATAAAGTAATTTGCTGCTGATTTGAGAAACCGTTTCAAGGTGTAGTGAGCCACCTTAAACATATATGGACAAACACCAAGATCGGGCGATGAGTATTCATTTAAAAAAGATATAGAGATCATTGTTACAATGGTGAACAGGGTAGGATGTTTTAATAAACTAATTTAATTGATTTGATAAATAAATGTATTTGAATATATGGTAATGAAAAGGAGGTAGAGTATCGTCCCTTTGTGTATCTGATGTAGAGTACCGTCCCTTGGTGTATCTGATGTAGAGTACCGTCCCTTGGTGTATCTGATGTAGAGTACCGCCCCTTGGTGTATCTGATGTAGAGTACCGTCCCTTGGTGTATCTGATGTAGAGTACCGTCCCTTGGTGTATCTGATGTAGAGTACCGCCTCTTGATGTATCTGATGTAGAGTACCGTCCCTTGGTGTATCTGATGTAGAGTACCGTCCCTTGGTGTATCTGATGTAGAGTACCGTCCCTTGGTGTATCTGATGTAGAGTACCGTCCCTTGATGTATCTGATGTAGAGTACCGTCCCTTGGTGTATCTGATGGAGAGTACCGCCCCTTGGTGTATCTGATGTAGAGTACCGTCTCTTGGTGTATCTGATGTAGAGTACCGTCCCTTGGTGTATCTGATGTAGAGTACCGTCCTTTGGTGTATCTGATGTAGAGTACCGTCCCTTGGTGTATCTGATGTAGAGTACCGCTCCTTGGTGTATCTGATGTAGAGTACCGTCCCTTGGTGTATCTGATGTAGAGTACCGTCCCTTGGTGTATCTGATGTAGAGTACCGTCCCTTGGTGTATCTGATGTAGAGTACCGTCCCTTGGTGTATCTGATGTAGAGTACCGTCTCTTGATATATCTGATGTAGAGGACAGAGACACAAACACAGTCACATACCGTAGATAAACATGCACATGTACAGATAAGTGTATACACCGACAAACTGACATATAAATACAAAAACACTGTCAAATATTTTCTTTAATCGACTCTTTCTCCATGAAAGTTTGAGTATTTTTAGTTTAGAGGGGGAATGGGTGAAAGAGGGTAAAGTCACACACACACACACACACACACACACACACACACATATATTTTTTTTATCTATTTATTTATATTTATATTTACTTTCCCAACAAAACAAAAAACCGGTACAGTTTTAAACGTTTGCAGTCTGATCGAATTGTGTGTGATTTTATTCTGGATATATTTTCTTGTTAAATTATATATATATATATATATATATATATATATATATATATATATATATATATATATATATATATATATATATATATATAAACTTATCATTTCAATTGCTTTAATTGCGTGCAATTTCCTTGCAGGTTTTATAAAAATATTTTATAACATATAGTTTGCCAATGCTTTTCATACTCAGCAAATTTACAATTCGTCGGCAATATTAGTTTCTCAATACATATTCTATCAGTGACGGTTCGTTTTAACGGGAGCGTTCAAAGTTTTTTGACATGTAAAATATGGAATTGCAACCATTGACACTTGGATTATTTTGAGGTTTTAAAAGGGAGTTCAAATATGTTATTCCATTCTCCACACACGAATCTATCCACTTCTGTATTAAAAGAATTGATTCTATTTTTTGTTACCGATTACACAGTACACATCCTTATATCCTTTGTTTTGTTTGTAAAAAATACTAAGAGAATTTGGAATAAATGATCCATTTTCTACCTTATCATTATTTGAGGCTTTCAATCTCTAAACAATTGACTCTTTCAAACCCATATATTCTATAAAAAAAAAAATGGTCTTAACGTTTGAGTTTCTGATATTTCAAGGCTTATAAAATTGCCTTCATCTGCCATCAAACCTTAATAAATTTATAACCAGAGTTAAGATAACTTTTTATAAAAATTGATGATTTATAAATTTTAATGTTCGGATTAAACCATATATGTTCATTTTGCAGCACTGTTTAGGCTTACTTTGTGGTCGCGCCGACTAGAAATTATGGGAAATGTTAAGTATGATATCAAACAAAACAACTGAAGTCATCCAAAATGCTTAAAAATTAATTAATTCGCGTTTGGTATCCGTACGAACACATTAAACAACATTCAATGTTACCTCCGAGTGCAATTTTGTAGTCAAATAAGTCCAACAGCGTTAAGTATTAACAACTGACTGATCGCGATGCACTTGTGGATGTGACGTCATACTATAAATTTTGACGCATATAATGTGGTGTGAGAGGCGGATCAATCAATTTTATAACATAGGAAAATGCATTTAATAAATAAACGGAGCGTAATCTTAAAACAATTATTTAACCTTTAAATCCTATTTTTATGCTTGTTTTGATCCAGCATGTTATTTTTAAGAGCATGTATTATTTTCTTTCTAGAGTGTTTAATGTTCAAGTTTGATGTGTTTGACATCGGGGAGCCTATTGAAATCCGCTTTTTACAAGGGCATACACTTAACATATCGTTATCATCTTTTTAATATAAAATGGGGAAATATTAAATTTATTAAAAAGCGTTGCTGCTTTGTTAAATTTTATAGAATGAATTAATAAAAACGTAAAATATTAAGCGAAGGTCATATAAATTTCATTTCTTTGATATTTATTCTAATAAAAGATAATCTCTATACAAAGCAGCAGCATTTTTCAGAATCTACATGATAAGTACAATTTAACTATCAATTAAGTTGTAAATTCAAAAAGGGTACGCCCTTGCGATATTGAAATTTGTTTATGACCTCCATCCAAGAGAATTATCAAGGCATATCACGTGACTCTCATTTCAGGGGACCAAGTGTCATACAAAGGGGCATTTACTATGCTGTTTCATTTAAGGTAGTCCATCCATAACTATCATATTTCATATTTAATAGATTGCATGTTTGATCACTATAATCCTAGAGTGGTTTTAAAGGGTTTATTAAAAAATTAAGATTCATCTTTGAAATTTTTTAAAATTTTGAATCTTACCAAATTTATTACATATTGAAGTTAACATTGAAGTCTATGGGAAAAATTCATTTTTTGTTATATCTTTTTAGTACAAGTAATTTTCTCACAAATCTCTTGGTAAAAGGTTGCAAAAGCTCCCCCTTCCATTGAAAATGCCCAAAAAATTCATAATTTACCATATATATTTTGAGAAAAAGATTTTTCCTTATATTTATAAAGGGCAGACAACTCTTTAAAAAAATTCAAGTATTTTTATTATAAAATTATTTTATTTTTATATTAAATAATAATAATTAATAATAAAGCATTTTTTTCACCATTAGTCAATATACACCCTACCTCCCATGAGGTGCGAAGGTCAGACTTCTAGAATGATAGTTTTGATGTGGTGTGGTATGGAATTTCTAAATAAGGAAAAATGATATTTTAATGTATAGATAATTTATTAATGGGAGTAAATATTTAGTTAATTTAACTTTATAGCTATATTATGCACACACTCTCTTTTCTAGAATTTTATACATATTACACTTTAATATTTACACATAATGAATTGATACTTGATTTAAAACTTATTTAACTGTTTTAATTATTTCACAGCAACCATCCAAACTCACACAATTCACTCTCTCTCTCTCATACTATAATGAACATTCCAACATTCATTCAAAGCAGATAAAGTAGGGAAATGAATAAATAGTGAATCCTGAAATAACACACTAATAAAACTAACCTGCTGACTTGAATATGTAGACTTCACAAATATAAATAGAACTTCACACTGGAAAATAACTACCAGTATATATCAGCACCGGTCTGTCCACTCTGACAGCCAGTTCCAAACTCATGCAAAACAAGATAGAGTCTTTCTGACAAAAGAAATATCCCTCCTAAATAAATCACATGACCAGACTCTATAAACTACTATAAATAGAACAGTGACCACAGGTAAATACCAAAGAGGAATAAACAATGATATAAATAAAACAAACACACAATATAAGTTAAATGTATTCAACTATATAATAATAATTTTATTCTGAAATCATAAAGAATATGGCGTTGATTATCTTAAAAATGGCGATTTATAATGGTGGACATTCAGTTTATTAATTTTTTTTCCTTTAGTTTCTTAAATGGAGAAAAGGCGGGAAACAAACAATTATAATTCTGTTCAGCAAATTTTAAAATCATAGATAAGGCATGCTAAGTCTGAAGAGTTATGCTAGTCTTCACAAAAATGATGTTTTTTATGTAAAAATGGCGGACAATCAGATTTCATATTTTTACCTTAAAGTTTCTTAAATGGGGAAAAAGCATGAGACCAAAAATTATAATTTGGTCCAGCAAAGTTAATCAATATAATAAAGGTATGCCAAGTCTGAAGAAATATGCTGGCTATGACGAAAATTACGTTAATAAGGTCAAAATGGCGTTTTAAAATGGCTGACAGCCAGATTTCATCACTTTCTACATGTATTTCAGTATTTTAACTAGAAAAAGCATGAAACAAACAATTATAGTCCGATCCAACAAAGTTTTTATTCATAATTTGGGTTTACTGAGTCTGAAGATATAAGCTGACATTAACAAAAATGGCGTTATTTAAGGAATAAGGAATCATTCTTTGAGTATTATGAGGTGATAATTTCGGTCGGGGCGTGATCAAATCCAATAAAGCCCGAAATTATCACCTCATAATATTCAAAGAATGATTCCTTATTATTTATATTTATATTATTTTCAGCAGTTGTACGATTAAATATTATAATATTAATTATGCAAACCCGCTTGCGCCCAAAACAATACGTCTTCTGAATTTATTGGGTTGTATAGTACAAAATCGATTCGTAGTGTTATCACAGACAGGGACACTGGAAAATGTAAATATTTGGGTAAAAATGTCCAACAGCCAGATTTCATAATTCTTTTTAACGCTGTTTAGATGGGTAAAATGTGTAAGTTTTAAATTATACAAATATGTACCTTCCAAATTAGAATAGAACACTTTAACGAAGAAAAAACCCCAAATAGTTCCATTCCTTACAAAAAATGTTAATTTTCTCCGTTTTTTCTCATTTAGGCGTATTTCTTATTTAAACATTCTCTGTTCATGATCTTAAATACCTTTCTTGTTCCTAAACCTTTCTCGAGTTTTTCCTTACACTTAATGAAACGATTTCTTCGGTCTGCCTTTAATATAGTTAAGAATATGTGGCCAACCCTACCAGTTCGTGAAATGCGACAAATGCTTACAAAGTTTTAGAGAGGAGAAATAATTTTGCACTACAAAATTGGTGTTATTACACAGGGAAAAGTGGCTCGCATGATTTTCATGCGTGTTACTTTTCGTCTCTTTCTCATGCGAAATTCATGCGAAAATCATACGAAAAGTTTCTCGTGCGAATATCATGCTAATATGTTCGCATGATATTTGCATGAAAATTGTACAATTTTCATGCAAATTATTTTTCGCATGTTTTTCATGCGATTAGATATTTATGTCAAATTCATATAAAGTTTATGCGAAATTCACATGAAAATTGCACGTTTTTCATATGAAAATTAAATTATGACAAATCAATCCAAAACACTTTTAAAACACTTTTAAAACACTCTTTCATTCATATGCTGACAGAGTAGTATTTTTTTTTCAAACAATTGTGGCAAAATTTGACATTAGGGTAATAAAACAATTTCTGCATGTGTTGGACTTAATACATGTATAAATCAAATTTAGAGTAAAGTTTACATTTTATCAAAATATACATCTATTCAATACTTTTTATATCTATGTTCATGTTTGTAACATGTAAAACTTTGCCTTTACAATAGTCATTCATACACACTGAGAGTTATATCTCCCTTTTTAGAAGGTCAGTAAACATTAAGATTTTATTACATGTATGGTACTTGCTGATTGCATTGGTTATCATTTAAGATACATAATTCAAGTCTTAAGTTTTTTAAGTACAATTAAATAGTTTGTGTGTACCAAACCTTTCGGATGCAGTTAGTGAATTATATATAGTTAAATATACAGCTTTATTCAAACAAAGATTTATTTCTATGCTAGACAATGAAAATTCACTTAAAATTCTTAACATTGTGATAAAAGTTTTCCATGATTCCAAGTGAGATTGCACAAAGCTGTCAGTATATTTCAGAAGGATTCAGGCCTTTGTGGTCTCGAGTTTCAGTGTGTACTAATGTTAATGGACTGATGTTGGTGTATCACTCCAGTGTCTGTATCATGTGCCTTTATCCTTCCTTTTTCTGTAGCATAACTCTTTATCCCTCTCCACTTTTAGATATCTTTGTCAAACATCTGTATATGCAAGACAAAATATAATTAATACAAATCAAATAATAAAACAAACACAAGTATCAAGTACATGTATAACAGCTTAAAGCAAAAGATTTATGCACATCTGCACAGATGAAGAAAAGAACTATTTTGCTGTATCTCTATATTAAAATAACTGACAGTATGTTTTATCAATCAAAAGTAAATGAGATCAAGAGGTAAGTCCAACCTGTTATATTAAATATGTTCATTCACGTTTTATCTTATATAATTACAAACTTTAATAATATTCAAAACACAAGACAATTCACTGAATAAATACTTACAATGTACATGGTATTATGAACATTTTGTTGTGCATGATTTCCTAAGTGATATATGTTACTGTTATAGCCATCATGCTATACAACATATACTGGAGCAGCATTCATTAATTTTCTGTCTGTGCATTATTGATCAGCTGTTGATTCAAATTTTAAAACACCCCTGTAGAAAAGAAAAACCCCGAAATGCTATGAACATTTTCAAACTGCATATGTATACTCCTACATATGGATTCACCATGATATATTCATTGATAATATGCACAGAACTTATACATGTAGGCCAACATGATATTATTAATTAAATCAGAAATTTAACATAAATAAAAATAAAATAAATAACATGTTATTCATGTCTCTAATTAAATCATATCAATTTTGACAAAATTTTGCATATTTTAAATATCTGCAGATTTATTTCTTAGTCTTTACATTTATACTGTATTCATTCATTCTTAAATTAGAAATAGATATACATAGATTTTATTAAAACGCAGGGTAAAGCTAGATAAAAGATCCGTAGCTTTACGGAGAAAATTGACAGACCGTCTGTCAACCCGAATTTTCTCCGCATAGTTACAGACCTGTATCTATTATGTTTAATAATAACAATACATTTTTACAGTGTTTAAACATGTATCTGATAACTTTAATAATTAATAATATATAAAATTAAACACAGAATATGCATACACCTGAAACATCATAATTCAATGGTTTACTTGTACCTGTTTCATGTTTGTTTACGATCCGCTCCCTTCCTCTCCAGGATCGAGAACTTTCCAATCGCTGAATTAACAATCGTGCGATAGCTCGGACACATCTCGGTGATGTTGATGTAAAGTGCCTGCTGACTTGCATCACTGATCATCCAGCGCCGGTTAAATATGTTCATGTTTTTAGCTAGAGAAAATTCAGTCTGTCTGCACATCGAATGTTGAGTTATCGCGGGAGATAACTCGAACGGGATTTCGGAAACGAGTAAAACTGTTTGCAAGCGTTTAAAAAAGAGGCAAATCGACATGTACCCTCTAAATTAATTAATAATTAATTGTTTTAATCATATCTAAATTATAAAATCTTATTTGTTTATTGCATTTGGTATTTTGTACTAATATAAAATCAAACACCATCCTGACGGTTCTCAGTACCGAAAATATACGCAATATGTGACGTCAGCAGGAGCGAGACCTGAGTAGGCTTACATGAACAGAGAGGTAAGAAACCTGAAATTTTACGTATCATCGGAAGAAAAAAAAACATCATTCGAATTTTTGCAGATTAAAACATATATAGGCCTATAAGAATTCCTTTTGATGAAGATGAAGTTTACCTTGATGATGATCAGAGACACATTATAGCCCTAACCTTCATTTAAGCGTAATTTTATAAATTATAGGCTTATGTAATAAAATATCTGATATCTTTTTCATTGAAGAATGACAAAAACACACCTACACGGATATGGGGTTGGTACTATTTGGATGGAGGTGTGAATAAAAGGTGAGGATAAATCAAAGTACTAAATGTACTGAGATTTTACGAGCCAATCTAAAGCTTGGAACTGTTTATTACATTTGCTTGTTTTCTCTCAAGTTCTTTAGATAAAAATCCATAGAAGAGAAGAAAAGATCCTTCCATATTTCTCGAGTGTCTTTCCACCAATAAGAGCATGTTCATAAGAAAGCATGACAATTTAGTTTTGTCAAGAATTTGTGTAGGAGTTGTTAATTATTAATTAAGAAAGCCATTACTGAATATAAAGAGTACACTAGCTGTATTACTTACTTTCAGATATTTATAAGATAAAATAAGAATGAAATCATTTAGTTATACATCAATAATATTTGCAGAGAACCTTAAGTTTGCATTTGCGGATCTGCAGAGACTCTTTGGAAAAGATTTTAACAGTGTGACAACCAATAACATTCATGAAACTTAAAAACAACCTGGATACAGTGGTTAGTAATACTTACATAATTTAAGAGTTGTATGATAATTTGGATCAATGTTTAACATTGAAGCTCATTTAATTGATGCAGACTATTGGCATCTTTGTAAGCTCACTTGAGATAAAAGCTCAAGTGATGATCACCATTGTCTGTCTTAATTCTGTCCACTGGACAGTCTCTGTCCGTCCATAAAATTTACTGTATCTGAACAAATCTGCTTTAACGAGCATTGACCATGTTACCAACTGCATGTCAATTAATCAATGAATTTTGTCTTTATCTACCAATATTAATTATATGCATTCAAAATAGATGTGCCATTCAGGAATATGAAAATTTTATGTACACTGCATTATGTAAATTTTCTTGTAGATTCATGAAGCAAAAAGCCTTTTTGAGAAGAGGAATAAGAAGAGAATTTGAATTTTGTTCTCCTCCAAAATAAAGAAGATTATCCTTAGAAGATTATCATCATTGTTGTCTTTTAATTCTGTAATAAGCAGATCAATAAGGATTTTAGTTTTCTTTTCAATAACAGATCATATTACTAAATTTAGATAAAAAGAGATCATAGAAGATTTCAAAATTATTAAATTAACCTCCGCAATAATTTGTATGAAAATTTTATGATATTCGCATGATATTTGCATGAAACAACAATGAAAATTGGATATACATTTTCGCATGAATATCGTGCGAAATTTTAATCATATGATATTCGCATGAAAATCATGTCAAAATCGCATGAAGTTTTCGCATGAAATTCATGCGTGTTACTTTTCGTCTCTTTCTCATGCGAAGAATTCGCATGAAATTTATGCGAATTTCATATGAGATTCATGTGAGCCACTTTTGCCTGTGTAGGCTTTAAAGACATCAGTATCATAAGCTTATAGGATAACAGAGATACAATCGGGAACAGTGTACGACATTAAGAATTAGTCTACTGTCCGTCTGTCTCTTCCTTTAATGCCTTTATAGCAAATAAATCTAAGTAATATATCATCATATGCACTGGAAAAGCTCGTGATTCAGAATGTGCAAGAAATTAACATATCGTCCAGCTTTATATATAGTTATAAGTATACGCTATATGTTTTGGGAAACCCTAAGAATTTTCCTCATTTCAACATTATTAGGGACAATTTATTCTTTGTATAAGGAATCAAGCTGTCTATGTCTTTGTGAAGGATAAAAGAACCTCTTGCAAAATTGTCAACATGTGCTTGGCCAAAATGTGCTGAGGAAAGTATACAAAAACGTACAAAGCAATGCGTGTCCTTATTTAGAGGAAGAGTTGGGGCTTTTTTATGCTAGACCATGCCAGTGTCAATTAGCAACATAACCTCACAACTAAGCTTGCTGATGTATGTTCGAACCTCTTTGAAGCCGATAAACATCCCTGTCAATGTTGTTTTATAGAAAAAATGTTCCCCTTTTCTAGATCTTCCAATTAGCATTTGGTTCATTTCATTCGCTGATATATTGTGACACAACTTCTTATTTCTACGGCATATCGAGGAAATCGACATATCAAGTGTACAGAAACAACTATGAGAAGGGGAATTAACTGATCAGAAAATCAAAGAATTCAAGAAGTTCTTCAGTTATATGTATAACCAAGACACATTGCCCCCTGACACATTTCAATTTGCTTTATTCATAAAATTAAAAAACCGAAACTTAGGATATGCCTTACGTTGCTTATGAAACAAACACACACCAAGGTAAGGATAAGAAGACAGGCATATATAAACATGCCCATATTGCCATGCCCAGCCGAGATGGCATGAAAAATTTAAGTGATGGTTCTTTGCTGTTGGAATTAATGACCTACGATCTTATACCTTAAGCTTTCTTAGATTTGATACCTTGCAACTGCTCCACAGGTTGTAGAACTTTTTTGTGTGAATGTAAACGTGGCATTAGACATTTGCAAATTTCAAATCACAAACTCATCATTCGAAAAAAGATTGTATAAATAGCATATATACTGTAGCCTAATAAGGGAAAACAGAGAAAAATTAGCACTTTTTTGAATAAAAAGAAGGTGGGTTTTTTTCTATTGGTAAAAGTGTTCAAATTTTATTGTCAGTTACATTTTTAGTATTGATATTAATGTCCAAACATTTTTCCCGTTTAAGGGCCCTTAATTTAGAGAGATCAGTGAAATTTGGCTATACACCAATTTGAATTGCCAATTTGACAAAATTAACGCCATTTTCCTGAAGACCAATACATTTTTCAGACTTGGCACAACTTAATAATGATAAAAATGTTTGCTAGACCAATTTATGATTTCGTATTGTTATTTTTTGATTCCATTGAATAGACTGTAAGAGGGAATGATGAAATCTGATTGTCTTCCATTTTGAACTTTTATCGCCATCTTTTAAAGATCAGCATATTTTGTTGGACTCAGCACACCTTAAATATGATAAAATACCACGCTGAACCAATTTCTAATCGTTTGTTTCCTCAATTTTTAAGACTTTAAAAAAGAATTATAAAATTTGCCTGTCGACCATTTTGATCGCCATTTTGACCTAATTAGCGTCATTTTCGTCATAGCCAGCTTTTTTCAAAATAAGCACGCCTTAATTATGCAAAAAAAAAAAATTGATGGGCTGAATTATTATTGTTTCTCTCCTGCGTTTTCCCCATTTGAAAAACTTTAGGAAAAAATTATGAAATCTGGTTGTCCGCCATTTTGAATCGCCATTTTTATCTAATTAACGCCTTTAATTTTAGTGAAGGCCAGCATATTTTTTCTATACTCAGCACACTTTAGGTATGATAATCTACTATGCTGGATTAATTCATTATTGTTTGTCAATAATGAAAAGACTTAAAGAGAAAATTATGAAGTTTGGTTGCCCGCCATTTTGAATCACCATTTTGACCAACTTAACGCCGTTTTCATGAAGGCCAGCATATTTTTCGGACTCAGCATACTTTGATTATGATAAAAAAAAAATCACGCTGGACCAAATAATAATTATTTGCCGTCAAAAGTTTTATTTTCGACTTAATCGGACCAGACTAATCCGTATAGGTCACATGTACATACAACATATTTCAGCCTTTTTTCATGGTAGCTATTTATTTGCAGATTTCGATAGGATATAGGGCCTACATGATGGACTACAAATCTACCAATTTTGAATGGGTTTGAACCATTATTTGAAAAAAAAAATCATAGACATTTTAAGATTCTAAACTGCATTTTTCGAGGTTGAAAATTGAATCAAAATGCACTGTAAATATCATAATATACATGCATACTTGCAAATTTTAATGGCCTTAAATTGTTAATAAGCTGGACATCATATACTAGAGTACCTTAAAATTATAGATATATCACCGTCCAAAATTCACTGTTCATTAATAACTTTATTTTGGACTTTACTTTTTAAATTGAACTTGTAATATTTTCTCACAGTTTATTTCGTACAAAGTTACTTATTCAATTCGTGATTGACACCTTTCGGACTCTATATGTGATTTCAAAGAGACAGAGTGTCATGTCTCAAGAACTGCTAATCTGTTAAAACAACATTGTGCAATTATCTGTTTTTCATGTCTAGGACATCAAAGACTCATTGAGTTTATTTAATTATTTTATATCTGTGAACCTTTCACTCGGCTTACTTAATGTCATCACCTGTCAATTTATACTCATTGTTCAGAATCTTATATATAGTTATGTACAATTGTCAATCGTCAGTCTGGAATACGGCGGCCAGCCTCGGCCAGTCGTCCGACTCACCCAGAGTCTTGAGTCCGGAGGCCAATACTGGCCATATCCGACTTCTTTGTAACATGTCTGTCAGTTAAATTGTTGTAATGCTGCCATCGTTGAGTCTCGTCCAATAAATTCGGAATCCTGCATCAATTGGCTTTTATTTCTCTGGAATTGTATTTTGGTGAACCTTCGGGAATACGGCACACCTACCCTTTGTTTTTACCTTACGGCCCACAGCGCGCCTCAACCTTATACCTTGTACCCTCTACGCCAACATTCCCTCACCCCGTCCGTACTGCACACGACGGATGCAGTTCCAGAAGAATTCCTTAGTACCGTACGAATCTACGCGGTCACAGATATGCTATTTCAAGCCATAAACTTCAAATAGTTATGAAAAATTTCATTTTTTCTTAAAAATTGGAATGTTTTCTATATCTTTACATAAAGCTCTTCTGCTCAAGAAGATATATATGATTATATAATTTGAAATTGTCCACGACAATCTACCCCTCTAAATCAAACTCCTGCTTCGATGAGACGGGTGCGCGCTCTCTGACGATTCACGTTATGTGAATAAAAAGATCCTTGATCCACCTCACAGACAGTCTTTACCTGTCACGCCTGAAATACACTATACAGGTAGCCTCGCTGTGTCTTACAGGTGTTGACAAAAGGGTGCAGCAGACCGGATCTAAATCCCAGGTAAACAAACAATTAACTTTAGCGGTGTAGCGGCGATTTGGCGCTTTGTGTTTCGCTGCAGGACAACGGAGGAATTTGTGGACTTACAGAGTTACGTCCCGTGTTTTGGACTGTTTCGTATCGATCACTGACCGGATTATGTATGTCTCCCAGAACGTGATTCAGTGCACATGGATTATGTTTATGTCCCAGTGAATGTATCTTATGCAGGTAACAGAAAAACTACTTATATGTATATGTCAACTTCTGATGTTGTCAGGGTTGTCCAGCCTGGGAATAGACCGTGAGGGCCATTGTCGCGCTCTCTATGCACGTGTGTCTTTCTTTCTTATCTGTCATTTAAGTCAATACGCAGCTTGGTTTTTGTAGAGACCGCACCCGGAGAGAGAGAGAGAGAGAGAGAGAGAGAGAGAGAGAGAGAAGAGAGAGGGTTAGAGAGAGAGAGAGAGAGAGAGAGAGAGAGAGAGAGAGAGAGAGAGCATGCAGTCATTAGTACAGACTACTGATGTATTTACACTATTTTTGTGTGTACATAACTTGTGCACAGAACTGAATACAAAACTAGGGAAGGGTAGTCCAATTCATGTGCGCTGATCCAGAGCGTTTTTCCTTGGTGGGGTTGGGGGGGGGGGGTCCATGGGATAATTGTGTTTGCGACCGGGGACGGGGGTGCGGAGCATATATTTGGTAATTTGGCATCTGACAATTTTTACAAAATCAAATGGTATTATAGTACTCTGAGTTGAAAATAATGAATAAAATGGATAGAACTATAGGACAAAATGTTGAAGTCCAATTCAAGAATAACCAGTTTAAACGGAATATCCTCGTAAACGAGTTAATGTATATCTATAATAGAGTTAATAGTTTATGTAAAATATGCACATTATTGTCCCTGATAATTTAACATATACATGTATGTACGGTAATTAATATATTTGAATATGAATTATGAGTTTGATAATCAAACAAGCACAGCTGTATGTGATGCCTATTGTCATATTACTGTCACAACTTCGGTAATTTTGTGTAAATTGTACTCAATGTACCCATCAAATACTCCCCCCCCCCCCCCCAACCCTGAAAAAAAATCAGTATTTCCTGTTCATTCTGCATGTAGATCTAATTAGTACCAGTGAATATCATGGACAGGTCAGACAAAGTTTGCTGATTTTTATTGGTCTATTATAGGTCTGTGTACCTTGAGGGGGTCATATATGTAGAAATAGCCACCTCACCTGCTCACCTGTACACAGGTGTTAATTGATTCTGTATTGATGGGCTAACCTAGGGGCCAAATTAGTCCAATCTACTGCAGAGATTTGTGTATTCCCTGTGCAGAAGACATGTGTACATGTATCTGTTTAATATTGGATGCAACGATCTCTCTCTCGATCTCTATCTCTCTCTCTTTCTCTCTCTCTCAGTTTTGATTGATTCAGTATATTTGATTTATTACAGTGTATTTTATAAATTCCACTGAGTCTCTATATGTCATACACATCAGGACTCATGGTCACTTGCAAAATATAGACCCCCTCCCCCTAGTTAGTTATGTATCAGGATATTATTTACAGCCCACCAAAATTGAAAACAAAACTCTGCTTTGACCTTTTAAAATTCAAAAATGAATAGACAATACCTCTTTTTAAGATTTTCTAAAAAAAAAAAAAGTATTCAACACAGTTTATGATACAATACCAACTCATTGGAAACTAACTCTTATGACCCTGATGAGGTCAGGAGGTGGGATTGGGGGGGGGGGGGTGTTTGGGGGTGGGGTTACCATCAATATACCATATTTTGACCAGGAACTGGTCCTTTTTTTTGGTTGAACGCTATCTTTGACATCCATTTTTTTCTTTTGATTGACTGTTTACCTGATTAAACTTCATATCTAGAAATTGGGGGTCATTTAACTCTTTGTCTAATCTGGGGTCATTATTGGGGTCATTTAACTCTTTGTTTAATTAACACAACTATGATTAACAGATCAGTACTGAGGTTATTTAAATTTATGCTTTAGTTACACATTGTATATGTTGTACAGAATTGTATTACCTTAAGGTAGATTACATCAACTGATAAGGAAGATAAATCTTGGTGTAATAAATCACTGTACTGCCTTTAATATATGTGATTAAGTCCTTGACGTTATATAGTTATTTCCCTCACATTCTGGCATGTAAGGTGTGTGTCTGTGGACGATAGACTGTGACAATTGTTGATCACACCAATACACATTAATATTGTCTACCTTGAAGTACCTCTTGTCTCCTCCCTCTATAAAAATAATCTCTCTCTGTATATCCATTGTAATCCTGCCATCTCTCTCTCTCTCTCTCTCTCTCTCTCTCTCTCTCAGACATACATCATGATCTTATTGGTCTCTGTCAACACAGTTTGGTTGGATGTCAACAGCAGATTAAACATTTGATCCCAGATACAGGCTGTAATTGGTATTAACCCCCATGCCACAGTAGCCAGGGTCTACAACAAAAAATACGGTTCATACATAGAGAAAACTGAATCAGCAGGAGTCGGACATATCTGAAATGTTTGATGATTTATGAAATCATTGTGATCTTATTAACCACTATACATTAGAGTGATTTGATTGGTTGTTGGGATTATTGATTACCTTGATAGGTAAGAAAAATATCTCTGTAATCCCCCCCTCCTCCCCACTAAGCTATTGCAATGAATTTTTGTGGTTTTTACTGAGTACATGTACCTGATGAGAGAAATTTTCATAAATTATATATTAAAGATTGTTTCATAGGGCAAAAACTACATGTAGATATTTTTTGTGTGTAAATTAATAGTTTTTAACCTATAATTGTTGAGCAAAAGATATATTGATCTATATATGGATCTATTGCACACTGTGCTGCACAGTCATCATTAGGTAATCATTCGATTATACACTGTAGTTGTAGATAACCCTGTGGTACATACGTATTAACACAACAAAGTTTTGTTTTGCACATAGATCAAATATGTGAACATCGATTAAAAATGCACATAGATCAAAAATACCCACACATAAATCAAATACGCACAGGTAAAAAATGAGACGAACTGATATTTTCAAGTCCGGAATCCAAAATGTTTTCCCCATTGTGTCCATCAGGGTATGAAGTTTAAGTTTAGAGATGCACTGATGGTATGCATATCATTCCATTTAACTCCGGAATGTATGCACAGGGTCTTTAAAATCTTCCTTTTTAAATGTGTATTACTGTAAACGCATACAATTGTAGACATGGAGAGATAAGATGCGCCTTACATCAGTGCATTGTGTCACTAATACAAATCCTCGCATCAAAATGTCTTCTAGTTCCGAATTTCAATAATGACAAGAAGAGTGACTGAATCCTTAAGTCGTTAACCTGTCGAGTCGTAAACTTGTCCGTTATTTCATATTTCAAAATCGCTGGGGCCCCTCGGATCATCTTCACATTACTCGGGGTTTGTTTACCAAGATCTTGTCAGTGTGGAATGAGAGAATTTTAATTCTGTGGACCTAGATGGTGTCAATTTCAAACCCCCGTTTTCAAGGCTAACTGTCCATTCACCGAACACACATACTGTTGTGTTACTCTTTCGGAATATATATGTGTTGTTTAAGTTTCCAAATTTGGATGATTTGTGATCATGCCATTTTCTACAGTTTTATACATGTAGGATCTCCTTTTTTGTGAAGATCTGGCTAAAGTATTTATCTTATATTTCTATATATTGTAAAGTTTCTGAATTAGTGACCTGTCAGTTATTATTACAAGTAAAGTTAATTACAACAAGGATGCGTTAACAGGACAGAGACTTTATACATGTAATAATAACTGTGTCATCTGAAATATACATGTGCAGGATTTATTTGAATCTGGATCATACACCATTTCATGTAAGTTTAGAATTATAATTACTAGAGTAAATAATTTAAGTTTAAACAAGGTGTCATGTTTCCATTTTTAAGATGGTGGTTTTAAATACTTAGAATGCAGATTAAAGGTATTTACAATTTTAAAGTTGACACCTGATAAAGATTTAGATGAATTTTCCATTTATTTCAAAGTTCTTTTTGTTAGAATGAGCAATGCATAATAATTCTGCATTTATTAACATAATGCATTAAAGTAAAGTGAACTCACAAAAATTTAGATGTTCAGATTTAAAATTAAATTTCAAGAACATGAAACCTAAAATCAAGTTGTATATTCATTTTATTTGTGAAGGCCGAATATGTACAGACCAATGCATTGTTGTTATTTATACATTTTTGGGTTTTTTTTTTTTTTTTTTTGGGGGGGGGGGGGGGGGGAGATTATAAGTGTATTAAAGAATGCTTTTTCCTGACATGTGTATGCATTATAGTTGATTGCTTTCTGCTTGTCTTTATGCAGAAACACACAAATCCACAATCTATGTCTGAATAATAATTCCTCTGCTTTAAAAGTGGGGGAGGTTCATGATTATGTGTGAATATTAGATTTAAGATACCCTAGATAAACTCAAACAAAGCCTTGAGTGGGATTGATATTAATTGTTACATAACAGCATTGTCAGCCAGACAGACAGTTATAATGAATTCTCTGGCATATCAAGACAACAGGAAATCGGTGACCTTTACTGATGGCAAGGTTGCAGCCCAAAATCTGCTAATTAATTAAACATTGATATTGTTCTTGATTGAGTACTATCAGATAATGTGGGCTCTATGTTTAGATCTCTTTTCCCTAAAACCTAGCTGACTCTTCCGTAGCTCCTTTTCCCCATTTCTTCATATCACTTTCTCTGACCCTAACTCCTTTTCCCATCTCCTCAAATCCCTGTCTCTCCCTAACTCCTTTTCTCTCAATCCCCATAACCTCCCTCCCCCTAATTCCTTTGAGACACTTCCCATAACCTCCCTCCCCCTTATTCCTTTGAGGCACTTCCCATAACCTCCCTCCCCCTAATTCCTTTGAGGCACTTCCCATAACCTCTTTCCCCCTAATTCCTTTGAGGCACTTACCATAACCTCTCTCCCCCTAATTCCTTTGAGGCACTTACCATAACCTCTCTCCTCCTAATTCCTTTGAGGCACTTCCCATAACCTCTCTCCTCCTAATCCCTATTCACCTCTTAACCCCCTCTTCTCAATGCCAGGTACTCCTAATGTTAAAGAATTCACAGTTATCTGTAAGAGGAGGCATAGCTGTTTTGAATTTCAAGAATTCAGGAGTTTATTTGACCAGGTCCATGGTACATTCGTAAATGGAAGTTTAAACTGCCTGCTTATATATACCTGTAAGTGAAAAACATACACGCACCATCATGAGAATTAACTTTTTAATTATTATGTGTAATTAGAAGCTTTTGGTTAAAGCTAAACACTCAATTTAAATACCAGATTTGTCCTATTAGGCAGGTCGGTGGAATGGACTGCATTAATGTTAAAACAGGACACAGTTTGACACATTGTTTGTCGGAATTGTTTTAAACTTTGTATACAGGCCAAAAAACATTTAATACAGCAGCCAATTAGTAGACAAACCTTTAAAGTAAGATATCAAAAAAAGATTCTCAGTATCTTAAAAATTCCAAATGTGGGGGGTGGGAGTGTCTAAGGGTCTATGATGGTACATGTAGATTAAACGAAAGTGTGGCGTACAGGGAGTTTATGTACTTAATATGGATCTACCAGGGATGCTGGCTCAGCGGTAGTGCACCTGACAAGGGTTTTAGTGGGTTTGAATCCAGACGCAGACTTATTTTTTCCATATCATAGTGTATGTGGTTTTGTCAAGGTCTCTTTTTCTCATGTTGCTGTTGTGATGGTTATTCTGGAGTAAAGGGATCGAGTCTTTACCTTGACCAACTGTGTACATTGTCTGTTTGTTTGTCCTCTCTCTAGTTCTGACTGGTTCTGACTGGTTAGGAAGGACCCAAATCAGATGTGCATTAAGGTCTAGACTATGATGACATCATGTGTATTAATTATCTACATTTTCTGTATAAAGTTTTGAAAGGTTTTACATACTGGTAATAATCATTGCTGACTTGCTGGTAGTTTATAGCTGATTACACATCAAGGCATGTTGCCACTTTGATGTCTTTATTTGTTTAGTTCCTTGAAGTCTGAGTGACGTAAAGGATATAAAGGATAAATTAAAACATCAATAATAGATCGGAACAAAGAACAAATTGATGCTGATGCAGATACAGTGATAGAATCAATGAATGACCCAATGAACCGAGGAAACACCGCAGTGGTTTTATCGCCTCCGAGTCTGTCCGGGATATTATCGGAAATTCCACATGCACAGAAGGTCTTGGAGCAGTGGAGCGTATTGGAATTCTCCATGTCACCTCATTACACGGTCTGTGGGAGGCACTAGTTGTATTGATTCAATGACTCAACCCCCCCCCCCCCCCCCCCCACAACATCTTTTATTGAAATGGAGGATATTGGAATTTGTTCATCAGGCAACAAAGAACTGCTTTGCAACTCTGTGAAATAATTGATTGATCATTTGAGGTACAGAAAAAAAACAATTATAGAAGGATGAGATGAATTTGCAAGGAGAGAGAGATATTCTATGAATTAATTGATTGGTCATTTGAAGAAGAAGAAAAAACAATAGGATTAGAATGAATTTGCAGGAGACAGGAGCACTGTGTACATAAATGGATCGCTCAATTGATTGCTTCTATGCAATAAAAGAACAATGATGTCATCACTGGAGGGAGCTGGGTGTTAATGAAGATTCTCTGAATCTGTGATGAGTCAGCGTTTGGGCTCATATAGTCTTCTGCATGTATATGACGGATAATAGGGGGATGTATTGGAATTTATGTACACTGAGGTATTGAGTTTTGAGACTTCCACGTTGTGAGATAAGATCATATCAAAATGTATCAGTACAATTGTGTGGTCTGGACCCTTTTTATAAACATTAGTAACTGTAAGATTATCAAATTCCTTGCAATTGACTATTGACGATCACAAGATAAATCCCTTTTACTGAGTCTGTAAAAAGCCCTTTAATGTTTACCATTAATTAGGCCCATGGGTACATTGTATATTGCTCTTAATTGCAGGCAATCAGATATCGATGCCTGAATGCCTAGATCATCCTCTGTTTTAGAAAAATGTACAGATAATGAAAATATTTAGGTAAATGAGGTTCAGGTTATAAACATTTCTCATTACAAAGGTTTTCAAATTATAAAGCTTTCAGATTATTCAGGTTTCAGATAAGGCATATTTTCTGTACTGTTGAATCATCATGTTTTTCTTACATATCATACATCTATTGCTGACCCCTGTGAATAGACCTCAGTATCGACCACAGCTTAAGTCCACCCATCAATCCTGACCCAGTATTTGCTGTATTTAGCTGTGTTATTTGGTTAACCTCGGACTACTCCTAATTTAGGACCAATGATGTTATTAAGTCGGAATAATTATGTATGAATAAATACCAGTTTTATTTCGTCTATAGTCAGCAGAAATAGCGGTGATATTAATGCAGGTTATAGAAGCATTTATAATGACTGTTATATGTAATAAACTTGACATATTCTAAATCTAGTTTCCTCTGCTTCATTTATGTCATTGTTTTTAAGCGGTGAGATATAATTCTTTGTGCACCGTGTAAACTGCTGTAATCAATCATAAGCCATGAACTTGCACTAATTTTCTGTACTTGTACCTGTTATAACATACTCTGTCCCACTGCCATTATCCTGACTGTAAGAGCTGTAAAATACTGCTGGGAGCAGTCTCAGGAATGACAACTTACTAAGTATTCTCCCTTTGTCAATTTTAATGCTTGCTTCCTCAAATGCAAAAAAATAAAAAATGAAAAAAGTTAAAAAAAAAATATATGCTGATTTGTTTTGTTGAGAAATCAAACAAACAATTTTTTTAAGGTCAAGGTCAATGCAGTATAAAAGGATGGTGGTAACACTAAACTTTGAGATGCTTGCCCTTGTTTTGAAGTAAACATGATACCATTACAATTTTCCGTATCTGGGGGGGTTTATAGAAGACAATTTATATGGAGTGTCACCATCTGATCCCCCCATAAAAGGTTAGATTTCACAATGAATTAAGTTATATATATCCAAGCGGGTGTGTAGGGATAAGGCCATGTATAGATTTAGTGTTCTAATGCTGTGTATAAATCAGAGATGCCATAACTTGAGCTCAATGCAAACAAAATAAGCAAATAAAATGAGAGGTCGGGCAAAAAATAAAGTTGTTAAAGAGGTTAGGAATTTCAAACTTTTCTGCGATTATTTATGTATTTTGATATCTTAAATGGCATTTGTTTACACATGTATTTAAAATGTCAATGTCTGGTGTATGGATTCAGTTTGTTTTAATCCTGTATACCAGTACATATAGATTAATAGTCTGAATGGATGTTTGGGTGCTATACCGGTATATATATAATTATATATATATTGAATGGCTGATTTGTGTTTCAATATGTACAAATAATAGAAATCACAATGTATAACATTGTAATTATTTCTTGATCTTGAAGATTACCTGGTATCTTGTTGTCTCAGTCCTTCTCCTCTCAAATGTTTTGATTGTTGAAGATAAAATGTGAAACTTTAACTTCCTGTTATGAAAAATCAATCAGGTAAACTATCAGTGTTTTCCAGATGCTTGAAAATTTTAACTGGAGTTAATATCTCAAATTATCTTAAAAGGTCAAGTACAAACTAGTACTTATAAACGTACATGTAAAGTACTGTATTGTTTCAAGGCAAATAATTTAGTCACAGCAGTATATGAGGATCTTAATTCATTTATATAACCTGATTTGTGTGTATAGGGATATTCATCCTGTGAAGTTTTGAACACAGTGATATGCCAGTAGGTTACTGAATCAATATATGTTATTATTATAATTATTATTTTTATTATTATTTATATACCTATGTTTATATTTCCAGCTATAATCAACACAATGAAGACGGAGCCAAATTTCCCAGAATTCCAAGTGATTTATTGAGAGTACTTTGACAGGTATGAGGTATGTACTAATGTAATCATGTAAAAAGTTACACTGCTATTTCTTTATTTCACCTTGATTATGAGGTTTTTGTTTTCTGAAATGTTTCATTGGACTTTTGATTTGTAATGAAATCATGGTATGAGCATCTGTAGCATCTATTGTGAATGTATATATGACCTGCATATTATACAACCGCTACCCAATGCATGACCATGAGTAAAATTAAATTTTATGCTTTGTAATGAAAACTCAGAATTATGATAAGTCATCTCTTGTGTTCTAGAATCATCAGGATTTAGGAGCAATAAGAGACCAATGAGTTTAACAGCATCACACGTCTCACAGAATGACAGCAGACCTGGATTAAGCTAATCCATGTGGTTTATAGGACAACTTTAAAAGTCCACCTGATAATTTGTGAAGCTGTAAAGCAAAACTCATTACAAGGACGGTTTAGCTCATCTGAAAATCTGTGTATAGCTGTTAACCTGTACAGGATAATTTGATGACTGCTTAGCTGACCTGTGCAAATTGAGAATCTGTGAAGTGAGGCGTCTTTATCAAGGAGAATTCTGTCCCTGTGAGCTGTAGGATTTATTTTTATCATTTGTGGAGATTAATGCCGTCCTGTCAACATGCCGGTAAGAGTTTCTTCTACTTTCCATTTGATTCACCATTAAGGTTTAGCTCTTTAAGCACATACTACATGTACTGATAGTAAATACAATCAGTACATACTACATGTACTGATAGTAAATACAATCAGTACATACTACATGTACTGATAGTATTTACTAACTCTCCTGTACTCAGACAGCAGCAAGTGCTGGAATATGTTCATCAATTTCTTTCTCAAAGTAAAAAATTAAAAACTTTTGCAAATAAAATTCCATGCCTGAGGAGATGGGAGGAGTGAGGGTGGGGATTAAGTAACCTGCTGGGAGTGTCCTCATTTCTTTGGAAATCTGATTTGTTCTTTACTGATGTTCCTTTATGAAAAGTTCTGATCAATATCAGGCCAATTTGTCTATTAAATATGTGGCACCAGATTGCATTGAGGAGTTGAAATATTTATAGCCATGCAGTTCCGAACAAAAGTGCTTACTTGTACTTAATATGCTTGCAGTGCTGAAACTCAACTTGAAAAAAATCTATTTCAGAACCGACCGAGATAAAAATGTCAGCTATCCAAACTCATTCATAAAACTGGACAAAAGTAATCAAGGCTTTTTTTTTTCAAAAAAAGGAACCGAAAACATTTGATCTTTTAAAGAACTTAAGCTGGGTTACAATCTAGACTGGATACGAGGCGTGCTCGTAATCAATGACAGCGAACCAGTCTAGGTTACAGTAGTATACTGGAGGCTTTATTAAGAAGTCTTGAAATTAGTCTTTGAATTACCACACACCCTGATCTCCTGACCTTTTAATCGTTACATTTATTTCACTTTACTTACAAGGTAAACCCGGGCATTTTCGGATTAACCTTGCAGTAATTTGTTTGGTTGTATAATACCCTCTATACAGTAAATTGTTAGGTATAGATATTAGGGGATGAAAAGATCTAATTTTCTTTCTGAGTTGGAGAATTGTCACAGTAATTTATTGTTTATTCATGGGAAAAAGAAAATAAACAGAATGGACAGAAACATTTAAAGATCCAGACATTAAGACTCAGGGACAGATGAAATAACAGAAAGTTGTCTATACTCTATCAACCATCATATGTTTATTATAAACTTAATGTCTTGTTTGGTAGTTAACTCTTCAAATCTTGAATCCAGAAAGGAATTGTTGAGAGAGAGAGAGAGAGAGAGAGAGAGAGAGAGAGAGAGAGAGAGAGTTAATTTACTTAACTCTTTATGCCTTAAATTGTTGAGGGATTGCTTTTGTGTACAGACTGTGACATGCCTTATAGATTTCAAACAAGATCACACAGCTTAGGTAACACAATTATACAGAGGCAATGACCTGTCAATGAGACTAACAACCACTATTCAGTCTGCAATGAGTTTGTACTGTAGGTGACAGCTACCATACAGCCATCACTTCCTAGTGCTCAGGCATCCAGCTATATGGATGTAAAAATGTATAAGTATACCACTATAAGGATGTCAAGTATACTACCATATCTATATCAAGGAAGTAATTGCATTTACAAACTAGAGCACCAATGCAACATCTTGTCCAAATACCCCCCCCCCCCCCCCCCCCCCCTTTACTTAATATTTCATAAATAACATATCCCCCCCAAACATATAAGTTAACATATATACATGTATATGGGTACAGGTATATTTAAGACCTTCAACATTCATACAAAAAAAAAAGACCCTCCTCCACACACAGAACCCATCTTCCTTGCCTCTCCATGAATTACAAATAAAACCAAACACTTTATATCTCGTTTGAGCATGTTGAGGAAGTTTTTATTTTTATTTGAAAACTTACAATATTGTCAGTGACTGGAGTTTCATTCACTTCTCTAAATTGAAATGGCTTCTGATTACAAGATAGTTGTTTGTAGTTAGTAGGTCGTTGTTAGTTATAAGCTACATGTTTTTTTCTTCTTCAAGTTTAAGGAAGCATTATTTTACTTATCTCATTTTCCAAAACTTGTATTTTCAAATACCGAATTCAATGAACATTCATTGCATATGATTTGATTTGTGTGTACTTGCATGTACTACATATTTTACTACACAGTTTTAATTACATGCACATTAATCGTACATGCAATCTTCCTCTCTATTAATTAGAGCTGCATTTGGATTCCATTTTATAGTAGTTGGAATACAATATTAATTTGTTGAGTTTCCTTCCGATAACACTTCACACAGATTCCATAATGTACCTAGGTAGTTTTTGATGGAAAATATCATTTGATTGAACGTAACTTTAGATGTCATAAATCTCTCAATCACATTGAGTCAATCAATCACAGACAACAGAAATCTCCATCTAACTAGGTCAATAGTTTTCATAAAACTTTTCATATGTAACTTGATGACCCTTGAATCTTCCATGACGAAATATCCTTAACCAACTTAATTTTTTTTTTTTGTACACCAAGTGATCATTTCTGATTGATCAGCAATCCTTGGGTTTTATGTTAAAGCTTACTTTTTAGCTGTCTGAAAGTAGTTTTCACCTGTGTCGTAATGTTCTTACCTTAACGAGAAGCAATCAGCATGCATCAAGGTGAGACAAGTGTTACCTGTGTCATAATTAGTTTATGATGTCTGCACGGGAACCAAAGTTTGATGGTTATACAGGTAAAAGGCATTGTAAATTTCATTCCTTTATAATCTGTATATATAAATGTAAGCAGGAAGCCCACGATTTATTATTGGTTTCTTCTTCATGGCTCATTCATGGGATTTCGTATCAGGAAGACTTGGTCTCTCTTAAATTTTCATCATTGTGATGTTGATGCTTTTTCTCCACGCTTGATGAGTTTGTTTCTTTACGATTTTGGGGATATTTATTTGCGTGTTAAGTGATTTTGCCATTTACGTCTGTCATTTCCCTCTCTATTAGGCGAAAGACTGTAAAGTGCTTAATTGTGAATTTTAAATGTATGGGAATAAAATTACAATACAATACACCAGGCTGTACAAGGAAAAAAAAAAACAACCCAGAAACTTAAACAGCCACAGAGGAATGAAGCCACAGAAAAATACGGGACATTTAGATGTGTTGGATTGACTATCTTACATTAAGTGGTGCGCTATCAAATGGTGGCCACTTAGATTTATGTCACAGAAATAATGATGTGTTGGATTGTGGCTTGAATTAAGTGGTGTACTTTAATTAGAATGGTGGTCGGTAAATTTAAGGTTGATGAATCTAATTGGACTTATACACACAACTCCTCTCATTATTTACAAAGAAAGATGAATTCTATAAGTGAACAGGATCAGTATTAGCATACTCAGCTGTGATCTCCGACTGCGAAGTGCAAATTTCTACATTCTGTCATTGTTGAGTCATTCATTAAAAACAATCTCGTGTATTTTTCCATTGGATGTGTATCTGTTAATTTAATCAGCTGGAGTTTCATTGTTTTTTCTCCCATAAACAATTGATCAATTTTACCTGCATTCAGAGGATTTTTTTCACATCTTTCAGTTGAATATTCTTTCGTTGTGATGTACATTAAGAATATCATACACATATAGGTATATATTTAGTATAATCTTGATGACCATAAATATTACCTGGATGTGTTGATTCATGTGTGGACTATAATTTTTTTTGGTAAATAATGGACTTTCAGACTATTTATTGTTGGTGACTTAACTGATTTTTTCTGTGTGACTTTCAATCACCTGGATTTGGAGCTTATCGAGTTACAGACTGTGTTTTTAGTGATTTGTTGTTTGGATATATTTTAAATTCTGTTTCGATTGTAACAATGATTTCTTGTTGGGATTTCTAGTTCTGCGCCATGGAAGTCCCGTTTTCTGAGTCTAGTCTGACGAGCCCGAGCCCAGATAATAACAGACAGGTAGTAACCCACTCAACGTCTACATCGTAAATGTTGTGTCTCGTCAGGCAAGGAGCTTTGGGATGAAATGCATGCATGTTTTAATGTTGTATGAATGAAGTGATGTTGTAAGCTTCACAACGCTATTAAGTGTTAGAGCAATATTTAGTTATTATAATAGAGAAGTTATGTAAAGCAATCAGTTATTAATCCAAATATGAACCCACAGTATTAAATTGTATTTACCATGGTTTATTCAATGCAATGGTGTTTTCCTAAGTGTGACACATTACAATAGACTTATGGTCAAGTTATATGAAGGAATTATATAAATTTAAACCAACTAGTTATCCAAATATGGAATAAAACCTGGTTTGGTCATCACTTCTTTTGCCAATAGATGTTTAGCATTCATTCAGAGTGGTTTGATCGATCTTTATGAACAAAAATAATGTAACTCACCATGTTTGTATTATTCAGAGGGCTGTCATACAGGGTATGTTATATTTGAATTACTCCCAAGTCTCAAAGGAACCTTTCGACATCTCCTAAAGCAGTCCACCTTCCTCCAACCCCCAGTTTTTAGAGTTTACCATGTTTAGGAAACATTCAGTGCTCTTTATGTATTAATGATTGACCCTCATATCTCGCCCCTCCCACAAAGACCTTCTGTATAGCCATCATGGTGCTTTGTTAACTTTGCCATTACCTTTCTCTGTAAGTGGTCTACCCTAAGCCTCCACAATGTGTTAATTAAGACACAAAATGTACATATAATAGATGTGTACATTATCACATGATCAAAGTCCTCCCTATTTTATTCAATACATTTACCTTTGGGATGTCCATTATCTTACCTGAAGTATTCCAATATATACTATTGCATTTAACACCAATAGAACTTCTTGTTTCTTGAGTGATTGTTAGGGAATTGGGATCATTGTACCCTTTGGTATCAAATGACTGTACTTTCTATGTAACATATATAAACTAGCAAGCCAGTGTTGACCCATAGTTAATCCATTATTATAGAAAATATTATAACACCCCTACATTAATGGAAATTGATCAATGAATATCTACATGTATTGCTAAATTGATGGCTCCTTTGCACATTTAGATATATTCTCCATTGTTTACTTTTCTGCCTGACATTATTTTGATGACCTCACTTCATTATACTCAGCACACTCAGGTGTATATATTAACTCGATCATGCAATCCACTAGTACTGGATATGAACTTCACATCACATCTCTTTGCACGTCGCATGCACAAGTCACAGACATGTCATATTATGACGTTATATCATCTGCTTGACTGACAATTCACAGACACATTGTGTTGTCTGTTGTTGAACGCTGTCTTTGTTTGACATGTGAAACAATGGAAAGTCTGAGAGAACCTTTACTGCCTGCATAATATAAGTATGGAAAATGATGCTTACCTCATTCAAACGGATAAAGCCAGTTCATAATATGGAAATATTGCATATGCTTACCTCACTGTCATTGTAATTTAATCTAGGCAAACAAAGTGTTTCATTGTTCATTTAAATCAAAGAAATTAAAAATTGTTCTGATCAGGGTAAACCCAATGGTAAAACATTTGTGCATTGCCAACCCTTTTCTTTGCTTGTTGTTAATATAAGTTGAACTCAACAATGTGACAAAAATTAAAAAACCTTACTGTAATTCGGATTGAATTTGTTGTTACAGAAAGCATCATTCTCGTTTCACAGGTTATATATCCACCTACACGATTCATTATCAATACACTAATGAAAACATAGCATTCATTCAGCAATCAGTTGGAAACTCATATTCATGTTGTGTGCAACATGCATGTACAGTGATTAAAAATTGGTAAATTGTGCTTACTTTCCTCAGAGGCTTTTTTTGGTTATTGTACACCTGTTCACCAGTACACCTAATTCTGCTTCAGGGCGATTTATGTTGACAAATTTATGTTTGACATCTGGATTAAGGAAAGATATAGCGATATAAATGTTTATACGATATTATATTTTTCATTTTGTGATATCCAGTTTATAATTGCTACTGATAAATGTAGAGGAGGAATAAGAAGCCTCATGTATAGATATACAACTAATGTCCTCAGTATTTGACAACTAAATGGTTATGATATCCTAATGATAAAATGCAACAACTCCTGGACCAATATGTTTCTCTAACATTTTTTATACAGAGACTACCATCAAGAATAATGCAAGTGATCAAGTGCCTAGAAATTAATGTATTTGACGACTAAATGATTGTGATATTCTAATGACAAAATGGAACAACTCCATCATAGTTCTCTAACAATTTTACATTGAGTCCATCAACAATAATCCATTAAGTGATCTTTAAATCTTAAAAATATTTTTTTTTATAAGTCAAACAAATCATGAAAATTGATTTTCCATTTTGATAATCTTGCAGATGGCATTCAAGATTCGTTCGTCAAAGTTTCGACATATCTACGGAACTATACCCAAGAAAGACCTATGTTACGAAAATATTCGAATTACGCGCAACACCCATGACAGTAACTTTTGTGCCGTCAATCCAAAGTTCCTGGCTGTTGTTACTGAAACAGGAGGTGGAGGATCATTTCTGTGTATTCCACTAAGATTGGTGAGTCTGACCTTTGAACTCTGGGAAAGCATAAGTATACTAAGATATATTTTACCTACTTTTTTGACAAATATTACTTTGTCTGCTACTTGAGTACTTTTATATTTGCATAACAGTAGCAAGTTTAAATCTTTCAAAATGTCAATATTTTAACTATTACCGGTAAATGAAGTTACTCAGCTTAATTTTACAAACTTTTGCTCACTTTGCTTGTAATTATTGGCTAAGTTATAAAATTGCAGCATTTTCAAGACTTATCCTATGTTTCAAATCTAAAATAAATTCCAAAGACATCTACAGACAGGTACTGTGAGTGAGCTAGAAGTATTTCTAAGAATGAGGTTCTCAGGATCCTCAAATATGTCACTTTTTTAATAAAGAAAATTTGGTTAGCAGTACATGTATTTCGATGATTTGAATAACATAAGCAAATTATGAAAATATTTATTCACTGTATACATAACGTTAGGAGCTCTAGCTGACCACTGAACTTATTATTGTAGAGTGGGCGGGTGGACGCCAAGACCCCACACATCTGTGGTCACGCTGGAGTGGTACTGGACATCAAGTTCAACCCATTTAATGACAACATCATAGCATCGTCCTCGGAGGACTGTACAGTAAGTCACAGCTACACAAAAAAAAGTACATGTAGTTACTGTGGATTCATTTTTAGCTCACCGAGACGAAGTCGAGGGAGCTTATGCTATACCCTTGGCGTCGGCGTCAGGACCTGGTTAAAGTTTTTGTTGCAGGTCCTGTATCTAAGTTATTACTTGTCCTATCTTCACCAAACTTGCATTGATGATGCATCTGGACCTACTTATGGACTTGAAAGACTTGGATGCTGAATCTGGGCCATGAATTTCAGATGCTGGAGGAGGTTAAGGTTTTTAGAGCAGGTTAAAGTTTTTGGTGCAGGTGCCCTTTGATAGCAATTTCTAAGTTACTACTGGTCCTAACTTCACCAAACTTGCATCTTATGATACTGATGCACCTGACAGGCTTGAATGCTGAATCTGAGCCATAGGTTTTGGATGCTGGAGGAGGTTAAGGTTTTTAAAGCTGGTTAAAGTTTTGGGAGCAGGTGCCCTCTGATGATTATATCTTAGTTTTTACTGGTACTAACTTCACCAAACTTGCATATATGATGAGTGTTATGATACTGATGCACCTGACAGGCTGGAATGCTGAATCTGCGCCATAGGTTTTGGATGCTGAAGGAGGTTAAGGTTTTAAGAACTGGTTAAAATTTTTGGAGCAGGTGCCCTCTGATGATTATATCGTTATTACTGGTCTTAACTTCACCAAATTTGCATGGATGATGTGTGTTATGATACTGATGCACCTGACAGGCATGAATGCTGAATCTGAGCCATAGATTTCAGATGCTGGAGGAGGTTAAGGTTTTAAGAGCTGTGTGGTTAAAGTTTTTGGAGCAGGTGCCCTCTGATGATTATAACTTAGTTATTTCCTAGTCTTAACTTCACCAAATTTGCATGGATGATGTTGTTATGATACTGATGCACCTCACCTGACAGGCTTGAATGTTGAATCTGAGCCTTAGGTTTCCTCTGTCTGATGATTATATCTTAGTTATTACTGGTCCTGACTTCACCAAACTTGCATGGATGGTGCATCTTATGATACTGATGCACCTGACAGACTTGAATGCTGAATCATATTTTATATTATTGTATTGATAAACATTGTATCTTATAATACCGTATAAAATGAACATATGATTATCATACAATAATTTTTAACATATGATATACAATATTGTGTCAAAACAGTATCCATGAGTATCCAAGATCATTAACTATGATTTTCATATAAAATGATAAAGGTGGTCTCATAAAGGTGATGCCTTGTCTCTGTGAGCTTTGTAATCTGTGATTACCTATGTTTATTCATTGGGGTCAATGTTCCTGGGTAGCAAAAATTTTCCTGGTTTGTGGGGACATAATTTTGTTGGTAGCGAGTTCGGGATAATTTTAATAAATATTAAACAAATGCTTGTATATACATTCATGAGGATGTAAATTCATGGGCAAGGGTTACCCACAAAAGTCACGATCATTAGTTCCCCAGGACCAATGATGATTCCACAGTAGTTATTTTATGTGATCACCAAGGTCAAGGTATATCAATAATTAGGTCAAGTTATATATCCTTATCTCTGTGTATTTAGGTCAAGGTATGGAGTATCCCAGAGAACGGTCTGAAGTCTAACCTGACGGAGTGGATCGTTGACCTCCATGGACACAAGAGGAGGGTGGGGTACATTGAGTGGCACCCCACCGCTGAGAACATACTGCTCAGTGCCGGGTTCGACTACAAGGTTCGGTTCCATTATGTATTAGATGGAGATAAGTTAACGACATTGCTAATACTGTATTCATTTTAAAAGAACACTTAGTCTATACATTTAGCTCAATGTTGAGAATGACAGCTAGAGGTAAATGGCAGAGTTATCTTCCCTTGTAGTGTGTCCTATGGAATGTGGAACAAGCTGAGCCAGTCAATGTCATCAGTTGCCATGACAACACAGTTTTCTCCATGTCGTGGAGCCAGGATGGAAGTCTGTTCTCCACATCGTGTAAAGACAAAAAGTTACGCATCATCGACCCACGGATGGCGCGGGTTGCAGCGGTAAATAGTCTTATTTAAAAGAAGTTCTGAACCTCTTTCTTTATTTTCTAAACAGAGCATGAAATGATAAAGTATTCTTCTTTTGTTATGGTGAAGGATTTTACGGACGACTCGTCGATTTGGACTACAAGTCGAATTAATCATTTTAAGCCAAAAATTAAAAAAAATCCTTAGATATGTCGATTTTGTTATGGTGAAGGAGTATTCATATAAACCATCTTTTCTGTGGTTTTTTAAATGTTTATAAAGAATATGACATGATAGATTTTGCTGGTTTTTTTTGGCAGAGTAAGACCTCCTAAATCTGTGCTTAAACTCTATTTCTGCCATTTTCTAAATATATTATAACATATATACACTCGTAATACTGTATTCTATTGCTGTTTCTACGTCAGAATCTTTTTGTATCTTCTATTAAACTCTTTTTCTGTGATATTTCAAACATTACAGACTTTGATATCATTTGGAATTCTGCTTTTGTTACAAAGAAGTTCTTAATACATGTATACAGAAACATACTAGTAATACTGACTCTGAGGTTTCTGTTGTGCTGTAGGAATCTCCGGTCCAGGACAACCTCGGGTCCCGATCATGGAAGTCGGTGTTTCTGGGGGACACCGGGCGGGTGTTTACATCGTACCACAGCCGCTTCTGTGACCGAGAGATCGCAGTCTGGGACATTGTATGTATCATCACTTAACATTGATTGTAATAAGCAATTTGATTAACTGAAAGTTTTTGCCATATATTGTATGAAAACAAACCTAAATCATAAATTGTGTTCTTATTTGAAATCATGTAATTTTATGTTTATTGCTGCAATCAAATTTATTGTCTGTAAATTTTAGTTTATATTGTACAAAAATGTCTTAAATTTTAAAAAACCCATGAAGTCTGCAGGTTGCCATAAGAGTGAAATTTTAGTCAAACTCTCTATATACTAAGATATCATTTGAACATTCATTTGATATTATTTTAAATGTATTTTTGGGGAAAAAATAATCTAATATAAAATGTTGATCTTCAATTTTTTAGAAAAACATGTCTGCTCCCATGAGGACGGAGAGTATAGACAACTCGAGCAGTATACTTCTACCGTACTACGACCAAGATACAAAAATCATGTACCTCGCCGGCAAGGTCAGTCTATAATCCCAATTTATAAATCTACTGGAATATGTAAGATAAAGAAAAGCAGCTCTTCCTCCCGTCCGACCACCCCCTTCTTGTCTCACCAGCGGCTGAAAATCAATATGGCACCTACTGTTGCCCAGGAAAGTCTCATTTGCTCAGTTTTAGTTGAAGGAGGAATGCTATAGCGAAATTTTAGTTTTAATTTTTTTAATTTCAAAGTATCATATCTAAAACATGATTTCTTTGTTCAAAGAAGAATATATGCTACAAATTATTACATGTATATATTATTTTTTTTAGTATTATAGGAAAATGGATAATCTGTTTTGTTTGCAAGTTAGATACTGTAGGATTCGAAATTCTGAGGTTTGAAACTAGTTGATCTCAATGTTTATATTTGACAGGGTGACAGCAATATCCGGTACTTTGAGATCGACGACGAGTCTCCCTACACTCATTACCTGAACTCATTCATCACCTCCGACCCCCAAAGAGGACTTGGTCAGTAAGATTAGAGTTAATCCTTTGTAACCTTTGACCCCTAGTCCTTACACTCATTATCTGAACTTATTCATAACCTCTGACCCCCAAAGAGGACTTGGTCAGTAAGATTAGAGTTAATCCTTTGTAACCTTTGACCCCTAGTCCTTACACTCATTATCTGAACTTATTCATAACCTCTGACCCCCAGAGAGGACTCGGTCAGTAAGATTTGAGTTAATCCTTTGTAACCTTTGACCCCTAGTCCTTACACTCATTACCTGAAATCATTCATAACCTCTGACCCCCAGAGGGGAGTCTGTCACTAAGATTAAGAGTAGCCTTAATGCATGAATATACTTTGACATCTAAAGAGATCTTAGTAAGCAGCTAGGATTTCAAATTATTATAATATTTAACTCGATCTATTTTTTTTTTCATGTATAAATTCAGTAGAAATATAGTTCTGAGAGAATTTTAAGGCATTATCTTGCTCCATGGACATCAAACTTTTGTAATTGTATTATCACTTTTTTAACGACAGATTTACACAGAAAAGGTTACATTTTGTAAAGCTTAATAAAACCTTGTATAAAAATCGAAATCTTTTCTCTGAAGGATTTTGAATTTCTGATAGGATGGTATAGTGTTTTCTTACAGTTAAAAGTGAACAAACTATTAACTGGAACTCATTGGTAGATATTAATTATAATGTTGTAGGTGTGATGCCAAAGCGAGGCTGTAACACAGACAGGTGTGAGGTGATGAGGTTCTACAAACTCCACGCCTCAAAGAACCTCATAGAACCCCTGTCCATGATTGTACCTAGAAAGGTAAGTATAATAATATGTAAACTACATTAATGTCCATGATTGTGCCTCGTAAGTTTAATAAATATCTATAAACCTCATAGAACCCCTGTCCCTGATTGTACATAGAAAGGTATTATGTGTAAACTACATGAAGCCAGTCTTTGATTGTATGCTTATTTAGTCCTCATAGACCCTCTGTCCATGATGTACCTAGAAAGGTAAATATCTGTAAACCATATATTGTACCTAGGAAGTAAGTAAGTAACATGTCACTAAATATCAAGAAAGAGATGATCTTGATTAGTATTCTTAGAAAAGGAGGTGGTACTCCTGGTGTATATTACCTGCCTCTGTTACATGAGGTAGAACTCTGTTATTTGTTTCTGTTACAGTCCTCCGTGTTCCATGATGACATATACCCCCCGACGGCCAGTCTGATTCCCTCCCTTTCAGCGGATGAGTGGATCTCGGGACAGACGCGGGGACAGATTCTAATGTCTATGTTGGTAAGCTAGAAGGGTCAGAAAGTAATGTCATATAAATGTAGATTAAGTAATATTGTAAATTTATAATTAAAAAAAAAGTTCTTTTATCTATGGGATCAGTTTATTCTAGCATTGATCATTATTTGAAGGTTTTTTTTAATTTTGGTTTCACTTGAACATTGTATTATCTCCTCTAGAATAGTCTTATACAAGCTTGACATTGTTCTGTTTTCTTTGTCAGGATGGTCATGTGACCAACTCACCGAAAGTGATGTCAGCCAAAGCCGTCCAAAACAAGGTCAGATTTAGTTACCTGTATACTAGTATATGTATACAAAGGTCAGATCTAGTTACCTGTATACTAGTATATGTATACCAAGGTCAGATTTAGTTACCTGTATACTAGTACATGTATACCAAGGTCAGATTTAGTTACCTGTATACTAGTACATGTATACCAAGGTCAGATTTAGTTACCTGTATACTAGTACATGTATACCAAGGTCAGATTTAGTTACCTGTATATTAGTACATGTACATGTATACCAAGGTCAGATTTAGTTACCTGTATACTAGTACATGTATACCAAGGTCAGATTTAGTTACCTGTATACTAGTATATGTATACCATTCAATTAACTCAGAATTATCTTAAGCCTTGCATTTCTCATATGATTACTTAGAAGATTCAAATGACACAATTGCCTAGTATATATATACGTAAGTGATAGGTGACATAAAAAGCAAAATCAAATTTTTGTTTTCACCCTATGGTAGAAAGCAAAGAGTTACATCTGTGTTTTAAGCTACAGTTGAGTTAGAAGTATGTTTAGTTAAATACATTTGATACCTTCAGTTAAGTGCAAATAAGATGCATCCAGATTATTTGAAGTGTTTGTTGTATTACAGGACAGTACCCTGTCCCAGGCCCCAACGATCACGACGTACAAAGCAGTCAACAGACCGCGACCAGAAGGAAGCGTGTCCACTCAACCATATGCCGGGGAAACCACGGCGACGACCAATCACCGCAGCATCCCCGCGTCTCTACGCAACATAAAACAGCTCAGTACTAACGAGGAATTTGTCTCAATCAAGTAAGATTGGGTGCCTCCATCTTCATTCAAATGGCTTCCTTTCTTTTTCTCTCTTGTGGGTCTCAATAAGTGCAATTATGAAGCTTAACTTTGTAAAAGTTATAAGTTATCAGTAATGATTAGAATGATAGAGAGAAACATTTTTTCGCTGATATTATACAGTACTGAAATTTTTCAGTTAATAATTTTGTTCCTAACCGGTAGACATATGGCATTTACTTGTTCCGTGATTGCAAAACACAGAACACTTAGTTTCATTTTTCATTAGAACTATTGAACAGATTTTAACTTGAAAATGGATATCTTTTTATTTCCAAGCATATGCTAATCTCATAGATTAATTGAATGTATACACTTGCTTGAATTGAAAACAGTTACTAGTTTTTTTTTCATAATTCATTCTGTTCAACAGTATTAACATTGAAATTGATATCTTAATATTCTCACATATTTCAGAAATGAAAAATCCAATGGAGTTCCAGTGGACTCCCCAGATGGCCCTATGAGTCCCAGTGGAGCGAACACTGTGAAGAAAGTGTGGTCCCCGACATCCCCGACTAAAGCCACTGCCAATGGATTCCCTGGGGGAGATAATGAGGTAAGTTGTCTCCCCTTGAAGTGAAACTCTTCTGTAATCAGTCACTGTTTCACCTTGTTGGAGTCTGAATCTTACAGAATCTTCATGTGAACTGTGAAAGATGAATGCTTTGTAAGAACCACGGTAAACAGTCTAGATGCCCCATGGGTAAATAGAAATTTATTAGATATTGAAAGATAATTAATAAATTGTATTTTATTATGCCCAAAATTTAGAAAGAAAAAATATATAAACTACTCTACATGTAATATTTTTTTATTTACAGAAATGAAAAGTCAGTTTGACTTTATTTAAAAGATATTTTTTAATTTTTTTAGTGTAATACTATAATGATTAAGAGTTCTAGATTATTGTGTAACGGATTACAGTTGATTTCAGATTAGGTTTAAAAATATATATGCTCATGTATACACAGAATATCTTCAGAGGAAAACAAGAAATTCTAGATATCATGTTTCTAATTTTCTAAGCAGATTTATTTAAGATAATTCATTGATTTATTGAAACAATGTATTAATACTACGTGTATCAGTAATGAATATATAGCCACTAAAGAATTCAAAACATGCAAGAAATATCGGAGAGAGGTCTGAGCTAACAAACTGAATGTACAAATGTATACAGAGCCACTGCAGACTACAGAATGCTCGATTTAGCCCGGAATTCTTCCAAGCTTACTTGATTAACCGAGACAGAACCAGTACAACCAGTGTAGGTTGTCAGAGAAACGACCTTTGTAATCAAAAGGGTCATGTAAGTCAAGGCTGAAAAGAGTGCTTTAAAATGGTATACCTCCTCGGTAACAATCTGGCGTTAACTGAATAACACCCATGATACATGTATCTAAGCTATTGCTTTAATGAGGCTTAGGGGTTTTGGCCATTTTATAGAATATTTTCTATCTCCAAACAAAGAAGTGTTCAAAGATTTCAGCTAAAAGTTTAAAATTACATTGATAAAGCTTACAGAATGAAAGTGATTTTCATCTTGCTAATAAGTAATGTGATAAAGTTAATTCAGTACCACTGAGCCTCCATAACAAAGCAAAAAAAAAAAAAAAAAATGAACGCCCCCAAAAAACATGAAAAAAGGAACAAGTTATTAAACTAAAGAAGAGTAGAAAATAGTCTGATTAAATGTTATATTAATTTATATGAGTTTGAACTTAAAAAATAATTTTAAAATACTGAATAAATTAGCAATCTATATAGCTAGTATTTCATTTAATATATATTATAATTTATTTCCATTATTTAAAACAAAATAAAACTATTTAATGTAACATGCACACTAAACCATTCAACTAGAACTATACAGCCCTTGTTGTGTGACAACCTCACATTTTCAGCTTAATTACCTCCCTTTACCAGATTTTTCTACTGCTGTCTTTCCTCTAGAATTTTATTTTCATTTTTTCTGTTAAATCTGAATTAAGCTTGGCTTATGTATTTATATACACAAACAAATAATGTAAATTTCAAAAATGCTGTCTGCAAATTCAACCTTATCAACAGTATATATGTTTACATGTAAAGTTCTTTACTAACACACTGTTTCACCTCCCTTATTGAATACTAGGCATTTTGTGTATAGCAATATACTAACAATCACGTATTTTATATTTATTCAAGATTCTAAAATGAATAAAATAACATATTACATGATTTGTTTTGTTTCAATCACTGAATCAGTCAATATGAACAAAATAATTGTTTAACAAGAAATTAGAAACCAGTCTGTTAATCGTTTTTATCTGGGGTATATTCTGAAGAAAAAAAATCATTACTGTATAAAATTGAGCCAGCAAGGGAGAAAGCATTGATGCAATGTTTTAGATTGGGGTTAAGAAATCTGTATTCATTGTTTATTAGTAAATGAAATCTAACGAACAATTTATGATAATTTTCTATGATAATACATAATTGTTGACTATTATTTCATCTTTATTTTTTGCAAATGTATATACAATGTATAATATGTTTTTTTTTATGTTTCTTTGACAACACTTTTTATTAACATTATTACAATAGCCTACTTAGGAAAAACCCTGGCTATTTCTACTGAAGTCCTAGTAATCCTTACTGAAGTCCTAGTAATCCTTACTGAAGTCCTAGTAATCCTTACATAGCAAAATGAGTGTAGTATTAGAAATGTAGTTACTAGTAATCCCAATTAGTGTTATTTTGATAATGAAAACACTACAGTATCAATAATGTTCATGTAAAGTATTCTCATTTGAAGTTTGGTGCACATTGGCTTAAGCATGTGTATGTATAAGGAAGATGCATGGCCATGTCCATGCTAGGATCCCTCCCAAAATTAGTAAAAAAAAAGTATAAGTCAACTACAATTTGTTCACTATGTCTTTGACTGATATAATTAAATCCAGGGTTCTTCTTAAGTAGTAGCTGTCCTCTACACATAGTATCAGTTGTTGTACACATGTATAATGCATAAGTTCAATAATGAACTACTTCATTTCCACTTTTTATATGAAATTGTTAGATATAATGACTTGATGATATCTCTGCATAACAAAAAAATCAAGAACTGAATATATTTTTTATATATAAAAAAAAATTGAGTTTACTTGTAAATTGAAAACTGAAAAAATTGAATGGATGGGCTGATATCAAGTAATTTTATAAGTACTATTCAAAGTTAAAAAGTGTTTCATGGTAACATCATAACGTCATATCGTATCATTCTGTAGATGTATCATATCATCAATACATATATACTACGTGTTCTACACCAATATGTCTCTATGTTTATATATTTTTTTCTGCTTCAGTGTATACACCGTCATGTACTCGTTATGCTTTGGTTGCCATGACAACTGTTTCTGTGCTTTGTAGAGTGTAACTCACGTCAAAAAGGTGTGGTCCTCGCCCCAATCTCCCGCCACCCCCCGCTGGTTTGGGGAAATCCCAACTAACGAGGCAGAGGTTTGTAGTTTCTAGAGTGTGTTTTCTACCCCTCCGATTGTTTTACCCTACCCTCTACACTGTTTGAAGTGAAGCTAGTACTAGGAAAGTAGCAGTGTCTTTAACAGTAGTTCACATGCAACAATTTTCCATGTATCTCTCTCTTTTACTAAATATGTTTTTAGTTCAAACATTTCTATTACCCTTTTCTCATTAATGTTCTATATTACCGGTGTTTCATCAAATATAGCTCTGTTAAAAATCAATAATGCGATTGAATGGATACGTTTATTTCAGTAAGGATTTGTTAAACATTGTAATATTTTATGGGCAGATTGTGTATGTTTTAAAATTAGTAGGTCATGTTTTATTTAAGGTCAAGATCTAGTAAAGCATTTCAGTAACAAATCAACCATATTTTACCTGGCAAATCTTGTGTTTTTGTGGTATTCAATTTGCAAATCAGAAAAGAGATGTTGACTTGGAAATGTAGTTGCAAGATTACCTACCGTACAAACACTGCACAGGGGCTTGATCAATTTTGGTCAACGTAGTAGATCTAACTCAAAACAATACCGTTATGCATGTATCCTAATCTCAGCAATGGGTCATGAAAATTCTAGTCCAAATGTGGACATATACAATACTAATGTAAGTAGAAAATTCCGTTTGTTTACAATTATGGAAAGTCTCATGACCAAACCAGGTCATGCCTCTGTGATTTTATGATGTTAATAGCAGTGAGTAGTTTGTAAATCGTGTTGAATGAGTGTATAGATACTATTGACCCGAGGGGGACCTCATTTTACACAAACTTACAGTTTTTCCTTTGACAATATGCATTATTTTTAAAAGACCAAGGTTTCATTTTGGTTGCATGTCTATATGTACCATATAAACTTGACAATATTTTGAAGTTGTTTGAATATTGACGGCATGTATGCAGATAATCTGATATGGATGTATATGTTTGCATGCTATTTAACATAGAATATTCTTTTAGAAAAAAAACTATGTAGTATTAATTACCTCAATATATGTGATACCACCTACCTATGGTAGTATAGTAGATCAATATCCACCTTAGATTAACACAATAATAACATGTTCAAGACCGGGAATGCATGTACATTAAATTTAAAGTCAATGATACTGGTCAAATAAACCAAACAATGGAACACCGAGATATATAATCAATCAAAAAGTACCCTGTTAACTAGAAGACACCACCCCATCTCAATTTTATTTTAATACAAAAAATACTATATTTGGCTTGCATGATTCCTTGCTGTATTTTTTAAAATATTCATTACAGTAAAAACTAATTTCAAATTGTCCTTCTCTCGGAAGATAGGTGTAGTAAGACAATAAAGGACAACATTGGTGCATTATTATTTTAAAGATATGTGTTTAACTGCTCTATGTGTAGTGTTAAAATGCTGCGAAATGTTGCCCATATCATTAGAAGGATAGTTAATCGACTAAAACCTTGTATGGTGTTGTAAATACTAATCATTACAGTGTGCGCATCTTGTGTTTGAGTGAAATTCACACCGAAATGAAAATTCTAATCGAATGTTGTGGACTGTATATGCAAGAATTCGGTGTTAGTAAATCATTAAGGAGGTGTGGCATTGAAATGAAACGCATGGGGTAAACTCATACAAAGGTGTAATAGAGAAATATACTATTATTATTGAATTCACTTTGTGATAGAAAAGATACGTTGAGAACAAATAAAGCATTTATATATGGCAGAAATAAGCATTTCACGTAATTTTGGTTGTGCTTAGAAATCATAAAAAATATAATGTACTAAGCATGAAATACGTCTAATGTGAAGTTAATTTAAATCTTATGAGTATTCTTTTTTTAAATTAAAACGTGCGATTTCACAAAATAATAATCACGTAACACTAAATAAACGTGTTTAAGACATTTTGAATTTCAATTGTCTTTTTTCAGATGACCATACTGACAGATTACTTATTTCATAATAATAAAATTCTATCTATTCCAGCTTCGTAAAGCCTATTTCAAACAACTGGAGGAGATAGGCAGTCTGAAGGAGCAGATATCCTTAAAGGACAAGAGGATCAGACAGCTGGAGGAGGAGATATCCATGTTAAAACTTCCGGTGGCGGGAGGCGAGTCCGGGGAGGGTCAGAGTGAATGCTGAGTCAGCAAAAATCACCTTGTTATTTAACATTTAGGCCAATGAGTCACTTCATGTCAATATGCGACAAATGATTATATAATTGGAGAAAAATGTCAAATCACCATGTGAAAAAGTCACATTGTCAAGAAACACGTGACCCAGCTCGACATTTCATATTTGGTGAATGATTATATGTTTTGGAGTTAAGATGTGAAAATGACATGAGATAAAAACAGCATGGCAAGTAACACAAATACAGGTGGGTATTTCATGTCAATGTGTGACAAACTATGATATATTTTGGACTATAGCGCGTCAAGATGCCATGAGAGATGGCATATCTGTGACTAGAGGCATACAAGTATCTAGGTTAAAGAACGTACATTCGTCATCAGTGATGCATTTGGACATGAACACGAATAGATTACCTGTGTTTTGACATCTCATTGTTAAAAATTCATGAACGAGTCAAGTGTATCAGGTCAATGCATTCTAATATGTCAGAAAGGACATGCGTGAATTTTGACATTTCAAGTATATATGTCATATGACATACATGTAAATGTTTTCGGATAGATTAGATTTATTCCGGAGCTTACATGTATAAACACCTATAGCAGAAATCGCTTATAATGTATGATATTGTTTTAGTCCCTGTTTTGGTCCATTCCAAACAAGTTCTTGCAACTGCTGCTCAAGTTTGGACATTTACATTTTCTGCAGGAGACGTAGTACATAGAGTTTGTTCTGTCCATTAATTCCAGAGGAAGTTGATGTTGAGCGTGAAAGTGCTTTGTAAGCTATATTAATTTTTACATGGAGAAATAATTTGAATTATTCAAGATCTGTGCAATTCTCACTGAAAAAAGCACATGTGTAACGTTCGAGCTGCCGTATTGACATAAACCTTATGCGTGAATTGGTGTTCATATCATACCTCTATTGTGTTTGACATTCCTATTGGTGATTCTAAATATTAAATGCATTTGTTTGCGGTCACAATTCAGGGCATTCCAAAGTCGCCTGCTGCTTCAATTAGCGGTAAATATAATATAACAATTACACCTGGACAGTGATTATTTAGAGCTTGCTTTACTGTTAGTATTTTTTACAAGCATATATACATGTGCTATATATAAAACAAAGATTGAAGAAGTATATACATGTGTGGGACAATGCTGGTTACTTGTACACGATAGAACCGAAATAAAAATTATCTTTAATCAAAGCAAGTAGACAGAAGGAATAGAAGGGCCGTAACTTTCTATTTACCTTCTCTTTTTGCCTCCTTTCCCAAATACAATACTAAAAATAGATCTGACACAACAATAAAGATCTGTTTATTTTATATCAGTATTTCTGAAAGTTTGTTTTCTACTCTACAATATTGAGTTTTACCTCTTTAATTAACGTTGATTGTTATTTGATGCTGTTTGCGACAATTACATATATATACATATACCTTGCTTTATGTATATTGTCTCAAAAAGTATGCTTCCATTATTGTGTCTTTCAGTTTTCAAATCTTCGTCCATCAATGTAACAAAATGGAATATAGAATTGTACAATCCTATATATAACCCTAATCCACGTTCTGATTGAATGCTGACGATTGGTATCATGTTTCAAACTTAGATAGTTTATATTAAAATTATTGGCAGATTATAGCTAGGATACCTGTGTTTAAGTTTTTTATATTGCCAAAATAGCGGCATCAAGTGCTTAGATTTTTATGTATATGCCTTTTACAAGTTTTATGAAATACACTCTTTGTTTACATGTTTTCAAATGTGCATTGACATTTAAAAGAAAACAAACAAAAATATTTCCTGTTTCGTATAAAGTGTATAAAAAGTGTTCATGACTTCAATGTGCATTCCACTGTGCTCAGAAAATATATTCCAATTGCTTTTTTGCCCATGAAACAATGTAATTGATATAGTTCATAAATCCTTCATATAGCGATGCTGCATTGAGTTATGAAAAACGATTGCAATGTTATGAAAGAGTCATACTGTTATATTAAAATGTCATTGCAATCATATGATATATGTAATAAGTAAATTAAATATGCAATGTTCAAAATATGAGAAAGCGGTGTTAATGTAAAGCAAGCAATTCGAATATAAGAGAGATGACCTTTGACCTTAACAAACAAAACACAAAGCAGGAAATATTATATACTTAAGTGATAGAAACCGCTATTTATAGTAATTATTGAATTGAGGGATTTGAATCTATAAGCTTTCTCCCATTTGTCCTTATTTTATTGTAACATACATGAACTGTGTATGCCATCCTTTTCCCCCAGTACATTTTGTTTCAAAGCAAAGGTTTAGAAAAGTACTGTCGAATTACTAGAAACATTTAATTTTTATAATTTTTTTTGTGTTCTGTAAACTATTTGTTCGCAAACGTTACCACATTCTGCAGAAAAAAATTAAAGATATTTGTTCAGACAATTTCATTAAGATCGGATGTACCTCATTATGTAAAATAAATGAAGATTGATGGACATAAAACGTATGTTTATACTGATATTCTATGTTTAAGATCAATTTTGTTGGATTTATGTGACAGCCGTTTTCTAGATATTTTTTGATTTTTGTACTTTTCGAGTTCTAAAACCCAACAAACGCTCCTCCTGTAAGCTTAAGGTGTGTTCATGTTATAAGTATAAGTGTTGACCACATAATAACCTCGTACCAAATACATTTGAGGAAAGATCATATAGCTCTATAAATGTCTCATTAATTATTTATTAATGATCTAAAATCTAACATCTAGGGCAAATTGTTGATTTTTGCTTGTTTTTGTAAATACTGGACTTCCGAATTTGCTGCCCTTATATAACCATTAAGCTATCTTACAGTCAGCTTTGAATCTATATTTGTTAAACACAATTGTAAATTAAAAGTGCAAACGCTATATATTTGTTTGTATATTTAAAGCAAACCTGACTTTGAAACAAATAATCATAAAGCTTCTGCAATCCATATGTTTCTTTATAAGCCGGATAACTGCTTCCCGTAATGTAAAATTGGTGAAAAATATTGTCTTTTAACACTTTGATAATCGGAAAGCAAACGATATATTTTCTATTTTTACTACACGTATTAAAAAGTACATCTAAATCTGAATTACAATCTTGCGGATTAGATAAATGTATCCTTTGATATCGGCGTAAGTCTTTTTTTCTCCTCTCCTATACACCAATGTGTCCTGTGTGAATATTCATATGCATGCAATGTGGCCGATATGTTCATTATTAATATCAAAGTATGTTGCTAATTTGATTATGTTGAATAAATATGATGAAGATTGACAGTTCCAAGTCTGGTGATATATTTCTGTTGATTTTGTTAAACAAATATAAGCATTCTAGAATAAAGATTAGGTACAGTTTCAGTCATATTTTGCCCTGTTTTTATGTGATTTTTTTTAAAAATATCACAAAAAATTGAAATGTAACATTTATTTACACAATATTACCCATTAATTAAGAATCTATAAATAGTTACCTGATTAGACTTTCACAATGGTAATTGTGACGTCGTAAACAGTGCACCTCCCTTTTTAAAACTAAGCAGACGACACCAATTTTAAATGGTTAGCTGAATAGAAAACTATGTACGCAGCATTCACCCACGATGAAACTCAGATTATAACTTTATCATGTGATATCACATAAAATATATTAATTTCGTTCTTGGCGACGGCTGCGGACACATTTTCCTCTTCAAAAACTATGAGAAAATTTGCTATATGTCATTATTTTTAAATACATCTTAGAAAAATAACAAAATGTTGAAGTCATTATTCTTGTTTGAAAACAGGATAAAGGTGTATAAGTACATATGTACTTTATATACATGTGTATATAAAGATATTGTATTCATATTTTCATGAGATTTAAACAACTTTATTATTTTAGGGCAAATATTAAAAGAAAATGTACCTTCTTAATAAATCAATATTGTAAAACATTTTAGTAATGCTCGAATATCTAGCTGAAAGTTAAAGAAAAATCCGACAAAAATATTGATCGCAGTAAACGTGTCCAAGTAGTTAAATGGGGTTTAGAATAAAATCAGGAGTTGGTGATGTTCTTTAGAGAAGGAATTCACTTATTTTTTAAGAGAGTGCAGGGGATTAGTAGATGCAAATCCTGAGGATATTCGTCTTTTTCTCGTTTTAAAAGATAACCCTTTCCCATAAGAAACAAAAATAGTTTTTAGTTTTCCCAAAACTGACCTTACTGTGCCTGCTGCAGGTCTGTGAGGACAGCCACATGCAAATGAACCCTTTTCCCCAAGGAACTGACAGCTAATATCGTGCACCTGAGTTTTCCCCTTCTTATCTTTTATCTATATGCCATATCATCTACCAAATGATCCAAATAACTTAAACGTCTTTTCATGAAATATCCCATGGTAGAACCCCCCCCCCCTGAATGTTTTTGACCACCTCCACAAGTAAAATCTTGTTGGCCTTGAAGAGTATAAACCTACAAAATATTCTAAGAATTGCTTCAATTAATGACCACTTCAGACCAAATCTTTTCTTCCCTGGAAAGTATAATGCATTGACCTCCCTGTGTATACTCAAAACTTCTGACTTTTTCACTTGAGAAAAATAAAGAGGCCACCAAACCGGTATAGGTAAAATATCTAGAATAATAATAGTCACACCCTTTACTTTTGATTCTTTTAAAAACTTTAAAAGAGGGAAAATCAGGCTAAAGTTGGGGTGGACACATAGGGATTCATTTCAAAGGATAAATCCTGTGAGAACACATTTATACCCGCTGACAATTTTGTAGGATATGGAGTAAAATGTCGCATAGGATTTCCATCCCTATCTTTCATTGCATTTGAATCAATTGCCATAAGATCTACTGAATGAGGTCCAAACAAATTTTCAACAATTTCCCATTTTGCTTCAGTTAGCATGGAATCTGAATTTGACAATTTCTTAGACTCTTCATCTGCTAGATTTTCTTTTGTTGGTATGTATTTGAAACGAAGGTCAAAATTTTTCTGACTAGCGAAGTGAAAAAGTTCTTTAAGTACCTGATTAAGTGAACTGTCCCTCCCACCTTGATTATTCCATGTAGCTACAGCCGCTTGGTTGTCACAAAATGAATCGACCCTACTATTTTCAATCTGTGTACCAAAAAAGCAACAGACTGTAAAGCACACACTAATGCAGATGCCTCCTTCACATGAATATGTCTTTGATCGCAAACACTCCAAAAATCTCTATATTCTTGAAAATCCCCCGGAACAATCACAAATGCACCCCATCTATATAGAGAAGAATCTGTTGCAAGGACAACTTGTCCAAGAAGCAACACCTTGCCATGAATCTAAGAAATTCCAGAATTCCAAATCTTCCCCAAGTTCCTTATATATGTGTAAATTCTTACTATTCCTACTCAAAATACTAATTGCCTTATTAACCTCTCTTGAAAACAATCTGGCGGCAGGGACTGCTAAAACCATAGAAATGCACTTTCCCGCAAAACGCTGCAGCGTCTTCAAATTAACAGTCTTTTCACAAAGAATTGAATCTCTAAATGAACAAAATGATGCCTTCTTATCTGCCGGTAACCTAAAAGCTAAAACACTGGAATCACAAATCATCCAAAGAAATTTTATACCCTGTGATGGGACGAAGATGCACTTATCCAAAGAACAAGGGCAGTAAGCATATATTATTTGCTCTCTATTTATTAATTTTCAAACAAGTTCAATCTTTGACATGATTTATTTTTTATTGATGAAATGTTCATTCTGCAATATATAGCGGCAAATTTGTCATCAGTGTTTTTTAGTAGAGTTATCCCTCCTTCGATCGGTGTAAATTTCCGGAAATCGCGTTTTCCCTATGAAATGCTCACATTCTGAACAAGAATTAGAGATGTCCGCATGCAAACAATACGGTAGAAATTTAGCAGAAAATTTTTAACACCAAAAGAAATAATATCACAAAATATTTTGTTGTTGCATGCGGCCACCATTAAAATATTAAATATTGTCGTTTAACGATGTGCAAATTGATCGCTTCCGGTTTCGGCTTTTATATACATCACAGCAGCAGACGTAAGCAAAGACAGATGCCAAGAATAGAGATGTAGGAAAAATCATCTCCTTAGCAGGTAAGGGTGTTTCAATAAGATAATAACACTTAGATACACAACTATGCAACATGATTTTAATGCAGCATTGCCAATAATCTGCATACTTTAGCTACAAAACGACATGACAGCTGATGACAGCTGAGCAATCGACATCTTACAGATATGATTGAAAGTGATCGCAAACTACTCCATGTAGAATACATTGCAGTCGTAACTTAAACCTGATAACGTAGTAAACTTTAAAATACATTGTTTTAAATCTCTTCCGATTTACAGAAAAAGACTTAATAACACGGCCATCAATATTTTTGTTGATCAGCTGTTGATCTGCAGTATCTAACATCGGCGATAATTGTGCGTGGTATTACGTACATCTAACGTAATTGTTCCTTGGTGTTTATATAATCATGCAAAATCAACAATAATCCTGGGATGAGGGAATATTGAGTTGAGGCTATGATGCTCATATATTCGCATTGATATGGACAATTTATGAGAAATGACAACATTAATTAAGGAACATGATTATTTAGAATACAATTTTAACATATATTCTCAAAGCATTTTAAATCTCTCTCTCTCTCTCTCTCTCTCTCTCTCTCTCTCAATCTCTCTTCTCTCTTGCTCTCGCTCTCTCTCTCTCGCTCTCTCTCTGTCTCTCTCTCGCACTCTCTCTCTCTCTCTCTCTCTCTCTCTCTCTCTCTCTCTCTCTCTCTCTCTCTCTTGTTACTGAAAATAATATTAAATTGTTACAGGTCATTCTTAAACACATATACCAACTGTACATATTTTTAATTAATATCTGAAGCTTTTAATTTTATAGGATGCCTGGAGACGGTCCTAAACAGTATCCCTGCGTTTCTTGTGGAAAGCGATCTAAAGCCAACCAACGACGCTTTATAAAAGGACCATCATTTGTGATGAAAATGATGTTACATGTACAAACTGCTATTCAAAATTCCACAAGTCAATGAATAAGAACCATTGTGAGAAATCTATTGAGAAATCGATTGAAACAGATGATGACACCACCAAAGATCAAGATTATGAACCACCAGCAAAGTCTTCTAAGTCAGATACTTCAGTCAAAAGTCCTAACGTGATTCCTTTAGCTACAACATCGTATGAAAAGAGTCACTCAGCTTGTGTAATCTGCAAAAAGAGAAATTCGAGATTGCTTACATTGACCGCAGAGAGAAGACACCACATCTTTATATTGGCAGGACACCTATTATTGTGTGGTGCAAGGTGCTGTCACTCTCATTTGATGCCAGATTGTTCACTTAAAGATGATGCTATCAAATGTCTGGAGAGCACGTCCAGCTCTAGGTCAGTACATACCACTACCTATTTCAACAAAACTGATATTTTTTCGTTAATATCAACTATAAGAGCAGCTGCAATCAGGAATCAGAAAAACAGATTAGACTTTGACACCAGTTGTGGACTTTCAGACACAGATTATGTGAAAGTGACTGGAATTTCAAGGGCAGATTTTGATGATGTAGTCTCGCATGTGCAGTCAATAAGAGCTACCAAGAATCGCAGCATCAGGACCTGCATTGCCCTTCTATTAGTGAAGTTGAGAACATGCCTTTCCAATAGGATGCTATCAACACTATTCAACATAGAAAAGTGTGGTGTCAGGCGGGCAATAACATCAGCCAGGAGAGAACTGACAGAGACATTTACACCAAAGTATGTGGGGTTTGGCCATATTTCAAGAGAACGGATTATCCAGGACCACACCAGACCTCTTGCCCAGGAATTATTTGGTAATGGAATGCACAATTCAGCTATTTTAGTGGTAGACGGAACTTATGTTTTCACCCAAAAGAACAACAACTTCAAGTTCCAGCGTAGATCCTACAGCCAACAAAAAAACCGACCCCTAGTCAAAACCAATGGTGATAGTGTCAACAACAGGCTACATTGTTTCAGTCCTGGGACCTTATTTTGCTGACCACAAGAATAAATGCTAGCATCCTGAAACATAACTTCCAGACCAACATGGAGAATATAAAAGACTGGCTACAGCAGGATGATGTTCTTATTGTGGATCGTGGGTTTAGGGACTCCATTAGTTTCTTGGAGAGTCTGGGCATTCAGGCTCAGATGCCTGCATTTCTTCCAAAAGGACAAAAACAACACACAGCAGTTGAGATATTTAACAACAACAAATACATGTACTAGTTTTGTGCTTTTCTTAGAAGAGAAATGATCACTGACAGACACTTAATTTGAAATAATAAAATTTTAAAGTTGTTTATATGCCTAAGATAATTTGAACAAGTATGAATAACTAGTTAATTGATTGCTTGCCTACTGTAAATACATAATGCATTTAAAAGTATATATTCTAAATATTATTTTATCAGGCAAACTTGGCTAGATTTGTTACCAAAATCCGCTGGATTGTGGAGTCTGTTAATTGGCGTCTGAAACAGTGGAAGTATCTGCAGAATGTGATTCCCAAGACTCAGATACCATACATTCGGGAGTATTTGTGTTTGATAGCTGCACTGTGCAACAAATACAGAGATCCATTGAATACAGGAAATCCAGAGAGTGACCAAATCTTGGCAGCTAAAATGAAGGTAAGAACGTATAATGTACCATGTGATTTATTGTTTTTGTTGTCCATTAGTGATAGTCATTTCACATAGATAGATCTCTTATAAAGAATCACATCCATATAAATTCTGAAACGGCATGTTGCTGAACATGTTTTTGTATTACAAAGTTAAAATTTTAAACACCAAGGTATCTACCGTGTAAGCATTCATTTTGCCACGATTGTTTATATTCATACATTGGCAGTCACTGTAAATCTACGGAGTCGCGTTTGGGTTTTCATTGCCCACTTTGCCGGGATTACGTTCCAAACATCTGCGCAACCGACAATCCGGAAGAATGGGTCAGATCTTTTCCTGAAAATAGAATCCTACAAAAATATGTCAGCAATCCGGGTCAAAAATTCTGCGAAGCTTGTCTACGTGAAAGTGAGGAAGAGGATGCCACGCATTTTTGTTTAAATTGCAACGAGAAACTTTGCGCTCTCTGCACAAAATGTCACAAAAAGGGACTTACAACACGTAAACATGAAATAGATAGGATAGACCGATCGAGTTATTCTGCCAAGATCACGAGGAACCATGCTGTACTATGTGTGTAAGTACCACGCACAGACAATGTGAAAATGTTGAACCAATAGAGGAAACAGCAACAAAGCTCAGAGAATACTTTGAAGGGAAAGAATTCGATTTGCTTTTGGAGCATGTTGGAATTCTGGAAGATAAGCTAATGAGGACGATAACTGACCAAGAAATGAGTGTAAGGCAAATTAAAAACACATCAGAACGAATTTCAGAGGAAACAGAAAGGGTCTTTGAAGATGCTATTCATCATTTACAATTTCTAAAAAATCAGTTTCTGACAAACATGAGCAAATGTGTCAAGAAAAGCAAAGAAAGTTATGAGAAAAATATAAATTCGTTGTTGGATGGAATCCATTGCGCGCAGTTCATTGCAAAGAAAATGGGGGGATCCACTGGAAACAAAAATGCGGTCGCGCTTGCAGTTGTTTATTATAGTGGGAAGAAATGCTTTGACCGATTAAAAAAGTATGATTTTCAACAGTTGCATACTTCAATTGAAGAGAATAAACCAGACATTTTGAAAGAAATCATGCACTTGACCAGTGTTAGTGACGTTAAGTTTTTTGAGAAGACAAATAGCGTAAACACCGATTTAAAAAAAAAAAAACAATTATGTTTGATAACCGAAATTTCCATGGAAGGAAAATTTATTCGGGACGGAACACTTTTATCATTCGGGGAGTTTATTTTCTCAACTAGAGATACTAGTCGTCATAGCAAGAGCAATGATGCATGTTTCATCTATAACAAATGCGGGAAACTTACTGGAAGACTAACCAGACCATTTGGAATATTTGAAATTGAGAATGACACAATTCTAGCATGTTCTGATTCAAAGTGCTTGCAATTTTTTGAAATCAAAAATCGTAAATTTAAAAAAAGTTTAAAACTCTCTAAGGAACGATATTGTATTGCATACCTTTTATCCTGTATATATGTGGCGAACGGTGACAAAATAATCAAGATAAACAAAACAGGTCTTCAACGTGCAACCATCAACACAGGACCGTCAGTAAAGCACATCACCAGCACAAGTTCAAAAATAATCTACAGCAATAGGAAGTCCAATGAAGTGGTAGCCATGGACGCATACGGTACAACCATGTGGAGATACAGTAGCCCCGGTCTTCTGTCTCCGTGTGGATTGAGTGTTGACGGAGAAGACAATATTTATGTGGCGGGAAAAGAGAGCGACAACATCCACATGTTGACCAAGGATGGCCAATGTGTCCGTGTGTTCGAAGATATCACCAGACCAGACTTCATGAAAGTGGTCGCCATTAACGGTCAGGGTACCACTGTGTGGAGATACAGCAGTCCCCGTCTTCTCTCTCCGTGTGGATTGGGTGTGGACGGAGACGACAACATCTATGTGGCGGGTAAAGAGAGCGACAACGTCCACGTGTTGACCAGGGACGGACAGTTTGTCCATGTGTTCGAGGACATCACCAGACCAGACTTCATGAAAGTAGACAAGGAGATGAAATTGTGTTTTGTGGGCAGCATGAGGAAGTATGTCAGGGTGTATGAGATGTTGTAGATATGAACTTCCAGAGATGTTGTACGCGATACGTGTTTGTAAAAGATAGTTTATATATACATGTGAATTGGTAATTTTGTTTCTTATCATATATTGGAAGACCAATGATTAGACGTCTCTACTGTAGTATGCTCTGTTTTCTTTCATAAATGTGTGTTTTCTTTTCTTTTAAATAGTCGTGTAAAGAATGAACGTAACGTAAATAACACTCTGACCTTAATTTCTGTGTTTTGTGGGCAGCATGAGAATTTATTTTAGGGTGTATAAAATGTTGAAGATATGTTGAATTATTGGAAAAATTGCATCAAGAAGTGCGATGATTAAGATATTGTAAAATTAAGACTACTAGAGCCGAACTCGATGCAATGCAACGAGTAAGGTCTTCTGTTGCAGCGTAACGTGGCGTAAAAAAAATACAAAATTGATAGACTGGACGTGATACTATGTTGGATGTATAGGCCCTTTCTATGAGAGATAATGGCTTTCAAGAAACGAAATTGCTCGCGAACATAGGCAAGTGATATATACATTTAAGTTACTAGATATTCTATCAAATCAATAATATTGTTGTAATATATATATATATATATATATATATATATATATATATATATATATATATATATATATATATAAGTGTGTCAAGCTTGTCACTGAAGTCTTAAAGTAGGTGAAAATAATGCCTAAGGTCTAGGGCACCTACTCAGTATCTATAAGAGCTTAGTTATCATTTGTTTTTGTTTAGAGACTGTGTTGCACTAAGAGATATTAAATTCTCGATTTTCTATTTGTTTGCGCGACTATCTTACTCTTAAGCGATGATAAATGGCCTTCAATTTTTAAATAGATTAACAGGTATTGATATTTTTTTATGAAAGGGTTTTTTTAATACATATATCATTGTTCCTGGTAAATAAAATTATATCAGAATTTGCTTTAAGATTAATGTTGCATTTTCTTTTCTGTTTGCGGCCTCTGGTAGATTTCTACGATCGTACGAATGATTGAAACAATAACAACTTCTCGGGTCTTTTCGAAATGCGAAAAAACAACATATAATATATTACATAATCGTCCATTATACCTACAATATACCACTGAATATATATATATATATATTTATTTATATATATATATATATATATATATATATATATATATATATATATATATATATATTCGAGTTACTATATGTAATTGGGGCATAGGTAAGGTAGTCAGACCCGGAAATAGCTTAGATAGCTTATCGAAGTAAAATAGGGAAAATAACCAGTGCTTGCATCGTTTTGCTTTCGACAGATTTTCGAAAAGTCTTCGTTTAAAATTATCATGTATTCTAAATTTTAGTCGGTCAGCACATGCATCTTAACAAAGTTATTTAACGCCCTTTTTTTTGTCATAATAAGTGGATTGAAAAATGTAAAGATGTTATTGGTTTAATTAATTTCATAAATAAAATGGTGTGAAAATTGGTGTAGAATAAGGAGTTATAAAACACAAGTTTACATGTAACTTAAGGTATTCAATTAATAATGAAGAGATATTGAACAATTTTGAATAGTTTTAAGTTACTTAAATATGCATTAATATATAACAATAAAAGTGAAATGAACCAAATTTACATGTGTACATTAGAAGACGGCAATTTTGTACCTTGAACTTTTTTGAAGAGTTATCTCTCATTGAAGAAGAAAGAACGTTTTAATTCTTTCATATTATCTGCATAAATGATTCATTTAATTTCATATTAGCATAAAGAGAAAATTTTTGCATATATATTTACTAAGCGATTTGAATAAATTTCAAGTTACGATTTATATTATCTTAATAATTTTACATTGGAGTCTAAGGGCAGCGCAGGCTTTATTTAGATAATCTAAAACGTAACTTGAAATTCATACAAAGATGCAGTTAACTGGACAATACTCAAACTTATAAAAATTTCTTTGGTGGAGTATTTGTAATTGATAACACTTTCAAAATATCATTAAGTCTATCGGACAATTCGTTTATTAGATGTGATCTTTATATATTGAATACCTTAATATTGTGTTACTTATTCAGTATATTTGACGATGGACAAATTTACTTAAGAATAAAATCCTTCTGTTGAGAAATGTTGTACAAATAAAGTTGGGCGATCAAAATAAACCACCGATATATCTTAATTCAATAATGAAATAAATTAATTTTTCTGTGGAATCTGCATAAAGAGGGATGAATTTGTAACCCTTTTTATTTTAATATATGTATAATTTGATTTTTGTTCATCAAAGAATTCTTGATAAAATCTAGGTTATTATGTATCTGTATTAAGTACCAATTAAGTTTAAATTTAAGCTGTAACGTATCTTATGTATATGGAATGAATGATGTCCATGTTTTATGAAATAAGCAAAATATTGTTTAAGGGCATTGGCACAGTTCCTGGTTACTGTACACAGTTGTTCATTGATTCTTTAGTGAATTTATATGTGTCTATATAAGCAACAACAAACACTAGACCCTTTTCAATCCTGATTAAAAAAATGATTACAAAAAAATTAATTTCGCATTTAAAATCGATTTCAATTTAATTCAAGAAATAAATCGAAGTAATCAATATTTGAAAGGAGCATTTTTTAATGAGTGAGATACGTGATTATAAATTAAATGATACACATTATTGTAAATCGATTTTCTATAATATCTAACTAAAATGAAATATAGGACCAATATATACAAAAAAGTGTGAAACTAAGCCTGCTCTTTCTTATTTAAAAGTTGACATCCATGATTTTGTTTCCGTTCACACACACACACACACACACACACACACACACACACACACACACACACACACACACGCCACGTGTTGACAGGGGACGGACAGTTTGTCCATGTGTTCGAGGACATCACCAGACCAGACTTCATGAAAGTAGACAAGGAGATGAAATTGTGTTTTGTGGGCAGCATGAGGAAGTATGTCAGGGTGTATGAGATGTTGTAATTTTTAAGTAATGAACTTGATAAGTTATAGGACCTGGATGAATAGCATTGACTACGGATCGTCGGTGTTTTTGTGGACAGCATGAAATATGTCAGGGTTTAAGAGATATTGGTAAAATAGAACAATTACTTCGGTAATGTGAAAGCGAGAAGTATAAGATGGTAAAACAATAACAATTTTTAAATTTTTCATTTAATTAATGCAGATTAATGAAAGGTGAAATTGCCTGTAAAGTGTATGGAATTGCTTATAATGTTTTTAAAACAAGAGGCCCATGGGGCCACATCGCTCACCTGAGTAACAATGGCTTTATAAAGGCGTTCCAAGGATATTGTGCCATATGGCCACTCGGTAAAATAGCAAAAAATACACTCAATCTTTGACATTGTACCTTTGTGAAATACCATTTTTACCGAAAATAAGAAGATCCTATTCAAAATATAAAACTAAATTTTCGGTAGGGGTACACTGTTAACTTCCAATTCCCTTTTTTTTTAGTTCTGCCCCCCCCCCCCCCACACCCACTTTATAAAGCGATCAAAATATATGAGCATATAGATATATTTTCTTCTTCAACTACTTACTATAGTTATTGTATTTTATTTTTAAAAATCCTATATGTGAAAGAAGAAAATTGTACCTCATTGAATGCGCTCAAATTAAAAACATTAAAAAATGAAATTGGTCTTCCCCATTATAAACGAGTGTTGTTTACCTCGCGTGAACTGGTGTGACGTTTTATAACCTTACTCACTTCATCGATGAATACACTCGAATTAAAAATGTTGTCACACGATATGTTAAAGAGCTATTATAATCAATGTATTGACAGGCAAATCACTCTATTTTCTTAAAGCCCACCTATTATTTTCATCTTTATTCAAAAACAAATGGCTACAAACCAAGATGATTTTCCGCTGTAATATTTTCTTAAGAATGGCGATAATGCATTTATCCCCATAACAACTATGTGTCAGAACTATGGACACTGTTTTAAAGATGTCGTTTTTATTTACTCAAGTCTGAAAAACTATCAAAATTGGTGTAGATTTTATATAATTAATCGTATAAGGAGGGGGTCCCAGAAAGTCGTTACAGCATATCATCCTTTTAATTTTTCTGTACAAGTATTTAACGTTTAGCAAGACATTTCTAATGATCAACCAAAATTTCAGCGTCAATCGTAGAATTATAAGCAAGATACAGAGCTCACAATTCTTCTAGGTTTTTTTGTTCACAAGAGTTTAAATTCAACTAAGATTTTTAAACTTGGTATTTCCTATTCAGCATTTAAAATGTAAATGAACAAAAACATGGCCTCAGCTCTGTGTGCAAACATAGAATTGTGATCAAAGATCTGTATCTTGCTTATAATTCGAAGCTGGACACTCAAATATGTAGTCCGAACTATCTGTCTTTTTCCTGGCTTATTTTACGATTTTGATATTTTACTTGCCAGGAAAACTGGCACATAAAATATCAAAATCGTTAAAAGAGCCAGGAAAACGTCAGATATTTCGGACTATCAAATATGGTTAGTATATAGAAATTTGTAAACATTAAAACAAAGGAAAAATGCACTAAACATATGTAACCAGTTATATTATTTGTTTATTAAATTACAGCGCTGGCGTACGTGTTGATTGGTATACTTGAGTAGAGTGAGTGTTATGTATGAGAGTTTAAAATCTGTAACATGGACAATGACAAGACTGGACAATAGGGTCACATGACTAATTCTGCATGCACTCTTCCCCGCCAAAATCTTATACCGGACTGACGCTCTCCGCCTAGCCCTTGAACGGGTCAGAACGACATACAGTATAGCAATATACTTAAGCATTAGGATTGTTTGTCCCGGTAAGAATTAATGTAATAAATTAAAGTTCACTCTAAATTGTAATATTACTGTTTCATTTCATTGTCTAATGTGTATGTTTGTCTATGTCTAATTGTCTTGTCATTTGTGTCTATTCTGTGTTACTCGTATAATTACACATTTCAGAAGAGGATAAACATAAAACTGCATTTTCGGTAGGTAATTTTGGTTTCTTTGAATATAATAGGATGTGCTTCGGGTTAACAAACGCTCCAGCAACTTTTCAGAGATTAATGGAGAAATGCATGGGAGAGCTTCATCTCAGAGAATGTTTAATTTTTCTAGACGATATCTTAATATTTTCAAAAAGATTCAAAGAACATTGTCAACGCTTAGAAAATGTTTTTCAAAAATTAGCAGACCATGGATTAAAACTGAAACCTTCCAAATGTGAACTTTTCAAACAGTCAATTTCATATCTTGGACATGTCATTTCAGAAGCTGGAATCTCCACTGACCCAGAGAAAGTTTTTGCTGTTGTGGATTGGCCAAGACCTACTAATATCAAGGAATTGCGACAATTCCTAGGATTCATAGGGTACTACCGCATATTTGTAGAGAATTTTGCCAAGACTATTGCTTCACTGAACAACTTATTGCGAGGACATGAAACTAAGACCAGTAAAAAGAAGAAGAAATATGGAAGGAAGAACCATAAACCAGTGTCATGGAAATGGACGGGTGCAGAGGAAACAGCTTTTACCATCATTAAAGAAAAGTTAATATCTCCACCCATATTAGGTTTTGCTGAGTATTCAAGGCCTTTTGAGTTGCATACGGAGGCCAGTTCTACAGGTTTAGGAGCGGTCTTGTATCAGAACCAAGGAGGAATAAAGAGAGTGATAGCATACGCCAGCAGAGAACTCAGACCCAGTGAGACTAATTATCCGGCACATACGCTCGAGTTTTTGGCGCTTAAATGGGCTGTGTGTGATAAACTCCATGCCTATTTGTATGGGAACCAGTTTGAGGTCATCACGGATAATAATCCTCTTACGTACATCTTTACAAAGGCCAAACTTATGCTACAAGCCAAAGATGGGTAGCTTCTCTTGCTAACTATGATTTTAAAATTTCTTACAGGAGCGGACATCTCAACGGTGATGCTGACGGATTGTCGCGCAAACCAGTAGTCTTTAATGACACAGTGAAGGCTATCTGCCAGTCAGTTTTAGCATCTGTACCATATTGCCAGAGTGTAACCATGGATACATTTCCTTCATCGACCGAGGATGAGATAAATTCATGTGATACATTTACTATCAATGACTGGAGAAAGGAACAGTCACAAGACAAGTCTATTGGTCGAATAATAGACATCATAGAAGTGGTTTAAGACCAAGGGGAGAAAGTGTCAAGAGGGAACCCTTGCAGGTACAGAAGTTCCTTAGAGTGTACAAGAAGTTGGAACTGATTGAGGGAATCTTGTACAAAACCTCTTCACATGATGGCCAGCAATTAAAACAGATAGTATTGCCAAAGTCCCTGAGAGAGGTAGCACTACATGGCATACATGATGATGTTGGACATCCAGGTAAGGACAAAACTTTGTGGCTTGCTAAGCAACGGTACTATTGGCCAGGAATGGAGTACGAGGTCAACCAGAGAGTGGAATCCTGTGGCAGGTGTGTTTGCAGCAAAACTCCAGTCCGACCTACAGCGGAACTTGTTCCTATTGTCACAACCAAAACCTATGGAGTTAGTATGTATAGATTTCCTTTCCTTAGAACAGTCAAAAGGTGGATACGAGAACATTCTGGTAATAACCGATCATTTTACTCGGTTCGAGAATTATGATCAGAAGGTCAAATTTGCCTAACTTGAGATTGGAGATAGGGTGCTAGTGAGGAAAGTAGGAATACAAAGAAAACACAAGTTAGCTGACAAGTGGGAATCTGAAGTTTACACCATTCGAAGTATTCCAAATCCAGACATCCCTGTGTTTAGAGTAAAGAGTGAATCAGGGAAAAGCATTAAGACTTTGCACAGGAATATGCTCTTGCCATTCAATTCCATTCCTTCTGGAAACATTGAAATGCCTGCAGCACCAGTGGTGAAAAGGAAGAGTAGAAGTCAGGATACTGGTAGATCATGTGCAGAGGACATATCAGATAATGGTAGATCAGAGGACAGCTCAGAATCAGACTCTGACTCTAGCAGTTCAGAGATTAACACAATCAGAGAACTTAGGTCATCGAAGAACCAAGAATGTCCACTGTCTTCTATACGACAAACTGAAATTAGCAATATTGAGCCTAGTACTAATCATGAGTTTTCTTCATTTCAGAACTCCAGTGTTCCTGAACCTACCGATATCTTGAATCGAACAATTATTGATTACAATTCGTCCAATGAAATCAATGAAACGACGAGGTCATCGGGTCGAGAAGATGATACCACGGTCGAACAGAGTACTAGGTTATCTAACCGTAACTCTCGCGTTTTTCCGAAACGAACTACTAGAATTCGCAAACCTCCTGAATGCTATGGAGACTGGACTAGGTAGTGTTTTTATCCCGTAAACTGCTTTTATGCTTCATGATTTTATGATGCAGTTTTCAGGTCACTGATCATATTTTATGCCGACTTTCAGGTTAGTGAAAAAAATACCAATATAAAAAAACACACTATTTTCCTGATTTTAAACTTATTCCCTGTTATTTTCTGACTTGTTTGATGTGGATGACTCTTTGTTTTTATTGCCCTTGTTTTCTTAATTTTAAGGGTTTCCCATTTGCATTTGTGTATCATAATGATTATCACCCATTTAATGTGTTGTGTGTCCTGCTCTGTTATTCGTTGTAAAACTTTTATATTAGTGTTGTAGTAGGATTTACAATATCTGAGGAGAAAGTTGTCTTCCTTAGGCGATTCGGTGTGTCCAGGGTGGTAAATTGTTATTTTGATCTCGTTTTCATTGCCTTTGGTGTTTCACCTATATGATCAGACTTGACTGAGGCAGCTGAATCATTAAGTGAGATTGTGTATATTGGTTGAATTTGGCAGGATTTGAGTTTTCATTGTTTTGCTATACTCTATATTATGCTAAAATTTAGTTTTTATTTTAATGTTTAATCATATTTCCTCTTTATGCACGATGCATTTGAGTTTAATTTCCTGAAATGTCAGGAGCCATTTCAATGAAGAGGGGGAATATGTAACCAGTTATATTATTTGTTTACTAAATTACAGGCTAGCGTACGTGTTGATTGGTATACTTGGGTAGAGTGAGTGTTATGAATGAGAGTTTAAAATCTGTAAAATGGACAATGACAAGACTGGACAATAGGGTCACATGACTAATTCTGCATGCACTCTTCCCCACCAAAATCTTATACCGGACTGACACTCTCCGCCTAGCCCTTGAACGGGTCAGAACGACATACAGTATAGCAATATACTTAAGCATTAGGATTATTTGTCCCGTTAAGAATTAATGTAATAAATTAAAGTTCATTCTAAATTGTAATATTACTGTTTCATTTCATTGTCTAATGTGTATGTTTGTCTGTGTCTAATTGTCTTGTCATTTGTGTCTATTCTGTGTTACTCGTATAATTACACAATTTCAGGTTTCTTCTGTATAATAAATATCTCCGTGTTGAACTGAAAATGCTGAGCATTTTAACAAAACACGTTGCATTAAGCAACCATTACGTAGAGATCGTACCGAATTACCAATAGAACTAGAGCCGTGTTCGTTGCAAAGCAACGAAAAGGTCTTCCGTTGCAGCTTCGAGTCGAGAAAGGATTGTCAAACAGTCTGATAAAAACCACCCCCTTTTCCTTGCACTTGTCAGGGCCTGACAGGTATTGATTGGAGGTCATCTTCACACTACCATTACTTCTGACCAATCAGAGCTTTTATTAGAAAATCAATAGGAACTCTTCAAAGGAGACAAACAAATGTCCATTTATATGTAACCTCCAGAATAAGTATTAAAGATATGCACCTAAACATTAAACATATAAAGGTATCCCTTTGGTAAACATGTTATATTAAAAGTTTAAAATCGAAGATTTCTAAACTTTTGTTATAGATAAGTTTAGAAATCTTCGATTTTAAACTTTTAATATAACAAACATATAAAGCTATGTCTTTGGTAAGTAGGAGTATATTTAGATTGTATGCAAATGTGAAGGTCTTGTATAGATGACCTGTTGTCGATACCTATCAGACCCTAACGAGTATAAGAAGAGGGATGGTTTTAATCAGATTAGGCTGTCGATATGATAATAGTATGTTCAGAAAATCGAAAACGAGGCTCAATTTCAAAGTATTATTTTTTATACCAGGCAAGTTCTCCGTTTAACTTACTTCATGTTTACATTAGGTTAGGATAATTTTAAAAAAAACCATCATATATGTACATGTATATAATTATTCCGAACACAAACACAAAGTGATAAATACGTTTATGTACAACTGATTACACGATACAACATGAGCCTAGCCCTATATCAAAGTGTAATCAACACAAATTTCACTGCACTAATGCATGAAACAAACAGTGTTATGTCTGATGAACATTTCCCTGTACTCATACTTACAGCTCTACTGCTTACTAAGGGAATAATTTATGTAAAGGGCAGTGTTAAAATTAAACAATTGAAACGAACACAAATTGTAAATAAATGATGACGCCTTCTCCCGCCTTAGGGTGCACTATATGAGAGGTGCTGAGCAGGAGGGACACCTCCATATAACGTTAGGCCATACAGACACACAGCATCGTTCTTGCTAGGCGAACATATTTATCCGAAATCTTGACAAGAAAATCTTCAAAGTCCTAATCCGTGGTGGTGGTGGTAGTGGAGGGGAAGCTGTGAGGCAGCTGTATCTTCTATTGTTTAATATGCTTTTGTTTTAAATTTGCCAAAAAAAATTTTGCTTTCTCCTTAAAAGTGTTTGTGGGGGCGGAGACAATGCCCCAAAATCCAATTTTCTAAATGTTAATTTAAGGAACATTTTGGTTGTGAGGAAGGGGGGAGCAGTGCTCCCACTGGATCAATTAGAGGTACTGTGTACTGTGAGCAATCTAACAAATGATACCCCCGCTATGAAAAAATCATAACTCAAGTATTTCTCTACTAAAAAATAATTGATGTTTCTATTTCTTATTGTGACACTGAACTTGCACAAATGACCAAAGCTCAAGTCAGAACATATTTACAGGTCACAAGCAATCTTTGTGTCAAATTTTAGCTTCTGATCATTTCTATTAAGATTATGAAATTTTTCTTCCACTGACCTTGAATTTGCCAAAATGACCTTGGGACAAATCATTACACACCCTCAGGTTATAAGCCATCTTTGTGTGAATTAGAACCTTCAATGTTTTTCCATAAAAGTTAATATATAGACCAGACACGAATTTTGCACTTTTCCTGCTAGTTTCCTTGATCTTGTCCAAATGATCTTGGGTCAAGGTCATGACACACCTTCAGGTCATAATCAATCTTTGTGTGAAGTAAGAACTTCCAATGTTTCTGCATAAGAAACTAGGATATGGACAGGACACGAATTTGGCACTTTTCCTGCCAGTGACCTTGCCCAAATGACCTTGCATCAAGGTCATTAAGGACCGTCAGGTCATAAACACTATTTGTGTGAAGTAATAACTTCCAATGTGATTCCTATATAAGGTGATATATACCCCCCAGAATTCGTTTGCGGGGGGTATAAAAATCTTTTCCGCCACTTCAGTGCGGCACAAAGAACGACCTATGTTTTACTATCATTTCTATCAAATCACATATACATTGTACATGTACATGTATATGTGCTAGCTATTCATATTTTGAACTTTTTAAATATACATGTATTGACCAATGTATTGTATGCACATTTGCACTCGGAACCCACGAGTTTTCTATCCGTTACACTGCCCTAAAAGCAGTATAACGGATAGGAAACCCGTGGGTTCTGACGATGTCTCCTTATTGACATTTGACAATTTGCATCACTACATGATTTCCAAGTGGTAAGGTATCAAAGCTTTTTAAAAGTTAAGATACTGAATTTCTACAGTTCTAAGTTTTAGGTAAAAAAAAAAAACCAACACTTTTTTATATGATGAAACAAAAACAAAAATACCTTAATGGACTCATACACATAAATAACAAGAGGAGCAAAAGCCATAAAGACATTATTTCTTTTGTTCTAGACTATTTCTGAGTTTACAAGCTACAAGTTTACAATCTCGTATTTTGACAGGCCAGATGTAAAAATAAAATATTCTGCTTGGTTTTCAGTCAATTAAGTTGCATTACTATCTCATACTACACAGCTTCAATAAAATGTTTTTAATCAATGTGCATATAAAAATAAATAAAATCCCCAAGAACACATATTTATCTCATTTAAGTGCAACTTTAAGAAGTGCATATATTTTTGAGGAGGAAATATGTCGCTATATTATTGTTTGTAAGCCAAGTGAACTATGGTCTTTCAAAGAAATAAGAAAACTGTCGACACTTGCAGTACTCTGATGATTTCTATGGCGACCGACTGCATTGCATTATATACTTCTGATCCAGAGAACCAATTTTATTTAAGATCTTTGACTTAAAACTTTTAACTTATAATATTTATTTTATTCTGTTCATAACTATAGAAGTTTAGCGTGTTCAACAGTTTAATTTATTAGCCCCATTCTCAGATTACGATCTCGCACCTTTAACGCGAATTCAGATGACTGACTTCGAGTTAGACTAGATATCTAGATATTGTTTAACAATTGACCACTGCAGTGAAAGCACCCTTCTAAGTGTTTACTCAATTACATATCAATTGATGATCTGCAGCCATAAATAACCTGGGGCTATATATGTTCTGAGCTGTGCTGAAGCGACACGAGATTTTTTTGGTCGCATGTGGGATAGAATAATAGGCTGATCGAATAAACGAACGGGTGGGAAAATTTTACACACAATAGGTCACCAAAAATTGATATTTGCCACATTCGGATCCCTTTTCGACCGTTTTGAAAAAAAATAAGCATGAGCACTTAGCAGGGGTGGTCAACACAGCAATGAGTTCGTTTTCACAATGAAACAAACGGCCATGTAGACGTACTAGTAGTACAAAAGTGATTATGTGATCGCTAGAATCAAAACAAAACTTGTTTAAAACTCATGTGAATATTCTTTAAAAAAATCACCTAATCCCTCAATTCCGGACATTTCTTTTATCGTGCCAGCACCTACCGCATACGTGTAACATTGTAACACGGAACTTTGATTTTAATTTGATTTGATTCTTTTGACTGCCTTGAACGCTCGGAGAATATTTAATTTTTTGAATTCATTTTTACTTTGTACACCCTGCTAAATAATGCATCCAATTTTGATCTCTCTCTCTCTCTCTCTCTCTCTCTCTCTCTCTCTCTCTCGCGCGCGCGCGCGCAACTCTAAGAAAATTTCCTTTACTTTCTATGAAGTCTGTAAAAACTCTCAGCATAAATTAACGGAAATAATCATGGATACATAAATTAATCTTCAGTTGAAACATAAGTCGATTTTACATGGACCGGTCAAGCCCGTTAGAGGCCGAGGTTTTTAACCGGTCGGTTTACTTCAGATGTTCAGGTGTGAAGCCCCGAGGGAAACATGCTCGCTTGTGTATATTGTCTATATGCACGGGTGTTAAAATGCTCTCAACAGAGTTTTTCCGATGATCTAGAAAATTATTGTATTTATATAATTATGTACTAGGAAAAACAAATTAAATGTCAATCGTTGAAATGAATATCGGCATGAATAACCGCCAGCGACATGAGCAAAATCTTTCGTTTGTTTGAACAAGTTTTCGACGGGATTTACTGAAAAATCATGCAATATACGATCATCGTACCGTACTCAAATACTAATGCAACTTTTATGTAACATAAGTTTGTATAACTTCTCCGATCATCTGCTACAGTGCACAATAATTCTACCAGCTGCGCATTTACCAGAGTTAATTGTCTGTACATGTTTCTCTTTCGGTTTCGGCTCGGGAAATTTCTCAAAGAAATGTGATAACTAACGTTATAAATCGTAGACGCAATATTTCATTTATTTATATGATTATTTAATCTCAATTATTCCCAAACATCTTTAATTATAAAAGAGATTTTTCATGGATGATCGGCGCCACGTGATTTAGATAGACTATAGGTGATCAGTGCGTTTGGTGTGGTACATAACCATGCAAGTACGAGTAAATTTTTACTTTATATCTTTCAATTTCCAAGAGTAGAAAATTTAATATGTCGAAGGTAGTTTCTTCGTCAAGGTATGCATTAAAAGACAAAAGTTAATTGCACGTTCATCGCGAGCGCCAAACATGGTATACACAGGACGAGTAAACGAATGTCAAACATGCATTTTCTAACATCCAATCTGAGGCCTCGATTCCGTTGATTGACAGGGGTACACTGACCAAATAAATTTGAAGGCGGAGCTTATTTTCTCGGTCTTTAAAGGTTTAATCTTTGTGGGTTTTTGTGCTGATCCTAAACATTATTTGTACAGTTTTTAGAACTTTTTAGTCTTACTAAACCAACATTGATCTATGACTGACGATGCTTCCGATTTGGAATAATATATTTTTATTAAATTTCAGAACGATTTCTTAATTTACACTTTATCGTTCTAAGACGAAAAAACTTCTATAACATAAGATTAAAACAGATGAGTTCTTGTGTTTGCGGCTAAAAACCCATATATGAAGACGCGAATCCTGTGTATAAGATAACCGCTGACCGCCAGGTAATCCAGCCGCGACCGATCTCCTCGGCCGCAGGCGAGGGATAGGTGAAGCAAGGATAATTTAGAAAGCTAGCAGTATTATTAAATGACGTAAATATATTACAATAAGTTATTTTTTTTTTTACATAAATACCAACCATTGATTTATGTGTGATGTTGCTTCTAATTGTGAATTACATTGCTTTTATTAATTAACAGCACGATTTCTTAATTAACACTCTATCGTTTATATCAATTTAAGAAGAATAAACTTTTATATGTAATCAAAATTAAAACAATTCTATGTGTTTGCGGCTAAATAAACCCATATACGAAGACGCGAATCTTGTGTATTAGATACTCGCTGACGGCTGGGTAGTCCAGCCGCGACCGATCTCCTCGGCCGCGGGCGAAGAATAGGTTACGTAATGGTATACACACACAGCTCAGATCCCAGAAAGATTTCAAATGCATGCAGTATAATAACTAATATGTATAACAAAGAAGTTTTTTTAATCCGTAATTTGTGTCTTACTAAAATAGAATGTTTATATTTTGTGTTTATTGTTTTTATAGGATTTTTCACTCTAAAAACTTAACAAAACTGGCTTATAATCCTCACATAAAAGCATGTATACTGTAAAAAAAAAACTTTTCTAATGAATTAAAGCATCCAGTATAAACAGATACACTTTCTGTGATAACTTTATGTCAGTTGTACGCTCAAAGACTTTTCGTTAACTTGCCATATGAAAACAGGTACATGTTAACAAGTAAAGCTTTTTACACTCATATTACGCAATACCCTAACAAAATAACATTGTAACGACATTGATAAGATCCCAATGAACAACTTTTCCAGCGACAGCCATATCGAAATCTTAACCGTTTTTGAGTTATAAAGCAAAAAGTTTCAAGGGCTGTTGGCCCCTAATGTAAGGGGCCAGCCCCTTTTCAATGGTGTCAAATGAAAGCCCTTAAAATTCTGCACAACTTTTATTCTACATGTCTTAACAAAATATTTTTTGTTTAAAAGATACAAAGGAAATTGTGTGTAAATTTTCGCACTTTTTGGAATCCCGTTTTTGACCCCCTACCTTTTTCTAAATAAAACAAGAAATCCCAAAACAAAAACCGATGTGCACAACTTCAATGCCTCTATTATTCAACTGCGTTGGATTCCCATTCCCTGCTATTATAGTCTCAGAGCCTTTGTCTGGAAACCAAAGGCCCTAAAAAATTTTCAAAGGATAATAACTCGTTAACGGAAGAGGAATTTTAAAGTTTATGATATGTTTTAGATAGTGTTTTGTATAGTCTATAAGCCCTGAAAATTTGAGCAAAAACCGTTTAGAAATGAGCAAGATATGAAGCTTCAAAGTTTGCGTCTAGGAAAAAAAAAAAAAAAAAAAAATAAGAATAATCTTAACCAGCACAATAATAGAAAGGTCTTCCGTTGGAAACGGAAGACCTTAATAAATAGTATTTTATAATATGTTGTTAGTGCATCAGGTATACAATCAGCTGTCTGATTTACCGAAGTCTATGTTTGGTTTGATACGTAAATATTCCAAAATGCAGGCGATGGTTCCCCTCAAGTAAAGGCATAATTAACGAAAATGAAACGAAAATCAGAACAAGCCAAAACCACCGTCACAAGCGAAAATGGCAACGCATTAAAAATATTTAACCTCAATTTACTTCACAAAATCGGCACAAATATATTTCGCATGTTTCCAATTTTCCCTTCGCAATAAACTGTTGCACAACAAGCAAATTCATCTTTGTTAGTTTGACCCCTTTATCATGCGTTCAACATGGCTGCTTCAAACAATAACCTGATTCTCTATATATGAAATACCGAACCCGATGTTATAAACTGATTTACCCCATTCTCTCTATATTATTATTTTCGTAAATTACTCAAATTTGAAACAGAATTAGCCCATAATTTTTGTAATTTATATTTTCCTTTCCATAAGGATTATTTATGCTAAATTACGTTGAATTTGACTCAGCGGTTCTTGAGAAAAAGATTTTTAAAAATTCACCCCCCTTTTTCTACAGTTTCGAGGTTTTCTCCGCTTTGAATAAAGATCGGTCTTTCATTTTTGCAATTTATATTCATCTTACCATAAGGATGATTTGTGCCAATTTTGGTTGAAATTGTCCAAGTGGTTTTAGAGAAGAAGTTCAAAATGTAAAAGTTTACAGACGGACGGACGGACGGACAACGGACAAAATGTGATCAGAAAAGCTCACTTGAGCTCAGGTGAGCTAATAATAAAATTATTTTTATTTGTAAATATATATTTTTCAATATATTTAAGTAAAAATTCCCTTGATATTTGCATCCTGAATTTTCTGTGATCATGGTACTATAAGTTTTTTCATTGGTTTTATGAGAGGTGTGTATTTGATTAAATTTTGATTTAATTGAAAGGACGAATATGTTCATTATATGTGCACTCTTATGGCACACAATCTAAGGGACATAAAACTACATAAATGACTGGACACGCTCCTTAATATAATAAAACAATGAAATAGTTTTGGAGGTTGTAAACACTTTTATGATTGATTTTAGATCCAATGCACTGGTATTGTCAAGTGTTTTTAATAAAGACTCCTGATAAAGTTTAATTTCTTAATCTTTGAAAACATATATCGTATACTAATGTTTGATTATTTTAGATATATGTAATATTGCAGGACTAGTAGAATTACACATTGTTACTTAATATAATGGTTTTGAAATTTAAATTGTTGTTGAATTATATCAATACTCTTTATGCTTTTTATGATGCGTGATACTGTTGTTTAAATTAACATAGGTAAAAATTAAAATGATCCCAGTCATCAAAAATGAAATGTCATTTTTGAAGTCATTCAGTATGGACTGATTCACGGCAACGTGAATGTATAATTTACTTTCAAAGTAACGTCCAGTAAAATTTTTTCGGTGTAATTTTGAGCACTGACATTTTATTTTCCGTGTTAATATAAAATATAAATATACATGTGATATGCAAGTAATGTTGTGGATATGTGTATCAGTGTTACTCGATTTAGCGATTGTGTAATATCGATCTGTGTAGCATGGACACACCGGATTTATTTTGTTTTATACGGTTCCTTTTGGGTTTTGTTTTACATATAAAGTATTCAGTTCCTAATATTTAGTTATCCTTTCAAAAATCTCAATTTAAAAATAAATAAAATAAAAAAGATACTCTTTATTTAAGATAAAAAAAAATACACCATTTAGATCATGTATCATTGGTAATCTAATGTGAATTTGCAAATCATTCGATGAAATTGAGAGTATTTTGTATTCAAACAAGGCTATTAAATTGTGGGAAAATATGAAACGCATATAGAATAACCATGAGCAACATGAATGGAATATATAATGAAAATGTAAAGATGTTATTAGTTTAATTAATTCTATTAATCAAATAGTTTAAAAAATTGGTGCAGAATTAGCGCGGGATAAATCAACGGAAAGGTGTCTGAAAGGGAAATAACAGATAAGGGAAGGCAAAGATATGCCATTCAGTCACCTTCCCAGACCTTTCAATCAACATTGAGTTGACTGAATTACAGAGTTTCATACTGTGTACATGTAGATTCATTTATTTCCATTACAATTCGCTGTTTTAATTCATTCGTGGGCAGTGTTGAAAAATCTCTATTTTTTGATAAACATTGTTCAGTACAGTTGATGGCAATCGAAAACATAAATTTAAATTCTTGCTATAATTCTTTAATCATTCCATTTTTATCTATATTTTTTAAGGTCGGTTATAAAATACAAGTTTTACTTACTTTCTTACTTTCTTTACATAGGCCGATATATTGAAGTAATGGTAAACAACCGAATAAGATAATACAAATATATAACAGATTTTGCTGCAAAGAGTCTGCTACTCATTCAAAAGATTTGACGGTATACAAATGTACATAAAAATATAGTCCTTTCTGTATACAAATGTTGTTCAAATTGAGTTTGAATATAAACAAAATCACTTATATTTCTTAATTCAATAATGAAAGAAATTAACTTTGAGGTTCTGCATTAAGTACTTGTATGATGTGATTCTTTTAAATTGATCATTTGATCGCTTTTGATTTTGTTTTCACCACAAAGATCCTTGTTTTAATATAGTTTATCACGTAATTGTATATAACGTATTAACTAAATCTTAACTTAAGCTGTGTCATATCTTATGTACAGGCAAAAGCATGATGTCCGCCTTCTCTGCACATGAGATAAACAAAACATTGTTTTAAATTGACGAGTCTCAATTAAATTTTTTCTTGGTATTTTTTCCAATATTTTGATTACTAAGTTATATTTAATGAAACTAAAATGCAATTAACTAATAAGTTGTTCTTGTTTCAGTCTTGTATTATTCTTGTTTTATTTTTAAACGTTCTCCTTTAAAATCACATTTTTAAATGAATGATTAATTAGTACATAAGTAGTGAACATTCTTAAACAATATTAATGTTAACTTTTAAGGCAAATTCTCTTTAATTACGACCCGAATACCGCACACCTTTAACGTCCTCGTTTACATGTAAACATGAACGTCCATTTTGAGAGCCATTTTCACAACGGGTATTTATTTGAATTTCTATGAATTTCAAATAGAAAATATTTTTCAATTTGTAATCTATTTATGAAAAGCTATTAGGTTTTCTTTTTCAGACAGCCATAATATTCGGCATCTTGGAGCGCGACATTCATATTAACTTTCGGTTTAAGTGAAGTAACTCATATCGTAATGGCAACTTCTCAGACCGACACATTTCTGGTCGATGATGTTAGACTGTGCTCAATCTGCTTTGAAAAGTTTAAAACACCAAGGTATCTACCATGTAAGCATTCATTCTGCCACGATTGTTTACATTCTTATATTGTCACTCAGTGCAAATCTACGGAGCCTCGTTTGGGATTTCATTGTCCTCTATGTCGTAAGTACATTCCTAGCCATGGGGATCTTGAAAAACCGGAGGAATGGGCCTGTCTTTTTTCAGTTAATGTTGTTCTACAAAACATTGTTGCTGGACAAGATGAAAAATACTGCGAACCTTGTTTAAGAGATAATGAAAAGGAAGAGAGTTCAGACTACTGTTTATCATGCAATGAATACTTATGTGTGTTATGTGCGAAATGTCATAGGAAAAGCATGGCGTCCCGAAATCACACTTCAATAAAAATAAGTGAAATGGTATCAATACAGATAGTTCCCGAAGAAGCACTCTCAAATGGCTGTCCTAAACATCGGCATGAACAAGTAAAGTTCTTTTGCCATGACCACGAACAGTCATGTTGTGGTCTGTGTGTTGGTACAGAACATAGGAAATGTGATAAAGTAGATACAGTAGAGAACGCCGCACACATTTTAAGAGAGAGTGGACAAATGGATTCCTTGTGTTGTGAAGTGAATGAATTTAGAATAAAGTTATTGAAAGTCAAAGCCGAAGAAATGAACAATGTGTCTGAAATTGAAAGTACAGTGGATAAAAATGTAGCCAAAACTGAAGAAGAGGCTTTGGCTTTGGTGCAACATATTGAACATTTGAAAAAGAAGCATATAGATGAAATGTTTTTGACTCTGAAAGAAGGCAGAGAGAATTTGCAAAGAGAGATCGAAAGAATAGAAGACGGGGTTTTCTGCGTAGACAACTGTAAAGAAGAAATTGAAAAAGCACAAGGAGCAGATAACAACATAGAAATGATAATGAAATTTTTCACAGCTAAAGAGAGATTTCACAAAATAAAGCAAGTCGATTTCAGACAAATAAACGTAGACATTGAAGTGAAGGACTCATCGTGGATGGAAATTACAACAAAGATGAACAGAATTGCAAATGTCAAACTTTCGGCATCTTCCCGCCTCTTTAAACCTGACATTAGCACTGTTGAGTTAATTACTTTAAAGGAGTTTGTCATCAGAAATAGTTACGTTTATTATGGTTTATTTTTGTCGAAGAAAAGATTTTTATTCGTTAACTACAATGGCGATGGCACGGGTTTAGTATACGATAAACATTGGGACTGCAATCACGTTTTTGGTGGTATTACTAATCCATACGGCGCTGTTCAATTTGAAGACGAAATTTTCGTGACAAGCACGGCCTCAAATACTATTCACGTGTTTTCGTCTGATCATTTTATTAGTCTAAGAAACTTTCATATTGAAGGTGCCAACCGTAATTGGGGAATAACATGCTGGAGAGAAAACCTGTATGTTGCATGCTTAACGTACATCTTAAAAATTGACAAAATGGGACAAATATTGAAGAAGTATGATGTAAATGGAAGCCACATTTTACACATAAAAACAACAAAATGTGGCTCGATAGTGTACTCTGATTGGAAACTTGAAACCGTGACTGCAATGACTAATGAAGGATGTGAGGTCTGGAAATATCAAACTAGTAACTTGAAACATCCAAGGGAATTGGAAGTAGACTCAAGTAATAATATTTACATAGCCGGCAGAGATAGCAACAATATACATGTCCTGTCGAACGCTGGAAATCGCATTAGGGTTATAGAAAATATTTTAACTCCGATGTTTTGCAAGATCAATGAAGATGAAGGCATTATGTGTGTATGCAGTGGGGGTACAAATATAAAACTTTATCAGCTTCAAACCACTGATTATAAGAAATTATAAATGTAATTTCTGGGTTTATAGTGTCTATTACAATCTAGTTAAACAATGTTTCTTTATATGTTAACACACTGACGTCATTGTGTTTTAGTATTAATTGTTTCTATGAAAGGGCATGCTCACGATTCTGGTCAAATTATAAGTTCGTATTTTTATTTACATTCCTTTAGTTAAGCATTTCTAATGATCAGCCACACTTTGAGTGTCAGTCGTAAATTTATAAGCAAGATACAGAGCTCACAATTCTTTGCTATGTAAACAAGGCCTGTGCCATTTGTTGTTTACCATTACTTCAATACACCAATAAAAGCTCTTTTTATGCCAATTTTTTCTATCTGCAAATTCGTTTGAACCTACGTTAACAGCTTCTACTAAACCTGGAACCAGGAATGGCACCGGATCCTAAATCCTAATTAAGTTTATTGTACTTAATAAAGAATCGGAATTAAGAAGTATTACCAGAAATGCTTGTAAATTTGAGCAAATATTTTGTAAATTTCTTGAGGACCCCTAAATCAGGGGTCTACCTTAATCTTGATAGAACTGAAACATCTTTTTATTTCATTTTTTGTTTGTTATTTGATCATGTTTGTTTTTCTGTTTAATTTATGCAACAATATGAGTTGCTGTGAAACATTATTTGCATTCATCATCTGTCTGAATATGATACCACACCATTTTAATTTATACAAGGATTATAATTTGTGACTGAAATTTAATTAAAAGAGCTATCAATTTTCATAATCAGTTCAGACTGACACAATATTTGTTCTACACAGTATTCATATTTTAAAAATATATTAATCTCAGACAGACTCCTTGAATTTTAATATTCAAATGGAATTTGATATTTCTTTTGATAATTTATGAAGATCATGTTTTTGGCAGTACATGTATTTCTGAGTTGACAATAATTTAATCTTTGTTGATCAAACCTTTAAAAAATCGAGCTGTTTTGCACACTGATGACTTCTCATATACTGATATTAGATTAAGGTGGACATTGAATTATTTTTTTTACAGCAACACCTATTGTTGCAAATAGTTAACAAGGAAATAATTTAAATATGTGATATAATAAACATGTTACTCATTGTGCTCAAAGTTCAATTTTTTAAAGAAAAAGGTTTAGATCAATATCAACCTTAATTAAATCAATGTTTTGGATCTGCAAGATTGGGTCAATATGCATTTTCAAACACATTTCCAACTTTACTGAATATTAAGAATCTAATAAAGTTGTTGCCTGTCCGGCTGACAGGATAATGATTTGCTATTATCAATCACAGAATTTTCAGATTCACTTTAATTAAATTACGTATTAAAAATTTGATTTCTCAAAAACTCTATTAACCAATGATACTACATGCAATCTTGTACATTCTATAATCTCACTACTTTGTTTTCGGAAGAGGGTTCATAAACTAGGCTATTCAATAAAATATGATTTTAATAAAGTCACTTTAACCTGATGGTGCTTTATTTCAAAAACATCATTTGCAACATAAATACAGTGTCTTCTGTAAATAAATCGTCGCTCATTGCTCTGTTTACTATGTAGCCGATTGCTGACGTCTCTGACGAATAACACACAGGGGTGTCTTATCTCATTAAAGATCGGCAGAACTCGGAGTTCAGCTACCGCTGGGGTTTTCAGCACACATATAATTAAGCAGTGTGTTCTTATCTAATGCTAGTCAAATCTGAAAATTGTTATAAACTTAATTATTTTTATCAAAGACAATTGTTTTGGGAGAAAATTATTTTCTCTCACCTGTCCTCTAAGTGTTTGAAAAGCTGTACAGAACTGCATTGTTGCAACAATTATGAAAATACTACAACAATTATATGATTTCGTCTCCAAATGACCAATGGACACATGGCAATATTCCTGTGAAGTACATTATAATCAAAATACTTTCATCGTTTTTGAATTTTTAAATTTTGCAATATGACTAAAACTACGTTTTAAAAAGATTTAGAAAGGTAAAATTTTAAAACTCCAGCGAAATTCAAGCTTATGACTTACAGATTCCTACCTAATGCTCTAACCCATTGCTTTACGCTTTAAGATTCCGTGAAAGTTAAATTTATAAAATCATATTTGAAGTTTTTGTTTATTTCGATAGGAAGTAAGTCACAATATTGAAGTATCCCATAACACCTAAAACATTTTGAAATTTTGCAAATACCTGTTATATCAACATTTGTTATTGCATTAAAAGACCACTATTGATTTTCATGTCAAAAGTTCAGAGCTTATACCTTTGATCGATCAATGAAGCAAATCAAACTTTATAAGGAATGCACTGCTTGTATATAATCAAAATTGAAAAACTGAAGACTTGAATTGTCAAGTTTGTTGACATAGACAAAGTGGGCGAATGCTCGTTAGTTTGAATTGACACAAACAAGGAAAATGTTAATGTTTAATAAAACAAACTCTATTGATTAAAAGTTGATAATATTCAATAAGGTTGCTTAATGGTGGTGAAATAAAAGCTTGGGAGACATTATTTCGGTAAGTTTTTTTTATAGATTAGAAAAACAACCAAAGCGTTCTGTTTTCATCACGTCATCAGGATGAACTCCTTGATAGCTAACGTGATTTGCAGTTTTAACTAAACATTTATGTGTTTTCCGTCATTTTTTTATTTTAAATCTTCGACAAAATCCATTTTAAATCAGTTTTTGGTAGAAGAAATAGTAGCAAGATATTTATGTCCACATGCGAGAAAGTTTTGTTAACATGCAAGATATTATGTCAACATGCAACTTATCCTGCATGTTAACATAATTAACTCGCATGTTGACATACATAAATTGCATGTCAACATAATTATTTCGCATGTTGACATAAATATCTCGCATGTTGACATAAATATCTTGCAAATTAACATAATTAACTTGTATGTTCACATAAAAAAGTTGCATGTGGAATAAATAAGTCGCATGTCTACATAATTAACTGGCATGCTGACATAAATAAGTCGCATGTTGTCATAATTTTGTTGCATCTTGCATCTATGATGCCAGATACGGGCGTGATTTTACCTATATAAACATACGTTATATCCGTGCCCCGCTCCTCGTTTGTAGGTTGTAATTTCCCATTTTTCAATTTAATGGTTTGAAAAAATGCAATATCTGCAGATATTTTTTAACTGTTTATTTTTTCTAGATCTCTTTATTCTTTTTTATTTAGTTCAAAATGACCTTTTTTATTTTTATTTTTTTATTTCGTCTTTACTTATACTTACTGTACTTACCAAGTTTAGAATTGGATCAATATGACTATTGCTTGTATATGTATTTATAATCTCTCAATCAAAACTAAGAAAAAAATTTAAAAACAAATCATCTGAGGCAGGTATCGCAGTTTATACTAAGCTAGTACACGCATTACAGATGTTTGATCTCTAAATTCATCGCGGGAAATCACTGTGACGTCATACGTTAGAATCTATAATCATTTATTTACGTATCTCGTACATGTATTAAGAAGGAATGTAAGCATGTAAAAATACTCAAAACGTGTTTTCAAACCTCAAGGCACCGTAATTTACGAGTTAAATGTCAGCCATTATTGGCATAGCACCACGGGAGAAAAAATTAGAGCGCATTATGGGATGTAGACAAAACAAAAATTCGTAATGAATCTGTAGGTTTAGCTCGTTCTTTTTTTTCCCAGTTTTTTTTTTGTTCTTAGAGCTCGCTTCGCTTGCTATAACGTCGTACTCCTTGGTTTACCTGAGAGTAATACGCAGCATTAACCGTCTGGCCAGAGGGTATAATCGCACACTTCATCAGAAAATAGTTTGTGTCATTTGTACATATGTAATCTCCAAATATTTTGATGTTTTCCTGGTTCTGTCGTCTTTTGTGTAGTTTTTATTGGTGTTTTACACCAAGTCGACAGAATATGATGCCTTTCTGGAGTTTGAAGACATTTTGTTGTCGGAATATAATTTAAAAATCCTCTCCTCATTTAAAAACGGCGTATAAACAGTCACGTGACGCTGAGCCGTGAGGAAGTGCTTGTTCCACGCCCCGTGTTTTTGGCATTTTCTGAGGGATTTTAAAGCATTTTGGCTGAATCTCCTTCGCTAATTTTTTATATATTGTGCTTGTGTATATAGTATTTCTTTGAATCATAATTTTTTATTCACTTTTGGATTGATTTCGACCGGGTTTTTTAAACCTGTGTACAACATTGTAATTTGTATTCAACGCATCGCACTTAACTGCTATTCACCGTATGTGTTCTGAGTGAAATTCTCTTACCTAACGGGAAACAAATGGTTACATTGATTGTCCTTTAAAGCTGGAGCTTCTGAAACCTATCCATCTTTAGGACAAAGAGATTTACGGGATTATAACAAATTAAGCTAATCGTGTTTCTGATTATGAACTTTCTGTGGCAACAAGCAAATTTGTAAACGATATTCAATGCATTAAAAAAGACAGAGGTCTATGGCGGGTCTGTCAAATCGTCCAACAGCAGATCAAAACTCCTACAGGAAGGCTTTGATATCAGAAACAGACACATTAGTGTATATGACACCAACCCCTTCTCCGCAGGTACCAATGAACCGTCTGAGCAGGTGATCAAAATTACGTCAAAGGAGACCCTCTGTCCGTAGATGATAATGAAATCATGAAAATGACCATTACACAGCGCCTTTAACCAAAGTTGTACCTTTTTTTGGGGGGGGTGGGGGGGGGGGGCTTCTGATACCCTACCTAATTTTTTCCCATGCGAAATAAAAGCATTTGGTGTTACAAATCTTCAGAACACGCGTTTTAATACGTGAAGCTGTACGAAGTGGCGATATTCCCAAAGCAAACGCGATTCAGTATGCGACTACTGCATTAGATGCAAAAGAATTGGGAAGACCATCTCGAATTCTACCAATTTTGATGACAAAAATAATAGAAGCGAAATCTGACCAGGTATCGGCTTTCTGTGAGGCTTTGCGCAAAGCAAAAAATTCAACAATCTTCGTTGAAGCAACCTACGATGATTTCTGGGCGTGCGGCCTGGACAAAGAGGGAACGATGCACACCCATCCCATTGCCTGACCCGGTCAAATTAAGTTGGGGGATATCCTGGCTAACGTCGCTTCATCTCATTCTAACGACAACCGAACCACTCAGCGCTCGTATTCAGTACCGCGAATGTCCAAAGACAGCTCCCAGAGGGTCATCTCCAGTATGCTAAGCGAGCTCAGAACCCCAAGAAAGCGCGATAGCTCCGGTACAAGGAAAAATTCGCCAAAGTCAATGTCTCTGAAATAAGCTAACAGTGATGGGTAACATTTCATTTGAATTTTTACAAATAGTGTCAATCCGACTAACTGAACACGTGAGAAAAATGGCCTTGCAAGATAATACCTGTGTGGATTGTTACAAAGGTATACATATTTGTTTTTATTGTTTGTTATCTTAAACTACAAATATGGCTATGCTTAAATTCATTTCAATGAATACACGAGGTTTAAACTCTAAGAAAAAGAGATAAATTTTACAGTTGGATAATTGATACAAATATCGATGTTATTTTGATTCAAGAAACTCAATTTGTAGAAAAAAGCGTTAATCATTACGATTATGCTTAGAATGGAAAATCTATACATTGCTTTTCTGACTTGCCTTTTAGTAGAGGCGTATCTATTTTGTTTAAAAAGGTGTTAGATATTGATATCTAAAAAATATACATAAGACCAGCGATGTCAGAAAAATACTGGTCAATTTTAATATTGGTGATATATCCTATAGTTTAGTTAATACTTATGCACCGAACAAAGAAACCTGCAGAATTGATTTTTTGAAAGGAATGAACAGATTTATCATTAAGAATTCTATAAACACAGAGAATATTATCTTATGTGGAGATTTTAACTGGCATCTTGATGGGGAAATTACTGACAAAAGTTCAAAAATATTGAGCCACATTATTGTTAGTTTACATTTAAATGACTTATGGAAAGATAAATATGTAAATAGTAATGGCTACATCTTGTGTGATGCAAACAACATTCCAAAAAGCAGTATAGATTATATCTTTATATGCACATCTTTGTTGATAAATATAAAACAAATAAGTATTTGTAAAATACCCGGTACTCATAATAACGGTACCAGAATGTCTGACCATAGAGCAATAAAATTTCATTTATCTGTATATGATAACGAACGGGGAAAGGGGTACCGGAAACTAAATACGTAACTTTTACAATGTAATGAATATAAACGTCAAGTCAACAAAATAATCACAGCTATACAAAAAACATATAAACATTTAATATTCCAAATTAAACAAGAAATTTCCGAAATTGAGAATTTCCATATAACAATGGATATGAACAGAAAACGTGAATTAGAAAATCAGCCAAACTATATGATAAAAAAGCACAAAGGGCACAAATACGTTTTAGAGCAAAATGGGTTAGTCATGGTGAAAAAAAATACTAAATATTTTCTTAGTTTAGAAAAGAAGCACCAAACACAAAATGTTATCCACGAAGTTATAAGCGAAAATAATCTTCTCACCGAAGATGACGATATTCTTAGTGCAATGTGTGACTACTATGAAAACCTATAAATTTTAAAACTAATATCAAATGAAGACATCGGCTTATATTTAAAAAATTGTAAAGTAAATACACTATCTGAAACTGATAAAAACATGTGTGATGCATTTCCGTCAATGAATGAGTGTAAAGAAACCGTAATGAATTTAAAATCAAATAAATACACGGGCCTCGATGGTATACCCAATGAATTTTATCAATGTTTCTGGCATCAATTATCCTCCTTACTTTATAACATGATAAAGGAATTGTTTTTGAACGGAAAAATTACATTTTCTCAAAGACTTGCAGTTATCTCCCTTATACAAAAAAAATGAAGAAATAATGATTTGAAAAATTACCGACCAATTAGTCTTACTAATACAGACAACAAAATTATAGCATTCATTTTTTGCACGTAGATTACAAACCTTTATTTCAAAGCAAATTGGTAATGAGCAAACAGCTTATATAAAAAGCCGATATATAGGTATTAATGCCCGTTTCATTTTAGATATTTTTTAATATTGTGAAAATTTTAACAAATAGGGGATCCTGATATTTTTAGACTTTGAAAAAGCTTTTGATTCAGTAGAATGGAATTTTTTATTTAAAACACTAAACTTCGGGGAAAACCTTTTAAATTGGATAAAAATTCTATATCAAAGTCCAATATTAAGATTAAAGAATAACAGGTGGATTTCAAAAACATGCGAAATGAAAAGGGGACTAAGACAGGGCTGTCCAATATCAGCCATTCTATATCTTTTTGTTGCCGAAATTTTATCTGAAAAAATAAAGAATATTGAAAATAAACAAGGTTTTAAAGCTAACTTTATGGAAAAAGAAGTAAAAAAAAATACAACAAGCCGACGACATGACATTAACTCTACAGAATATTGAATCACTTAAACATGCTTTGGATACGTTCTGTATTCATGCAGGATCTAAGGTTAACATAAGTAAAACTGAATGTATTGTGCTTGGTCCTTTTAAAAATCTGTTTACAGAAATCGAGGGTATAACAGTCACAAACAAATCAATAAAATGTTTAGGTATTCATGTAGGTCATGATAAAATTGAATGCTATAATAAGAATTGGATGAAAATTTATCACGATATAGACACTTTATTCGAATCTTGGAAAAGAAGAAAATTAACATTATTTGGGAAATGCACCGTAATAAACTCTTTAGCTCTTTCAAAACTCATATATCTTGCAAGTATTTTGGAAATTCCCAATGAAGACTATATTAAAAGCATTAATAAATTAATCTGTTATTTCATTTGGAATAAAACTGATAGGATTGAAAGAAACACGTTAATTGGTCATGTAAAAGAAGGCGAACTAAGCATTTCTGACGTCGAATCTAAGATTAATCGTTAAAAGCCTCATAGGTACCTAATTAAAAGAAACAAAACATTGTATTAAGAGTTACGTAAATAGTCATTGCACTCCAATCAACATAGATATGGACTATTTAATTAATACAACTGAAAATAAAATTGAAAATTATGAAATAATAAAATCTATGCCGCTATTCTATAAACAATCTTTCACATGCTTTAACACATGCAAAGACTTACAAAACAAATTAAGCTATTAAACATTTTTGAAGCAACCGATATGGTCAAACCTGATGATTTTATAAAAAGGGAAAACATTTTTTTCAAAACTTGGCTTAAAAGTAATATTTTGTTTGTTAAAGACTTATACTCTGAGGCGGGAACGTTAAAATCGCCCGAGGAAATAGCAAACGTATTGATAAACAAAAATAACTGGCTTATTTTTGAGTGTGTGTGAATGTACAACATACATGGAAGATAGTGAGCAATATTTTGGGTTTTTGATGTTAAATGGAAACACATAGTTATTGGTTTTTACTCTGTTAGAGATGAAACCACTGCCATGTATAATTTACTTTTATTTCTTGTTGCTTTAAAAATTTACAAATATAAGATGTTTTGTAGACTAGAAAATATTGTTGAAACAGCAGAAGGAATTGTATATAATTTGAAACTATGTATTCAGATATACTTGGAAATTCCACAATGAATTAGGAATACTAGGTATTCTTAATTCTTCAAAACGCTCTTGGTTAAATTGTAGCAAATTTTATGTAAAAATAATAATATCTCACACAAAAAGAAAACAACAAATCTATCTCGCAAAGATTAGTATTGTAAATTTCACAAATAAAGATTATTCCCGGTTATCATTATTATTGTGTACTGACAATAATAATCTTGCCAAGAAGACATTATTATTGTTGGTGGAAAGATTTAGACGCTTGAAAAGAAACGTTTATCTGATTCTGAATCACAATGATAATCTCTACCTTTTTTCGGGCAGAGATTATTATTAGGACGCTAGAAATTTAAACGTTTTAATAAGGTAGAGTGGAGGAGATTATTTCACGCGTGACTGTAAACAAGCGTCTGGTTGAGAGGAAAATCACGTGACGCTAGCATTGCTTTACCTCGGACATGGTTTGAACGTAGAGGGATCGCGGGAAGCTTCTGAGAAGGTATGTTAGTGATCTTACACTAAATAAAACTACAATGGAACGGTACGTGTATTTTTCGTATTAACCACAGGTGCTTGAGGACAGAACCTATCTATCTCTCGGTACCACTCGTCCTCTATTCTGAGTACTCTGAGTAGAGTGCGCTGCTGACTAAAAGATAAAGAAAAGTGGAGGATAGTAAAATTTCAATAGAGTGAAAAAGAAATAGTAATATTATTACATTTTAGTGAAGATAAAAGATTAGAAAAATAGTATTTTACAATTAAAAGACGTAAAAGCACTTTTACATAATTAAGGTCTGAAGTGGTTCAGTTTGCCAATGAAAAAATGACAATAACAAACCATCATCCATCTCAAAAATCCATAAAACGAAATACACATTCAAAGCAGAGCAACATGGACCTCCAAAAAGATAGAGGTAGGATCAGGTGCCTAGAAGGAGTGAGCATCCTCTGATGACCGGTCATACCCGCCATGTGCTCTTTGTTGTAATCGGGAAAAATCGGAAATCCGTAGACAATTAGTTGATAAATTATGGTCTAACAATTAGTATGAAAAACGTCAGTCAGCATGCGACCCAGTGGATGATTGTATTTGCCGACAAGGTCGTTGTATTGACCATAGATTTTACGAAAAGATGACTTCAAACGAGCCTGTTGATAGTCCTGTTTTATCAACTTGTTTGTTAGTAGCTTGCCTCGCCTTAAAAACTGTTCATACGAGGAGCATGCCCTTGCGTATCGGATTAACTGAGAGACAAAAACCCCATATGCAGGTGATGAAGGTATATCGCTACATAAGTAAGGAAAGTTGATTATAGAAAAATTGAAGTCATCGCGTTTTTCATAAAGTTTTGTTGTTAGGTTACCATCAATGTCTATTTCCAGTAAAATATCCAAATATGAAACAGAGGACGCAGACTCTGTGATATCTTTTATTTCAAGTTCACTGGGATACATCGAGTCGACGTAAGTATGGAAATAACAATTGTTAATTGATAATACGTCGTCGATATACCTGAATGTTGAATTGAAGGCCACAGCGAGTGATTTATTTTTTTCACGTAAAAGTTTTTGAATAAATTCTGCTTCATAGGAATACAAAAATAGGTCTGCTAACAATGGGTTAACCCTAACCCTTGGTACCAATGGGAATTCCAACAGATTGTTGGAAGACTTGATTTCCAAAAACTACATAGATGTTGTCTATAAGAAAATAGAATTCCAGTTTGAAATGATCAACATCTGGAAGTGAGACAACACTGTCTGGCAGTCTGTTTCAGTCTATTATGAGGGCTACTAATTTTTTGTGTCATGAGGTAATGCTTGGAAAATGGCATAAATACTGTGCAGTATTTATTTTGCCTCTTTATTGTAATACTTTTGATCAGTCGTTTCAATACATGTACACATTGCTTGGGAGTAAATCAACTCCTTTGATGGTATAAATACTTAGTTAATAAAGAGTTTTGTAAATTTACCAAATTTCACTTTAATTAAAGTCATCATCAAAACCAATTCTTTTGTTTCGGTCTATTCGAAATTTGATAATTTTAAGAGAACTTTTTAAATTTTTCACAACATAAAGAGTCTTTCATATCACAGGTACCAACCTAATTTTTGGGAGACTTATTTCTCCTTAACAGAAAAGTAGGGAGAAGTTCGAGAAATCAGGGAGATTGTCATTATTTGATATATAATATCAACACTAAAAGTAATAAACATCGGTTGTAATTTTCAATGCACAGTAGGCTATATGTTGCATCACCCGTATTTATTTTAACCCATAAAAGACAAGACAATCACAAATTATTAATCACAACAGTGGTTAACTGAGACTGTAGAAAGTCTTTTGAATTAAATAATTATAATTTTAAGGTCTTTGGGTTAATTTACACGATCGTGAACTCAGAATAAAGGGCGACTTTAAGTTCTCCTTCGGAGGAAATTCCGGCGAAGTTACCGATCATAAAGCAAGTATTTCACCCATGTTGATGATAAAGGCTAACAAAATGATTGTAAAACGCAAAAGAATTGGGTCTCTTAAAAACGAATTTGGGTAAAATTAGGTTTCTTAAAAAAAACAACCCTCTATTCAATGTGGTAACAAAACAATTCAGTCGGCAGGATTTAATTGGGTCGGTCACGTTAGGGGAAACATAGGTATTTTTTATTCTGGCCTTGGTATATTATTTTCAGTGTATAAAAACAAAAGACTCACATCATCACTCTGCACAGTGGAACTCTTTCTTTTTTCGCAAATAGCATGTTTTCTCCACCACGTTTAGAGGACTGCAAAAAGAAAACATACCAAAAATATTACATGATGCTTATCTTTAAAATCTGTATGGAGACAATTTATCATTACCCTGGTCTCCTCTTTCCCTTCATACAGTAATAAAAAAAATGAAACTCATTTCTATATGCAATGTATACATTAAAAAGTCAGAAACACAAAATATACTTACTGGTAATTGAACCTCGGGCAATTCAACATCCGGCCCAGAAACCTTTAAAAAACAAAAGTGTTCCAATATTTAAAAAAAAAAACACTTCTTTTGATAATATATTCAATGGTTTGTTGACATCACCATGTTGGCATACAGTCAACATGATTACTTACATGTGTTCTAAAAAAAAATAAGAAATATCCAACAATAATTAAATTGGAAGAAATTATAACCAGATATAAAATCATTATTTTTACAGGTACCCTACATGAAGACAGCAACTTTAGCTTTACCAAGTGCATGCATGTATTCTTTTTTAGAATCTCAAAACAAATATGCACATTGGAAATACACTCATTAAGGCATTGGTAAATTATTTTCAGTGTATAAAAACAAAAGACTCATATCATCATTCTGCACAGTAGAACTCCTTCTTTTTTCGCAAATAGAACGTTTTCTCCACCACGTTTAGAGGACTGCAGAAAGAAAACATAAAAAATATTACATGATACTTCTCTTTACACTCTGTATGGAAACAATGAATCATTACCCTAGGCTCCACTTTACCTACATAAAGAAATCTAAATAGTTTAAATTCATTCCTATATGCAGTGCATAATCATTATAAAGTCAGAAACACACAATATCCTTACTGGTTTCTGCAATGCAATCTTGGGCAATTCCTCATCGGACTCCACAACCTTTAAAAAAAACAAAAGTGTTATAATATTTCAGAAAATGCTTTTCTTTAAGGAATGTACCAATGAGATTCATAAAATGAAGGATGAACAGCAGTTCAAGTGTATTGCCTAAACACATTAAATAACTTGTCCTTTTGTGCAGATGTGTGTAGTTTTGTATAGCAACATAATGACTCTAAAAACAATAATTTACAATCTTCTTGTCCAAGAAAGAAATGTTGGCATATACATGTACCGTAAATGTTTGTTCTAAAATTGGATACAATCGAAAAACACAGAATATTCGAAGCAAATTTGAGACATCAAAATTTTATTATTAATTATATATAGATATTGCTAAGAATCCATAAAACGTTTAGCTTTTTAAATGTATTTCACAATGTCTTTTTTTTTCATTTTGGTACTTTTAGAGAGTCAAGAAATTGTACAAAAATTAAAAAATTAAAAAAAAAACCCAGAACATCCGAGAGGTTTCTGTCAGTGTTTTAAATTCATTTTAATGTATGAATATTCCTTTGATTGTTATTGTTTTATTTCAACTTAGTTATTGACTTTCTGTTGTCTGTTCAGTTGATAGCAACCATTACATCTATATAATACATGTTACTTCAAACGTGGATAGAATGGAGAAGGGGTATCAAAATGATCAAAAATGAAAGATATTTTATTAATATACAAACTATTGTTATCAACCTGAGATAGATATGAAAGTCTTATTCAACATATTTAGGTTGTGTATTTTGGTGATACGAATGAAATATAACTGATATTATTTAATGGGACTTAACAATTCAACTCTGAACATTTGGAGTACATGTATTTGAAGAATTCGTGAACAGTTAAGGGTCCTCCACACTATTCTTTGGGAAAAGTTCTGCTTACAAGCCCTAAATTTCTGAAATGGGCATGCATGGTAATGATTTTGGTCAAATTTTATTTTTCTGTTTTCATTGTTTACAATGACATGTGGTGATAACGAACAGTGTTCAAATTTAAAAGTCTAAAAGAAAATTACAAAACAGGAGCATAGTGAACATTGACATATTAAACTCTTTTTTTTAAAAGAGGTAGGATCAGGTGCCATGGAGGAGTGAGCATCCTCTGCTGATCGGTCACATCCGCCTTGTGCTCTTTGTCGTAATCTGGAAAAACGGAAAAGTATGTACACAATTAGGTGATTAATTATGGTCTAAAACGTCAGTCAGCATACGACCCAGTGGAAGATTGTATTTGCTGACAAGGTTTGTATTTGCTGACAAGGTCGTTGTATCGACCATGTTTAAGTAATGATCAAACAAAATTTGAGAATCGGTCGTAAGTAAGATACAGGGCGTACAATTTTTTGTTAGATAAACAAGGCCAATGTCTTGGGTTTTGTTGACATTAATGTTTCGATCAATATACAAGGAAAATTTCTTTTTAAAGCTGATTTTTCTATCTGATAATTTGTTTTGAACATAAATAAACAGTTTCTAGCATTTGTCATGTTTATTGTTGGTCTAAACTTGGAAATTCAAAATGTTTACAAAAAACCTTGACCTGTCAGAGGTTTGATTACATTCCAAAGAATAGTGAGCTCTGTATCTCATTATTTTATAATTTGACGACTGACAATATAATTTTGGTTGACTATTAAAAATGTCTCGCTAAACATTAAATTAAAAGCAGAAAATTAAATCTGGACCAAAACGGTGACCATACCCCTTTAAATTTATTGGATTTCTAGCACGTATTTGACTTGTAAATAACAGAATACAAATTTCAAATCGGGGGGGGGGGGGGGGGGAATCAACTTTTATAACTTTACCACTATTCATTAAAAAAGTCCCTGTGGTATTCGAACTCGGGACCTGCGGGTCGTTATCTGCACCCATTGGGATACAGAGATAAACTTTAAGATTTGGTGATATAAGCTGTTTCATAATTAGTTAAAATCACCATGTTGTGACCTACTGTCATAAAAATTAGACGTTACAGGGTGTCAAGGATCCTTAACTAGATGTTATCAATTGTCAGTGATTTAATCTTGAATTAGTGATGTTTTGCTTTTTTTTATTCTTTTTTGGTTGCTGGAAATTAATTTTAAAGAAATATTTACAGGGATACCAGTTTTTTGCATTTAAACCTGTATTTTTAAGAGTATTTATTTTCTTCAAAATCAAATTAAATAAAGAACAACAATTTATACGTTTTCATCTACACTTTGTTGCTCCGGAGTAAGAAATACAAAATTAATGAGCATTTTGGCTCATACATGCAAGTCCATTAATTGTTCCTTAAGCTATCATTTCACAGCAGCACAACAGCTAAATATTTATAGTATATCAATTACAATATTAATTAACACTGCTCTAGTTTAAACAACCATACATGATTTAGTAATTGTATGGACAGCCACTCATTTTAACATTCATTCTCACTATCAAATGTTCAATATAGTTACCTTTTCCCATTGCCATGGCATAAATTTTTAAAGCAGATTTTGTCTGGATTTTCATACTTTCTAACTGCTCTAGTCTTCAATCTGAACTGATGGGCTCCAACCCATTTTTACCCATAATGTGGGGGATGAACTCAAAATTTCCTCTGAAATGGTTTTTCAGGGAATCCATCCAATCTTAGGTGTTTTCTGTGTAATTTGCTTGAATGTTTACACACCCAGTTAAGCAATTCTCAATGGGGAAAGCTCTTTTGAGTGCTTTCCTTTTTTGTGTCAATAACATTGATGATCAGTTCCTGAAATGTTGAACTATATGTAGTTTGCTAAATCTCAAAACACAAGAAATACTCATTACCTAAATAAAAAAAGTTTTATATATCATAAACCCATTACAAGTGGGTTATTTTAATAAATAAATCCAAATGAATATGAAGAATTTAATTAAAAGATAAACATCATCTTTAGGCCAACACCATCATAATTTATTGTTCGTCGGACCCCGCACGCTTGTATTTAAATAAAACAATAATATTATTATCAATTTCCCGCATCCAAAACAATTCTGTGCTGTTTTCTGTTGTATTGTATTTTCACTCTTTTTTTCGCATTTTAAATAGTTTTAATTTATAAATCAGAAACAAGTAGAAAGAATATAACCGTCCGCACAAATCTATTTATGTACCGCCTAAACATTTTGGCTACAAAAAATAATAACTTCATCTTTTAATCGCTCGCCTGATTGTACCGTTTTTTACTGGATGTCCGACGAACAAGAAATTATATTGGTGTGGCCTTAGTTAAAACTATATTGAAGTGAAACAAAAACAACATAAACAACATGCAGTCATAAATGTCGCTTAATTATGCATGTGTTGTGCCTAGACTGGAAATCATATATGTTTACTTTTGATTCAATAGGTCCTTTCTTTGACACTGATTTGCGTCCATGGTTGGTGGCATGGTTTTTTTTTTTGGATTTTGTTTTGAGTTTTGCCAAACTCTCCATTGCACCTTTAAAACAAATTAAATAATATACATGTAGCAACTTTCACAATTCAGTCATGAATATGCCCATAAAGGTTTTAAATAATGTATGAAAAGTCCATCCATTCTATGGTATTTTTTTAAACTCTGCTGTACTATAAGATACTCGTTTATCAATTTCGCAATTCATTACCTTGAGATAGAGTTCCCTGAATACACGAAGGGGGGAGGACTTCAACATCTGCAATTTTAATTTAAAGTTTCATTCTGTGTTTTATGTACAGTACTATCGTTGTCAAGGATTAATATAAAGTACACTGCTTATTTTTCAGTGAAATCACAATTCTCAGTACAAACCAGGATCTGTTTCTGTGAAGGCTGAGGGTACCTTGCTACCACAATTCCACAGAATTTTGCCTTCCCGTCTGCAAGTTTCATGCCACATTCCATACAAAACATTTGTGAGATATTAAATGAACAATACTTAGAACTTATAATACAAGCAAAGGATTTGAAACGATACAATTTCAAAATTTAAACAATTAAAAGTTACGTTTCCGTAAATAGCAGAATAAAAAGCCAATTCGTTTGTAGAATAGTTAATTTAAGTATTAATTTGAGTACTATGAGGTGATAATATCAGTCAGGGGCATGATAAAATCCAATAATGCCTAAAAGGCTAATGAGACTTGATCATACCTCATAATATTCAAAGAATGATTCCTTATTACTTATATTTATATTATTTTCAGTAATTGTGTGTGATTATTAGAAAACTATTTATGCAAATCCCTCTTGTGGCCCAACAATACATTATGTGAATTTATTATCTTTTAAATATATAAACTGACATATGGACAGGTGTAAACGCATTTAATCAGAAAACTAATATTCAACAAGCACTGGATGAAATATATGGTTTCAGCGCTGCGGAAACCCTTTGGAAACTTTGCGGAAACTTAAGGTTACTTTAAGTTTCCGACAGGTTTCAGCACGGAAACTTCAAGTTTCATTAAGTTTCCGCAGTGCTGAAACTTAGGCTGTCCACGAATCCAAATGGTTTCCGCAACGGAAACTTACTGAAACTTGAAGTATCTGCATAGTTTCAACCTCCATATACGATTGGGATACATATTGTATACAAATGGTTTCCGCAACGGAAACTTACTGAAACTTTATTATTTTTTTTTTTGCTTTCAAAAAACTCAGCATGGTTTCTAATACATGTAAAAACAACACAATTTCAAACAGTTCCAAATTTATTTTGATCACAAAACTTAAAATGTTTTCAATAGTAAATAGAATACAGCCAAGATACAATAATGGAAAAACATTCGTATGGAAATTCCCTTATCAGGAACATTTATTTAAAAAATGATAAATTGCACATCAAAAAAACTTCCCAAAAAAATTTATACTTTTGTACTCATACTTGTTTTCTTCTTGATCATATGCATACCAAACTTCCCTGAATAATGCAAAAGATGTTAGTTTTTTAAAAATATGAATGCAATTTACAAAATAACTACATGAATTAACGAAAAAAACCTTCACTATTACATGAACATGGTACACTTGTCTCAATTTGTCTTGAACTACAATGAATATGTACACCATAAAATATTTTTCTAGAGGCTAAAGTGTCCATCTTCTGTGAAAAACATACACTAAAAGATAGTAATTGACTATAGAGGTATGACCCAGATATGATTTGAATATGTATGTCCATAAATTCCAAAATGAGGCTAGAGTGACCTACTTTCGAGTTGGGACAAATCTTTTCTTTGTTATTTATATAATCTAATGTCTTACATTAGAACAGGATTTGACAGCATATTATTAGATATTCCAGAAAGTCCAAAGTGAACTTCTCATTTTCCCCATGATGTACCAACTGATCAGATTTGATTGTCATAAGCTTATCAGTATTTAAGAGATGACCCAGAGTGAGATATGAAAAGCTTGCGGACCGATGGAAAGCTATTAAACAATGGAGCAAGTCCGTCAAATCGTGCAAAAATATGATATACACATTTATATAATTATGCAACACTCTTCATTTATGATGAATATTGTTCTTTACACACAGTTTATCTTCCTACAATTCACTATTTTACCTACATTGGTATTTTTAAGTCCAAGTAAAAAATACATTGTTTATATATGTCTAATGTTACTACATGTACTTGCTTATTGTAGCCTGAATGTATAAAATACAAACTGTCACACGGATCATTCACTATACGCTTCTCATCAATACCAGTATTTTACTTATGATATTAAAGCTAATTCCAATATTAGTTACATAACACATAAAAAAAAAACCCCACATGGAAATGCTATTGTTAACAACTTTCAGTGCAAGTAATTTTGTTAAATAAAAATTGTAATAAATGGGGTACATGTTATCTTTATATATTTTAATATTCGACATAATTGAATATTGTTTGGTGTATTTTTGATGCATACATTTCTCTCCTAATGCAGTGTTTTTACATGTATTAAGATGGTTTCTGAATTATTCATATATTGCTGCAAATAAGAACTTAATTATCAATAAATGTAAACACAGAAAACACAATGTACTAAATATCTAGATATATATAACTGATTCAGGATTTATATTATGATTTTTCAGACAACGGTTGGTTAGTATAAGTAAATATGCCTTTTCAGTTCTCTATTTAAAAAGTACTCATCATACCGGTAAAATAAAAATTAACATTCAGGGTTGTGTTTGGATTGTGAACATGTATATGAATCTACTACTTGGTATCAACAACATCATTAACACTGCATGTATATTATCAACTGGGAGATAGGTGGATACATGTTACCTGGAGTCTAATATTTTATGGAATATTTGCAAATATAACATTTTTTTCAGAAAATGAAAGTTCATATCAAGGTCTAATCAATCATTTGATAATATGTCAAAACCATGTGATTTTCTTAGACGTTAGCTTACAGACATTGCAATTTACTGGTATTTGATTATATAAAAAGTTCTTTTATAGTTAATAGGTTCTTTGAAATGGGAATACTTTACAGCCACCAAGTCTTTGTTCTGCATAGGTTTAATCAGGTCGTAGAGATGTGTCCATTAGAACGAATAAGGAGTATTCTTGGCTGTTGTTGATGTAACCTGAGTCGTAGTTTATGGAAATAGGCCTTTCTGGGGGATTTTCGAGCATTCTCCAGGCTTGTGAAGCACTCTCATAAGATTACACTTGGTATTCTGGAGAGTGGTAGCATTAAATTTCTTCTTGTGATGAACTCGTTTCTTTCACTGGTCTGTACTTTATGTCTGTTCTTTTTATCTTAAACAAGTTTAATAAAGTTTCATTTAAATGATTAAATGATGAACATTCAGTCTTACATAATACAGAGGGCCCCGCTTAATATAATAACCGTTTAATATTATAGTTCGGTTAATATAATAGTTTTTCAAAACACAAAACCATTTCTTAATAAATCATTGTATTTTTCATCGGTTATTATAATAGCTTAAAATGTGCACCCCGCTTAATATAATAGAAAGATCACGCCTGTCAATTGAGTTTCACACCTTTTTCACGAGCTAGCCCCTCATGAGAAGCTTGTATAAACACTCTGACTCCCCAAATCACTTTGAAATTTACCGACAGTGCTGGCCAGACGGGATTAGTCACGCCTCACTACACGTGGCTTGGGTACTTTACCTATGCACCTGTCAAGTGACATGGCTGTATATATTGAAGTTCTTTACAGTTTAAATAAGTGAATTTCTCTTATTTTTGTAAAATAATTTATAACAAATGGGATATTTTACATGGCTTAGCATTGCACATGATGTTCCATTTGACGACTTGTACTGCAGTTAAGTGGTGACAAAATCTTTTTTAAATGTGCCTTTATTCTATAGGAAGAATGGGCTAAATAATTCAAAGAAAATAAAAAAATTCTGCATAGCTTTGTGGATTATTTGATTTTTAATGAAAGAAGTTATTAAAAACGAATTGTCTCATGAATGCCTTATTAGATTTAGTCAAAACCGGAAGTGTAGGCAGAAAACAAAATGAAAGCATGTCAACCCATCGGAAGCATATTGGTGGATCTTGCAATTTTCCCAGCATGTAATAGTTAACTTTATCCATGAAATTAACTTTTTGGAAGCATAAAAAGTAAAGTTTTAGAAGAAATCATCAATTATTGTGGAAATTACATTGTCTAGAAATGGATAGTAATAAAACATAACGTGAATAGGTACATATCATGCTTGTACACATTGAATTTAGCTGGGTTCGGTTATTATTATAGTCCGGTTAATATAATAATTTTTCCTTGACAAAATGACTATTATATTAAGCGGGGTCCACTGTAAAAGCATAAAATTCATTCTGAATATAGTTCTCTAAGAAGCTGATTAAATCATGTCATACAATGACTTCAGTAGTATCTGATGTAAAATGTTTAAATTTATGTTTGAAATTAGGTTATTTTCATTTTGATTCAATAATTGTTTGTTGGTTGAACAATGGAAGAAGAATGTGTTTCATCCCCCCCCCCCCCCCAACTTCCTTTCCCAGAACTTCGACCTTAATTTCCCCCGAATTACTACAATAAAATTATAAAAATCTAACACGTGTATAAGTTAAGGGTGAAAATAATAAATTTCAAAGGCAATACCTTGCGATCACATCGTCCAGCTGGTCAAACATTCACCGAAGAAAGGATGCAACTAATCACCGGAAACATTGACTTTGTATGGTGTCTGCTGAGAAAAGAAAAGCGTGAAAGATTTCATTTTCCGGATTTAATAATAAAAATGTTTTTTAAATACTTATGTTACATTTAGAGTTTGTAAATTATGTAATGTGTGAAAAATATTCATTGTTCTTGTTTACCAACCAAGCATCCAGATATTTTAGTAACGTAATATACGTCCCTGGATATTCTAACAAACCCTATCTTGAGAATCATGCATATAAACTTTGTTAATGATTTGGTCAAAACTTATATTTTAAAGAGATGTGGGAATAAAATGCCGAACCAAGTTTGAAAAAAATGACGCCATTTTGATGTCGCGAGATCTCGTTTGCAAATGAGAGATACATGTAACTAAGAGCTTTGAAAATGTTATCGGGAGTATCTATATTGTAAACTAAGTTACCTGGATATCAGTTCTTCGTTTCTGTATTATCTCCTTGTTGTAGAGGCTAAACATGTTTCTCAATTCTCCATTTTACAACAGCACCTTCTTGTCCATTTCAACCTTCGCTCGGAATTATAAAGTGCGCCAATACTGACCAATCAGAACCCGCTAAATCTTGGCGAAGTGCATCATGGGATAGTTTAAAATAAATAATGTTTAATCAAAATTATCATTTTTTACTGAGTATATTTTTTTTTACATATATTTATTTTAAATATGAACTGTTGGAGACAGTATTTTCTGATTAAGTACGAAAAATTAGTGGTTCTTTTGTTACAATTGTAACACGTGATAAACAAACACAAAAAGGCCGACCGTTTGTTTACAAATGTTTAATGGCTTAACGTTGTAATTAAACTAATTTGATTGTGAAATATGTTTCAGATTTTGTCTATAACTTTATATTATGTACACATGATTTTGCCAAACTTAATATGAGAGAGCTGTATAGTTTACTGACAACGTAATCTTAACTTCTCCAATTTTCACCGCGATTCTAAGCACAGTCATTGTCTTATTCAAAATATAGAGGTGTGAAAATATTATGTTCAACACAGAGCAATTTCCACTTGAACAAGAAATCACAAGTATAATTAAATGCTCATCAATTAACGGTGGTCTAGACGGTAGGCTGGTTAACGGGGTTTACCCGTACGGTCAATTTACAACTACGATGAATTGATGACAATTATTTTACAGTTACACATGTCCACTGTTAGTCCGAAATATCTGACGTTTTCCTGGCTTTTTTTAACGATTTTGATATTTTACTTGCCAGGAAAACGTCAGAACCGGCGCCATTACGAAAACTGGAAATTCACCGCCTCCATCTGGAAGCGGCATTCTAGACTCGATGTTAAATAAATATATATTTACAGTGAATAATACAGCTTAAAATATAATTTTACTGCACATTTTGATAATTACACTGATAAGCAGTAGTGTTGTTGACGTACTTTCTTGCGAGATTTCAAAAATGCACTAAATCAAAACAAATCTCAACAGTTCGATAGAATGTGTTCAACAGCATGTTTATGGGATGTAAGGACCCATAAAAGCAATATTAATGAGCAGTAAAATCATCGTTTTATTAATTAGTTGTGAGTGAAACATTTAATTCAACTCGTAAATATTTAAAATCGAGGCGGCGAATTTCCAGTTTTCGTAATGGCGCCGGTTCTGACGTTTTCCTGGCATGTAAAATATCAAATCGTTAAAAAAGCCAGGAAAACGTCAGATATTTCGGACTAGTCCACTGTTTGATCACGTTGAACAGAACGTTAAAAAAATATTCGTAAAATACAAAAGCATTAAACATTAAACAAGCCAGGAAGTAAGACTTGTGTGACTTCACACAATATGTGACTGATATATTAACTTTTAAATATTTTGTCAATAACTGAATATATTGCAAACCATTACGCCAACTGCAATGGATTTTGACGAGTTAATTGGAACTTGACCCTTACCCACCTACATATATGTAAATACATAACTTTACATGTTATAGTTTAAAGAAGTATTATTTAATAAATAATTTATATGTAGTAGACATGAGTGTTTTGTGCTAATAGTTACTTAATTATTTGGTATACTTTCTACATCATATGTAATCGAATGTATCATCAAATTAAACAACTGGGATTGAAATCACCTGCACCACATGACTAGTGCTGGATTCAGTTTTAAACAGATTTTGTAATATACCGTGTAACTTAAGTTAATGCTTATTATATCTTATCACAGAAACATGCATGTAGTCTACATGTTTCATATACATGGATCCATATTTGTGTTTACAGTACAGAATGTAAATACAAAGTATAGAAATGCACGAATCTGATACAGTCACACATAGTAAAGTCAAAAATGCATGTATTCTAAATAAACAATATCAGATTCAGACCCTAAGTGGTTTTTACTTAATATCATATATTAACTGAAGACTTAAAATGTTTTTTTTTCTGTGTACATGTATTGGCGTGGGATTTTAAAAAATTAACTCTAAAGTTCCGGTTGTACGATTTTTTGGTATGGTTTGTAATAATGTTGCATTTACAATGACTTTTAATTACATGTACCTTAATTTGTTTGCTTAATTAGTATACCAAGATTGATTAATTTATTAATCAAAGTGACTTTATCTGTAAAGGATTTAAGAAGGAGTCTAACAAAATAGGTATATTGCTAGCTCTTATAATTAAATGAGTGTAAGTAAACTACTTCATCATACCATGTCTGCCATATACAGCTAGAGTCTTTTTTTTTTTACTAATTAATCATTAATTAAAGTAACTAATTAATTTTACTAACTGAGATACACACAAATTGAAAAACAACTTCCTGCCGGGCTACAGGTATAAACTCATGCTTAGTTCTGTGTATATGTTATGTAACAGTCTTTTGTTCACTCCTGACAGAAAAACCCTGCAATCCACACAGAATATACAGGGAAATCACAAAGAGGAGGTCACCTGGACAAAGAATGTATACACATGTATACACGTGCCCCAGTACCTAAGATTAATAATTTGATCATTGAACAAGAGAGACATATATCAGTTTTTCTTTTCATTTAAAATTAATTACTTAGTAAATTTGTTAATCGCCTTATTTTCCACATTTAAAGATAGTTACATGTATGTATACATACAGTTTCAGTCACGCTGAGACCTACTGTACATATAAGCATGTACGGATTCATGATCATGAGGCTAGAATTAAACTTAAACCTGTTGAAAATAATTGATATAACCATTAAAACTAAAAAAAGAATAATAATGGTTTCAGCTGTGCGTAAACTATTTGGAATCTTAACTTAAAGTTTCAGCATCCTGAAACCTAGCGGAAATGTGCTGAAACTGATTGATAATTCCATAATAGTTTAGACCACTTTTTATACATTTTAATTTTGGTTTCTGCATTGCGGAAACCACAAGGAATCTTAGACTAAAGTTTCTGCTGACTGAAACCGTACGGATACTTGCTGAATCGATATAATGGTTTCCGCATTGCGGAAACTATACAGGAAACTTCAACTTCAAGTTTCAGCAAGGTTTCCATATAGTTTTAGTTTTGCTGAAACTGGATTTTTCATCCAGTGAAGATTATCTGTATAAAATTGCAAACACATGCACAGAATGAATGTGAAAATGTAATTTTATATACATAACGCTTTTCATACATAACCATTTCTGTGGGACTTGTCTGGGTGGGAGCTCTCCAATTACTGCCCCCCCCCCCCCCCCCCCACCCGCATCTCCCCAGATAAGCTTGCATGAAGCTAGAAATCTCATGACCGCCCACTCACAATTCACTAACAAATAAACACAAAGCAAAGAAGTTCAATTTGTATAAGGGGTTGGGGTTATAACAGATCTGCCCCTCCATCTTTATAGCTGTTCACATGGAATTTCCTACCTATTTAGTAACTAAATACATTGTTTATAACGAAGCGAGCTCTACTGGCGAATAAAAAATTCTGACCAGCTGAATATTCATTCAACGGAATTTTTTGAGGTCAGTTACTAGGACCAGTAATGCCTTATTTTTATCGGACCAGCAGTTCCCTGTAAATATGGTTTACCATTTCACGCTCTCTCGAGAACAAGCAAAGATAAAAATAATTCATGAGTCTGTGCACTTTCAAATACAATCGAATGACGGCACAATAGTTTTCTTGCACATCAATCCGTCAGATTATTTAAGTGTCAGTAAATTTTGACCCACAATGCAATTCCAAGCATTGCAAATGGCGTCCTCACATTCACACAAGAATCAAAGTAAAACTTTTGAAAACCAGATAAAATGTGTAATTTCAAGAACTTCATGCTTTTAATGTAAATAAAACATTATACTACGTGTAGTTCTAATTATGTGGGGAGTTTTTTAAGAACCAGACAACACTAAACCGACATGAACTCTGACGTCACAATCACGTTAAATAAGGAAAATAACTGTAAATAAAATAACCGAAATCTGCAATCCTCTCAAAATCTTGTAAAAGCTAATGAGTGAGGCATTTCTTCAGAGATATGAAACAATTGTAACTTGCACAAAACAATATAGGCTTAAACCTAAAATGTCAAAGTGAACTGACTTTACAATCACTTTGAAAAAGGAACAAACTCTGCTTTGAACATTATGTTAAAATCTTTACTATTTAACCACACTGTATCCTAGATTAAACTTTACTTCTACAATACTCATATGAAATCATAAATCAATAAAAACTCGAAGCATTGCTTATATACTGCGGTGTAAAAATTATGAATCAAAAGAAAATATATTGTATTTAATTTGTATTCAAATTCATTTACATTTTTACATTATTTGTAAAACCATACTATTTTTAATTGATTTATTACAGTGATACGTATATTCATGTACATCTGTACATATTTAATCATAAGCTACGCTCGCCTCAACGGTCGCACCGTAATTCGTAAAACATATTACTTAAAACACAGTGTATTAAAAACTGTTCCATTCGTTTAGTTTAGTTTAAGATCACTAACATACCTTCTCAGAAGCTTCTCAGCTTCTATACATGTGAACATTGTTTAGTAACATGTACTTCTGTAAATAATTATCTGGGAAAAAATTAATACGATTGCATGTAAGCAGATCACTGCATGGCCTCATAAATAAAGTTCTCTGGAGATTTCCAAAAAATAAAAAACAAAAACAAAAACAAAAAACGGCGTATGAAAATGACTTTCACAATACTATTACTTACTCAGTGAAAATTAAGTTTTGACATGTTTTATAAGAACTGCAACTATTCATATCTAAAACCACCTCAACTACTAAGTTTGGATAATGTTTTACACTGGGCCGTGTGTACGTTCGGCGACGCTTTAATTCGGTAAAGTTTTAGTTTAATTTTAGAAAAAGACATCTAAAACCGATTTGAAATTGTCTGACAAAGATTTAGGTCTATCATCTGTATATGTAAACCAAATTAAAATGACAAAAACGCGATTGTTTACGAACTTTTTTGGACAGACCTCGTGACTGATGGAACAGACTTGAAAAAAAAATTAATATCATGTCAATGCAGGATAAGCATTTAGCGCCCAAATGTTTGAAAATAATAATGAAATATGTTATTTTAAAGTGATATTAGATAATACGGACTTGATCAAAGTAATTATTTCATTTATTGCAAAGTCCAGTAATGTCATTTAAAAATCCAATTATTGTTTCGCCTTTATAACAAATATGGCTTATTCGTATAAAATAAATTTAAAAAACCCGATAAATAACGTCAGAAAAACTGATTAACTTACCGTACTTTAAATTTAAGACGCCACTCCTATCTTTCAGTAAATACCGAACTACATTAAAACACGCATCATCTTAGATTTTATGATACATAAAATAAATATATAAATTAGTGCATGTTTTCATTTAAAAAAAGACATAATACAATGTACAAGCATATTGTAATGATTTCGGAAGTTTTTGATGTGTTGATGTGTCAGTTAGTTACGACATTTTTAAAAAATGGATTTTAACTGCAAACATCCAACGATTTCCTATTTATTGATCATTAAAGAACACGCTCTTGAAAGTTTCAAATCCGATACACGTGCACTGTTTTCCCTTCACAGATTACATATATGATACCTTCTTCTTCGTCTATTTTGCAAGAAGTTTGATTTGGCATATCTTCTAGCATTCTATTGAGCTCCCCAGAGTTTGAAAGTACATGTATATTGTTGCTTTCACTGCCTGCTATGTAAATATTATCATGAAAGTCAGTATCCAAATCAAGCAGCACTTTCAAATTGACACTTTGATATATCCAAACAACTTACCCTTCACCGGTCATTGCTGTCACTTTTGCAATCTCCAAGTTACTGTAGACGATCATGCCACTCTTTGTTACAACAAGTTACTTTTTTCATTCATATCATATTTTCTCAATATTTGTCCCATTCTATCGAGTTTTAAGATTTGGTTTGTGCATGCGACGTACACAGAGCTATTCCAGCTTGTTATCCCGTATACGTTGTCATATAGGGAGATATTTATAAGTTTATGAAAATCAGTAGAAGAGAAAACGTCAATAGTTTTTGATTCCGAGTTCGTCACGAAAATTTCTTCCTAGCATTGACAAGCGCTATACGGTTGATTCAAATGTTTAAGCCATGGAACACTTTTCATTTCTTTATCATACACCAAACAAAGTCTAACCTCATGGTAACTAACAATCAAAAGTTTTCCCTCAGATAAACATAAACAGCTAAACAAGTACCCGCCTGTAATGGTATGATTATTAAGGCTCGTTTGATTTCGAAGTTCTGATATCAAAATAAAATCAACGGGAAGAAGACACAGAATATTGAACACTGGCGATACCTCTAAACTTCTTCAAATTCATCCAATCTGGCATTTTTTCTTCTGAAATATTTACATGTAATTGTCTAATTATTTGCAGTTTTGCCTTTTTTTTTAATTGTTTCTTTACTATTATAAACTGTATCAGCGTATCTGTGTTGTCCGCTGTTGCTTTTTTTTTAGCACTGTCTCTAAGTGATCTGTATAGAAAATTCCATCTTCCAAATTTGCAACCTCCATTCGAAGCTCCTCTCTGCCTTTTTAAGGGTTCAAAATATTTCACCAACAAATTCTTTTTTTTTAATTTTCAACGTATTGCACTATACTTTAAACCTCTTCTTCAGTTCTGGCAACATTTTCATCAACTGTATTTTCGATAGTGGACAAATTTGTTCTCCTGTAAATTTTGCCGTCATTAATTTTCTTTTTAATGTACTAACTTCGCTAAGCAGCGAAATTATCTGTCAGTTCTCTTTCAAGAACTGTACCACATTTTCTATAGTGTCGAGCCTCTCACATTCCCTATGTTCTGTACATTCAAAAAGACCACAATAAGGCTGCTCGTGGTCATGACAGTACATTTTAATTTTTTCATGTCGATGTTTAGGACATCTAATTGTGCTTTTTTTAAAAGCTACTCGCACTGATTTCATTTCGACATTATAGTGTGGTCTAAAGATACCATACTTCTCCTATGATACTTAGTGCAGTGTACATACAGATACTCCTTGCATGATAGACAATAATCTGTAGCCATTTCCTCTTCATTTTCTCTCAAGCATGGTTGACAATGTATTTCATCTGGTTAATCAACTATTATCTGTAGTATGTCATTTGATGGAAAACGTTCCGCCCACTCCTCTGGTTTATTAGGTTCTCCATCACTCAGGGTATACATACGACACATAGGACATCGAAAACCCAAACGGGGCTCCGTGGATTTGCATTGACTGACAATGTAAGAAGATAAACAACTCATGCAAAAGGAATGATTACAGGGGATACATCTTAGAGTTTTAAACTTTTCAATACATATAGAGCACACACTATCATCATTGACTGTAGTAAATTTCTGCGGGGACGCCATTTTTATGTTTTATCATACACACCCACTCTAAAACGAAAGTTAAGTGAAGCTGCAAAGTACTACTTACATTATTTAGACATGGATTCTACAATCAAGGAACAATCAGCAATAAAATAATACATTTTTAATGAACCTTATCGACAAAAAAATGTGCTTGTTTCAGTAGGTGAAATTATCTGTTATCAGAGGTGCCCTGGCCTGATAAGAGTTTTATCATACATGAGTCAAATAAAACTAATGTGAGAATTTTGTGACAAAATTAAATCCTATATTCTTTCTTATTTATTATATTCGTACCTGTTATTAAACTAGTATTGCCTTTATGTAAATAGTCATTTGCACCAATGTTTTGACAGCAAAGTGCAATTATATGAAAATGAGTTTAATGTCACAATTGCAATTCTGTAATTGTATTATTATTTTTTTATAAGCATTTAAACAGCCAGTAATATAAAAGATCCTTATTGCGCAAAACCTCTGTAAAGTCATGACGTGTGAACATTTATACACTACACGTTATTCTTAATCTAAAAATCAATTACATTCTTGCTATTTGAACTGTTTATTCCGAGGTGACGTGTGTAAATGCTGCAAATTTCACACTTTTTTGTGGTCACTTGATTAACTGAGTTTGAAAAGTAATTGTGTATAGTATATATATTCTCTGTTTAAACAATATCTTTTTCTCTAACCCTATTTTTGCCACTCTATATATCTTTTAATTATGCAGTAACTTGACAGGGATTCATCAAACCAAAAGTTTGAATTATTATATGTTTTCAATTTTTTAATATCTACTAGAGGAATTAAGTAGGGAGGCCCTAGAATTTACATTCGTCACTTGAAGCATTTCATTAATTTTATATGTGTCAAAAATGACAGAAATGACTTTAAATGGAGTTAGATGGACAAAGACGATTACCTTTATTTACGTCTACAACAGAAATCGTTTAAAATATATGATACTGCTTTTTCTTTCGTCCATGATATGTAAATTTGTAGACAATGATGCTATGAATACAATGTATTGAAAAAAACCACTTTAATGAACATTTAATTTTACGCATCATCTCAACAAAGAACTCCATGAAAAGTTGCTATTTTACGAATGTTGATAAAACCCCATAATTACAAATTCCAAAAAAATTAAAATAGACAAATAGATCGTTTGTTAAATAAATAATAATATTTATTCCTTATTCCAATTAGATTTCAAACTGATATTTGGATTCTGTAGACAGGTTTCTTTGGGGTTTTTTTAGATGGGGAGGGGCATTTAGTAATGTCAAACTTATTGTTACCAAAAAATTATCAATAATCCCTGTGTGTCAATAGATAATATGTAAAGTTTGCTTTTCAATACAATATAAAAAGATTCGATCTATTATTCAAAAGGTTCCCCCGTCTATATACAATCGGACCTGTAAGCAAGCCAGACAAAAATATATTACAGACAAGATAGAGCTTCCATCAATCTACCACTACTTGAAACCAACGACACGTGCAGGTGCTTCAAACATTTTTCTTAAGCAAACTAAGTTATGTGCCACGAATGATTGTGTGTCGTGTGCATTTCATAATGGACTAACATTTAACACATTTCGTTTTGTTCAGACCTAGTCGTGTGAGCCAATTCTAAGTTAAACAAAATTCACTTTTAGTTTGTATTCTGGGAAGATATGGCGACCGTCGAAAAGGTGACATTATATGAGGGTACCGTGTGCTCAATTTGTTACGATATTTTTAAAACGCCAAGGTATCTGCCTTGTAAACACTCATTCTGTCACGCCTGTTTATCTTCTTACATTGCTAACCATAACAAAACTACAGAGTCTCGTTTGGGTTTTCATTGCCCACTTTGCCGGGATTACATTCCAAACATTAGCGCAGCTGAAAATCCTGAAAAATGGACCAGGTGTTTTCCTGAGAATCGAATCCTAGAAAAACACGCCAGCCATTCGGGTCAACAATTTTGTGAAGCTTGCCTACGTGAGAGTGAAGAGGAAGAAGCGACGCATTTTTGTTTATACTGCAACGAAAAACTGTGCGCCAATTGCATAAAATATCACAAAAGAGGACTTACAACACGCACACATGAAATAATTTCTCTGAGTGAGACACCTAGGATGGACGTCCTACCTTTCCATAATAAAGAGGAAGTATGTTCCGAGCACCAAGATAGACCGATTGAGTTATTCTGCCAAGACCACGAGGAACCATGCTGTACGATGTGTGTTAGTATCACGCACAGGAAATGTGAATCTGTTGAACCGATAGAAGAGACAGCAACACAGCTCAAACAATACTTTAAGGGGAAAGAATTCGATTTATTTTTGGAGCATGTTGAAATTTTCGAGAACAAGCTAGAAATTTCTAAAAATGAACAAGAATCATATGTTAGACAAATGGAAAATACCTCGGACCGAATTTCAGAGGAAACAGAAAGGGTCTTTGAAGAAGCTATTCACCATTTACATTTTCTTAAAAACCAGTTTCTTACAAACATGAGCAAAGGTGTCAAGGAAGGCATAGGAAAATATGAGAAAAATATAAACTCGTTGTTGGATGGCATCTATTGCGCTCGGTTCAGCGGAAAAATAATTGCAAAATCCAAGGCGATAGTAAATGCTACAGAGCTTGCGGTTGCGTATTATAAGGGAAAGAAATGCTTTGACCAATTAAGAAAGTATGATTTTCAACAGTTGCATATAACAATGAAAGTCGAAAAACCGAAAATGTTGAAAGAAATTGTGAACTTGACTAATGTTACTCCAGTTCAGTTTTTAGAGAATACAAACAACATCAAGTCTGATATAAAAAAAATTCACTTGCGTTTGATTTCTGAAATTAATTTTGATGGAAAATATGTCCGAGATGGAACGATTCTATCATCTGGTGATTTCATCCTTTCAATCAGGGATACCAGAGACACTAGTCATCATAGCAAGAGCAGTGATGAATGTTTAATCTATAACAAATGTGGTGAGCTCACAAACAGAATAACAAATCTATCCAAGCCTTTTGGAATAATTGAACACGACAAAGAAATAATTGTAGCATGTACTGATTCAAAGCGTCTTAGACATTTTAACACCGTTAATCTTCATTTGAATAAATACCTATACCTTTGGAGTGAACCATATTGCTTTACATCATCCCTGATCGACTGCGTTACATATTTATATGTGGCTTGTGGTGAACTAATTATCAAGATTCCTAAGGATGGTGGATATTATGAGAAATACCAAAGAAGACATTCAGTGAAACATATCGCCAGCACATCATCAAACATAATATACAGCAATAGGAAGACCAACGAAGTGGTCGCCATGGACATGGACTGTAATACCGTGTGGAGATACAGCAGTCCCGGTCTTCTGTCTCCGTGTGGATTGGGTGTGGACGGAGAGGACAATATCTATGTGGCGGGAAAAGAGAGCGACAACATCCACGTGTTGACCTGGGACGGACAGTGTGTCCATGTGTTTGAGGACATCACCAGACCAGATTTCATGAAGGTGGACAAGGAGAGAAAGTTGTGTATTGTGGGCTGTATGAGAAAGTATGTCAGTGTTTATGAGATGCTGTAGATATGTTGAGAATATGGGAGATTGCATAAAGAAGTGTTGTGTTGGTGTTATTGTAAGGATATTTCAATTACATTAGTAACTAGCATGCAGGATGTGTAAGATGTTGAGATAATTATTAGTCTTTAATGCTGATCGATTAAAGCCGTATTAGCGTTTGTATTTGTTGCGCCTAAGCATTGTCATAAATATATTACATGCTATTTGGAATTGGTTCTAATGTTGTTTTATTTTATAATATAGCAAACTCATATATTTAGGGTAATACGAAATGTATGTTAAAAATCTAAATTAAAGATATTCCCTATAATTATGAATGCTTTGTACTGTTTATTTTCTAAGAGCAACATGTAGGCCGAATTCGAAAAGAAAAGTACTTTCATTATAAATGCATTCTCTTTTCGTGTGTTTAGATATCCGCCAGTAATTGTTACATAATGTTGCTTACTTGTCTGGTTAATTTCAATCGAAATTTGACACACGACTTTCCTTTCCGCAGATTCAACATACCAAGGTGTATATACGCCACCACATTCTTTCCTTTCAACCTTTCATATATTTTATCAGTCCAGTCCACCAATTATAAATGAAAGGAACACTTGGTCCAAATATAATTATCATTACTAGTAAGCGATCGTCATTCAGGAAAGAGACTGTAAAGTGCCAGGTATGGAGCAAGATTGGTCTGTATGATTCATATCAGTTGCACTGGTAGGTAATAATCGCTATCCACGCAAGCTCATCCAAATAAAAGAGTATTATTTTAAATTATTTTGTGAATTTGCTAATTATAGGACAACGTCAAGCGTTAATTTGTTTAAAACAGATAGATAGCGTTTCTCTTTACATCTGAAATGCAGTTTTTTATTACTAATTTGTAAACGTTTTAGCGATGCGATGAATTATGCACTGTTATTCCTATATAAAGGTGTAATTATATAAAGGGGTTAACGGTGCGTGAGTTTTACGTACTTGTATTAAAATGATCATACTCTGTCGAATTTTGAATTAGTTATAATGTTAAAATGATAAAACAAATCCTATTTGCTTAAATGTGTCCGATACTGAAATTAGAAATATTACTTTAAAAATGACACCCTGTGTACTATCTAGCCTGATGAGTTCTTTTGCGGATATCAAGTGTGTTATCTAGCCTGATGGGGTTTCTTTTTGCAGATATCACGTGTATTATCTAGCCTGATGAGTTCTTTTGTGGATATTATGTGTACTATCTAGTCTGATGAGCTCTTTTGCAGATATCATTTGTATCGTCTAGCCTAATGAGCTCTTTTGTGGATATCATGTGTATTATCTAGCCTGATGAGGTCTATTGAGGATATCATGTGTATTATACATCCTAATAAATATTTTTGGGAAATCATGTGTATTATTTTTCCTAATGAGTTCTTTTGCGGATATCTAGTGCTACAAATAAATGTCACGGCGTTACGAAATGCTAAAATGATTAAATAATTATTACAGGTTTAATGAGATGATGTAGCAACAAATCAATGCATTGTCAACTTTAATGATGGTTTAATATTTAGATGTTATGTTATTTCAATTTAAGTAAAATATACCAAAATTACATAGATTTTGTCAGCAACATGATAATATATTCTAGGATGTAAAAAAAAAATAGCCTGATAAAATTAGCCATATTGGCAAATTGATTAAGTTAATTTGATCATTATTAGCGTCCAGTATTTATTGACTATAATCTAACGTCGCGTGTCGTGTTTAAGTATAAAAGAAACATGTAGCTAACATTTCATATTTAATCACCCATTTTTTATTTATACAGACCTTTAAAGGGTTTTACAGATTAATAATCATAATTAATACTTGTGGCTAAAAATATCTTTCAACTTCGATTTTATCTTTAATATACTTGAAATAGGGTGTAAATTAAATTATTATCCGAACTTCATGATGTATTATATATAACATTGCTTATTTACATAAGTGATTATACATATATGTCAGCAGGAGTGATGCGGAGTTATAATTAAAACAAAAATATGGAATGAGAATTATTTATTCACAAAATATTTGTAGGATCATACAGTTCCTGAAACGTTCTACTTTCCCACTTGAACGGTGAGTGAACGGTGAGCGCACTCTGAGCGTACGGTGAGCGCATGCTGAACGGAATTCGGTGAACACTAATGAACGGTGAACGATAAGCGAACGCAGAGTGCAAACGGAGCGCAGTGTGAACGGTGAACGCACGGGGAACGATATGTGAACGTTTTGTTAACACAAGATGGACGATTTATTCGGGGTGCCTCGGAGTGGTTATCCCTACATTGTATTTCGTCGGTAATCAGGAAAAAATAGCCAATAAACTACATGTACAGTGCTGCTATTGTGAAAGTTGACAAAACAAATCTAGTATCCCATTCAATATACTGCAAATAATATCTATCCTATTCTACCTTATACCATGCAATTTATGTTTAGGAATAACAGTTAAATAAAACCAAATTTAAGAGAATAATAATTTTATCAACGAATAATCGAGTGATGTAATAATAAAAATGTATAATCAATACATAAAACCGAAAATCTTTAGAACGAGGTAACCTAAATACCTGTGCATCGGAAAGAGTATTGGTAAAATGGGTATGCAAACCCGAGCCGGGGCAAAATAAAAGCCGGGGCAGATCGAGATTTTTCAATTTACGTCGTCAATATTTAACCAATATCATTGACATTTTTTCAGGATATGTTACAAACCGGTATATTTGTATTCGCTGTACGTATTACGGCACAACAATGCGTATTTTGGAATTTATTGACGGTTGTTGATTTCCAAGTTGGTAAAATGGGTAGGCAAACCCGAGTCGACATTTTACGGGTTTGTGGACTTATTTAAGAAGAAACTTAATATCTCATATTTAATCCCGTTAAAACATATACAATAGTAGTTAGAAATTGAAAGTTACTGAACGGAAAGTAATCATTCTGCGATTAATAACAGGTGTTAAGAAAAATTGGGTCAATAAAACCGGATCTGTTCACCAGTGACAAACTAAAAAAATTCCGAAGTGAGGATGTTAGCTATCACAAATATTGTGACATTGCCCAGCTCTAACCGCAAGGAGGTATCCTCATTAGAGCCTTTATTAACAAATTTATAAAAAAAAAAAAAAAGTAATTTATAATCATTTATGGGTGATACACATTTATTTTTACCTTTTAAAAGTAATTAAAGAATATATTTAAATCACTGTTTTTATTTATTACAGTTTTTGAAATTTTATTTAGAACTAATTGTTTGAAAGAGTGATAATACAAACGAATAAGCGTGCTGAGGGTTTTATTTTTTTTTTTAATAATGATTTTGTAAGCAAGTACTGTTCTTTTTGGGTTAACACGTACGGCACATTATCAGTTTGCTTATAAAAATACAATATCTAACAAGCACTTATATTTATTATATTAAGATAGAAATAATAACAATTATCTCCCTAAGAGTGAGAGGCTGATGCACACTGTGGACAGTTGAATAGGAAACTGTCACCTGAGTTTGTTACACCTGCACATTTGTGATGATACCATTGCATAAAACAGAAAATAAATACCCATGTGGGATAATATAGTCACGCAACTATTACGGAATTATCATAGGGGTCCCGGATGATCGGATCCGGTTTGAATGACCCGGTTTTTTTTAAAAACCTGTTATTAATTGCAGAAATATCAATTTCCATTAAAGAAATCTTTATTTTTAAAAAAGTATTATGTTTTAATGGAATTAAACATAAATTATTAAGTTTCTTCTTAAAATTTCTTGAAGTCATAAAAAACAACAATAAAAACGGACCTGCTCAAGAATGTGTACTTTAAATTGTACGGATTAAATTCTTATTAAAATGATGTATTATGTGTAATATAAGTTATCTTCCACCTTTACGCTCGGGCTCTTTTCTCATTTTACTGTGACTCGCAAAGACCGATCCTTTCGTTTTGGAGTTCTGAATGAAAATGAATGAAAACGAACTGAACGATAAGTGAACGCTGAATGAAACGTGAATCCAAGGTGAACGCTTTGTGAACGCACAGTGAACGCACGCTCAGCGCACTGTGAGTAGAACGTTTCAGGGACTGTAACTTTAAATGTTAAGAACCCTATTGTTTATTTAATACGCAAGGGCATGCTATACGCATGATCAATTTCTAAAACGAGGCAAGCTACCGACAAACACGTTTAAAAACAAGATTATCGACAGTCTCGATTGAACACATTATTTATGACCTATTTTGTGCACGCTTGATCTCGAAAAGTATTAAAGATATGAATTTGGAATTTTCAGGAGAGGTAGACCATGGTCTGAAGTTGTGCCGCTTGCTTTTGTTTTACGCCAGTGGCGCCATTCTTTAGAGCTCGCTATGGCTCGAAAATTGGGTACGAATTTTGATTTTATTTTCCCCCTTTTTTTGTCCAAAAGATTTCTCAGAGATGGCTGGATAGATTCTCTTAAAATTTGTAGAAATGATAGAAAAAAATAATATTTCGAGGATTCTTTTTTCATTTTTTCCAAAATTCATTTCCTGTTGTCCGTTTCCTGTCCCACGACTAAAGGCTTGTGACATCGAGATCTCAAAAATGATTAGGACTTGAGCATTCGGACTTCGTATGATTATATACCTATAGTTGTAGATGTGTTTAAACTATTTCGTTTTGTTTGTCATAACTTCTGGTCGTCACCGGAAGCACTTCAATTTTTTTTTTGCATCTAATTTATTTCACATAGAATTGAAATATAAGTATTAATCCTTACATATGTCATCTATCCGATATTAAATAAAAAAAAAAACTTAAGTTGAGATGTCTCAAATATCTCAGATAGCCTTTTTGAAACAAATGTTTTACCCACGACATCCCAGAAATTGCAAGTGATCAATACACGAGACTTACATGGATAATGGATATTTGATAGAAAATGGTTTAACCGCTTTTATTTTGTCAACCGTCACTTCCAGTCCTCACCGGAAGGGTTCAAACAAATCAAGTTTTTTGAAAGTTTAACTGATTTTCTTTGATCATTTTAGTAAAATTGATAAACTATAAGTAAAGTTGTCTAATGTTCAAGAAATACACACTTTTATTTTCACTGAGCATTTCCGTTTGTCCGTTTCCTGACAAGAGGCAAAAAACATTGACTCCACGAGATCTCAAAAACGGTGACGACTTGAACAACCAAACTTTGTGGGATGATGGCCCTAAGTATGTATCTGTGTTTACATTGTTTTGTTTGATTTGTCGTAACTTCCGGTCTTCACCGGAAGCACATAAACAGATTTTTTCTTACATGTATTTTATTTATTTTACATGGAATGAATATATCAGTATAAAATCTTATATATGTTAACTACACAATGTTAAATAAGCAAACATTTTCTACTTCCGGTGAGTTTTATCAAATATCTTAGGTAGCTTTCCTTTTTACAAATTTGATACCCGCGAGATTTTAGTCACTGTAAGTGATTGACAAACGAAATGTTAATGAATGATAGACATTTGATTAAAGATGTGTTTAACGATATTATTTTGTCAACCGTCACTTCTGGAACTCACCGGAAGGGTTCAAACAATTCATGTTTTTAACAAGTTTAACAGACTTTCTTGGATGTTTCATTTGCATATAATTAATATAATCAAATTTGAACAACATGAATTTATGTTTACAAACACTGTTACGTTGTATATGCCTTATTAAGGCTTAATGTACAATAATGACACAGCTAATATAGTACACGTGTATTGGCAGACATGTGTGTCAGAAGAATATATTAAAATATATGTTTTTATTCATGTATACACATTTATCCTTTTTGAAACAAATAAGTAACCATGAGACAAAATTAATTTATCGAAAAAAAAATTAGAATCTCATTCCGGGAATTGAACCTGAATCAGTTTGAAATTCGCTTTGTCACATACGTCACATTTTACGTCACCAGAAGCAGAAGATGGGATGAGAGCGATTTTTAAAAATAGGTAAGATTGTCATTATCCTATCCTAATTTACCCAGTAATTCATTAACTTAAACTTTATTTTTATTCAATCTGGTCGTCATTAATTTTCTATTCACTCACCGTAATTATATGTATGTGAGGATATCGGTAAACACATTGGGCCATAGGCTATATTATAGGCCTACTAGCGTAATATTGTAGCACAAAAGGTATTAAGATGATTATTCTAATGTGCAATTCATATCTTACCATATAATACCATAAGATTCTTCAAGCAAATTATTATTCATGTCGTCGCTTCAATTGCCTCAAACCTCTGAAATATTGTAATTGAGGCATGTTAAATAACGAAATGTCAGTCCGCATTTTCCCGTTTAGCTACAGACAACTATAGAATTGTTTGTGCTTAAAACTTTATGTTGGTTTTAAAAGAAAACAAAGCAGAGAAATTCGGCAGTAACAAAGCCCAATTGAAGACGCACACAACACAAAAGACGATTGTTATGGATAGGAAAAAATAGAAAACCTCGCAGGATTAAATAATAAAGTGAAATGATTGATCAACAGAAATCATCCTAACTCATGCAGATATTGTATAGTCAGGTAAATATTTTGCTATGTAAATATGATATATATGGCAAGTAAATTTATTGATTAATTTTTTTTCCTTTATGAATTTATACATCTTATTTATAACTTGCATTTCCGACTAATGCAATACATTCACACAGTGTCAGTAAAAATATTTAGTAGTGTATCCGCATTTCCATACATATATTTATTTAATACTGACCACGATTTTACTATTTTCGGTTATGAAAGTGGTCACTCTAGTCTATAAGATATACTTATTGTTTGGCTTATTGAAATGTTTATTGTTTAGAGTTTTTGATTGCTGAGTTCTCACCAGAAAGCATGTTTCAACTGAGTAAAATTGCACACAAAGATATATACACAAATAATTCTTGGTATGAAATGATTTCAAAGGTAGCATATTTGTCAACTTTATGATAGCTGTAAATTGCATTACAAGTTTAGAACATTTCATTCATGGTAATTTAAAGCACTACTTGTATTTTAAAGTACCAGTAACATTGCATTTTTTAATATGAATACTTTGCGATGTTTTGAAAATATGATGTGTGTTGATTTTTAAAATTTACTTTTAATTGAACAATAGTTATGCCTATATGTACCATTATGTTGAGCAATTGTTCAATTATTTTTTTAGTAAATTGCCAAAGAGGATCATATGCACTACATTCTAAAGAGTAAAATGTACTTATTCTGGGGAATTCATTGGTCCAGACGTTTGCTTAATAAGGTAAGCATTATATGGCTGGCAGGCTGCTTTCAATTGTTTTTTTTCATTCAGTTCCAAATAAATTCAAGAGTTATATTGAGAGATTCAAGATCATGAGCACAAGTAAAGGTCATTAAAAAGAAACTAAAGAAGTCTCTTACAGGCGAATTGCTTTAATTTCATTTATAATGAAATTGATTTAAAGATGTATGGAATATTGTACATTATGAATTACACTTAGTCTATAGTTTATTACTTGTTTTTTTCATCATTTTGAAGGGACCATATATTCAAAAAAAATTAGTCTGCAACCAAGGAGATACCGAAGAATTTAAGAAGATTCTGGGCATTCCCTATTCCATTTCACGACCATGGACAGCAAGGAGATAAACAAGAGAATAGGACTAAACATATGAAATTTTCCACTTCAGTTCAGAAATTTCTAAACTAGCGCTAGACATTGCATGTTCTCAATTTTCAATTTTGTAGTATACACTTTAATGTTATTTGGTATATTTACTCATGATATGACTTTCATTGGTATGCATGACTGTACTTGTACATTTATGAAATTTGTATTTTAAGTAAAATATATGTATCGACAAATGCTAATAACTTTTTCTATATTCTTTGAATAATTAGATTATGTGCACTGTGTAAAATAAGTTATTTCTTTGTATGGAAAACAAGACATTTTGAGGATGGATCGGTAGAATAATATGCATGTATCTACAATCTTTAGAAATATCTTGATACATTTTATCTATAGCATGAATACCTTATTTTCTATGTGCACAAGTGTATATTTTCCTTTTGATACATATGAAAGAACACTATGTATGTTTCATATGATTTACATATGATGCCCCTTTCATACGATTCTCATATGAAAATAACTTCAAACACACATAAGATTTTCATATGTGAATCATATGAAAGGGTATCATATGTGAATCATATGTGGATCATATGATTTGTCACATATGATTCACATATGATGCCCTTTTTATGATCTCATATGAAACAAATCATATGATCCACATATGATTCACATATGTGAAACATATGTAGCGAAGTTGCCTGTGTATCATATAAAACAAATCGGACGGAAGACCTACTCGTTACTTGTAACGAGATCTAGTTATTTACCTAATTGTCTACGGATTTTTCCGTTTTTCACGATTACGACAAAGAGAGCACGGAAGATGTGACCGGTCATCAGAGGATACTCATTCTTTAATGGCACCAGATCCTACTTCTTATTTTTGTAGAGGTCCGTTTTTACTCTACTCCTCTTTTGTATTTTGTCTTTGGACTTGATTTTGAACACTGTTCGTTATCACCACATTACATTCTTGGTACGACTATTATCACTAACATTATTATGAATACCTGATCAAGAAGGGAAATATTTAAGACAAGCTCAATTTACTTGTGTAAAAATATTATGTATTCTCTCGTCTGCTTTTGTCCTTTTCTAGCCAGATCTATCCATTTATGGTCTCTTTCACTCTGGAAGAAAGACATTCAGAAATATTTGTAGCCATTCAACAGCGCTGATGAATGAAAGGTTGAATAAACTATCTTCTTTGTAAATGTTTATTTTGAATAATATAAAAAACCGATTATGACAATGATTTGTGAATTCGCAAGTAAATCAGAGTTCTGGAAACATGTATACTCTTTTATAATAAAATCTTTTTCATTTTTATAATGTATCTTTACGATACGTGTGGTACCGATGAAAACTGTTAAAATCAAGTCAATACAAGCTGAAATAGCATTAAAAGTCCATTTTTTTTTTTAAATAATCAGAAAACCTGTTATCTTAAAGTGGCATAAGATAAGAGGGACCTAATCAAAGTTTCTTTATTTTCTTTATTAATTGCATATTCAAGTAAAACCGTCTCTTATATTATTTTGTTTTAAAAATAAAAGAATGTTTTTTTTGCATTATATCAATTAAAAATAAAACATAAATAACTAAAGCAAAAAAATATATAATTGACGAAGATGTAACTTAAATCTAAGGCACCACACCTTTGCTTGAATAAATGCCGAACTATATTAAAACATCAATCATCTTAGGTTTCATGATATATTAAAGAAATGAGTAAGTTATTGCATATAATCAATATAAACAATTAAAAGTAAAAAAAAATACAAGAAAATGATAAAGAAGTTTAAAGTTTTCGAAACATCAGTGGGTAAATGAGTATCTAAAAATGAATTTGAACTAGAAACCTTAACTATTTCCTCTCTTTGATCATAAATGAACTAGCTCTCGAGAGTTTAAATCCGATATTAGTACATTTATTGCCCATGGCTACATATATAATACCTTCTATCTTGTCTGAATGGTTGAAGCTTTGCTTTTTTATTTTTTTTCCTTTACTATTATAAACTGCATCAGTGCCTCTGTTTTGTTTGTTGTTCCCTTTCTTCTTTTAAGTACTGTTTCTAGGTATTCTGTATAGAAAATTTCATCTTCCAAATTTGCGGTCTCCCTTTGAAGCTTGTCTCTACCAATTGCTATTGTGTAGATATAATAATCTTATTTAGTTGTAGTGACGTTTATGTAGATCTGTCATTTGTATGTAGTATTAAGTAATTCTTTATACTCGAACTAATTGTTACCATCAAATTATATATACTCTTCGTTTAACAATCGATGATATTTTAAGTTTGCTTTTATTAATACACTTTCAAAAAGATATGCCCTTTTTTTTCAAGATTCGCCCCGTTTCTATACAATTAGAGATTAAATGTGTCACGGGCAGAAATATATTACATACCCGATAGAGCTTCCATCAATGACTGCTACTTGAAACAACGGCACGTTGCGGTATTTTAAACAGTTTTTTTAAGTAGACAAAGTTTTGTGGCACGAGTGATTTTATGTCGTGTAAATTTTATGATGGACTAACATTTAGTATATCTTGTTTATTCAGAACTAGTCGTGTGAGGAAATTCTAAGCTAAACATAATTTCACTTTCAGTTTATATTCTGGAAAGATATGGCGACATTCAAAAAGGGGACATTATATGAGGGTACCGTGTGTTCAATTTGTTACGGTAGTTTTAAAACGCCAAGGTATCTGCCGTGTAAACACTCATTCTGTCACAACTGTTTATCTTCCTATATTGCCAGTCATTACGAAACTACGGAGCCTCATTTGGGTTTCCATTGCCCACTCTGCCGGGATTACAAACATCTGCGCAGCTAAAAATTCTGAAGAATGGACCATGCAATACCTTCCACCCACTTTACGGCACTTGTAATATATTTTTTGATCTGTGTTTTTCCATACTTTCAATGTTTTTCATTATTTTGCACTTTTTTGCTTATTTCAGTTATACTTATAACAGCAACTGTCAACAGTCTTTGATTTATTTGGAATTAGTTCAAGCATATTATGTACATGCTTTTCAAAAATTTCCTTGTTGCGGCTACAAAGTCATTAATGAATCAAAGACACTAGATAATGGGTAACAGTATTGAGCAATATCGAGCCGCAATAGGTAATTTTTACTCTGCGAGTAGGCAGGTTATTCGTTCAGAAATTTTCGTTATTTTCAAATTACAACATATTTTGTCGTTTATTAATATGTTGATGAGAATGTGTAGTTTTAATAGCTTTCATAGAGTTTATGGTATCGCTTCATACATCATGTTTTTCATGTACTTTTTTGCTTTAGTTCTGATATTATCAGATGATATTGAAACCAATCCCGGCCCTACTTATGAAAGTGTAGTTGAAATTATTCATTAAAACGTTCGAAGTATTAGAAACAAGATAGATTTCCTTAACGCCATAGTTAGTGATTTCGATATTGCGTGTTTTACAGAAACGCATCTTGACCACAAAATTTCAAACAATGACATACTTCTAGACGATTTTGATAAAGTTTTTCGAAAATTCTTATGGGGGTGGGGTCATTATCTGTACTAGTAACAATATTCGATCTCGAAGACGTATTGATCTCGAACCAGGTAATACTGAATGTATTTGGATAGCAATTGATAATCTCACCTCGCGACTACTCTTATGTTGCGTTTACCGTCCACTGCATGCCGATTCCGCTTTTTGGAGAAACTTCTCGTGGTCTTTAGACAAAGCCAGTGAAATGTCCGACAAACTCATAGTAGTTGGTGATATAAACGTCGACCTTCTTCCTATTCCTGACACACACATTTTATACGATGTAATATCCAACACACACTTAGTCAACAAAATCCATGAACCTACGAGAATCACGAATTCCTCACGAACACTTATTGACCCAATTTTTACAACAGAACACATTGACGTAGCTGAATCCGGAACTTTAAACGTAGAGGCGCGGCTTAACGATCATAAGGCAACCTATGTATGTGTAACTATGAATTACAAAATTAATCGTGCATACAAACGTAATGTCTGGCGGTACAAAGATGCGGATTTTGATAAACTTAACAAACTAATTAATGACTGCGATTGGCGCAACACAATAAGCAACACAGAAAATGTCAATACTGCAAAAACTTCACTTCACAATATTTAAAGCTTGTACGCGAATGTTTACCAGAAAAATCGGTCACTATCCGGCCCAAGGACAAACCATGGTTTGACTCCACGCTGAGAAAAACCATTAGAATACGCAACTGGCTTCGGAACAAAACATTAAAAACAGAATGAATCTGATTGGATAAATTATCGTAAACTTAGAAACAAAGTTAACAACATGAAAAAATATGGACTTTGTAATTATTATGATAGTATTGACTTACAATTGTCGTACGTGACCTCGAATAATAATAACAAATTAAACTGGAAGTTAATTAAAGACGCTTTTTATGCGAAACCAACGAAAGACATTCCACCGATACAATATACGTCTGATACGGGTGAATTTAATATTGCTTTTACCGATACAGAAAAAGTTTATGTATTAAACAAATATTTTTCATCTGTTTCAAACGTTGATGACACTATAAACAACTACCACAATTGTATCACATATGTAATGACAAATTAAACAAAGTAACTATTGAGGAGCAAGACGTTTTTGATATAATAAAAATACTCCCTGTTAACAAAGCCACAGGTCCCGATGCAATAAGTCACAAAATGTTAAAATCCACTTTGCAATCTGTCGCCAAACCACTATGTTTGTTATTCAACAAATCTTTGACTGAAAATGTGTATCCAAATAATTGGAAAATTGCTCATGCATTACCACTGTTTAAAAAGGACGATCCTTCTGTAGCAATAAACTACAGACCTGTATCACTCTTGAGCTGTGTTAACAAAAGTATGGAAAGAATTATATTCAAACATGTCTACAATTATTTTATTTAAAACAATTTATTTTATAAATATCAAGCTGGTTTTTTGCCTGGCCATTCAACTTTATATCAGTTACTAGAAACATATCACAGTATTGTTAAAGATAAAGATGAAGGGAAATTTTGTTGTATGGTTTTTTGTGATTTGTCAAAAGCTTTTGTGGCATAGAGGTCTACTTTTTAAATTACAAACATATGGTATATGTGGCAATATCTTTAATTGGTTTGAAAGCTACTTATGTAATCGTAAACAAAAAGTTATGTATAAGGATATATTATCCTCCTGTAGAGGAGTCAATGCTGGTGTACCACAGGGCTCAGTTCTTGGCCCTTTTCTATTTTTGATTTATGTTAACGATATGTCAGAAAATATGCTTTTACTGTATAGGCTGTTCGCTGATGATAATTCTTTACAATCTTCTTCATACAATGTTGCCAATTTTGAATATGTCCTGAATCATGATCTAAAAGTTCTAGAAAACTGGTCATCCAATTGGCTGTTAAAATTTCATCCATACAAAACAAAAGCAATAATTTTTACACTAAAAACAAATTTTTACTTCCCCAAACTCCAATTCCAAAATAGTCGATTAGAATATGTTTCATCACACAAACACCTGGGATTACTATTTTGTCAGAACTTTTGCTGGTCTGAGTATATCGATAATATTGTTAAAAATGCATACCAAAGATTAGGCCTGTTGAAGAAGCTCAAATTTAGCATAGGTAGAAATACTTTATCAAAAATGTACATGACTTTTATTCGACCTTTAATTGAATACTGCTCTGTTGTCTGGGATGGTTGTTCGTTTCAAGATGTCGAAGAATTAGAAAAAGTTCAACTCTATGCAGCAAGAATCATCACTGGTTTACCCATATTATCTTCAAGAGAGTCCCTTTGTTTAGAAACAGGTTGGATGCCTCTCTCAGAGAGACGAAAATTAGCAAAATTGAGCACAATGTATAAAATTCATAATAATTTGGTACCAGACTATTTAAAAAATATATTTTCCTTCTACCAGGTCTTTAGAATCGAATTTTGGATGCAAGAAATATACCAATGCACGAAATGAACTGTTTTCAAACCTTTTAAATTTGAATCAAATTAACATTATTAATTGTCATATACTTTTGTGGGGAGATGAATCTCTGACTGTCAATTTAAACCAACGTATTTTTTTAGCTGTTCAAAGATTTATCAGAGATTGTGGCAGATTCTCGTAATTTCAGTCTTACTGCCTAGTCCAAATTCAAACAGAACTGTTTATAAATACATGTACGTTTGTTCAATAATTTAACCATTTTAGTAATTTCCATTTATATGTACTTTCTGTTTTAAACTACTACACAGTTGTAAATTGTTATACTTGGTAAGAACCTTGTAAGTTGTTAGAACTTGTGTTCGAACCATTTGTATATGTTTATGCAATAAGATATGTTCAAACCAACAGCAGAAACTAAGAGCGTTCAAAGCGACGTTACAAAAATACTTTATACAAATAAACGTGGATATGAACATAAATATAAGAATTGAATTATTTGTTTTTATATTGTCGGTCTTATAACACACCAAGGCTGTTCAGACAATTTATCATAACGCGTTAACGCGTGGTATGATAGTTTGTCTGCAAAACTTGATGTGTTAAAAGACCGTCTTATAACACACCAAGGCTGTTCAGACAATTTATCATAACGCGTTAATGCGTGGTATGATAGTTTGTCTGCAAAACTTGGTGTGTTAAAAGACCGACGATATCCAAAAATACACATTCAATGCTTAACGAGAATCCATTCTTATTGAACAAGGTTTACAAAAATAATACTTTAAGTATTTTGATGACAATTGTTGACCAACATCAGTTTTTGTCAGTTATACAGACTTTATATAATTTAATCACGAGGCCTCCCCACCAAACTGAAACAAAAATAGCTGCAGGTCTGAAGCTCCCGGTGTGAAAAACTTTTAATGGACGACCTGGGAGCAACAGTGCACCCATTGAAAAGATTCTGTATTTATTGCGCACAAAAAGTGCGCTAGTTTTGGACTGATTAACCTTATTTATATGCATATTCCGTGTCAACAATTAGTACCATTACATTCTTTATGCAATTTACTACTGATATCATCAGTCACCAGCCTCAGACTTTCTCCGGAACACGCTACCGACCTCGGAAAATAATGTATGTAAAATACACATCGAGATCGAGAGTCGCCATTTTACATGTACACAAATTGCACCACTTCACTTTACGGGGCTGGTGATGGTGTTTAAAAGATTTTCAGCGTTATCATCGGGGTTACTTTCAATGCAAAATCCCCGTAGGCATCATATTTTTAAGCCGTGTATTGACATCTGACAAGCTAGAGGGGGCGTTTCAGAGGAGAAATCTCTGGATATTTTTCATACTATTTAACGAACATCCTTTGACTTGGTACTTTGATAGACTGAGTAGATATTTCTGAGAGTTGTTCTCATTATTCTTGTGAGTACCTTTGAATTGCATTAAATTAAATTGGGATCTATAACAGTTTTTTTCTGGTATGGTCAGCCTATTGAAACGTCATGCAATTTTGATGACAAATACCCAAAGAATACGTAAATCTTTATGAATTATGCAAATCAGTAATTCAATCTACGCCCTGTTTGAATATGAGGCTAATTAGATAAGAAGTCACAGCATATTTTTGTGTAAACAATCCCCTGATAAGTAATAAAAGCAAAATCATGCAAGTATTATGGCATATTCTGATATCACATGATCGGTTGATCTTTAACACAGGTAGATATAGAACTGAATAGGTTCTTGATGCTTTTAGATTTCCAAACACAGAATATTGCGCATCACATTGTCACAAATAGTAATTGCTTAAAACACTGTGTTCAACTTAGGTAAGTTGTTCCAAGAAGTTTTAGTTTAAATATTCCACTTATAGGCTTCAAATTAGCCATAAGTGGCTGCAGTCCAGCCAATACAATAACAACAAAAATGCATTTAGTTCCAATAAATGCATTTAGTTCCAATAAAACTAAAACAAACTTGCTCCTCAATTTAGATAATTTTACTTTAATAAAGTGTGTAGGCCATCAGAATATCTGCTGTTATCATTTTTAATATATATTTTAGTATGTTAATTAATTAAAGATGACAATTATTAAAAACATCAATAAACTTACAAGTGTCTTAATCATTAGCTGTTTATTTTGTTACTAGAAGCAATATGTGGTGTAATTAACAAGTTTATTATTTCATATAATCTTTGGTGTAGAATAAAGGCGCAATTGTTCTTTGCCAAATCATATATAAAACTTCTTTTTAAAACAAACATCATACAAAGGGCATGTTACACTGCGATTGCTTAGATTCCTGTGACTGCACTAGAAACACTCTATTTTGTCAATTGATATATATATATATATAAATATATATATATATATATATATATATATATATATATATATATATATATATATATATATTATTTATTTATTTATTTATTTATATATACACTTAGACGTCCAAACAACCAGATTAAAAACTCTTTTAATTGTACTTTATATAGCGGACTGGGAAAGGTAGATTAACAATCTTTAAGGAAATATATTAAAAGCATTTTAGTTTATAATTATAAATTTGTATATAGAATTTTTAATTTTGGTACCAAAAGAAAATTTGTACAATTAAAATATTCCTTAGATGATACAGAAATAAGTTAGTTTTATTGTTGCATGAAAACAATTTCGTTCTTTCTTATCGTGATATATTTGTCAGAGTTTGTAAAAAAATGATATACGTATATTGTATTTTTGTTACTGTACACACATGCAACTCTCTCCTCTTCGTTGATCTTGAAAAAGTATGGACTTGGGATATTCTCTATCACTCTGACTAGCTGCCCAGTGTTTGACAATACATGTACATTGTTGCTCTAACTGCCAGTAATATAGATATTTCCACAGGAGTCAGTATCCAGGTCATGAGGTTCTTTCAAAGTGGGACTTTGGTATTTCCAAACAACGCGTCCATCTTCAGTCATTGCTGTTATAATTTCAGACAGATAATCTCCAAACACAATCAGTCCGCTTTGTGTTGAGGTTACGTGTACATTGTTGGATCCATCTACGTCATATTTTTTTAATATTTGTCCATTTGTGTCGAGTTTTAGGATGTGTGTTCTACAGTGTGTTCTTTAGGATGCAACATATAAGTATCCGTTCTAGCCTGTTATCCCATAACCATTGTGATTTAGAGTAATGCTTCTAAGTTTATGGAAATAAGTCGATGAAAACGCGTCTACAGTATTTGATTTAGGGTTTGTTAAAAAGATTTCATTCTCAAATTGATAAGCGCTGCATGCAAAATTCAGTCTACCGATTATTTTAATACATTTCCAATTTTTATCATACACCATAAATCCACTAATCGCGCTGTGGTTTGGGATCAAAAATCTCCCTTCAGATAAGAATAAACCGAAAAATACATTACCAGCTTCGATGGGAAACTCTTTAAACTTTTTCAGTTCAAGAGTTCTAATGTCAAAATTTAAGAAACTACAGGATTCGGAAAGCTTTACGTCTGCGATTGTTGTCAACTCTGTGAATTCTATCCATTTAGGTGTTTTTATAGCAGAAATTGTTAGTTGTATTTGTGAGAAATTAAGACTCTTCAAATCAAGTAATTTCTTTTTTGCTGCGAGAAACTTTGCTATTACTTCTGTGTCATTTTCTGATGTTTTTTCTGGGCATCTTCAATTTCTGTCTTATAGTGATTTAAACAGAGAATTCCGTCATCCAATCTTTCTATTTTTCCTTGCAGCTTCTCTCTGCCCTGTTTTAATGAAATTAATGTTCGTCGATATGCTTGCTTTTCAATTTTTCTAAGTGTTGTACCAAATCTAAGTACTCTCTTTCTGCATTAGCAACATTTTCATCTACCGTATTTTCAATCTCAGACAAAGTTTTTTCTTCTTCGCTTTTGGCTTTCAAATAATTCATTTGAAAAGCTTTCAATTCATTAAGCAATGAGTCAATCTGTCCATTCTCTCTTAGGATCTGTACAGCATCCTCTATAGTGTCGAGCCTATCACATTTCCTATGCTCTGTTCCCCCACACAGTGCACAACATGGCTGCTCGTGGTCATGGCAGTACAACTGCACTTTTTCATGTCGATGTTTAAAGCAACAATTTTCTATGTTTGCTTTGGGAACTACTTGCATTGATTTCATTTCGTTAATTGTAAACATGCCGTGGTCTCGAGTTCCCAAATTTTTCCTGTGACACTTCGCGCATAGCTTACACAGGTTTTCGTTACATGATACACAGAATTCTGAAGCCTCTTCTTCATCGCCGTCTCTCAAACAAGCTTCACAATGTTTTTCATTTGGTTGATCAACCATTTTCTGTAAAATGACATTCATCGGGAAACGTCCCGCCCATTCCTCTGATTTTCCAGAATCCCCAAGACTTGGGATATACACACGACAAATTGGACAATGGAATCCCAAACGAGGTTCCGTAGATTTGCATTGACTGACAATGTAAGAATGTAAACAATCGTGTTAAAACGAATGATCACATGGGAGATACCTAGGAGTTTTAAACTTTTCAAGGCAAATTGGACACACCGTCACATCATCAACGGTCACGGTCCAGTAGTCCGAAGGCTCATTATACCGAAGGCCCACTAGTCCGGACTAATGAACCTTCGGGCTACTGGGCAGACCCCGACAAAAAGAATGACCAAAATCTAAGAACTTTTGGAGGGAAAACCTTGTTACCCAATCCAAACACAGAATACAAAACTAAAAACCAATAGGATTAAAAGATATATCTACTATTTGGCCAATACTTAATTATATACCTCAGGCAGTTTCACTGACCAGGCAAGCACTATGCTTGACTGCATATACTAATTGCTTTAATAATATCAAAGACTACCTGATGTAAGTAAAATCTATATATATATATATATATATATATATATATATATATATATATATATATATAATAACCTTGACTATGCAATATATAATACATTGCATAACTATAGAATACATTATAATAACTATATAAATATCATATATATATATATATATATATATATATATATATATATATATATATATATATTATAATGATTCTGCCACACACACATATATATATATATATATATATATATATATATATATATATATATATATATATATATGTATTTATTGATACATATGGACCATATGTACGCAGCAACGAATTGAATGGACACCGCTTCGTAAAAACATTGTCGACTATATGAATAAATGCGTTCACGTCGACTTGAAAAATTACGGGAACTGTCTCCAACCTCGTTCCTTTGTCTTTTTGTCTACAATGAACAACGAATTCACAGTTTCGTACATATGTAATAGACTCGTAAACGGTATGAAGACATATTGGAGCTCCTTGGGGTCTTTTGTACTTGTGCGTTGCCCGATACAGGAAGTTTATAGTGTGGACAATTCGGGACATAATTGACTGCCTCTCAAACTCTTAGTACAACTTTTCCAAAATTTAATTACGCAGCCTATGAATTTTTCTGGTTATATTTATTGAATATGGAATCATTCTTTTAGTATTATGGGGTGATCAAATATGATCAGGAGTCATCAAATCCAATAAAGTTCGAAGGACTTTATGATAGATTTGATCACGCCCGACCGTATTTGATCAACTCATAACATTCAAAGAATGATTCGTTATTATATAATTTCCAGCAATTGTACGAATGAATATTAGAATAGTTATTGGTGAAATGTATTGAACTATAGGTCACAAAATCGATCCGTAGTGTTATCAAAATACAATGGAAAATGTAAATATATTTGGCTAAATCTAGGTTGCTACATGTATATCTATTCCATCTTAGTTTGTTTGACAGACAGACATTAAGTACCCTTTGATACCTTGGACATTACTTAGAGGAAGCCTTTGAAGTATAATATATGATACAACTGGTGGCATTTGACACTACACACCCTTACCTTTACCTTTTAGTTGAACCATTTAGGGATGTTTTCATTGATATTTCACCTTCTTTTAGTTTCAGTGGTATCACAATATATGATGCAATGTAAAAACAAGGATACTTTTGAAATGTTACTGATATTACTGATACTATTTTTATGTACATGAAAATCTCAACAAAACGCTCATCATATGCAAGTACAGAATTATAAAATGGTGCATTGATAGCCAGGTTGTTTATATGGAGAGATTGTGGTGACTTTTTTTTTACTATCACAAACTCAACATATATAACTGTGAATGTAATCATTTAACTTTTTAAATTTGTGCTTCAAAATATTTACTCTGTCAAATACTTATTCACAGAATCAAGTGATCAATCCAGCAACAATATAAATTACGAGGGTACAAAGTTAGTTGTGATTGATGAGATAATTTAACTCAAAAACATTATTAGAATACATCGTAAGTTATGCTGTCAATGTGTGTAATTTTGTAATTTCTTGAACAACACAATTAGAAGAAGTTCACCACTTTTTGTGTGAAAAACGTTACTGGTATCTAAACTCAATGTAAATTTTGCATCAAATGCAGTGACTTATGTCAAGCATAAGGAAAAAACAGTTTCAAACATTTGTAATTGGTGTGAAACTAGACCTCGATATCTGACTAATATATTACATAATGCAACATATAAATAATCAACATAAACCCAAGTTTGCATAAAATATTGTGTTGGTCTCAAAAAACTCTTTCATGCATCATACACATAAACTGATTCACATTTAAAGTCACATGTCTCTAATTTCCATGAAGATCTCCGTAACATTTTTCTCCTGTTTCTTCTTCATTGATTTTCAAACACAATAATTTTGTCCTTCCTTTTCCAAAGAAACCTTTATCCAGTTAGATTTGGAATTTCAACAATTCCAATAATTCGCACAATGTCCTTGGTTCATCACAAGTCACTACCCATATGAAGCCTCTTCCCTTCCCGCTTACTTCCCTTTGCGTCCTTTCTTGGACTTGCTAGAGGTCTGTTGCTGGGTCTGGGCGGGCTGAGAGGAGGCTGCCTGGATTCGTGTCTTCAGTTTTGGAATCTTATCACATATAACTTCAAGAACTGCTCTCCCTGATAAAATAACAGTCAAATTTAAAAATATTACTAAGGATAAGTGATATACTGTAAAACTGTTTAACTAAATAAACGAGGCTTTTATACTGAAGCATTGACAGAATTGGCTTTGGTTTACTAGGTAACCTTTTTCAGTTAATGCAAGAGGTGGTTGAGAATTAAAACTAAATGCACAAAGTGTGTGTGGTGGGGGTGGTGAAACTCATGGTCAACATGTAATATTCCTTATATTGTCATAGATTTAGCACTTTTATTTTTTGCCTTACATGCATTTTCTCTTTGCATAAATAAATGCATTGATCTATTTACTTTTTTTAGATGTTAATTTCTCCTGGCTTAGAATTAGTGCATAAAATTTGACAGAGAAACACTGCGATGTAAGAGGTACATCCACACAGGTGAGACCCGTACAGGAAAATACTTTGAACTGTAAAGAGGTCTTATATTGGGGTTGTAAAGATAGCGATGGTGAAAGAGAAGTATGGCGGACGGTGCCTATTTACGAGTAGTATTCAGCTTAATGGTAAATTTTATGAGAGCAATTTTTAAGGTTGTCTAGCAAGTGTTTAGAAACCTTCATTAAAGTCGAGAACATGATAAAATTTTGGCATATTACAAGAGACAGAATATCACTGTAGGGGAAAGGCATGGCGGACAATGCCTTTTACGAGTCGTGTTCAGCTTTGATAATTATGTAAAAATATACATAATTATGTATAGCTATATATATCTCCTTACTGGTTTTGTACTCTGGCATGAGGAAACCGCCGTTCTCGTCGCGGAGCTGTACTCTGATCCGCCCTCGGACTTTTGGGTCTCGGTGATCTAGTTCTCTGGGATACACCTTGTTCTGTTGCAAAATAAATCAGACTCATGAATTTATCAATTATGCATGTGATATCTAAGCTGGGAAGCATATATCTAGCTTTCTAAGACAAACCTATAAACGGCACTCTGTGTGTATTAAACTAGCAGAATATTTTCAATAGCAACTCTAGGTAAAGGGCTGCTGGTCATGTACCAATCAAGCTCACATCCCAGTGAACTTTGAAATATTGATGTTTATTACTAATATTCAAGTTTGAGAAAGTTCATTCAAAATTTAATTCAATTTCATTCAAACAGTCAAAACATGCTTATGTATTGCGAATGATATTTAAACAATAAAATGCTTTCTTTGGTGATTCATGCGGGATATGAAGGTAGCGACATTGCAGAAAACATACACAACCCGCGTTAGCCAAGTCTCATCCTAGACAGTGAATCTTGTCCTCTCTGTGGAATTTCACTATCCCACACTCATAATATAATGAATGATTCTATTAATATTACCTCGATCCCGATGCTGAATCCTGAGGCCAGTAACACGTCTTTAATCTCATTGTATGTGGGATTCTCAACACACTGAAAAAGGATTACTCATTAGATTGCATAACTAAAACAAGTTTTAAACATGATTTTTTTCTACAAGAAGAATATACTGTGGAACAATAATTGTTAGTTGTGACTTAGCATTACATAACATTCATATATTGTGTAGATACTGCTTTCCAAAAACTATGACATAGATTTTGAGTATAAAAGAGTGATCTGTAAAGCATGACATTAATTTTTAATTTAAACATTCAAACAAATACAAGTAAGATTACTCACGGTAATCTATGCACCCAGAATTCATACTGAACAAAATAACAGCTACCAGTTAAAGAAGAAAGATGATTTAACTATATTTCAATTCTTGTGTACTGTTAAAGTTTTGAAAAGATTTTGACATGTTTTAATAGAAAAATAGTTTATTCATTCAGTTGTGCATAAAAGACTCTAATGCTACTGGCTATTTTAAGTACACTGTATTACATCTACATAACGTCATACAGTTCACGGATCACATCTTTCCACAAGAAAGAAGTGACAAACATGAAATATTTATTGTGAACTATGTAAGGGCTATACATGTAAGGGCTCGTGTCTACTCTAGGTGAAGTTGAGACATGGATGCCATATTGGTCTGACTAGACAAGAGTCCATCGAGACTATTTGTTGAATTTTTTTTTTTAGAGTATTACTAAATGACTTATAAACTTATGCAAAGTATAAATTGTGAACAATTATCATATTGAAACAATTTCAAAAATAAAGAAGTCTGTATTCCAGGGCCGAGCTTGCTGTGGCAGTTGTTGTGCCATGTTGTCGGTGAAATATAAAGATCATCTTTCCACAATACAATAGCCTACCCTGTCTTTGGGAAGTCTTCGTCCTTCTGTCACAGTTTTCCTACTGTTGATGTATGCCGGGTAAATACATATCCATCTGTGTGAATGAAATGTTGAATATAAAGGTAACCGTTAAGATCATAACTATATCACATCTTTTATTAAAAAAATGTTCTACCCATGACTTTACACCTTAAATAAATGGATTCCAGAAGGTAATCCACCAGGATCATGCTCCTTCCCTTAAGCGGCTTTACACATACTTTAAGTACGCATGTGACCCTTTGCATTAAATAATAGGGTGGTACGGGGGAAAATTTTAAAAATTTACATTGCAAGAGTTGGCATCTTGAACCTCTCTGGGCTTATTTTGACCTGTTTTATTTCATCTTAATACGGCACTTTTTAGGAGGCCATTTTGAAAAATAAAATCTCATAGGCATTTTTTGTTGCATTTTTGTAGCAATTGTATACCTTGTTTGATGAAATGTATTGATATATATGTTTAGGTGCTGGAATACTATAGAGTCTGCAGTTTATTAAGTAGATACAATTTTATTATCACAATTATAAAAAAATGTGCAAGTTTCATTGAAATCCATTTAAAAAGTTAAATACCCAGTTGTTATTCTTTGTTAGAAAAAAAATATGACACACACGTACAGACAGACTAATGAATCAGACTTTATTTGTACTTTAGTTCAACATTAACTCTTTATGTGTGGCAGATTGGGTCTGGAATGGCCGACGTTCCCGTGCGCAAACCCAACTTGGGTTTGAGAAAGAAATCAGATCATCATTTTAATCTTAATTTGAATAAAAACGATCAAGTGTTTTCCTTGTGAATTAATAAAATTAGAGACAATAAATGATTTGTGCAGGGACGTATATATGTCCCTCATTTGTGTTAAAGAATAAAAAAGATCAGCCTTATTTCAAAGAAATATAATATAAAAGACGAATTTAAATTCGTCATTCACTTTTGGAAACAGGGAAATTCCGTGCCCTTATTAATCTTTAAAACAATCCGTCCATTAATTCGTTTATATTTTACTTGGCTTCCCATGCCTCATACAAAACCGAAAATTAAAAAAACGCTTAGTAAAACTTGAACCAGTCCAATATTGATTTCTGATTCATCACTGCGTTTTAAAGAAGGGATCATAATCTAATGAGAAAAGCATCAAACGACAGGGATTTCATTTTATGTTTATGATTTTACATTCACTACATCTTATAAAACAAATGAGATACTACATTTAATACAATAAATGAGATTACCAAAGACTGCATTACTGATTTTTCTTTACATGATCATACTTATTTTAGAAAGTTAAGTAGCTGGTGCCATTGTAAAAATAGATGGCGAAATCGCCGGTCGTCAGCAATTAATGAGAACCCTGGACTCTTCAGATATTTAGTAAAATAAATGCCTAATCTGCTTGTAACAAAATTTGTAAATGCTTAACTAAAGTCATTCCCTACTTATTTATTTCTGTCACTTTTTGCGATTTCTACCTGTCAATTAAATTAATGATAGGGGGAAATTCCAACATGAAGATTTCTTCATTGACTCATCATCTGTTTTCACGTGAAGAAATATTTAATAGCACTGCCCGCTTTGTACTTGCACAATTTTTCAATGTTATCATCTATGGTCCTCTTGAAAAATCATGTCATTTCCAATGCAAAATCCCCATAAACTTTTTATAGCGAGCGGCGCGAAGCGCCGCTCGCGTAGCGAGCTCCATAGACAACGTGTACGAACGGAGGAAATTCGAGTTGAAATCTGCACATTGTTCAAAGAAATTTTTGTGGACCCGCGTGAAAACGTTCTACATATCCCAATAATCCTTTGCGGTACATAGCAACATGGTGGAACAGGAAGCGTTTCTAAGAAAAATTCTTACCTCTAAATCGCATACATCTATTTCATTTAACAATAAAAAATCCTTTAAAAACACGAAAGTAAACAACACATATGCTTGCGAAAAAAATGTACCTATCTGAACTTTTGCTAACATATGACGTCATTTCCTTCCCCGAATTTATCCGACAATTTACGAGAATTGTCGAGAGCAAAAGAAAGTCAATTATGGCGTCATAATGATCTCGCGCTATAATAATTTCCCGCAATAAATTTAGAGGTGGATCAAGCATCTGTACCGGGTGTAACGTGTAGTAATTACTCAGTATCAGTGTTAACGGCGACTCTTCGGCTGATTTTTTTTGTTTTGATATATATATTTTTTGCTTAGTAAAATGCACTTGCAAGTTCCATGCTTAATTTACTGTCACATTGATCCAATCGTATATATGCATACGTTAGGTAGGTGACAAAAACTTATTTTAAAAAAGTATAATTATTAGAAATACGTGCAGCCACGTAATTTTGTAAATAATTAAAACAAAAAAGTGAAGAAAAAAATAAACTGTTAAAATATCTATTTGTTAGTTGCATATATGGTCAAACCTTTAAATAGTGGGATATCACACACTAAAAAAGGGGGAGGGCACATGTCTTCTACGCACATATAGCATACAAAAATAAAAACAAAATTGATGTTACAGAGGAAAATAATTAAAACTCAGTTAACAACAAAGAACAAGATGAGAAATAACATACACAAGCATTTTATTGTTTACTGATTTTATTGATCATTATTAAAAAGTAAAGGAATGATAATTCATGTTTGTATTTGCATTAAGAAATCCAAACGGTTTTCTATTTATCAAAATATTTCAATAAGTCTGTTTTACATTAATTAATCTTAGTGTTAGTTTGTTTAAGTATATAAGCCTAGGAAGGGACAATTGGAATAAATGTTTGATTACTTCGGGTTTATTGCGGGGGTAAAAGTATTCGAGAGAAAGCCTAAGTTTTAGGTTGGGGCAAGTCAGTCCACGGGTTGCATTTAACAATGAGAGATGTGAATTTCCTTCTGCGCTCGCCCCAACGGTCACACAGTAAAACATATTAGTATTGAAACCTGACATGCTAAGAGACATCTTGCAATTATTTCATACTATTGAATGAACATCCTTTGAACTCTGGGGTATTTATGAATAACAGTTAACTTAAGAAAATGTGCTGCATAACTATCTTAGGATAGAGTACAGAACTGTAAAAATATTGTTGATGTTATTCCAAGATGTACTTTATAAAGAAAGTAATGAAGACATGTCTACTATTGTGAGTGTTTTTTGTTTTTTGTTGTTTGTTTTTTTTTTTACATATATTGTTTTGGTTCTATGTGTGCGTTGAGTAAACAAGACATTAGACCGTGTCACACTTTATGTGTTATTGTTAGCCAATTTGTTTATTTCTGAGGCACTTTTACAAAATTAAATTGGAGACACAAGAAATTTAAACGCAGGTAACTGATAATGCAGCAAAGAGGTAAATGAAAGCAATCTCCAATAAATCACATTTTCGTCATGAACTGACGGAAAAACCCGCAGTTTATGGAATATTTCCCAAAACAGCTGTTCACGTAACTGATCGAAAAGTGCCTATCAAACATCGATTACCGCCAACCAGTATACCACAAAAGATGTGAAAAGATCGCCCTGTGGTCCGCGGTTACATATATTTACCTCTCTCTGTCGGAGTGTTTGAAGTCTGGGTTCCAGGGTCGAGCTTGCTGGGGCTGTTGTTGTGCCATGTTGTCGGTTAAAATGTTGATATCTGTGTCATACTGACGCTTTAATAGTCATTACGATAATCTTCATCATAAGCGCTGAAAAGACCATGTAATTTGTAATCTCAATCAGAAAATATAAAAGACTACACTTATCACAAAATAGAATTTGTAGTTTAAATATACGTGTTTGTAAAAAATACTATTGGAGTAAATTATTGTTTGACGTTAAATTGATTCATTTGCGTTGTGTGGCTATGGATATGAGTATTAGAGAGTTTTAAGTGACGTCACAATCGTTGCTTCGCGGGAGAATTCGTAAACAAGCCAGTTCAGCACCTCAGGTAAGAGCAGACCATTCTACATGTGTTTTATGTTTCAAATTTGAGTCGAACATACACCAGAGTTTTGTTTATAGTCTCTAGCTTTTAAAACAATATCTTGTAAGTATTTCACACGCTTACAGTTTTTAATAAATATTATATAGGTAGTCTGAAAAGCATTAATGATACAGTGAAGTCGCCAATTCCGGGTCACGTCAGAGTGCTTCGTTAATATTTTGCAAAACTGTTCAATTTTTATTTCATACTATTTATATAATGAAAGTACAGTTTGTGAGCTATTAAACAGTCATTTCTTTATTCAAAATAAAATCCCTGGAACAATATTTACGAAGGTGTTTCAACAAGACCTGGCTTCCCCACTTTCGAATCATTTTCTCCATTTCCGGGTCATGTGACTTTAAGGTCTCTGTAATATCGGGGAATCGTTTTGGAAAACGATTTTTATTAATTTGCAGCATTGAAAAAATATTGCCGCTCAGGAAAAATATTCAAAACCACTGATACACAAGTAACAGGGACCCATTTCTAAATGTAAATGAGGACAGCGATTCAAAATGAAATGATCATTGTGTGACACTAAATATAATAAAAGCAAAGAAAAATAACGAACAAGATAAATATATAATGACAACAGAGCGGCACGGAATTTTTTTTCCATTGAATTTCTTTCCCTCCCTCTGACATGTTATCGTAAAACCACAAAAAAAATGTGTTTCAGGTAAACTGACCCGCAATTGGGGAAACTCCTTCAGTTTGATTGATCAATAAGTGTAAATTTAATTGAGCACTTATTATAATGAACAATTTCTGACGGATAACTGAATGCATGTGCAAAATTGTGCAGCTATTAATACCCGGCCACAACTGTCATTTGTAATCATTTATCTGTGTCCTCCCTCCGGATGTCATTGTGACTGATTAATTTCATTTTTTGAAACAGAAATAATTTAGCATTAGCTATTAGGTTAATCGGATATTCAATTAACTGACTCTAGTGGAAGAGCAGTGACTCTATAATAGAGTAGAATGTTAATGGTACAGAGATATGTTAACATATTATAACCGTTATATCAACAGAATGTCTGACTCTAGCAGTAGTAGTGACTCTGACTCAGTGGAGGAGGTCGTGGTCCAGAGATATCTCAAGCAGGACCTCCAGTCCAGTCTGGCTCAGGGGAGGGCACTCATCCGTCAGCATCACGGTATCAAAGCCCAGCCAGGGCACTATCAGGTCAGTGGTCGCCCCTTTCTACTACGAAATTAAAAATAAACAAAATAAAAAAAGCAAATGTAACCCTTGGCACTTTCAGCCTCCCATATCAATCAATAAATAAAACCTGGGCACTATCGGGTCCGTGGGTACCCCCCCCCCCCCGAAAAATTAATAAATACAAACCATAGTATCGTACACAGTTACCCCCATAAAAAGAAAACATAAATAAAATAATAAGTAATCACAAACCACCCAACAATTAAAATTAACCAACAAGACACAACACGGCCGTTGTTTCACCAACCCGATCAATATATATAAATATAATGAATCAATATGTACATGCATGTATTTTGCATGACATAAAAGCGCCACCCGTACACGAGGTTTTCATATACGTGTTATGTATTCGCGGAAAAATTTAGAAAAAAAAAAACAATGCTTGCAGATTGCAGCACAAAGCACACATTCTCTCTCTCTCTCTCTCTCTCTCTCTCTCTCTCTCTCTCTCTCTCTCTCTCTCTCTCTCTCTCTCTCTCTCTCTCTCTCTCTCTCTCTCAATTCATTGGAAAGTGAGCTTATAAAAACATTTTTTTTATTGAAGGAACATCTAATCTTTAACCATTACCCATCATATCTATTTTGAATTTTTAGATATAATTTATTTAGCTATAAACAATGATTAGTAAAGAAATTTGCCTATATATATATGTACAGGGATCAATCTTCTTCAGAAGGAGCTCAATACATTATAACAATGGTCATAACTATCCAGCCCTTTTAAAATTAAAACTACAATAAAAACAAATTATTGCATCAACCGAATTTCTAGTTTGATTAGATGACAATAGAACGTGCGTATTAAACGTTATCATTGGGCAATAGAATTACACGCATGATGTTTATTTAAAGCTACAAGATAAATAACCAAAATAAATATGAAGTAAGAGAAACATTCATTAAGTATCTTATATATACTTTGTACATGTAATAACGATTAAACCACAACTTCATTCATCAAGGAAATCAATAATTATTAGATAGCACTAACCATTGTGAGCGGAGCATAATTCTTAAAATTAAAAGTAATGGTTCTAGAGCGTAGTCTCAGTCTCTCTCTCTCTCTCTCTCTCTCTCTCTCTCTCTCTCTCTCTCTCTCTCTCTCTCTCTCTCTCTCTCTCTCTCTCTCTCTCTCTCTCTCTCTCTCTCTCTCTCTCCAAAACGAAATGCCAGATTGTTCTCTGCACGACGATTCCAGAGGTCTTTTATATAAAATGCTTCATATAAAAACAACATGACCTGTAATTGTCGATGCAGAAATTACTTTCACCATGAACATTTAATACATAGCCCTGTTCGGACACCGTAGCTTTTCCTTTAAAAACACAATTTATTATTGCGCGCACATTTTTTTATTTCACACTAACACATGCTTGCATTTTAACTTATATAGAGATATATAAATATAGAGAGAAGTCATCAACAAATCGTGTATTTTTCCTGTTTAGCCCAGCTAAGCTGGATGCGTGTCTGGCGTCCATCTGTCTGTCCGTCCAAAAACATATGAAGTAGACTATAAATAAAGGAAAGAAACATTCGTTGATTTTCTGATAGATACATGTAATGACAATTAAAACGCAGATTCGAGCATCCATCAAGGGGATGAATATGTATTTATAACACAACAAACCATTGTGAGTTGAAACCAATTAAAATTCAGGAAATGTTTCCGGAACTCTCTCTCTCTCTCTCTCTCTCTCTCTCTCTCTCTCTCTCTCTCTCTCTCTCTCCTCTCTCTCTCTCTCCTCTCTCTCTCTCTCTCTCTCTCTCTCCTCTCTCTCTCTCTCTCTCTCTCTCTCTCTCTCTCTCACATACATACAAATAAACACTTACCAAATAAACTCCTCTGCTTAGAATCAATAAAGAGGTTTTGTTCATATAAAACATTTTGTACATATAAAATCACTTAATACTAGTCATGATTTACAGCCGAAGGAATGATTTACAGCCGAAGGAATGCTCTTATGCATGCACTTTTGCTTTTCTAATATACACTGTCTCGTATTCTAAAACACAAAAAAAACAATCTAAAGCAATTTCGGTATTTTACATCATATATTGATATATACACGCCATTAACCGTTTACACTGAAGGATCGACGTGTTATAGTTAATGAATAAAGACTTTTATGAGGAGATCATTACGGTTGGTAAATGAGGAAATCTATCATTGGGCTTTATGAATGATTTAATATATTAGATGTTATCAATTACATTTGCATTGTTTTTAATTATTTTACTTGCAATAAAATCTATTTACACCAACATGCAATCCCTACTGTGCCACATCGCCATTCGACACATATCTATTTAACAAGTGACGCAGACTGTGTACTGCGCAAAGCAAGAATGTGATGCTGCCAACACGCCAATTTCAGGCAATGTGCCAACAATGAAATTATCGGAAAATCAAAATCAAAATTTGTATTTCCGTCACAGACATACACACTAAAAAATGTGAAAAATATATTTGTATTAAAACGCCTGTAAACGTTTACAGCTACACGATTGACACGTTATATCATACTGTTATTGACACGCTTGTAAACGATTACAGCTACACGATTGACACGTTATATTATACTGTTATTGACACGCTTGTAAACGATTACAGCTACACGATTGACACGTTATATCGTACTGTTATTGACACGCTTGTAAACGATTACAGATACACGATTGACACGTTATATCATACTGTTATTGACACGCCTGTAAACGTTTACAGCTACACGATTGACACGTTATATTATACTGTTATTGACACGCTTGTAAACGATTACAGATACACGATTGACACGTTATATTATACTGTTATTGACACGCTTGTAAACGATTACAGATACACGATTGACACGTTATATTATACTGTTATTGACACGCTTGTAAACGATTACAGATACACGATTGACACGTTATATCATACTGTTATTGACACGCCTGTAAACGTTTACAGCTACACGATTGACACGTTATATTATACTGTTATTGACACGCTTATAAACGTTTACAGCTGAAGGATTGCTGTCACGCTGTCGTGGATCATAAAATTCACGGTTACCAAGGGAAGCATTGGGAAACTTCCGGTCCATCTGGAAATCTGGAGAAGGGCACGCGTAGACTCACAACCAAGGCCGTGGACAAGTATACTTTTTAATCATATTTCTGGTGCGCCCTACAGTTACATGTAGTGTTGTGTTTTAATCTGTCTAACTGTTTAATTATCTTATTTTGTTATTTTTTTTATTCTAAGTTAAACGCAATGCTCAATACCAAGATAAATTATCTATATTTTATTGTAATAGGTTGATTACGCACGATGTTTTCAAAGGTTTTGTATAAATTGTTAAAACATTTTTTTCAAAATAGACAGATGACGGTCATTGCAACTGTTTAACTTGGTCAAGGTCAACAATACAATTGTCGATGATACGGTTGTCAGGCTTGATATTATGATATGTTAATTTCTCACTTAAACCAATCAGATTTCGTTTTGGCCTTCAGCCAATCAAATCTTGAATATTTTCGTCTCCAGGGAGATGGACCACGAGCGCGAGCGAAGAGCGAAGCGTGAGGAAAAACTGTCTAAACTGGCAAGGGAGATAATCCAGCCTCTACTGGACGACTATAATGATACTCTCGTCATTAGCAAGGTAATTTTAGTGATATTGAAGTGTGTAAAATGGAATAGCTTCATCATAACTGCATGTATCTTACAGTATATAAAGCTAACAATGTCATTAGCAAGGTAATTAAAGTATTAATATAGTGTGTGAAATAGAATAGCTATTCCTATCTCTCTATCCCCGTGAAATGGCTGCATAGAACAGGAGTCGGTCAAGGACACAGTCCAGTGTCAAGTGGTCTTTTATCTATCTTTCTATCTCTCTATCTCCCTGTAGCGTGAGATGGCTGCCGAGGATCGTCTGCTGACCCACCATCAGGAGTCGGTCAAAGAATGTCCAGTGTGAGCTGGTGTCTCTCTACTTTTATTTATCTATCTTTCTATCTCTATCTCTCTGTAGCGTGAGATGGCTGCCGAGAATCGTCTGCTGACCCACCATCAGGAGTCGGTCAAGGACTCCGTCCAGTGTGAGCTGGTGTGTCGGGAAAACGGACGGAGGGTAGATGAAATGGCGGAAAAAGAAAGGGAGCACCAAGTCAGACTGCTGACGGCCATGAAGGATGAGGCCTTGGTTAGGGGACACCATCATAGTGATGCACTGTTAATCATCATTTGTCTAGGCCAATTAATTAAGAAGGGTGTTTCTATATGAATGGTGACGCTATAAGGGGACATCAGTATACTGCTTCAATTGTCAGTCTCAATGAAGCTATATGTTTGTCTGAAGACACCTATTTATTGTCAATTAGTCACATGTTAGAGAGAAAACACTCTCCTAAATTGCTATCAAATTATGACCAAGTTAGCCAATAAACAATATACATGTACATGTAGTATAAACATATATCACAAGACGATAGTTTTAGTAATATTCATCTAAAGGCAAAAATCTACTGATACATAGTCAACTTGTCTTGATTTCCTTAAGTTATACCAATTAAAACATATATCTAAGAAACAAAAATCTACTACAAACATATTATCCACTAATCATGTATTCTGGAACAACTTAATTAAGTTGACTGACATACTGAAAACCAATCACATTTTCATTCCAATTAAACGATGAAGTTGTGTATCTCTCTCGAAACAAACGTAAACCTATGTAGAAAAAGACATTGAATTTCAATAAGCAATGTTTAAGCCAGTTTTTTTTACCACTTCCAGAGAACAGCCAGCATTGATTCGTTGGTGGACAGCATGGCATTGACCAATCAGAAACGTTCTCTCATAAACACCGATCTGGAGGAGGCGTCAGAGAGGTTACAGGTCAGAAAGAGGCTTTAACAACTCCTTTCTATTATTTCAAATATTTACTGCTGATAATTTACTGTTTCTTAACAGTAGAATATTTATTTTTCAGTATATGTTAGTAACGCTCTATCTAATTGGAAAAATAACTTATTTGATCCATATTGTACATTTTTTATTTACGCCATGATACTTTGCGTGTATAATGTATCAATCTGCAAAACGTTATTTTTTTCAATTCATCTTAACTTTTCCCATTCTGATTGGATACATGTATGTGGAATAAATTCAATAGATACTAAGTTTATCTGAATATAAAACTTATGGACATACTCCTATATCTGTTATAATCCAATCTGCATATGTATTACGACTTCCCTCAATGTCTACAGGAAGATCAGAAGGAGACAGATGTCGAGTATAACAAGGCCGTTGGGGAGATGTTGGACCAGTCGCTGATAACCGTGGTCCAGGAATCCCTCAAGGATAGTCTCAAAGAGCAGGTAGATTAATAGAACATTGCATTTATATACAGACTAATACATAAGTGTAGAGGAATAGTATTTTGTGGGAGATCTTTGACCATGCAGTCTCTGATAACTGTGGTCGAGGAGTCCACAAAGACAGTCTGAAAGAGCAGGTATATTACTAAAATATTGAACAGACTAATACATAAGTGTGGAGGAATATTATTCTGTGGGTGATCTTTGACCATGCAGTCTCTGATAACTGTGGTCGAGGAGTCCCACAAAGACAGTCTCAAAGTACAGTTACATCACAAGAACAATATAATCAGTTACACTTAACAGGTAAAAATATCAGCACATAGACAGATACATACATATAAAGAAAATATTGAAGTTTAAAGTTGAAATTAAACAGCAGAAATCTGCATTTATATTTTATTTGATACACGGTACACAACTTTACAGTGGGGTGAAATTATTAAGGAAGAAAGTGGGAAAACCAAGGATAATTGGCAATATCAAATATATTTTAAATGAATTAAACAGGTAAGTTTACAATGTTAACTTAAACAAAATTTATTTGAAAAAATAGTAGACCTGATGAAAGAAAATAAAAGAAACAAAATAAGAATTTTATATGACTTTGCAGGAGGAGCAGGCCAGAAAAGAAAAGCTAGAGCTGCAGAAGATGATTGAGAACGATAAGGTGGCCTACCAGAACCACCACCGGTTCAGCAGGGTCGTGAAGAAGATCGTCGCCATGTACAGGGATCTGGAGGTAGGGGGCGCTCTGACTCTGACGTCACTTGCCCTCCTGTTATAGTATTATATGGCAAAGAAATTAATATTATATAAATAATTAAATAGAATTTTTTTCTGCAACTTTAAAAGATGAGAGATCACAATGAGGAAGAGAAGATAAGGCAGTATGTGGAAGATGTAAAGTTCACTGCTCAGGAAGACATCGTCAGGATGTGAGTGTTATTTGTTGTTAACAAAAATAGAGATATGTTAATTCGAATTCATAGCCATCTCGAATTGTGCAATCCTAATTCATCAAGTTTTGTTTACTTTACAAAAATAGAGATATGTGTATTTCATAGCCGTATCGAAATTCATCAAGTCAGTGCCAAAATTCTGAAAAGTAATGGGATATACATGCATGATAAAATGTAAGCAGATATAGGAATAAACGAGATAAAGGACTAAACGAGAGAATTTTTTTTTATTTAATCAACTTCAACCTAAAATCATTGATACGATTAAAAAGTAAAAAAAATCGATTATCTGGGGAGAAAAGTAACCTCAAACATAAACAAGATCACTATGTGTAAGGTTTGGCCATTTTCAGCTAGAAGAATTCTAATTTTTGTAATGAATTCAATCAATCTATGAGCAACTAAGGTTGTCCGAAGCTAAAATATTATTGTAAATTTGTACTGTTTTGATTTACAGAAAAATTACTAATCGGGAGCTTTTCTTCTAAGGTATCCCACCCCTCAATGATGTTGTTTCAAGAATTTCTTGAGATTTCAGCTTGATTAGCATTTCTTACCAGTATTTTTAACAAAGCCGAATTATTTCATCATGTATTGTTTTCAATTATGCACAATGATCAGACTGAATAGAGAGATTACGAAACAAATTTTGCTTGAAACTGCTTAAATTTTATCGTGACCTTTTTGCACTTAAAATAGACAATTTCTTTGATAGTTACAATTTTTGAAATAAAAACCTTTTGAATATCAAGAATTTTATAAGATCAATCCAGTTTGCCTAGATATGTATTCAGTATTATTTTAACGTAATAAAAAATGAAGGTCAGTGATGTCAAATTTTAGATAGAGGGCTTCAAAGGGGGAAATTCTTGCAAAATTTGGCTTAAAAAATCTGACTTTTTCTAAATATTTGCATGATTTTTATGCTTGCTAAAAGTCTATCACACTCTCAAGATTTAATTTTGTACATGTCACAAAGAACCTATAGAAAATGTAACAAACCTATCAAATGTTAAAAATGCATGTAATGAATAAAGTATAATAAAGAGAAAAGTATGTCGAAAATTCATAAAATTGCTTGTTTCTATCATTTTCTTCTACAAAAAACCTTCCGCAAGAAAATGTAGTTCTCCCCGAAAACTTGTTTGTTTATTGAATTAAAATGGGTTTTCTTTATGAATGTGTTGTAATTATGAAATAGTAATCTTTCTGTGATGAATAAGTACATAAAATCATATTAAATTCAATGATCATGTGCGCAATGAATTTAAAACGTGACGAGTGAGATACCTTTATCTTTATTACATAAACTAACAGAGATATCAAACACTATATTTGATGCTTTTTTGTGACGTCATCTGTACATCTCAATCACGAGACGTGCATAGTCTACCAATGCAAATAATGCTCAAAATCAATGGGATCGGTGCAAGTAATTAACAACATTAATTAAACAATATTTTTTATGAAAAATTCTGTAATAAGTAATGTATTTTGCTGTTCTTGTTTGGGCTCTATATTAATAAACGATTTTTTTAAATATTGACAAAACATTTCGTCCATCCTCGAAATTAAACAAAGCTATCATCGAACTTAAAAAAAAGTTTTGTCACTTTATCAAGTTATAACTGATAACTGATAACTGTATTAAATCAATGTGAACAGTGTGAACACAAAGAGGACCAACTCGCTGTACCGGAAGGAAAAATCCAGGCGCATCCAGGAGGAAGAACAGCTGGTAACCGAGGACCACCCGGCAAGGGCCGCCATGATGAATCTGATGAACAGGGTGCAGAGACAAATGATGCTGCAGAAATTCAAAGGCAAATGGGTGAGTACAAAGGGAAATGGGTGAATGATACAAGAAAATGAGGGCAGTTATACAGGAAAATAGGTAAGTAGTACAGGCAAAAGGGTAAGTGATACAGGCAAATAGGTGAGTAGTAGAATGATACAGGCAAATAGATGAGTAGAAGAGGCGTACTGGTAGGTAGTACAGGCAAACGGGTGAGTGATACAGGGAAAGGGACCAGTGATACAAGCAAATAGGTGAGTAATAGAGGCGTACTGGTGAGTGATACAGGGAAATAGGTGAGTAGTAGAGGAAAACGAGTGAGTGATACAGGGAAATAGGTGAGTAGTAGAATGATACAAGCAAATAGATGAGTAGAAGAGGCGTACTGGTAGGTAGTGCAGGCAAACGGGTGAGTGATACAGGGAAAGGGACCAATGATACAAGCAAAAAGGTGAGAAATAGAGGCGTACTGGTGAGTGATACAGGGAAATAGGTGAGTAGTAGAGGAAAACGAGTGAGTGATACAGGGAAATAGGTGAGTAGTAGAATGATACAGGCAAATAGGTGAGTAGAAGAGGCGTACTGGTAGGTAGTACAGGCAAACGGGTGAGTGATACAGGGAAATGGACCAATGATACAAGCAAAAAGGTGAGAAATAGAGGCGTACTGGTGAGTGATACAGGGAAATAGGTGAGTAGTAGAGGAAAACGAGTGAGTGATACAGGGAAATAGGTGAGTAGTAGAATGATACAAGCAAATAGATGAGTAGAAGAGGCGTACTGGTAGGTAGTGCAGGCAAACGGGTGAGTGATACAGGGAAAGGGACCAATGATACAAGCAAAAAGGTGAGAAATAGAGGCGTACTGGTGAGTGATACAGGGAAATAGGTGAGTAGTAGAGGAAAACGAGTGAGTGATACAGGGAAATAGGTGAGTAGTAGAATGATACAAGCAAATAGATGAGTAGAAGAGGCGTACTGGTAGGTAGTGCAGGCAAACGGGTGAGTGATACAGGGAAAGGGACCAATGATACAAGCAAAAAGGTGAGAAATAGAGGCGTACTGGTGAGTGATACAGGGAAATAGGTGAGTAGTAGAGGAAAACGAGTGAGTGATACAGGGAAATAGGTGAGTAGTAGAATGATACAGGCAAATAGGTGAGTAGAAGAGGCGTACTGGTAGGTAGTACAGGCAAACGGGTGAGTGATACAGGGAAATGGACCAATGATACAAGCAAAAAGGTGAGAAATAGAGGCGTACTGGTGAGTGATACAGGGAAATAGGTGAGTAGTAGAGGAAAACGAGTGAGTGATACAGGGAAATAGGTGAGTAGTAGAGGAAATCGAGTGAGTGATACAAGCAAATAGGTGAGAAATAGAGGCGTACTGGTGAGTGATACAGGGAAATAGGTGAGTAGTAGAGGAAAACGAGTGAGTGATACAGGGAAATAGGTGAGTAGTAGAGGCGTACTGGTGAGTGATACAGACAAATAGGTGAGTAGAAGAGGCGTACTGGTAGGTAGTACAGGCAAACGGGTGAGTAGTAGAGGCGTACTGGTGAGTGATACAGGCAAATAGGTGAGTAATAAAGGCGTACTGGTGAGTGATACAAGCAAATAGGTGAGTAATAGAGGCGTACTGGTGAGTGATACAGGCAAATAGGTGAGTAATAGAGGCGTACTGGTGAGTGATACAGGCAAATAGGTGAGTAGTAGAGGCATACTGGTGAGTGATACAGGAAAATAGGTGAGTAGTAGAGGAAAACGAGTGAGTGATACAGGCAAATAGGTGAGTAGTTCAGGCAAACGGGTGAGTGATACAGGGAATAAGACCTATGATGCGGGAAAACGGGTGAGTGATACACGTACTTGTAGATGGATTTGTTAAAATTGGGATAAATAGTGTTAGTGCTTAACAAAATAGAAGGCAATGAAAAAGGCAAGTGTTTTGATAAATTAAAAAAAACAACAGATTGGTGAATCCAGAGACATTGTTGAAAGCCGAAAGGCTAATACATGTATCTAAATTAAGTAAAAGTAGAGAAGAAATTGCAAAAATACAAAGTGCATTGGGGAATACACAGATTCTTGAGAGTTTGCTATAGGCACTATGATTTAACAAAAGAAAAATGAATAACGAAAGAGGAAAATTAACATCAACATCTTATTGCAGAACACACTATACAGATATATAATGAATATACATATCAACACGTTTTCTTTCTGATTCTGTAAAGGTAAATATCACTGGCAAGAAGAAGGCGGAAAAAGCAGAGGAACAAAGTGGAGAGAACCTCACTGAACGGGATAAAAAACTCCGGATGATCCGAACCAAGAACCGCAAGGAAACAAAAGTTGTTCGGTATGAGACCTCTTTTAAATTAAAAGAAAAAAGAGGATAGTTTTTATAAGTTATTAGGATCAGATAATTAAAAGATTAATAATATATAACCTATTCAGGGTTAGGGTTAGTAAAATGTAAACTTTTAGTTTGGGTCTCAAAGAATGAACGAGTAGTCAATCACATTGTAAATATTTTCTCTGAGTCATCAAAAACAGATTAATTTAAAATTAGCTTACAGCAGTATGTTGACTAATGACTGTATTGCACTATTAACTACAGCTGATTAAATGATTTAATGTTGACTAATGACTTTATTGTAATATTATCTACAGCTGATTAAATGATTTAATGTTGACTAATGACTTTATTGTAATATTAACTACAGCTGATTAAATGATTTAATGTTTGACTAATGACTGTATTGAATGATTTAATGTTGACTAATGACTGTATTGTACTATTAAATACATCTGATTAAATAATACATATTGACTAATGACTGTATTGTTCTATTAACTACAGCTGATTAAATGATTTAATGTTGACTAATGACTTTATTGTACTATTTACTACAGCTGATTATATAATTTAATGTTGACTAATGACTGTATTGTACTATAAACTTACGTTGATTAAATAATTTAAGGGTTTTTTTTTTTAATTTCAGATGGCAGGATGAGGATTTCTGAAAGCTTTTAATTTTATCAGATAAATAAATATTCACGCATCTTTTTTTGTTGTTTGTCATTTTTTGTTATTTTCTGATATAAAAAATGAACCTCACGGGATTTGTTTTATGTGTCTTGTGTTAAAGTTAGTTGACAATTATCAGGTTGAAAGTGAAATGGGGTAAAAGTTTTGCGATCAGTTTTCGATTAACGTTCTAGAACCTTTTCTTTCAAAAACATGAAATAATAAAAAAATTATTCCCTTCTTGATATTAATATTATTATATTGCACAGAGAGAGAGAGAGAGAGAGAGAGAGAGAGAGAGAGAGAGAGAGATATTAATCCTGATAAGGTAACGTTCTGGAAGTGTCTCTATTCAATCTACATAAAAGATTCGTTTTCTTCAAGGTTAAAAATCTAGAAAGCTACTTGAACAACATTGAGACTGATTGATAATGGAGTGACACCTTGACCTACTAATCCTAAGAGGGGGGGGATGAACTAGAACATATTTCCCGTTCGTACCTACATGCACAATGAACAATTGCAGACAGATTAAATATGCATTAGCATAATCTTATCATCTTGCTAACCTTTATTTGCTTCAAATTTTACCCTTAATACCAGAACAAAGCTGGAATATGCAAATTCGTTATTATAAATCATTTAAAATGATTTTTTTTATGATCGCATTATCCAATCTTAAGGAAAAAACCAATTAAAATCAAATAATTACAATGCTCAAATTTCTCGTTTCATAAGATGATGTTGAATTGTGCGTAATAAACAATGTATTATTTCGCAATATAAATAAATGCACGTTTTATGAAAAAATACAATTTAAAAAACGATAGCGAGATTTCTAGAGAGGACCATAAATAACCTACAATGTGTCAAGTCCATTAATTTCCTGATAGATAATGGCAATTAAAACACTTCATTCATCAAGAAAATGAATATTTATGAAATGCCATTAACGATTGTAAGCCTAAATACAATTCAAGTATTGTTTCTAGAACTAAATATCTCTCTCTCTCTCTCTCTCTCTCTCTCTCTCTCTCTCTCTCTCTCTCTCTCTCTCTCTCTCTCTCTCATTTATTATCAATCACAACTTATTTCTTTAAAGAGTTTTCTGTAAGAATTATTTTCAGTTTTGTTACATCTTTGTTTTTATTTGTTAACAATAAAGCCTTAAATCAGATATCAGTTTATTGCTATAGCAGGGCCATTCATCTCCTTCTGCATACGTTCAAATCTCATCTTTTTCTTAAAAGATACATTAATGGTCTTATTCAGAAAGCATTTATCCTTATGCCAATATTTTATATAAACAGTTATAATGAAGTTTTGTTTGTTATATTGGCACGCGGCACTTAAATAATAAACAACAACTCAATATAGCAATCTTTTTCTGAAGGAAATATAAAATTATTATGAATAAATAATTTCATAGAATATTTCTAAAATAAGAGAACGTAGTTTCAATACCCTTTATGATTCCACTTTAAATTGTGTCTCCATTATATCTAGCAAATGTATCCACTGTTCTCAAGGTGACTATATCTAGAGCGCGACCTTTGAAACATTTAATTGATGGATTGACATTTCATGACCTACAAAAACCCTGAGAGAGAGAGAGAGAGAGAGAGAGAGAGAGAGAGAGAGAGATTCTTAAATACCCAGTCATTTTTGTTTCTTACAATGCCTCTCAAACATGGCTTTCCTTTAAATCTGTGGGCTTTTTTTTCTAATTTTTCTTTTTTTTGCCCACCCGTCCGTCTGTTCATCGAATAATTGCTGGTGGGCGTGTCAATAATAAGCACATAAACATTTAACTTACCATATCTATTTATTTCAAGTTGTATTTTTATACAAGTAAGCAAAGTAATTAGGGAAACTCATTTTAGCAAAATATGAAGAGTATATTCCAATATTTATTTTCATCCAACATCTATTTTTTAAGGTTAAAACAATGTTATATATATCTTACTTAAACATGTAATTTTAATTACAAATTTAATGAAAAAGACTTGTTTTCTTAAATAGCGATATATTTTTAAAAGCTGTTTTTCCCAACATTTTTTCATCAATTCAAGTCGAACAAACGCCAGAATTCCATATTTTAAGGAATATAGAAGTTTGGGATTTTTTCCAAAGGTGAAGAATACCCTTAAACTATTTTTTTTAATACCCAAATTTCTTGTAAATGTGGTGATATTTAAACGTGCGTGGATGTATCATTATGCAATATTAATATAAACACTTTTTTTTAAACTACAAGATAAATAAACATGAGAAGACATGGCGAAGGCTATAAATAAATTTCAGGGAAAAGCATTGAATGATTTTCTGATAGATAATACCAATCAAAACGCAACTTCATTCATCACGAAAATGAATATGCTAAGTTCCTCTAGCCGTTGTACGTGACACCTAATTGAAATTCAAGCAATGTTTCTTGAACAGAATAATTTATTCACCTCTCGTTCCATGGCTTTTTGATACAAATCTAAAAATAAAAAAATAAAAAAAATAAAAATGAAAACTATTCTTATTTTCCGGTACATTTGAATTGAAAGAAATGTGATAGACCCCCCATACGGAAATATATTTCTTAAGAACTTTGGATTAAGTAAGTTGCAGTCTTGAAAAGATAAGAACAATGTCGCAACTTTCAAAAGAAAGGGTATTATCATGCATAACTTTGTCGATTATACTGAAATATTTACATTTTCCAGTGTGTCTATCTGTGATAACACTACGAATCGATTTGGTAGTATACAGCCCAATAACTTCAAAAGACGTATTGTTGGGGGCGCAAGCGGGTTTGCATAATTAATATTATAATATTTCATCGTACAACTGCTGAAAATTATTTAATTTATTGGATTCAATCACGCCCCGACCGAAATTATCACCTCATAATACTCAAAGAATGATTCCTTATTCCTTAATTGTCTGTATTAAAATAATCCTATTTTCTTTCAATTCAAAAATTTTATAATTTGAACATTTGGGGTGTTTTCTATGTTACTTAAGAATAATTTTAGATTTGCACGCATTCAACACAAGCGTTAGATTTTCTTGAGGAACCGATCTAGAGATGTTGTAACGTTTCTGCGTTCGATAAGGGATTCAGCTGCTTTGCCTGCCTGAGCAAATGAAGAAAAAAAGAATAAAATAAACATTAGAATTATATACTAATATTTTCCATAGGTTTTCTGTAGCACACGCAATTGCAAATAACAATAGCGTATTCGCTGCTCAAAAACAGCAGCGCACGCACCGTTCTGGGACTGCAGCGCACTCACTACAGTTCATTTTCTATGCTGTTATGAAAGTATATATATCAAAAAATACTTTGTCTATGCAATGTGGCTTAGCATAGAGAGAGCGTGCGGTTAAAAGGGACCAAGTATTAAAAAGTAAAATATATCAATTTGGGAAATAAACGACATTGTGTTTCTTTTAAATGAATGAAATAATGATGGAATTTGGAAAAATCTCATTAGAATATAAAGTGTGTAAATGGTAAACAAAACGGAACATTATAAAGCGGTTTAACCTCAACATTAAAAACACAACTTTTTTTCTAAATAAGATACTACGCCGTAATTTCTTTCATGATAAATAAACAAATATATAGCCCGAATGTTGTCATTTTATCAAACACTTTTATTCCTTTTAGAGTTTTTTTTTCAGTTTTGTTTATTCATAATTGTTTACTATGAAGCATTTAATAAAACATGTGTTTATTGCTACAATCAGTCATTCATCTTCTACTACGCAGGTTTGTAAATAAACATCAAAGAATTCGAGCAGAAAAAGAAATTATGATTACTAGCATTGTGGCTTTACACTTTATCATAAAGTATAAACCCTTTCGCAGTAGAAAAAAATAAAAGGAATAAATGAGTAAATATTATGATGTTGATAGCTTGTAAAGTGCAAACTGGGGGGATGATGATGATGAGGAGGAGGAGGAGGAGGAGGAGGCGAGGACAAAAGTTTAAGTGAGAGAGAGAGAGAGAGAGTTCACTATCACTAGAAGAAACATGCTATAGCTTAAACATGTTGTCCCAGTTACATTATTAGATTTGCTGAGATTAAGTAGAAGATTGTAATTGATACAAATTGAATTATTTAATTTTATTAGATAATGCACTTGCAGCCTATCAAATGTATTCATACTTTTAATTGTTTGTTTTCAGTCTTCAACAACAACCTCTTTAAAATGAGTAATTAGAATACATGTCGTTGCAGATGAACGTTTACTCTTCGTATCACAATTAATTACAATGATAATAATAAAGAATGTTAACTTTTCGAAATAAAAAGTTCTAAGTCAATAGTTTCACCTACTGTAAAAGTGGTTATTTACACTGGTGGTTAAGTACGCGTTTTCTATGTTCAGGCAATACGCGTGGTTATTAAATACGCGTGGTTATTAAATACGCGGATGCTTGATTTACCTCACAAACGTTTTGATTTTTTTTTCAACCATACGCTTGGTTTTAAGCGTTTTTAGTGTAAATTTCCCTCACGCGTAAATAACCGGTTTTACAGTAGTTTACATCAGAATGAACGTTTATTTTCATTATTACATCTGTGTGATGAAATTCACACAGGTCAATCAAAGATATAGCAAAACTATGAATTCATGACACAAACATATTTTTAGTCTTAAAAACATTCAAAATGTGTTAATCCCCTATTTAACATAAATTGTACACAAGCGTCGTTTTCCCTAGTATTTCCCAGAGAAAATGTTTCCTGTTTCAAAAGTACACAATATTTTCCCTTATTAATTACACCGTGTGATCCATTTCTGGGGCTACAGACCATGAATAAAAAATGTAAAGGATAAGCCCACGCTATTTTTCTCTTTAACACGAAGATGGATAATTTCAGGAAAAATAAATCAAAGCCTTTATTATCCATGACATGGCATAATCATGATATAAAAGAGGTGTTCACTGGTGATTGTTAATCCTGGTATCAAGGTAAGGACATATTTTATTATATAGATAATAGTATTACTTATTCAGATTCAAGAAAATATACAAAAACGCCTTTTGGTTTATGTTCAAAGAAGGTTTCAAGATGTATGGAATATAAGGTTGGTATATTAAATACCCGAACATTAATTTAACCGAGATACTAGCAACTTTATATATTTTTCATATATACATACGAATTAAACTGAATTGACTAATTATTTAAATGAACAAATTGAGGGTTTATATTCAAAGTATTATACAATGATAAGGCGTATATTCATACAAACAATCTAACGAACAAATAATGTATGAACACCTAGATCACAATTTAAAGTTTAAATTATTTTTCCGGAGTACATTTTTATCTCAAATTGGAAAAGTAGAAAATTAAAAGTATACATGTAAAACGTTTTTTCTAAGACATTTACAAACAGGATTCCTCTTGCAATATAATTATCGTTGCAATTTACAAATTGACAGCCTAATTTATTGTATTTCAATCGCTAACATCGTTCTGATTTTCCAGAGTGGATAGATCACACAATGAAGGCACTGATTCTCCTCGCCATTATGTGTCTGGCCGCGGTCCACGCTGGCCTCTACGAGCAAAAATACAGCGGATCCCGTTACTTGTATCCCAGTAACAATTACCGATCCAGCTTATTTTACCCAAGCTCTACTTACCGATCCAGCTTATTTTACCCAGGCTCTACTTACCGATCCAGCTTCCTTTACCCAAGCTCTACTTACCGATCCAGACACTATTACCCACATTACCCAATTTACAACAGAAGATCCTATAACTCACGTAAGTAAGAGACACGTTTGATCAACCAGGCTTCTTTTGAGATTTGATACTATGACTATAAGAATTATCTTGCTTTCTTCAAGATTTCAAAGATTTTGCTTTCGTTCGAGTACAATTATATCTCCATAACCAAATCAGATACAACTTCTCATGTTTTATACTTTTATTTTGATATATGGATCTATGGTATGGTGGAAGTTTCAGTGTGGTTTTTAAATAAAACTTAAGTTCAATACAATGCAATATGTAGCAGTGAGAATACTTCCAACTGTGCTATACGTATCTCAAATATTCCATTGATTTCATTTATACATTACAGGCAGTTACTCTTCTTACCCCAATCAGTTCTATACCACTAGAGGATACATCAGTCCATCAACCTCTAGCTACCGATACAAAAAGAAGAACTATTACTAGGAGTCTGGAGTAGAGGTAGATTAAAATAGCACATACGAAAATCGGATGCGGATATCATTCTGGTTATAATACACTGCAACATAATTGATGTAAATGTAAAAAGTGAATAACATAAACAAAACAGAATATAGATAGGGCGAAATGAAGCAGATTATAATTTTTTCCATCAAATTTTACACGTTTAAAAGAACCATTGTACATGGTAGGTTCAAAGTCAATTAAATCACAACTGCTTTTGAATCATTTTAATTAGGTTTGCAATAAGTAAGCCTTGCTCAATTTTGGTTAAATCTTATTTGCATAACAAACCTGAAGAAATACATTTTTCACATTTACGAATTTATGAAGTATCTACGATTCCTACGCAAATAGCACCACTTTTTAATTTACACTGTACAATAAACAATCCTTGATTGATTTTAAACGATTTATTTTGTTGATATATGTACCAATTTTTAAAAATCGATGAAATTGATCACATTTGTTAAAACTTGTATCATTTACCAATACAGATCTTCCTAAGACTGGTTACAAAATATCACGCAACTGTTTTCGATCCCTAGTCTGTTATAATCTAATCTAATAAGTTACCATCTCTCTCTCTCTCTCTCTCTCTCTCTCTCTCTCTCTCTCTCTGTGAGTATATATATATATATATATATATATATATATATATATATATATATATATATATATATATATATATATACTCACAGACATAGAAACATAAGAATGAAGTTTTTATGATCCATTTGAAAAGAACAGTAATTAAGAAGTGTACTAATAAATAACAAAATATACAATACCGTTCTTAGTTTAAGCTGTATATTTTAGAGAGTCAAAACTGCTCAGAAGCTATAACATAAGTTTATATAACAGTATATGCTGTTTACTGAATAAGGTAAATATTTACAGCATATATTTACCATACGCCACAAATAAAAAATCAGTTACCGCAAGCAGTGTATATTTATTAAATTAGTTACAGTTTACTTTAATAGCAATTAATGATAACCATTTAGCGCATTAAGTTACTATATATCGCAATTAGTCACCATTTAACGCATAAAGTGTTACCATTGACCAAATGTAGCTACTGTTACTGAGAGGTTTCTTTTTTTCGGAGCAGAGCAAACACGGACCTCTATAATAATTAGAGATAGGATCAGGTGCCATGGAGAAGTGAACATCCTCTGCTGACGAGCACACCCGCCGTTGGCACTTAGATATCTTAAAGCTAAATAATACAGAATATGAAATTAATTCTTTCACAGAATGATATTTATATTTTTTGGTTTTTTTGTAGGTCATCCGTTGACACCAATAATACAGCAGACGACATCAACAATGTAGCCCCTGACATAATGAATTGGAAGTATTTAATGTAGAATTCAATTATAACTCCCACAGAAAGAAATTTATGTAATTATATGAAATAAAAAGAATTCGCAATTGGGTTATTCATCTCGATGGTGGTTATTACAATCTGTCACAAGATATTTATGCAGCACATTTGGAGGATTTTTAATTAAAAATATACAAACCTGTGAAGGAAGTTCAATTAAAGTCGATAAAAGGGAAAATTTCCAAGATATCTTCATTGACACATTATCATTTTTCACTCGAAAAAAATCACAGGATCGAAAACAGATTTCTCATGGGGAATGTTTACATCTTTTCTCCATTCGGAAATCATTCGGAATACCTCGCGCAATTTTTCAACTTTATCATCCGGGCTTGCTGAAAGCAAATTCACAAAGACATCACATTTTTTAGGCTTGTATTTAAACCTGATAATCTGATGGGGGCGTTTCAACTGAGAAACCTTTTGAATGAACAACTTTGGAACACTGAGGTATTTATAAATATCCAGTAATTAAGCAAAATGTGAATCGAGGATATCTTTGGACAGAGTATAAGTATTGTTAACTTTGATTGCTTAAGTGAGAATTAAAGTATATCTTAACTCAATATGTAAATAAGCTGTAAACCAACTTTTATTTGTGTGCGAAAAATTTTCAAGAGGTTCGAGAGCGCCTCGTTATCGCGAATCTTTTTTTGCAGCGAACCAGTCATGGTCTGTATCTTGTATTTCAGTCTCCATATAATCTACATTTTAGATTAATTTGATGTTGCGAACCAGTTTATCTCCAGGAAATCGGGAAAAAGTCGTGGCGAATAAAAGTTGGTTTACAATACCGTTTTTTATAAACGCATCTTCAAGCATTTTACTTGCACAAACACGCATGGTTACTTGTCCGTAATCACAAAAACAATACAATAAACCATAACTCAGTCCCCTCTCCTTTAGCTTGTATATGTTCCTGGACTAATGTCGTTGTAAGTTTATCATATTTGAACTGATTTCAGCCGTTGTTATTTTGATATGATTTGTTCTTGTATAAAAGTATAATGTTCCATACAAAACAACTTCGTAATTCTTACTCATGTCATTCTGCATAGTTACTTCCCATAGAAAATGCATGTAAAGAAACTAAAAGAATCATTTAAAAGTGCCGTCGGAATTATAGAACACACAGGACTTCGTTCTAATGCAAATTGCTACAAATTTTAATCACTTTAGGTACAGGGTTGAAAAATTATATTTTGCGATCGTTTGCCCTTTCTCTTTTCATTGTTTAATAAAATTGTGTATTTTAACAGTATTATCTTTTCTACAAATTATTAAATACAGCTAGGGACATAGATTAAGGGACAGGTACCTCAGAAAAATCTCTGTCCGATTCATATTAGATAATTCTTCATTACACAGGCTTTTTGAGAAACATTTAGCCATTCTATTTCTGACTAAAAAAAGATTTTCTTTAAAGTAATCGGACTTTTACAAAGCGTTTTGGATATCCGGTATTGATTTTGCTCTACATCTATGTAAACAATGGCACTAATAAGCAATTAGAATGATAATTTAAGTATTATATTAGAGATAAAAATGATTAATGTTGAGAAACTTGATTTTGTTAAAGTAAAATGAAAAAAAAATTCTGACAAACCAGGATCACAGGTATGCTTATATCTTTATTGTTTTGATGGGTCTCCCGCCCCGAATTTTTCGTTTTCTAAAACCGGTTTAAATTTAGAGACAGAAGCTATTTCGTTTTTAATTAAACGTCAATTATTTAATGTTTAAATATTATATAACATTGTTGACAGACCTAAGCGGAAAAACTAATTTAAAGCAAAATGTGATTTTTACGGAATTTTCCTTCTGGGTGTACTTGGTTTAGAGCTTATAGCGTGAAAAGTAATCCGTCAACATATGATTTATTTTACCAAATCTATTTTCTAAGATGTCAATATATCGAAAAAACACCATGAAGTTAGGCTTGAGTCCATAAAATAGTAAAAAATGACCAAACACGATACATACATCGCCTTTTTGTATTCTATTTTGATAGATCAGGCCAATAAAACGTAATTACTTAAACAAATTGCGCAAAAATATTGATGTGATATGGTTTAAATAAATGTTTATACTCTATTTTGTATATCAAGTTCTAATTTCCCAAAAATTGGTAATTATTTTTAGGAAAAATGTACGTCTGGCGAATTTCATCATTCTCAATAATTTTCGTAAGGGTGTACACCTGTCTGAGAGGTGATAACAAAAATACTAGCATGAAAACATATATATTTTCTTATGTATATGTACTGCTAGAATGTATATTTATCATTTAAAGCTAAGCTTTCCGTGATTGAGCCCATTTAGTGCCGAGTATAGGTATACCTTAATTTATTCATTAAAGATCTTTCTTTGAATAAAATTTTCATTTCTTTTTAAACTTATAGTAAACTAGTTTTAATGGAAAATTTAAAAGATAAGGCAAGGCAATACTAATTCTTTTAGCGTTTACTGATATTTATTTATCTAACATAATTAAAGGCTAAAAGCATATCAAATTATATGTTTAGTTATTGATAAATAACGTCTACATAGAATAAGAAACAAAATATTTTGAGATCGACAGCAACAGTTATTGACTATGGCAGTCCTAATGAAAAGTATCGTTAAAAGAACCATGATTCATATTTCCAAATACACAGTAAAAAGAATTCAAAAAGAATTACTCTATCTTGTCTCTGTTTTCGATCTGGACGAAACACTTTCCTAAAATGTTTTAAAACAAAGATAGTAAGCGTACGTACAGAGCAAAAAAAAAATGTTTTTGAAATACACTATTTGGGGGGGGGGGGGTAAGGCCTTTTTAAAATCTTAGAACATACTGTGGAATCATCATTGTTCGTGGGGGACCAATGTTCGTAGCTTGTTGGGTAACCCTTGCCCACGAATTTACATTCCACGAACGAATATTCAGGTATTTGTTTAATACTACGTCCCCACGAACCATTTTGGCTACCCACGAACACTTACCCTCTCGAATAAAACTGGTTCCACAGTAGTTAATATATACCACTTATGCTCCAGTTGATGGAAAATTGAAAAACAGTGTTTTAATCATGCATTAGTCAAGGAAAAAACATTAAACTGAAAATAATCTTTTTTTTTTGTTATCCTGCCATTCCTCTTAGTAAACCATATGACAATCGTTTTACCGAAAAATGTAAGATTAATAAACCAAATATATATCATGTGAAACAGAGAATTAAAATCTTTCAAATATATATATATATATATATATATATATATATATATATATATATATATATATATATATACACACACACACACACACACACACACACACACACACACACACACAATTCAAGTGCAATTCTCAATATGACGTAGTTATATAAACCAGTATCCCGTCTGTTGATTCAGACTTCGAAGTCAATAATGCAAGTAAAATGTGATGTCTAAAATAACTGCAGATTTGTAAAAGTATATTTTCTTATCGTTCAAAACAAACAAAATAAGTTATTTGTGATGAGCTTTATCAAACCTGGCAGAAACTTTTGTGAGGAGGCTCCTTGCCTTTAAAAAAGCTATACAATGTGGATTTTCAACCCTCACCACTAACCCCAAAAGCAAACAAATTTCACAAAAACAATGTCAGAAACATAAAAACAGCAATAGAGAAATCTTTTCTAGAGATTTAATAATGTTTCATTCATCATTGCTCATACAGAGAAAATATCATATATCAAAAGTGTTACCAAGGGATAACAAGTTTTGATTTATATAATTCATTAAAAACTGATTTATTTTAAACTATAGCAAAACATTGTTTTCACTTTAACAAAATAAATTTTAAATTCATTTGTACACAGATCTAGTTTAACTGGCAAGTTTGCGAAATGTATTAAAACATAAACGGTTTTTATACACCTCGTATCAAAGTCCAGGCTATCTCCATTCTCCCACAAGTCTGGATGGTGAATATTCTTTAGGACATTGAGGAAGTGTATCTAAAAATATTAAGGATTCATTGCCTTGATACTTCTAATTTATTATCGTAAATTAGGAGATTAATACTAAACATAATTATCTAATTTTTTACAAAGTAAAAACCGATATGAAATAGTTTTCATCTCATCGATTAATCTAATATTTGTTTGTTTTTAAATTAGCACACAGATTCAGTATTATTACATGCATATGAATATATCAATTTTCATGTAAATCAATTCATTTTGATTTATTTTGAAATAATTTTTAATGAACATCACATATCTTTTACAAGAAAGCTATAAATTAAAGGGTAAAATATATTATATCTTGCAAATCTTTTATTCGCTTAAAGTGAGTTTAAAAGTATACCGTTTGTATAAACTGGTTCCTCCTTGTTTCCTAAATCAAAACAAAGAAATGATTATTAAAACTATTAAATGCATTTTCTGTTATACATGTAACATAGATTTGTCGTACATACGTTATTTTCAAGCTTAACATATTTGGTTGTTACTCAAACATACCGGTCACTGCATTCTGTTGGTAAATATATCTATAAGCGAACACCGTATGATTGTTTCTAGATCCAACCCAAATACAATTCCTGTTAAAATCTTAACTAAGGCAGGTTGGGATGTCGAAGACAGAAAGTTCTAATTCAAGATGGGACAAGAACTTGCCGTCTTTGTTTAATATATTTATGGATCTAGTAACAGCATCACACACCAGGATGTGTGACATCGCGTCAGTACAGATTCCAAGTGGCACAACTTTTGGCGAATGTTTTGCGTAGGTGAAACGATGTCTTCCTTTATGATCTGTTACCACTACGGCACCAGCCAGGTATGAGTCAGACACCACTACATCTCCATTGTTGTTTTCTGTTATGTAATTAGGCATACAATATAGAGCTAGAATATTTAGAATTTCCTTAAAATGATTATAAATAAAGTCATAGTATAAGTTTTCAATTGAACACTTTATATTTTAATACAAAAAAGCATCATATAACATGAAAATATAATTTTGGAATTACTTACTGGAAATCTGCACATTGAAGAGATAGGAAACAATAAAAAAAAAAATAGAAGACAGGACGCGTCTGACCTTAAAACACAACTGTGACTGGGTGAATTCAAGGTGGAGCAAAACTGTTTGCAGGTATATTACACGGGGCGAATATAGCCCTGTAAACAGTATATCTTATAAATTTATTTATTTATAAGATAAACACTTGATCAAAAGCTGTATTTGATAACATGTAATAATTATGTGTACCTTGTTCCTTATGGAGAAGGCTTGAATAGGCACTGCCTGCTGCCTAATCCAATTATGTAATTTATTTGCATAATAAAATATGTTCAAATCAAATCAAACAGTATATGTACCTCAATATACTTAAATATACTTCCCCGCTAACAATCAAACAACACGAACATGCTTAACCCTTATTTCATTTCATTTACCTGTTTTTTTTAGAGCTCTGCTTGGTAACTATATTTAAGTTTCATTATATACCTTTTTAATTAGTTATCAAATTATGTACAACACTTTTGCCAATATTAAAAATAGTATGTTTTTGATTTTGGTTTAACTGATATGTACTTTTTATTTTTAAAGTGACACGGTGACTCAAAAAGAAACGTTATGATCATGACAACGGGAATAAGACGACATGTAATAGAATTTTAATTTATCATACGGAAGACTTCATGTAATCATGTAATGTAAGCTATCACCTATTAGTTTAAAAGTAGTTAGAACTTATTCGGAAATTACACATGTAAGCAAACTGAGTAGTTTTTTGATACAGATTTGAGTGTCACGTGATTGCGGTTGATGTCTAAAATTAGTAATAGAGGAAATAACACACTGCGAAAAGAATATATTTGTTTTAGTTATTTGATGTCTGTTGTAAGATATATGTATTCAAAGATATTGTATTCAAATAAATATATAGTTCTTGACATCAGCTTTGTATTCACTGCCACCCGGTAAAAGCTGACGTCAAGAACTATATATTTATTTGAAAACAATATCTGACTCATGATACATTTCACGCTGCCGTATTTACAGTCTTAACATGTTTCGGCAAACCCTTTTGGAGCTAAGGTTTGTGTCCAATTATGCAAAAGAACATATTAAACTTGAGGACAAGAGAGCTTTGGTTTTATTACACAGTCTATGGAAGATTTCACAGAAAATGGAGACAAGAGATTAAAAGAGTGAGATTCATTATCTTTCGTGAGACTTTAAAAACAGTTTTAAAGATAACAATGGCAATGCAGATCAAAATAGCATATGATAGCGAGATTATAGTGCACATATGCATCTTCATGTGTTTTTTATTTATTATGAAAAAATGACAATAACAAACCGTCAACCATCTCAAAAATCCATAAAACGAAATACAAATTCAAAGCAGAGCAACACGGACCTCCAAAAAGATAGAGGTAGGATCAGGTGCCTAGGAGGAGTGAGCATCCTCTGCTGACCGGTCACACCCGCCGTGTGCTCTTTGCCGTAATTGGGATAAAAACCCGGAGAAGTCCGTAGACAATTAAGTGATAAATTATGGTCTAACAATTATTTTGAAAAACGTCAGTCGGCATGCGACCCAGTGGATGATTGTATTTGCTGACAAGGTCATTGTATCGACCATAGAACTTACGAAAAGATGACTTCAAATGAGCCTGTTGATAGTCCTGTTTTATCAACTTGTTTGTCAGTAGCTTGCCTCGCCTTAGAAACTGTTCATACGAAGAGCATGCCCTTGCGTATCGAATTAACTGAGAGACAAGAACACCATATGCAGGTGATGAAGGTATATATTTAAGAAATAAGGCATCATTTTTTGATCACATTTATGATATTAGTTGCAAATTATAGCAAATTAACACTATGTTTGACAAGACAACTAATTTTTTTGTTGTTATAGATTAAAACAGCAATGAAAATTAACGCGTGCTTTAAAATTAACCGTTTACAGTTTGGCGGAATATTACTACTTCCGTTGAAGTTAGTCTCCGAGCGGAACAAAGCGAAAGAAAACACAGTAACAAAAGAGTTTTCAGAGAAGTCAACATGTAAGCTTTTATGAATCTAAGCTATGATTCCTTTGTTGTCATGCTGTATGGTTTGTGTGATTGTACAATGCTTGATGGCAAAAAAGACCCTGTATCCACTATTAGCACTACGACCAGAAGATCCCCAGTTAACGAGGAGTAATATACACACTGTGGTAATTGTGTTTTATCTGTTAACTTTATAAAAGTGGTGATTGTTTTTAAATTTCTGGACAGTTTATTGATGTTATGCTTCCTATCAATATGAATCAACTTACCCTCTCTATTAACTGTATGTAATCCATAACCTTTAAAAAAAATACTAAAAAAGTTTTTCTTTCTTTGCAGAGTGTCACTCGTTGTAATCGTCAACATGATATTGTTTTTTCTGTCACTGACACCTGTTTTATTCGTCAACATGATATTGTTGTTTTTATCACTGACCCAAACTCGATCTGATGTCACAAATGTGATGTGATTACATCCATCTGCGTTTTTCAGTGTAATAAATTGATGTAACTCAGGACTAGGCATCAGTTTCAGCAAATACTTATTTTCTAAGTTTCTTTTTCCTCTCTTTATTTGAGTTTACAAAGTGAATCCATTAAGTCGTTTTTGTTAAGTAACTCAGTCATCGAGAGCTGGCTAGTGTGGAGTTTCAGATAGATCTTTGGAATAACTGTTTTCTTCCAGGAGCTTATCGATGTCACTGGACTGATAGCTGACTGTTCATTTCTGTATTCATATCTTTGTATTCTTGCAATATGTCTGCCCATTTCAAGTTTCTGATTTAAACATCTGTAGATCATATAGGCACATAGTCAACAATATTCTTTAGTGTTTTGGCCTTTGTAGACAGCTCTGACTGATAGAGAGAGAAATATGTTTGGACAGTTTTGACTTCAGCTTTGATTCTTCCCAGGAGAACATATCTTGAAAACAGGGTATCACTTCTGATTGTATGGATGTCTTGTGTTGTTTTACTTTAATTTTATATGCTTTTTTAGAACAATTTTTCTGTGATTTCTATGTTTTCTGCAACGGTTACATACGGGCAGTTCACAACGTTCACAGTATTTGTTGTAAGCCTTTCCAGGATGTCTTATACATAGTTTTTGTTTCGGCTAATAGTAATATTTCTTACGAATTATCACATTATGGTCTATTGTTTTCAGATTGTTCACATGGTTTTCACTACACTGGGAACAAAGGTCACACAAGATTCACAAAAGTATTCTGCATCCCTGGACACATAGAACATGCATGTACTCGATATTGAGTGCTTGCTGCATCCATGATGTTGGAGGTTTAGGTCTTCATATCACCACCTGAATAAATTGATGATTTAAGAAAATAAGCTAAAATAAGCTAATGTGTTTTAAGATTTATATATATATATATATATATATATATATATATATATATATATATATATATATATATATATATATATATATCTTAATCATCCAGTCAAAATTTACATTTATGAATGTTGTTTTTGTTTTATTCTTTGTTTTTATTTTAATTTCTTTTTTATTCCTTTGGGTTTTTTTTAAATTTTGTTATAAATAGGAAGCTGTGTGGATTTTCTACATTCAATTTTTATTCAATTGATTGGATGTGTAGTGTTAATGCATAATACCGAACTATTTGACAAGCAATCATATAAAACAAACTTTAATATTTATAAAAAAGTTATAACCTCTTCTTTCTGCATTGCTAAAGTACAGACAGGAAACAGTTATATAACAAGCAGTTATATAAAACAAATCTTAATAAATATGCCATCGATTTTACCTTTTTAATGTCCATTATTTCAAAGCAGACAACGCGGAAGTCATAACAGTTTTGGAATAATCTTAACTGTACAAAAAGCAAACATCTGATGAATGTTGCCTCTCACCTTGTTTATATGGTCCAGCGATTTTATCTTCTAACATGTGTGCTCAGTGTTTAAAGCATTAACTAATTGTATATACCTTTAGTATATTAATGAAAGATCGGGAAAACACAAGCACGTAATAGCAGGTAATAACACGTCTTAACAGGTAATAAAACATGTCTTAACAGGTACTAAAACATGTCTTATTTCGATTCGTGAACTTTTGAAGATGTCAGCTATCCACATTTGTAAATTAATGTGGGTAAACATTTTTAGGTGCATTTAAAAGAAAAAATAGAACATTGCTGAACTCTATGCCGAGTGCTTGATATAAATATGATGTTGAAAGTTTCAGTCTTAATATCACTACCTGATAAGAAATTATGTTTAAATTTGTTTGCATTTGTCTATCAACGCTGGCAACAATTTTCAGAGACATTTAAAAGACGGAAGAATGCTTTCGTTTGATCGATTTTAACTGTGTTGTATGAAAGTTTATTGTATTGTTTATAAAATACGACAAAAACGTTACAGAATTGAAAAAAAAAATAATTGATTTTGAAATTCAGAAAACTGTGCAGAACAATACATCATATGTTTATCATAATGTAACATGGCTCAGTGCACAAAACATTTGAATCTTAATTTCATATATTTGTTTTGTTTGTTACCACCAGGAAGCTTGTTTTTTCGCTTTTTAATTTGTATGTACATGATTACCTGTAGCGTAAGGTCTATAACAACGTTGGAATGGACAAGCAATCATATATAACAAATCTAAATGAATATAAAAAACGATGTTACCTTTTAAATGCCCCTTTTCAGAAGTCAAACAACACGGAAGTCATATCATTTAAGATGAAAAATGACAATAACAAACTGTCAACCATCTCAAAAATCCATAAAGCGAAATACGAATTTAAAGCTGTGCAACAAGGACCCCTAAAAAGATAGATTAGGTGCCAAGGAGGAGTAAGCATCACCTGTTGACCGGTCGCACCCGCAATTATACCTCAAAAGTTTTATTTCTTAACAATATAAAACAAACGTCTCTTGAATGTTCGCACGCACTATTTTATAGGAGTATTTATTGATTATTGGTCCAGCGATTTATTACTCTAACGTGAATGCACTGTTTGTTTAAAGCATATTAGAGGTGAATATGAATACGTAATGAAAGATAGTGAAGAATACGAGAACACTCATTCTATCTCAACGGGTATTAAATATTTCTAAAATGGGTCTGAATGAATTTGCATTGCAATCGATACTAAAGTACCTGGTTGATAATGTTCAAAATCTGCACAAGGCGATTTGTGAAATTACGATTTTACTGCTCCTCTCAGAATTTTTGTAGGGACTTTAAGCAGAAACTAGTTTTGAACTTATATCAATTTCAACTGCCTAATAGGTAGGTTTGTGTATTTATAATCAGCATTGAAAAAAAGACAAAAGACGGAATATATATTTAACATCACGTATATGCTGTTCGAACTCAGTGCGACCTTACTTTTTCGCCTTATTTTGAGCTATTGATTGAATTACTATATAGAGAGATAAGGGAAGAGTTTTACGGTTTTTCGTTATACATTCATACAGTTGTAGTTGTTGTTGTGCTCGTAATTATTGCGTCGTCTCTATGACACAAGGTGACAACAAAACAATGAAGGTGTCAATTTATGTGTACGTTTTCTGTTGACTGATAAACTTTTTAAAAAATAATACGCTGTCCAATTTTCCGATTTATTGATAGATAGATAGATAGATAGATAGATAGATAGATAGATAGATAGATAGATAGATAGATAGATAGATAATAGCAAATACAAGATTGGAAACGGAATACCTCAATTACTTAATATTACGCGAGTCTTAACGTAACATTCAGAATAAATCACTTTACTTTTAAAGGGTTTCAGTACTTATTATTTGTCCAGTATGTTTTATTATCATAACTGAAGTGTGTTGGGTCCGAAAACATATGATGGCCGTCACAAATTGTCTTTGATTAGGTCAACCAAAGTTAGTAATGAAATTTTTGAAAGGGGTTATATCAAAGTAGCAAACGAAAATCAATATGGTAGTTTAGAAAAAAAAATAGATCAACCAAAAATGAAATGCCGAACTCACCCGTTTTCTAAATATATATTCGTGACATAACCTCAAGACCTTTACTAAGGCATTTTATTTTTAGATATATGATCTAAATGGTCGAAAACATGTTGCATTTAAAACTATACATATTTGAAACTATTTAGATTTAACAATTGTTTTAATGTCAATATAATCTGCTCTTTCAGTCGGAGTTAGGAGATTTAAAAACTTTTCTGATATCATCGTACTCCTCTTGGTATCGTTGGAGAACTTGTTCTATTAACCATTCTTCTTTGCACTCTCCCCTCTTTTTTAAATCGGCCTTACTGTTTGGATCTTCTAACAAAGACTTTAGATCGATAACAAACGTGACAGCTGCAAATTTGTCTTTATCCTTTGGTTGTTCGAATGGAACGTCCTTTAATACTTGTTGTAGTGACATCAATACATAAAGATCACCGTTCTTTGCTTTGAATTTTTTCATTGTGTCCGAATGATCAAGTATGGTTTCGAATTGCTTCAGTAAATAGTCCATGTCCTTGTCAGGACCAGTGTGATAAAAATCTTCTTTCTCCTTTCTTTCCATGATGTTTACCATCGCGAATAACTGCTGATTCATATCTTTACAAGTTTTCTCATGATTTCTCAAACTGCTTCGTAGGCTATCAATCTTATTGCGTTGGATCCCTTCTTTGATTTGGTCATGGATAACAGCTACTCCACCGGAAACTCCTGCACATGTACAACCGAGAGCTATCAATGATAAAGATAAACTTCCAGTAATCGGGGTTCCTAAAACCCCTAACACGATTAAAGTTCCTCCAATAAGACCGCCTTTGGAATACACTGAGGATCCAATCCTCTGATTCTTTTCTTCTTGTTGAATTTCAAAGTTGAGCACTTTAATTCCTTCGATTACTTTTTTTCTCTCAGGGGAAAATTCTTTTTTAAAAAAATTTTTGGCTTTTGCATATGATTGGCTATAAGCCATAATGATCTGAAAAATAAAAAATATAAAAAATAAAAATCTGTTTAAAAAAATTGCAATGTAATATAAAGTATATCCTATTTAATGTTTTGGGTTATACCATATACTAGTAAACGAAACATCATATCATCATAAGAGCTTTTTAGGACTAAATAACTATTTCAGCGTTCAGATATTTTCCTTGGTCGGTCATGGTTATTTATACATGTAGCCCGCATAAACAAAATACAAATATCAAAAGAAGTAAATTTTATATAGGAAGTAGAATGCAACTGAACTTTATTGTAGATCTTCTATATTGTGATGTATTTTGTAATATGTAATTTATGCTCTCATTGTTGAATAGTATACAATTATGAATTTGCTTTTCGCTAAACTAAAAAGTAAGAAAGAATGACTAAATTTTACTATTAAAATATAATTAAATATGGGATTATATTTAATTTGTTTTTAAAAATCAGCACAAATAATGCCTTTTAATTAATGTTTTAAGGCTTAATGGTTTCGTATTTTATATTTTTATTTATCATATGTTTAGCTCCATATGCGGTGGATATTATTCATCTTATATATTGTTGATATTACACTGTGTGTTCTTACGCCACATAATGTTGAGATCGGTGATTCTTTCATCCGAATTTATTGGTTTTTTTTATAATTTGTTGTTATTCTAATTCTTAGGAGAGCATTGCAGTCTTATATAAAGTATATCAAAGATATTGTGTCTCTTTAGAATATTAATTGTGAGTATCCAAGTGTTTAACTATTAAGAATTTTGTAACATTTTCTAAAGTATTAAAGTTACTGAATCTATATATTGTTTATTTTTATTATCATTATTTAAGGTAATTTGAATACGTTTTTTTTCAGCTGGATTGTTTGTACGAAGATATTAATAACATTTTGTATATTGTTAGAAGTTTAAAACTTCAGGAAAGAACAAGGATAATATAAATCTTATTAAAAGTAGTTATGTGAGGATAGTACAGACTTTCCTCAAGAATCAATTTGTCATTGCCTTCTCTAATCTTATTTTCAACAACTCGTGTTCATTTTATAAATAGTAATGTTTAAAAAAATCTCACCTACTCTATCTTATCACTGACTGTCTTTGTGTTTAATAAGCATTTCAGAAATTGTACAATTATGCCTTTATAGCCTTAACAAATAACTCTCTGCCAAAGGAAAAAATGTAAATAGTAGACAGAAGAAACGAGGTTGAGGTAAAATAAAATTTTAATGATTGAATTTGTTCTCTCTCTCTCTCTCTCTCTCTCTCTCTCTCTCTCTCTCTCTCTCTCTCTCTCTCTCTCTCTCTCTCTCGTGTTCGTTTACATTTTATCTATTTTTCTTTTGACCTACCGACCCAACTTTTGAATTGTTATTTCATCAATCCAATAAATAAAAAAAGTTCACCTGAGTATACAAAGAATTATTAGCAAAATAAATTATCAAATCGTATAGGCTTTATTCCATATTATTCAATATGAAATAACTTAAGAAGCATTGTTTATAAAATTTACTAACTCAAAACAATCTTTTGTCCCTCTTTCAGATTGAAGCACCAAAGTGTACCTTACATTTATTTGTAATACAGAGAAAAATAAAACTTAAAGAATCTTATATCAAAGTTTATCTCTTTATTCAGAGGTGGCTGTAATTCGCGTTAATTTACGTGTAATTCATGTTAGTGCTCTTTTAAAACGAATTTCACGTGACAATTTTCAGGTTATTTTCACATAAACCTAACGTGAATTTCACGTGAGGCACAATGGCCTGTGTAGTAGAGCCGTAGGTATAGCGTATGACTTACGTTAAAATACTACTATATTACATCTTTACGTCAGGACGAATTTGTCCTCCATTGTATTATTTTTTTCTAAAAAGCTACCGCTTGCGTTGTCTTCTCGATTAATCACATCTAAATTCATAAATCATCATGCGTTTGCATTTCAATGTTGCATGCCCGTATTAACAAATGTCAGCCAAAACATTTAACATTATTTTTACGACACCTACCAGAATTTTGCCTCTCTCATGAATAGCTCATCAGTTTTCTACAATCTGAAGTTAATTGAATAATATATATTGTCCAAACCTCTACCGTGGGACATGTATCTATGCTGGTCAAGAAAGTTACGTTGATTTCTTTTTTTATTTAAACATGCATATGGGTATATCCCTCCAACTATTTTTAGAATCGGTAGGACAACAAAGTACGTAGTGCCTTTAAGCAAAATAGTTCCTATACTTGCAGAGTGGATCTACAGTTATTGGGACATTTCAAATCAGAATGCTTGACACATGTGAGAAAAGAGGATTTGCAATTTTAAAAGCAATTGTCAAAATCGAATTATCATTTGGAGGAAAGAATTGAAATTTTTTAATGTACACCCTTTCTAAAACTGCGAAGTTCCCTACTTTTACTTTCATTTTCAGAGTTTTTCAATACAGACGCATTTTGCGGGAAAACGAATCTGACTTCACACCACGAAATTTTAACATGGGAGAGACAATTTGATGAGCTTTCGTTGAAGAGGTCCCTTGTTGCTGAACAAAAATTAGGGCCGGAGCTATGAACCCGAACGTTAACATTACCGCCGAAAGAAAATGCATTAGTGGACTATACCCATATTTTACGTACATCTTATCAATACCCTCTAAATTGAGTACAAATATTGAACAGATAATGATCATATAAAACGAACAAAATCAATACACATTTTAACAAAATGGGGCAATATTTGTGAAGCTTGCAATAATCATCCATGGTTAGAAAATGTACATGTTATTGTGAATAAAAAGTGATTAATGTAATGTTACTGGTTTTTATATGTATTGATTGTCATCATTTTGCATATAATGTCAGAATAAAATCATGGTTAGATATTGTTTTTTTTTTAAGTTTTAATATTGAATACAAAATTTTAGATCAGTATATGAACTCTATCATGGTCAGGATAATTATACCACATCTCTTTGACAAAATTGGTTTTGTAAGTTGAAATTCTAATTATTTATGTCTTTAGATAGTAATTTATCCCAAGTTCTCAGAACAAAATATGAGAGTATATATATATATATATATATATATATATATATATATATATATATATATATATATATGTGTGTGTGTGTGTGTGTGTGTGTGTGTGTGTGTGTGTGTGTGTGTGTGTGTGTTAGGCATATTCACTCAATTAAACACATTATTGACAGGACATTTCACGGGGTGAGCTAAATCCCTGCACAGAGGCGAAGATACCTGAAAATAAAGTTAAAGGTCATAGGAGACGGATTTTAACAGTAGTTTTTTTCCTAATAAATATCAACTTTGTACCATAGAGTATTCATAAAAAATATGGAACAAATTTTTTTTGAGCATTTACTGTAAGAAATAAAAGACCAAAGTTGCCAGCGAAAGAAAATCGCATCGTGATTATCGTTCTTGAATTTCCGAATTTGTGACGTCACAAGAGACCACTTTCAATTTGTGAAACACAGAATCAAAACAAAAGGTATGTAAACGGCGAAAATAAATTGATGATGGAAGCGTTTTCGGACGAGGGTCCATAATTTATTGTCCAGGGGTATAAGTTTGAACCTGTTTTTAATGCAAATGCGATTAGGAGGGGCGAATTTTCATTGAAAGAAGACAGCGTTGAGGAACAGGATCATGAAGATGCACGGTTCCATTTCGGCCTATAACACTGACTGGTAAACAATCACAATGTCTCTTTTGTTAACATTTTAGGGAATTTCTATTTCCCATGACGTAAGAACAAAGCACGAAATGTTAATATATGCACAGGCTTAGCCATTATGTCCCATACTCAATATTTTTTACCACAAGGTTAGAATTTCCTCGTCACACATTGGAAAAACTAAAGATGTTAATTCTTTCTTCCGATTCTATCACGTGATTTTTCAGTTATACACTACAGATTTGTCAAAATGTAACGACATAAATTTTTTGTTTGTTTCACTATATACATACGTGTGTATGATGACAAATAAAGTATGTACTACATGCGTGGATCTAGACATATAGAAAAAGGGGGTGGGTCAGGGACATTCTGGAAATATCACATAATAAAATTTGGCCTCGAACGTCCCTTGGGAGACAAAATTTTCGAACATGAGTGTGCAGTAGTACTGTATTTCATAAGAAATATAAACATTCCTTTCTTTTCTGCCAAAACTCCAGTATAATTTAAATTTATTTATGAAAAAGATTTTACCTTTATAATCAACTATAATTTTATTTTAATGTGTGGCTTGTTATCTTATTAGGAAAATATCCAGAGAGTGCAAATTCTGCCTGGGAATACCCGATATTGCTAGGAAAGTACATCAAGAGAAATTACAGTGCATTACCTAGCATGAAAGTTTTATTGTAAACTATCTGAACCATCATGTCTTGGCATTGTCTTATTATGAGTACATTCAAGACAATGGACCCTTTGAGGATGATGAGCCAGTTCATGAGTAAGTTCTTGTAACATGCACAAAGAAAGTAATAAACACAAAATAATGTTACAAATTTCTTTGGGAAATAACCTCCCTCATCAATAATTTATTTTAACATTAGATTTAAAGTTGTGCATTTTATTATCAGGCTGTATCGACACCTTGCAGTGCCAGGTTTATTTGGAGACGTCTTTGACGGCACAACAGGAGGATCCTGCCGGCATGTTTTGTGACGGCCATCAGGAAACAGTTTCCCAGCCAACAGTATTGTGGGTTTCACTACCCTGGGGAAAAACATTGATAAATAACACATTAAAACTAAGTCTAGCTGAAAATGGCATCTTGTTATTATTCAAATTAATAAACTGAGTGATTATGACACATTTAAAGAGTGTATTGCAAAATATTCAGAATTTTTTCTTCAGATTACAAATAATTAACACACCTATCAATGTCAATTATCATTGAAATGGGTGATGTGCTTTTGGATGGTCACATGTTTAGGTAGCTTCGTTCCCTGGCTTTCACGTAACTGTCATTGACAGAATGCAGACTCTCTACAGCATCCATCAGATCAGACATGTAATCTGTATTGTACAGAACATAAATTTTACATATATACTTTTACATGTATATATTGAAGAATTTTTCTTAAGATATTTATATACAAACATGAAACTCACAAAAGTTCCTTTGCAACTCCCTCTCCAAGTCGACCTTTTCAATACAAGGCACAACACTGCTTCTCTCCTTCATTTGTTCTACTTTATGGCATGGTGACATTTTCATTAAAATGTAGAGCTGCAAGGTATGTCCTATGAAGAAAAAAGTATTGGTAATCACAATAAATTGGGTCTAAAATGTTATCATAACCTACTGAAACATAATGCTGAATCTTTGTCAAATACAATTTTATCATTGCCGGTAAATAGACAAATGCAATGTGCTATGTGCAATCTAATGTATCTGATGTAGAACGGGTTGCGTTGCCATATGGTCATTCCTGTCATTAGACTCATCTCCTATATCTGCCATATCGCCTAAATTTAATAAATAGGGCATTGAAAAACAACTATTTAATTTTTCATTTCATTTAAAATGGCTTTATGTACAAGAGAGCTGGTGGGTGAGGTGTAATTGCTAACAACACTTTGTTTTTCTCTCGTTTTTTTAATTGAATATTTTCGTTTCGCATCTTTGACAAAAACATTATATTTGGCTAAACCAGTTACTCATTAGTACAATAAAATTAAGAAACAACGACTATAAAAAAGTTACTATTTAGTATTGTATACCTGAATATGCGTCGTGTACATGTAAAATGTATGACAGCAGATCGATACTGACACGCACCTACATATATTCATGTACATAGTGCAGCCATTTTATTGGCCGTTGTTATGTGTACGCTAAATTTTCTTCGTTATACATCTCAACATCAAAATTATTTACAATGAATTCATATTTTAGAATTAGATTAACGAATATTCGTCCTACAACGTATATAATAATTTATGTGAGATATAGTCCGTGTTTTATTGACAACGTACCGAGAGATCGCCCTCCGCTTGAAGTACTGTAGCTGTTGAGGTACTCGGGTTTTTCTCGGATTTACGGGTACATGTATGTCAAACAGAGTTGGTATGGCATCTAGTCGAAGATCCAGCTTCTTATAACCACACTTTTTAGCTAAAGCGGGGTGTATTTTAAACTGATCAGGCGTGAAATGTTTGGCACACAGCTTCGAAAAATCGGTAACTGCGAAGCCGTCTCTGTATATATCTCGCACCTAAATCGTCCTGAATTTTGGATCCTTTGGGAATAAGTACATCGAAACACCCTCCGTCTTCTAACATTGCAGTTGTAAGCCACACACGGAACCATTTTGATGTATATCTCAAACAAACTAGATAGAGAACGCTACTGTCGTTTGGATAAACAATCCACTATATCGCGTCAAAGTGGTCTCTTGTGACGTCATCAACCAAGGGAGATAAGTCATCATGCTTTTATGGTTCTTTTGCACGAAGCCAACTTTTGATGGGCTGTAGTGCCAGTTACTTTGCGAATTTTATTATAATATTTATATAATAATTTTCAGTTATAGAAAACAAGTTTATTTTCAGCCATAACAAAATTTATTAAAATATTGTCTCCTATGACCTTTAAAAATAGATACACCACCATCTATCCATGTATGTACTGTTCCAGAATTTACCATCAAAGATTGCATCAACATTTTAGAATGCATTTAAGCAATATGACATTGTCCTTAATATGCTTTGTTTATAGATGATCACTCGCGAATTATACTTAATTCATCGGCATCAAATGGAATTGGATATATCAATGTCAACTACATCGAAGTAAGTATTTAAAGATGCAAATGATTGAAAAACATCATACTGTTCTGTGTTGTGACACCAATTTTTTTCTGAATTGCCAGTTTGACGTTATTGTATCTAAATTAAATATTTGTCAGCCCATTATATAGAAAACTAAAAAAAAAAAAAAAAGTAAACAATACCAGACGAAAGTGCGTTTTACGATTCTATGAAATGATGTACTGCGTTATTGTCTAAAACTAAAGATCAATTTTTTTAATGTTTTTTTTTTTTTTGGTCTTTTTATATATCAATAGGATACACGAGGAAGGCGACTTTACATTGCTACACAGGGTAAACTTTTTATTAAAGGATGGTTCAAAATTTACCCATATTTTCATTATTTTGAAATGTTTAATGGTTTTTATTTGTTATTTTTCTTATTTCCTAAGGCCCAAAGCCAAAAACAATTGCGGATTTCTGGACCATGATTTGGCAAGAAGAAGTGTGTAACATCGTTTGTCTAACAAACCTTACGGAAGGGACAAAGGTTGTGGAGTATTTAATGGACATTAATTATTCTGTTAACTTCATTATGAATACTATATAGTATTAAGAAACTTCAATAATATACAATTTGTTGAAATGAAAAAAAAATGATGAAAATAAAATAAACCTGTTTCCAATGCTAACATCAAAAATGATTTTTATGACTATTATCACCTTCTACTTATTCTAATCATAATTATTTAAAGAATAAGTGTGCCCAGTACTGGCCAGATATCAACAACAAACTACAAGGAGGGACGTTAACTGTCAGACATCTAGAAGAGAAAGCATATGCTGAATACATCATCAGACGATTTAAGATACACAACAAAACAGTAAATATCATTTAAAAAAGACAACAAAGCCATATGTACATATTTTGTGTGGTTTAGTTCGTTTTGAATAAGCAAAACTTGTTTACTTATTTATTTAAATAACCTAATAGTTCTAATAAAATTTAATTGTTGCAAAGTTAAAATAAAATACAAAAAAAATAACAAATTATCTTTTGAACATATATCACTGTGGATTACAAATTATCAGATAAATATTGTATAAACTAACTTACATTCTTTAAGCTTGTAACTAGTTTATTTATCCCGACATACTCCTTAACATGCGACATCAACAATGTTTCTCAACTTATATTGTTTAGGACGAGATTGTTTAAAATTTGCCATATTATTAATATATTCGATGACATTATGTCATTTGAAGTTGTTTAATGTATTCTGGTTAACTTTTTTATAATCGATATAAACCCCACCCCAATCTCTCGTGGTTTGTTCATTCACACTCTAAATCGGGATACTAAGTAAATTGACGTAAACGTTTTCAAATCAAAAAACGCCCATTTAATCTGCAGTCCGCCAATGGTATTAAAATGTGTTTGAAATAAGAGTTTTCTTAATTTTAGTCTTTGCTCAGGTTTCTTCAATATTTTTTTTAAATATAAAAATAAGCCCTATATATAACATGTATTAAACAAACTCAATTTGAATCTTATGTCAGAGTTGCGGTTAGAAAATTTCACCGTTGATAAATTAAATACGCATGTCTTACAACCCTTAAAAACAGAAGTCTATGATATTTCAAACAATAATATTATCGATTAATATATTATAGACAATGTAAATAAGCAAAACGTATGAATTTAAAGTGCCATAACCCTTAGCTAAAGCTATTTTGGCGAACAAGGGCGTTTATACTCCATGTAAGCATGGGTAAGAAACGCATATTCAGACAACTGTTTTTTGTTTCAAACAAAAAATAACAATTCACATCAAACTAAGAAGCATTAAATTGCGTTTTTAATTTGATAATGACGCTTAAAAAGATGTTCCATGCACAGACCATTATAGTGAGTGTCGTGTATGTGTAACAACCAAAGCCCTTTTTAATGCATTGATATTCAGCAAATAATGAAATTACTTGCAAAATGAAATAAAAATGTTGTTTTGTCTAATTTTTAACATACACATTAAAATATCATTTTAGCTATTAAAATACATTTCTTTCTTGTTAATTTAGTAATGATAAACAAATCAGAAGTCAACGTAACAGAATAAGTGAGTGCAGTGATTTACAAATCATCAGCACAAAATGTTAATTTAGGTCCAGATGATCTACCGTACATATTTTGCTGTTCGAAATGAATACTTCCTAATATTTACATTTGTAAATAGGTTTCCTGATATGAATCTATAGGGTAGCAGAACTTTTTAGTTATGTCACATTGATCACCGCACCATTTTAATGTTTGCTGGATGCATTATTTCGCTATAATTGTGCAAGGATCGTAATGAACATATTTATGGAGGATTATTTTTTGAAACTGTAATCAGCGTTTTCTCTTCTATTAACGAAAAAATGAACATTAAAATTCTTACGATAACTATTGCTCAGGTAAGCAAAATAGGCTACAAACTTAGTTTTTGTCTATCTTATTTGCTGCAAAGTATATCTTTATATTACCTATCTATAAATCACAAGTCTGTCTTTAGTAATTTTATTTCATTTTTATATTTACTTTTTATATATCTTTATTCCAATTAAAGTATAAAAATGTGTTACACTCTCATTTTGCACAATGATATTAACCGGAGTAAAAGAAGAAATAAATATAAAGTATTTTTCAGCATTGATCATTCTAAGAAAGTAGAATTCTTTAGTGTTCACTATTTTACAACAATCTACCACTATTGTCAAAAGTTATTTTGGCCTATCCAGCGGTAAGGAGTACCTTCAATTAACTCTCTTTTACACACTCGATGTCAAAGTATGTTAAAAAACAGGTGTTTGTTGTATCTCTCATCTTTTAGTTAACATGTTGCCTTTCCCTATTATTTAGAAATTGAAAACAAAATCACATAATTACATGTATGTATAAACAAGAAAGGAACATGAAATGATTAAACTTTACGGGGTGAATATCTCCCATTCAGTGAACATAAAAATGAAGTAACTTTGAAAAATAACTGAATTACATAACTATGCCATTCAGTCCGCTTTCCATATATTTCAATTAACATTCAGTTGACTAAATGGCAGGTTCATCATTTGCCTGCTACAAATCCATCACAATAACACCAATTGTGAACGGGATCTTTATAATAAAAACATGATTTACCACAAAATCGTATTTTTTAAGCTTTAACTATTGTAATATTTTTATGATTGCAGATAAGATCAGACCGTCACGTAACGATGTTTCACTACACCACGTGGTCAGACCACGGAGTGGCCGATCCTCTCAGTCTGGTCGTGTTCCATCGTCACGTGATCAGAGCCACAATTAACTCTGCTGGAAAGTACAAAGTGGTACACTGCAGGTATCAATGTGATATTTTCATAGGAATTAAATGCATGTGCTATTTTCAACGAAACAATTGAGTACAATTTAAACTACAAAATACGGAAGTGGTTTAACAATAATTGAAATATATAAACAAAATAATAAAAATAGAATGTATAAACAATTCATATGAGATTTTAATTTGAGAAACAAAGTTATCTGCTATAAACGTAGATTAAAATTAATGTGAATTAATTTTTAGTGCGGGAGTTGGTAGAACTGGGACATACATTGCTTTAGACGCACTCTACCGGGAAGGGGAGAGAGCTGGTAAAATCAATGTACCGATGTACGTCAGAACAATGAGGAAGGACCGGATGAATATGATTCAAGGAGATGTAGGATCATTCATAGCTACAAATAATTCAAGAATTCAAAAACCTCTTTCAAATTTCGATGCATCTAATAAGGGAACTATTGTAGTAAAATATTCAAAATATATGATCTGCATTTTTGATGATGGCCATTGTCTAAATGTCTGGATAATGAGTAATGATACTCGAACAATACCAAATCAACAACATTTTGCTTTATCCTTACACAAGATGTTATAATATATTTTTCATTGTATTCTGTGTTCTTTTTACTATAATTATTAAAAAGAAATGGTTTTCAACCTTTTTTTTTTTTTTTTTTTTTTACATTTTTAGAGAAAACATTACAAAACATTCAAATATGGATAAATGATACAATTTCACTGTATAGTACAGTAGCAACTTTTCCCCTGCAATTTAAGGTCTTAAAATTTATTGATGCACATGTAACTAAGGTAAAAGCAAAATATTAGTTGGTTATAATTATTTCCTCTTCTTTTTCTAGTCATAGCCTAATGCCAAATAAGTTTTAAGCGCAGTATAAATTTGTTTATTTTGCGCTAGCAGCGGAAGAAAACGATGATTTGTTATATAACATTTCCTTGGAAATTATGTCCTTATTGACAAGATATTGATCATTTGTTTTCAAAATGTATAAAATATTTCCTTTTGTTAACAATACAAATGCACATTATGTAAGATACATTTTGTTCTAGCCCTTTTAATTGGATGATAAAACAAATAAAGTAGATCTTTTTTTGGTATCCAGGAAATCACCTATGGCTTTTAAAAAAACCACCACATTTCTTATTATCGAAAGCTTCCTATTGCCTTTGTCTATTTAAGAGTTAAATAACTTCCTCTAGTGCCCTATCCGATATTAAATCGCTTTATGAGCAGTTTTCACATTGCTTTCTTTTAGCAAATGGCGAAATGTTAGTCGCTAGTTTATAATTCATGTAAATACTTTTTGTAGCTCTAATGAGCAAATCTTCATACGATGAAATAGCCAGTTAAAGTAATTTGATTAAAAAGCTTTTGTTCTGGTTAATCATGCAAATTTTCTTTTATAATCTATATTTATGTTGGTTATATCATTGATATTTTAAAGGATAATATGCTTATCAAACCAAAACTTACTTTTAGGATCAGTACAAATTGCTTTACCTCGCACTAAAGGATGCATTTTACGGGCAAAAAAAGTGTTTGGAAACAGAGAAGTTTTTAGGCGAATACCAAGAACAGACTTATTATGCGAATTGTGGAGATGTATCACAAAAGAAATGTTTATCTTCTGACCTTGAGGTTTATTTAAATTGTGATTTATATTTATAAGAAATGATTCGCTGCAGAAATAAAACTTTAATATTGAATAAGCAATACTTATTTAAAACCATTTTTTTTTATTATTGCAACACTTGATTTAGATATTATGTATTCATTTTCTTCTCGATCTTTTCTTCTCTGTTGACATTACCAAATAATTGTAGGAGTTACTGTCCTTGAGAAAGGAATATACACAACAAGATTACATTTCTGGCCGGGCTCAGATATCAGCTAACTACACAGAAAGCGTACTTCCTGGTAGTATACAAATTATATCTTTACTTATGAAAACGTTGTATTTCTTTTAGCGGAAATTGTTAAATGAATGATTGATTTCAATCTGATACATGGAATCATTTATGACAATTTTTAAAAAATGATAATTTGTATTAAAAAATTAATATATTGTAACATGCTCTTTCTTTTAATTTCAATTGAGGAGTTTATGTGTCATCTGTACTATATGAAGGGCTACAACACCTACTACAATGCAGTTTTGATTCAGGTTAAATAATGCACTTGCATAAAATAACTCTTATACATTGTCTGCAATAATTGTGTAAGTCGCACACCCTTGCTGGTATCAAAGGATAATATTGTTTAACAACAGCAGTGTGTAAACCATGTATATTCCATGCACACTCATTACAAAGTATAACCCCCACTGAGCATTGATACTAAGGTACTAAGTGTTCAGATTGTGTAATGAAATTGAAACTTGAAACATTAATACAGTGTATAAAACGTTAAATTTGTATTGCCTTTTTCACTATTTGTCACTTATACAAAATCAGTCGGTGAAATAAATGTATTACATGGTTTGTGATTGACCTAATATGGGTACTATTTGGTCAGAAAGAATTCCATATGGGATTAGTGCTAAATCGATGAATGAATTATATTTTGTATTATTGTGAACTAAAGTGTGGATTCAACAATGAATTAAATTTATTGCATCACAGTTTTTGGAGCAATATATTGGCATATTCTTTAATCGACTTCTTAAAAGGACTACCTGCTAAAACATTAGAATATAAAACCAAACAATGAGCATCATTTTTTAATTTCTGTTGTCGTTCCTGGAAAAGAATTCTCTAATCAGCGCCCAGACCCTCTACCATACTTCTTTGTTACTTGTACTATAGTTTCATATTTGTGTGTTTTATACAGCCGTACCTGGAGAAGGACTCCCTGATCAGTGCACAGTACCCTCTACCAGACAACACCGAGGACATCCTCAGACTGGTCAAGGACTTTGACGCCCGTGTTGTGGTTTTCTTGTGCCCACTAGAGGACATTGAATCGGTATGGACGAAATAATATCAAGGAAATCCATCCATATATCCCTCTGCCTGTCTGTCTGGTGGTATGTCTTTATCTCTCTAATTGTGTATTCTGTGTATATTCATGTTTTAATTTTTTTTTATAGACAGCCAAATGGTTTCCACCAGAAAATCAACACAAATTCGATGGGATTTTCTACGTCAAAAATATGTCATCAACAAGAAGTCACAATGTCAAAATGACCAAACTCAACATACAACCAACGGTTTTACTTTATTCTATTTGAATTTAAAACAAAACTAAGATATAAAAATAAACTAAAAATAACAAACTACGCCATGAGATACGCCTTTTACAAATTAAATTACTTTAAACTAAAAAGCTAATCATCTGTTTTTGATGCAATTATTGGGGTAAGGATCGTTGTACTTTCAATTGCAAAAATGCATTGCATTTTGTTTATTGCAACATAACATTACATTTAACATTATACCTATTTTCACAGAGGATGGTACTTATATTGTCAAAATTAACTGTATTGGCACATCCACGGCAATTAAGATCTTTCAGACATCTGAATGACTTCTCTAATATTTTTTATTCAGTAGTTGTCTGAAAATACTATTGGATTCTAACGCATATAATTTTTTTACGGAAAGCAGAGATAATTTTTGAAATTATACATTATAATTTTAATCAGAAATTCAAAATTAACACTACTTTTTTTCTCAATTGTACATTGTTATATTCAGGGTTTCAATGAAATGGATATCACTTTGGAATGCCCGAATTGGAAAGAAAGACAGAAAAAGGGGGACAAAAGAGTACTCTTGGATGTTATTAAGGCAGAAAAGACCGAGAAGTCTGACCATAAAGGCCGAGTACTCGTTCTGTCAAGGTAACTAAACAATATCACATCAGTCTTTATTCCCTCATTCTGTATCTACCTGTATTAAATGAATGGCAATCGTTTTCAAGAAACAATTAATAATAAGTACACTTTGGTATCATGCAAATTCTTTTAATGAATACATACTGGCAAGTTTTAAAAATAAGAACTGCTACACACAAACGCTTAACAGTTTGACATAATTTCTAATAATTTAGAAACAGCAATTAGTCCGCTCAAAAATTACAATTTCGTGCAAATTTACCTTTTAATCACTCATCTAAAATATCAGTCATCCATAGTTGCAAGCGAGGGCGGATGATTTTCATATTGGGAATATCGAAAAATCGTTAATTTTTTTTTTTTTGCAATCAGCGCAAATTAAAAATAAGCTTTCTTCTGGAACGAAAAAATTAGATGGCACAGTTGGAGCATGCAAGAGACATATAGATCACATGCAGTAATAATTCATTGTTTTTTTTTAAATATTTGATCTTATTAAAACCATGAATACTATTTTGTACCAGCAATAAATCTAAAATTTAAATACGTTTAGTATTTCTTTAAATGAAAAATACAAATTCAATTGAAACGGCATGTACAATCAAAAATTGACACAAAATATCCATTACACTATAGTTTAAAAGAAAAAAAATGTACAATATGAACAGAAAAAATGTATGCAACACATAAAAAGTGTACAAAATACATGTACATCCTTCATTCGAGAAATATATGGAAACTTATTATTTTTTGTACTTTATACTGAAAATTTGTTATTAGTGATGGGGCTACACGCTGTGGTCCATTCTTTGTTGTATACAACGTGTTGGAACAAATCTCCATGGACAGAGAGGTGGACATCTTTACAGCTGTACGTCAGATCCAGATACGGAGACCAGAATGTGTGTCCACTGTGGTATGTAATACAGTTTTATTGTTATTTGAAATATACTTTAATTTGGTTGACGTATTTTTTAAAATCAACGGACTTGATATGATACCATAAGAATCAAAACATTGCCATTAAAAAGAAATTTTAGCGATTTTCGCTGATACTATTAAAATATGTTGAGAATGTATGATTAGATTGAATGTGTTTTTCCTTTTCATATCATGATATCATTTTTTTCATCTTAGGATGAGTACAAGCTATGTCATGATGCCATAGCGGAATATCTTCTCAATGACTGTGTTTATGGAAATTGTTAAGGAGACATTGCAAAAATCATACAACAAACACTGGACATTCCTATGAAGTATATATTTAACTGTTATGCACTAGTTTGAAATCTGTTTATGTGGTTTATTGCTGATGTAAAGATCGTTTTGAATTTGAATTGTTATGCACTGGATTGTTTTAAGAGTTAACAAGTTAACAGTTTCTAAGTCTTTTGAATTCTTATTGCTTTGTTGATTTATGAATAATTTAGTGTTTTACAAATAATTTTAATTAGACTTCGTTTTTCGTTGGTTTACTACCCATTTAATAAATGTTAATTGAAAGTTTATTGAATTAAAATTCTAGTCTTATTTTTTTTAATAACATTTTCTTTTTACTAATATATTGTTTTATTGTGTGATTCCAAAGTTAAGACAATTGTTCTGCGTACACAAATCAATTCTCAGAATTTAAAAGAAACGTTTTAGGTATTTATCGAAACTCTCTTTTGATTTTTAATTTGTTAATTTGCACTCAAATATTGCTTGTATTTGTACGTTTTTTTTAGTTAGTTATAATATAAATTGTTTGCAGATTCCATATAACACTGTTTGACATATTGACTTTCATGTGATTTTAATTGTATTGTTTTATTTAACGGTGGTTCTTACCTGTGCAATTTTTCTTTTCAATACTTTAGTGTCCCTGTACTGTTAAAACTTGGTTTTGTGGTTAACGTAATTGATTTCGGGAGTGTTATATTTCACCTAATATACTATTTTAATCTATTGAATTAATCTAACGTTATTGAAATTAACCATATTAATATCGTGTTTGTATTATTATGTAAGCTTTCTTTGAAATGTTATTTTTTACAATAAATTATGCTTCTGATAAATTTCTAGTTTATCTTTTGATATTTTTTGGATAAAGGTAAATGTTCATTTACCTACCAGATACGTTTCTAATATAATTGTCACAGTTCTTATTTATTTATTTATTTATTTAATATTCATCAACGCGCATTGCTGATAGAACGCATTGCTGTATGTATGAATGAGTGCATGTGCGAATGTTATGATAAGTCACGTGGTTTTTCTAATTTTAGCATTTAGTGACCAGGTTCAGTGACCATGTTCAGGTATATACGTCTCATTGACCAATGACAGACGACTTTTAAGTCATTAATATGCATGCGTTACTAACTTCGTTCACTATATAAGCGCAAGTCCCGCCAAATCCAGTACCCACAGATTCTACTCTTTACGGCGCTAGTTTCATTAACTGTTATATTCCTGATCTTCAAAGATTCAGTTATTTATTTATCATTTAATGTCCTGGATACCTGGTAAGATCACTGTTATTGTAATATATTATTGTAACATCATATTCAGTGATACTGTCGGTAAATCACCGGTATAATAATTGGGAAAACTATTGTGTTTGTAATTTAGTCAAATATGTAATACATTTAATTGTCTTTCGTCAACGTGTGTGTATTGGATTGTGAATGTGTTTCTGTGTTTTCTAGGTTTCTTTTCTCATATCATATAAAAGCATAAGTACGAATCCAGACTTCGTTATTTCTTTAACGACCCTGTGACAATGGTGCCCACGTTGTATATGCTTTGAAGGAAACCAGGGTCCAGCTTCCAGCTCCAGGGACAAGGTTACAACACCAGGGCCAGACGTGTTCCAGGCGGCTGTGTGAAAGTGCCAATATCCTGCGATATTTAGGCCTACAAGTTCATTCTGCAGTCACTAGTACTATTCATCTATTCATACCATGGCTAGCTATACTCGGAGATGAGTTCAATTCAGGACACTGTCAGTGATTTGTTTTTTTGTGGAGATCTCTTGATCTAGTGCGGGAACAAGTGCATTCGCGTCGAAAACTGCGCGCAGTGATAGCATCGGTTACAGAAGTTCCATCTGTGAAAATTTCAATTGAATGTGAAAAAGTGATATCCATTCAATTATATGTTCTATGTTTTGTAACTGTCTGATTTGTTTGTAATGTCAATTGTCTTTATGTTGTTTACATGTCGTTTATGTTATGTTGAGTGAGAGTAATACCGGCTGTGTGTAAGGTGCGTGCTATTCAAGCGTGAAAGTGATTGGGCTCGATATTCTTTTTTTTCATGAGTTTTGATTTTGTACTTCCGGAAGTGTAGAAACGTGTTTTCCCAAGGTATAACTTCAGTCTGAATCGCGATTCTGAACGATATTTACACTGAAAATATGTACTCGTTTACTCAATGATTTGTTTAGTACATGTTGATGCTGTCATATGTGTTTTGTGGACTGTCAATGTGTCTGTCGTAGATTTTTTTTGTGTGTTTTCGTGTAAACATTTCCCCATTTCCTACCCCTTCCCACCCAGCCTATGATCCAAATATCATTGGTCAACTGCGCGCTTTGCATTTCACGATATTCATTTGCAGCCTTCACTAACTTAGAATATAGGGCAGCTCGACGTTTTGGATAAAGAAGACTGGCGATCGGGTATTTATTAACGTATTAATTACTTAGTGTTGTTCAGTGGTTACAGTTGTCATCAGATATATACTTCAACAGCTGTTCAAGTCTTGTGTGCATTAGATTTAGTGTGTATGTTTGTATGATAGAACAAATGCGCATTGCGATAATCATTTCAATTTGTGTTTGTGTCTGTCTCAGTGTCTGAGGGAAGTAAGTGTCACTATGGCGAGTAATGATGAAACTTCATTGGACGATCTTATCAGTCAGATAAATTCAGAAAATCATTACAGGGTTATTCCAAAGGAAGAATATGAAATGTTACTGAAGTGTAAAGCTGATACTGTCAAACAAACTCCTTCTTGTAATTCCAAGTTACCATTTGCTTCTGCAGGTGAGGGTGCTCGGCCAAAGTTTAGCCCAAGGGTGAGTTTGCCCTCCCCCAGGTTATTTAACTCTACTATGACTAGTGCTCTGTGTCAGAACTCCACCCAAATCCAGTCAAACTCCCATCTTTTAGTGGTAGTGAAACATTACAAAAAGGGGATGTCAGTTTTTAAGTTTGGTCTTATGAGGTTAGATGCCTTAAAAGCCAATTATCAGAAAATGCTTTATTAAAGCTTGCTCGTAGTTCTTTGAAGGGCCAAGCGCGTCCCTCTGGGTGAAGATGCGACAATCGACAACATTCTCGGGAAATTAGAAGACTTTATGGAAATATTTCCACACCTGAAAATATCATGCAGAATTTCTATGCAGATCATCAGAAAGAAGGTGAGACAATTGTTACCTATGGTTCTAAGTTGGAACAATGCATATCAAAAGCTGTAAGATTAGGTCACAATGACTCTAGTGCTCAAGACTCAATGTTAAGGTCAAAGTTCTGGTCTGGTTTGAGAAGTGCTCAGTTAAGAAATGCTACCAGACATAAGTATGAATCAGTTAAAGAGTTTCATTCACTGCTGAGAGAATTAAGGCAGATAGGACAAGAGGAAAACAATTTGAAATCTGTCAATGCAGTTACAAAGCCTAGTGTTTCCATGTTGACAAATATTGATTCTCTCACTATTCAGAATTTAGAATTTGAGCAAATGCAGAAACAACTCTCAGATCTACTTGGTCACATGAAAAAGCTTGATGATTGCATGAGTAAATTAGAGCAAAATGTTTCAACAAACAATTATATAATCCACAAAATTCTTACAGATCAGACTCCTTTCAGACTAGACAAGACAAAGATATTACCCAAGAGGCAGTAGAACCTACTCACAGCAACATAGGCGGCAGTTCCAGCAGCAGAATCAATCACACAACCAGCAGACTAAACAAAGTGGTAATTCTGGTCAGGTTGGAGATAACAATTTAAACTAATCGAATGAGTTAATTAGAGCAAAATATTTCATCAAACAATTATAATCCACAAAATTCTTACAGATCAGCTTCCTTTCAGGGTAGACAAAGATATTACCCAAGAGGCAGTGGAAACTACTCACAGCAACATAGGGGGCCATTCCAGCAGCAGAATCAATCGCGCAACCAGCAGACTAAACAAAGTGGTAATTCTGGTCAGGTTGGAGATAACAATTTAAACTAATATCATCCTCTGTTGTAGGGCAAACGGAGGATGCAGTTAAGACAAGCCCTATCAGAGCAACAAATCAACAAAATACTGACAATTTATTCTCTAAATTAGTTAGTGAATCCAATGATACAGAGATATTCATCAATGGTGTTAAGACCAAAGCACTGATTGATTCATGTTCTATGGTTACATGCATTTCAGAATTTTTTTCAAATGTTTGAATCCTATGCCAGATTTGCCTGATATGTCAGAGCTTGGACTAAATGTTCAAAGTGTCAATGGCAGTTTGCTACATGTACCTTACAGTGGTTGTGTAGAGTTAGAAATTTGTGTACCCTGTTTTGGTAACTCATCTTATGCTATACCTGCGCTTGAAGTTTCTCAGACTAATTATTCAAAAATTGTGCCTGTTATTGTGGGAACTAATTTCATTCGTAATTGCAGGAATACTTATGAACAGACATAAGATGAAGATGTTCAAGATGAGTGGAGAGTAGCATTTAACAGCTTGAAAGATGAAGTGCCAGTAAAAACAATGAACAAGTATGCCATCCAGATAGCACCAAATGAAACCAAAGTTATAAGAAGTATAGTAAGAAATGTCCGAAATTTTGAATCAGCGGTGACTGAACAAGTCAATACTTCTCTCTCAGGTGGTCTTGTTATTTGTCCAAGAGTTATTTCCCTTGCAAAGAGTGAGAATACTGTTACCATACCTGTTAGATTGTGTAATGTATCTGCTTCCATTTTACGTGTTCCTCCTAGATCACTTTTATGTGCATTACATGAGGTTAAGGTCATTGATACTTGGAACCCAGATTCTTCAGAATTGGGTATTTGCAGTAAATCTAAGAAATCTTTACAGGACTTGGATATTAAGATTTCCGAGGACAACCTTACTGCTTTACAAGCAAGTCAAGTAAAACAGTTTCTGTCAAGTTGGACTCATCTTTTCTCTGAAGGGCCAACAGATATTGGGAGGACAGATTAACTCAAGCACCAAATTAAATTGACAGATGATACACCTTTCAAGGAACCACATCGTCGTTTTCCCCAAGGTATGTATGACGAAGTCAGACAACACGTGAAGGAGATGTTAGATGTGGGAGCTATACAACCATCTCAGAGTCCCTATTCCTCAAATATTGTGCTAGTGAAGAAAAAGGTTCTGCATTGATTACAGAAAACTGAACTCCAGGATAGTGAAGGATGCTTACAACCTCCCACTCATCGACGATACCATTGACAGGTTGGTTAGTTCCAGGTACTTTACCAAATTAGATCTCACAAGCTCCTACTGGCAAGTGGAAATAGATGAAAAAGACAGAGGAAGAACAGCTTTCTCGGTAAGTGGTGTAGGTCTCTTTGAATGCAATAGAATGGGTTGGATTGACGAATGCCCCAGCCACATTCCAAAGGGTTATGGAAAGTTGTATGTGTGAGTTGAACTTAAGGAAATGTTTAGTTTTTCTTGACGACATTTTGATTTACTCACAGACATTTGACATATAGACTGACTAACAGCTGTGTTTCAGAGAATTGAAAAGCATAACTTAAAACTCAAAGCTAAGAAGTGTGAATTTATGCAGGACAGATTGACATATTTAGGACATGTAGTTAGTGAAAAGGGAATAGAAACAGATCCAGAAAAGACTAAGGCAATTTCAACTTGGCCGGTTCCCAGTAATATCAAGACTCTTAAAACATTTCTAGGATTTTCTTGGTATTACAGAAGGTATGTTCAGGATTATTAAAAAATTGTAAAGCCTCTTGATGATTTATTGAAGGGTCATTCCACAAACAAAGGTTAGTCTGGTAAAGAAAAACCAACAGCATGGAGATGGGGCGATGAGGAATTCGAAGCATTTGAGTGCATCAAAGAGAAATTGATGTCACCACCTATCCTTGCCTACGCTGACTTTGACCAGCCTTTCATCCTTCACACAGATGCATCTAGTAATGTTTTGGGTGTTGTGTTATACCAGAGACAGAATGGAGAAAAGAGTAATTGCTTATGCAAGTTGTGGGTTGCGGAACAGTGAAATACATTATCCAGCTTATAAGCTAGAATTCCATGCACTAAAATGGGCTGTCACCGATAAATTTCATGACTATCTCTATGGCAACAAATTTGATGTGGTAACTGACAACAACCCCCTCACCTATGTCTTAACCACCGCGACGCTTAATGCTACAGGCCACCGTTGGTTAGCAGCTCTCAGTAACTTCCAGTAGTAGAATTCACTTACCCTCTCGAATAAAACTGGTTCTACAGTAGTTAATATATGCCACTTATGCTCCAGTTGATGGAAAATTGAAAAACAGTGTTTAAATCATGCATTAGTCAAGGAAAAAACATTAAACTGAAAATAACCTTTTTTTTGTTATCCTGCCATTCCTCTTAGTAAACCATATGACAATCGTCGTTTTACCGAAAAATGTAAGATTAATAAACCAAATATATATCATGTGAAACAGAGAATTAAAATCTTTCAAATATATATATATATATATATATATATATATATATATATATATATATATATATATATATATATATATATACACAACTCAAGTGCAATTCTCAATATGACGTAGTTATATAAACCAGTATCCCATCTGTTGATTCAGACTTCGAAGTCAATAATGTAAGTAAAATGTGATGTCTAAAATAACTGCAGATTTGTAAAAGTATATTTACTTATCGTTCAAGACAAACAAAATAAGTTATTTGTGATGGGCTTAATCAAACCTGGCAGAAACCTCTGTGAAGGAGGCTCCTTGCCTTTAAAAAGCTATACAATGTGGATTTTCAACCCTCACCGCTAACCCTAAAAGCAAACTAATTTCACAAAAACAATGTCAGAAACATAAAAACAGCAATAGAGAAATCTTTTCTAGAGATTTAATAATGTTTCATTCATCATTGCTCATACAGAGAAAATATCATATATCAAAAGTGTTACCAAGGGATAACAAGTTTTGATTTATATAATTCATTAAAAACTGATTTATTTTAAACTATAGCAAAACATTGTTTTCACTTTAACAAAATAAATTTTAAATTCATTTGTACACAGATCTAGTTTAACTGGCAAGTTTGCAAAATGTATTAAAACATAAACGGTTTTTATACACCTCGTATCAAAGTCCAGGCTCTCTCCATTCTCCCACAAGTCTGGATGGTGAATATTCTTTAGGACATTGAGGAAGTGTATCTAAAAATATTAAGGATTCATTGCCTTGGTACTTCTAATTGATTATCGTAAATTAGGAGATTAATACTAAACATAATTATCTAATTTTTTACAAAGTAAAAACCGATATGAAATAGTTTTCATCTCATCGATTAATCTAATATTTGTGTTTTTTTAAATTAGCACACAGATTCAGTATTATTACATGCATATGAATATATCAATTTTCATGTAAATCAATTCATTTTGATTTATTTTGAAATAATTCTTAATGAACATCACATATCTTTTACTAGAAAGCTATAAATTTAAGGGGTAAAATATATTATATATTGCAAATCTTTTATTCGCTTAAAGTGAGTTTAAAAGTATACCGTTTGTATAAACTGGTTCCTCCTTGTTTCCTAAATCAAAACAAAGAAATGATTATTAAAACTATTAAATGCATTTTCTGTTATACATGTAACATAGATTTGTCGTACATACGTTATTTTCAAGCTTAACATATTTGTTTGTTACTTAAACATACCGGTCACTGCATTCTGTTGGTAAATATATCTATAAGCGAACACCGTATGATTGTTTCTAGATTCAACCCAAATACAATTCCTGTTAAAATCTTAACTAAGGCAGGTTGGGATGTCGAAGACAGAAAGTTCTAATTCAAGATGGGACAAGAACTTGCCGTCTTTGTTTAATATATTTATGGATCTAGTAACAGCTTCACACACCAGGATGTGTGACATCGCGTCAGTACAGATTCCAAGTGGCAAAAATTTTGGCGGATGTTTTGCGTAGGTGAAACGATGCCTTCCTTTATGATCTGTTACCACTACGGCACCAGCCAGGTATGAGTCAGACACCACTACATCTCCATTGTTGTTTTCTGTTATGTAATTAGGCATACAATATAGAGCAAGCCCAGTATTGTCGTGTTGAATTGATTGTGTCAATTGCCCGGTCCGGTTATATCGGTTAACTTTGCATGTCCATGTTTTTTCTCTATACATCCCAACTAATAGATCATTTGTGATCGTAGACCAGTAAACACACCCGTGAGTCCAAAAACAACCTTTCTTAATAAATCTTGTTTTTTATGTCTTTTGATAGTTTGTGGATGCTATTATTACTGTGTATATAAAACAGTTCATTGTCGCTATTTACTGTGTGTCTTCCACTACAATTTCCTAAAATATCCAAAAATATATCCTCTCGATGATGAAGAATTTTACCTTTAGTGTTAACCAATATTAGCTCACGCGCACCACTGACCCATATTCGATCTGGTGTGCCGCATGAAATGTGATGTATTACTTCGAGAGACTGAAGAAACTTTGGTGGATACATCAGTTTCATCTGACTTATATTTCCACTTTCTCCTGTTTCTGTGATTAAATTCATGGACCCCGTCACATCATTTGTGCTTTGCTTTAGATCTAGAAATTAAAAATAGTAAATAAAGATTAAAAATATAAACCCCAACGATACATCACATGCTGGAGGGCAACATCTTCGTATTTTATAAAAATTATATATTATTTTAGATTCATATTTACTGGTGATGGGAACAAAACACTAGCAAATTATTTGTCACCCGGTCTCATGGGGCAATACATTTGATATTGTTTGTATATAGCCAGAGAATAAGTATTTTATCATACCGAAGAAAAACTTCCTTTATCGGCGATGCAGATATTGTCCAGTTCCAATCAAGGGTGTACGGGGATTTCCCACGGGTTGTATTCCATACACCCTGAGGCCGCAGGTTGGAATACAACCCGGAGTAAATCCCCGTACACCCTTGGTTGGACCTTGATAACGAATTTATTTCCTATGTTATGCAAATTTTAAAATTATATTGTTTTACCAGTGCTTTGCAATTTGAAAATCTGATCTAAGATCACTCAAACAAGATAAATAAGTCATATAACATATTTTATTAATTAATCACTATAAACAATGTATTTGTATTTAATTCTTAAACAGGGACTTTTATTTATTCATTTACTTCATTGAATGTTTCTTTATTTGGCGCACAAATCCATAGGTGCACTTGTAAACAAGAATTGCATTGTGACGTCACATTTTATTTACACCCGGCTTCAGAAGGTGGTACAGAAATTGACACCCGGCTTGTTAACCAATCAGATCTCGCGTTATAAGCTACATAGGAAACAATGTTGTTCGTATAGAAAACTAGCGTTATCGAACTGCATTTAACGCAGCGATTAAGTTTAATACGAGGGAAATCGAATCGAGTCGGTGAAAAGTTTCTATGACAATTCACTATGGGCAGATAGCATGGAAAGTATTTGCCGGTTAGATAAAATTCCATGATTTCATCGATGTATTTTTACATTGACAATATAGAAAAAAGGTATATCAATCTAAAATATGATCAAATTATAAAAGTGTTTTACCGTATAAAGCAATTAAGTACGATAAAAAATTTGTTTCTCATTAAACTTATATTATTATCTCATATGACTTAATATCATATTGTAACATAATCGATCAAGTAATTTCGTTGTTTTGTTTGTGTTGTTGTCTGGTCTATAAGTAATTTCGTTGTTTTGTTTGTGTTGTTGTCTGGTCTATAAGTATATTATGAATGCTATATTTATGTGGTGTACGTAGATAACTGACCAATGTCATCAGTTCTACAAAAAAGTATTGTTAATAGGGAAATACTCTCCCCCGTCTTATATTCGCCCTTTTTGCCCTCGTTGTCAGCGGGCGAATTTAAGATTGTGCGATTTTCAAAGCCTCAAATTATCTCTCTTAGGAACACATGCGACGTTCCTCAATTTTATATAATTGTCCTTGATATATTATTCCTTATTTATTAACATTTGAACCTGTTCATTCCCAAAAATACAAGGTAAATTACCAAGTTATTTTTGGAGCTAGAATATTTGGAATTTTCCTTAAAAGAGCATGATTATAAATAAAGTCATAGTATAAATTTTCAATTGAACACTTTATATCTTAATACAAAAAAGCATCATATAACATGAAAATATAATTTTGGAATTACTTACTGGAAATCTGCACATTGAAGAGAACGGAAACAATTTTTAAAAAAATAGAAGACAGGACGCGTCTGACCTTAAAACACAACTGTGACTGGGTGAATTCAAGGTGGAGCAAAACTGTTTGCAGGTATATTACACGGGGCGAATATAGCCCTGTAAACAGTATATCTTGTAAATTTATTTATTTATAAGATAAACACTTGATCAAAAGCTGTATTTGATAACATGTAATAATTATGTGTACCTTGTTCCTTATGGAGAAGGCTTAAATAGGCACTGCCTGCTGCCTAATCCAATTATGTAATTTACATGTATTTGCATAATAAAATATGTTCAAATCAAATCAAACAGTATATGTACCTCAATATACTTAAATATACTTCCCCGCTAACAATCAACCAACACGAACATGCTTAACCCTTATTTCATTTCATTTACCTGTTTTTTTAGAGCTCTGCTTGGTAACTATATTTAAGTTTCATTATATACCTTTTTAATTAGTTATCAAATTATGTACAACACTTTTGCCAATATTAAAAATAGTATGTTTTTGATTTTGGTTTAACTGATATGTACTTTTTATTTTTAAAGTGACACGGTGACTCAAAAAGAAACGTTATGATCATGGCAACGGGAATAAGACGACATGTAATAAAATTTTAATTTATCATACGGAAGGCTTCATGTAACCATGTAATGTAAGCTATCACCTATTAGTTTAAAAGTAGTTAGAACTTATTCGGAAATTACACATGTAAGCAAACTGAGTAGTTTTTTGATACAGATTTGAGTGTCACGTGATTGCGGTTGATGTCTAAAATTAGTAATAGAGGAAATAACACACTGCGAAAAGAATATATTTGTTTTAGTTATTTGATGTCTGTTGTAAGATATATGTATTCAAAGATATTGTATTCAAATAAATATATAGTTCTTGACATCAGCTTTGTATTCACTGCCACCCGGTAAAAGCTGATGCCAAGAACTATATATTTATTTGAATACAATATCTGACTCATGATACATTTCACGCTGCCGTATTTACAGTCTTAACAGGTTTCGGCTAACCCTTTTGGAGTTAAGGTTTGTGTCCAATTATGCAAAAGAACATATTAAACTTGAGGACAAGAGAGCTTTGGTTTTATTACACAGTCTATGGAAGATTTCACAGAAAATGGAGACAAGAGATTAAAAGAGTGAGATTCATTATCTTTCGTGAGACTTTAAAACAGTTTTAAAGATAACAATGGCAATGCAGATCAAAATAGCATATAATAGCGAGATTATAGTGCACATATGCATCTTCATGTGTTTTTTATTTATTATGAAAAAATGACAATAACTACCGTCAACCATCTCAAAAATCCATAAAACGAAATACAAATTCAAAGCAGAGCAACACGGACCTCCAAAAAGATAGAGGTAGGATCAGGTGCCTAGGAGGAGTGAGCATCTGCTGACCGGTCACACCCGCCGTGTGCTCTTTGCCGTAATTGGGATAAAAACCCGGAAAAGTCCGTAGACAATTAAGTGATAAATTATGGTCTAACAATTATTTTGAAAAACGTCAGTCGGCATGCGACCCAGTGGATGATTGTATTTGCTGACAAGGTCGTTGTATCGACCATAGAACTTACGAAAAGATGACTTCAAACGAGCCTGTTGATAGTCCTGTTTTATCAACTTGTTTGTCAGTAGCTTGCCTCGTCTTAGAAACTGTTCATACGAAGAGCATGCCCTTGCGTATCGAATTAACTGAGAGACAAGAACACCATATGCAGGTGATGAAGGTATATATTTAAGAAATAAGGCATCATTTTTTGATCACATTTATGATATTAGTTGCAAATTATAGCAAATTAACACTATGTTTGACAAGACAACTAATTTTTTTGTTGTTATAGATTAAAACAGCAATGAAAATTAACGCGTGCTTTAAAATTAACCGTTTACAGTTTGGCGGAATATTGCTACTTCCGTTGAAGTTAGTCTCCGAGCGGAACAAAGCGAAAGAAAACACAGTAACAAAAGAGTTTTCAGAGAAGTCAACATGTAAGCTTTTATGAATCTAAGCTATGATTCCTTTGTTGTCATGCTGTATGGTTTGTGTGATTGTACCACTTTACAATGCTTGATGGCAAAAAAGACCCTGTATCCACTATTAGCACTACGACCAGAAGATCCCCAGTTAACGAGGAGCAATATACACACTGTGGTAATTGTGTTTTATCTGTTAACTTTATAAAAGTGGTGATTGATTTTAAATTTCTGGACAGTTTATTGATGTTATGCTTCCTATCAATATGAATCAACTTACCCTCTCTATTAACTGTATGTAATCCATAACCTTTAAAAAAAATACTAAAAAAGTTTTTCTTTCTTTGCAGAGTGTCACTCGTTGTAATCGTCAACATGATGTTGTTTTTTCTGTCACTGACACCTGTTTTATTCGTCAACATGATATTGTTGTTTTTATCACTGACCCAAACTCGATCTGATGTCACAAATGTGATGTGATTACATCCATCTGCGTTTTTCAGTGTAATAAATTGATGTAACTCAGGACTAGGCATCAGTTTCAGCAAATACTTATTTTCTAAGTTTCTTTTTCCTCTCTTTATTTGAGTTTACAAAGTGAATCCATTAAGTCGTTTTTGTTAAGTAACTCAGTCATCGAGAGCTGGCTAGTGTGGAGTTTCAGATACATCTTTGGAATAACTGTTTTCTTCCAGGAGCTTATCGATGTCACTGGACTGATAGCTGACTGTTCATTTCTGTATTCATATCTTTGTATTTTTGCAATATGTCTGCCCATTTCAAGTTTCTGATTTAAACATCTGTAGATCATATAGGCACATAGTCAACAATATTCTTTAGTGTTTTGGCCTTTGTAGACAGCTCTGACTGATAGAGAGAGAAATATGTTTGGACAGTTTTGACTTCAGCTTTGATTCTTCCCAGGAGAACATATCTTGAAAACAGGGTATCACTTCTGATTGTATGGATGTCTTGTGTTGTTTTACTTTAATTTTATATGCTTTTTTAGAACAATTTTTCTGTGATTTCTATGTTTTCTGCAACGGTTACATACGGGCAGTTCACAACGTTCACAGTATTTGTTGTAAGCCTTTCCAGGATGTCTTATACATAGTTTTTGTTTCGGCATATAGTAATATTTCTTACGAATTATCACATTATGGTCTATTGTTTTCAGATTGTTCACATGGTTTTCACTACGCTGGGAACAAAGGTCACACAAGATTCACAAAAGTATTCTGCATCCCTGGACACATAGAACATGCATGTACTCGATATTGAGTGCTTGCTGCATCCATGATGTTGGAGGTTTAGGTCTTCATATCACCACCTGAATAAATTGATGATTTAAGAAAATAAGCTAAAATAAGCTAATGTGTTTTAAGATTTATATATATATATATATATATATATATATATATATATATATATATATATATATATATATATATATATATATATATATATATATATATATATGTATATATCTATCTTAATCATCCAGTCAAAATTTACATTTATGAATGTTGTTTTTGTTTTATTCTTTGTTTTTATTTTAATTTTTTTTTATTCCTTTTGGGTTTTTTTTTAAATTTTGTTATAAATAGGAAGCTGTGTGGATTTTCTACATTCAATTTTTATTCAGTTGATTGGATGTGTAGTGTTAATGCATAATACCGAACTATTTGACAAGCAATCATATAAAACAAACTTTAATATTTATAAAAAAGTTATAACCTCTTCTTTCTGCATTGCTAAAGTACAGACAGGAAACAGTTATATAACAAGCAGTTATATAAAACAAATCTTAATAAATATGCAATCGATTTTACCTTTTTAATGTCCATTATTTCAAAGCAGACAACGCGGAAGTCATAACAGTTTTGGAATAATCTGAACTGTACAAAAAGCAAACATCTGATGAATGTTGCCTCTCACCTTGTTTATATGGTCCAGCGATTTTATCTTCTAACATGTGTGCTCAGTGTTTAAAGCATTAACTAATTGTATATACCTTTAGTATATTAATGAAAGATCGGGAAAACACAAGCACGTAATAACAGGTAATAACACGTCTTAACATGTAATAAAACATGTCTTAACAGGTACTAAAACATGTCTTATTTCGATTCGTGAACTTTTGAAGATGTCAGCTATCCACATTTGTAAATTAATGTGGGTAAACATTTTTAGGTGCATTTAATAGAAAAAATAGAACATTGCTGAACTCTATGCCGAGTGCTTGATATAAATATGATGTTGAAAGTCTCAGTCTTAATATCACTACCTGATAAGAAATTATGTTTAAATTTGTTTGCATTTGTCTATCAACGCTGGCAACAATTTTCAGAGACATTTTAAAGACGGAAGAATGCTTTCGTTTGATCGATTTTAACTGTGTTGTATGAAAGTTTATTGTATTGTTTATAAAATACGACAAAAACGTTACAGAATTGAAAAAAAAAAATAATTGATTTTGAAATTCAGAAAACTGTGCAGAACAATACATCATATGTTTATTATAATGTAACATGGCTCAGTGCACAAAACATTTGAATCCTAATTTCATATATTTGTTTTGTTTGTTACCACCAGGAAGCTTGGTTTTTTCGCTTTTTAATTTGTATGTACATGATTACCTGTAGCGTAAGGTCTATAACAACGTTGGAATGGATAAGCAATCATATATAACAAATCTAAATTAATATAAAAAACGATGTTACCTTTTAAATGCCCCTTTTCAGAAGTCAAACAACACGGAATTCATATCATTTAAGATGAAAAATGACAATAACAAACTGTCAACCATCTCAAAAATCCATAAAGCGAAATACGAATTTAAAGCTGTGCAACAAGGACCCCTAAAAAGATAGATGAGGTGCCAAGGAGGAGTAAGCATCACCTGTTGACCGGTCGCACCCGCAATTATACCTCAAAAGTTTTATTTCTTAACAATATAAAACAAACGTCTCTTGAATGTTCGCACGCACTATTTTATAGGAGTATTTATTGATTATTGGCCCAGCGATTTATTACTCTAACGTGAATGCACTGTTTGTTTAAAGCATATTAGAGGTGAATATGAATACGTAATGAAAGATAGTGAAGAATACGAGAACACTCATTCTATCTCAACGGGTATTAAATATGTCTAAAATGGGTCTGAATGAATTTACATTGCAATCGATACTAAAGTACCTGGTTGATAATGTTCAAAATCTGCACAAGGCGATTTGTGAAATTACGATTTTACTGCTCCTCTCAGAATTTTTGTAGGGACTTTAAACAGAAACTAGTTTTGAACTTATATCAATTTCAACTGCCTAATAGGTAGGTTTGTGTATTTATAATCAGCATTCAAAAAAAGACAAAAGACGGAATATATATTTAACATCACGTATATGCTGTTCGAACTCAGTGCGACCTTACTTTTTCGCCTTATTATGAGCTATTGATTGAATTACTATATAAAGAGATAAGGGAAGAGTTTTACGGTTTTTCTTTATACATTCATACAGTTGTAGTTGTTGTTGTGCTCGTAATTATTGCGTCGTCTCTGTGACACAAGGTGACAACAAAACAATGAAGGTGTCAATTTATGTGTACGTTTTCTGTTGACTGATAAACTTTTTAAAAAATAATACGCTGTCAAATTTTCCGATTTATTGATAGATAGATAGATAGATAGATAGATAGATAGATAGATAGATAGATAGATAGATAGATAGATAATAGCAAATACAAGATTGGAAACAGAATACCTCAATTACTTAATACTACGCGAGTCTTAACGTAACATTCAGAATAAATCACTTTACTTTTAAAGTAACACTATGCCTTTATAGCCTTAACAAATAACTCTCTGCCAAAGGAAAAAATGTAAATAGTAGACAGAAGAAACGAGGTTGAGGTAAAATAAAATTTTAATGATTGAATTTGTTCTCTCTCTCTCTCTCTCTCTCTCTCTCTCTCTCTCTCTCTCTCTCTCTCTCTCTCTCTCTCTCTCTCGTGTTAGTTTACATTTTATCTATTTTTCTTTTGACCTACCGACCCAACTTTTGAATTGTTATTTCATCAATCCAATAAATAAAAAAAGTTCACCTGAGTATACAAAGAATTATTAACAAAATAAATTATCAAATCGTATAGGCTTTATTCCATATTATTCAACATGAAATAACTTAAGAAGCATTGTTTATAAAATTTACTAACTCAAAACAATCTTTTGTCCCTCTTTCAGATTGAAGCACCAAAGTGTACCTTACATTTATTTGTAATACAGAGAAAAATAAAACTTATTTCAAATCTTATATCAAAGTTTATCTCTTTATTCAGAGGTGGCTGTAATTCGCGTTAATTTACGTGTAATTCATGTTAGTGCTCTTTTAAAACGAATTTCACGTGACAATTTTCAGGTTATTTTCACATAAACCTAACGTGAATTTCACGTGAGGCACAATGGCCTGTGTAGTAGAGCCGTAGGTATAGCGTATGACTTACGTTAAAATACTACTATATTACATCTTTACGTCAGGACGAATTTGTCCTCCATTGTATTATTTTTTTCTAAAAAGCTACCGCTTGCGTTGTCTTCTCGATTAATCGCATCTAAATTCATAAATCATCATGCGTTTGCAATTCAATGTTGCATGCCCGTATTAACAAATGTCAGCCAAAACATTTAACATTATTTTTACGACACCTACCAGAATTTTGCCTCTCTCATGAATAGCTCATCAGTTTTCTACAATCTGAAGTTAATTGAATAATATATATTGTCCAAACCTCTACCGTGGGACATGTATCTATGCTGGTCAAGAAAGTTACGTTGATTTTTTTTTTATTTAAACATGCATATGGGTATATCCCTCCAACTATTTTTAGAATCGGTAGGACAACAAAGTACGTAGTGCCTTTAAGCAAAATAGTTCCTATACTTGCAGAGTGGATCTACAGTTATTGGGACATTTCAAATCAGAATGCTTGACACATGTGAGAAAAGAGGATTTGCAATTTTAAAAGCAATTGTCAAAATCGAATTATCATTTGGAGGAAAGAATTGAAATTTTTTAATGTACACCCTTTCTAAAACTGCGAAGTTCCCTACTTTTACTTTCATTTTCAGAGAAAACGAATCTGACTTCACACCACGAAATTTTAACATGGGAGAGACAATTTGATGAGCTTTCGTTCAAGAGGTCCCTTGTTGCTGAACAAAAATTAGGGCCGGAGCTATGAACCCGAACGTTAACATTACCGCCGAAAGAAAATGTATTAGTGGACTATACCCATATTTTACGTACATCTTATCAATACCCTCTAAATTGAGTACAAATATTGAACAGATAATGATCATATAAAACGAACAAAATCAATACACATTTTAACAAAATGGGGCAATATTTGTGAAGCTTGCAATAATCATCCATGGTTAGAAAATGTACATGTTATTGTGAATAAAAAGTGATTAATGTAATGTTACTGGTTTTTATATGTATTGATTGTCATCATTTTGCATATAATGTCCGAATAAAATCATGGTTAGATATTGTTTTTTTTAAGTTTTAATATTGAATACAAAATTTTAGATCAGTATATGAACTCTATCATGGTCAGGATAATTATACCACATCTCTTTGACAAAATTGGTTTTGTAAGTTGAAATTCTAATTATTTATGTCTTTAGATAGTAATTTATCCCAAGTTCTCAGAACAAAATATGAGAGTATATATATGTGTGTGTGTGTGTGTGTGTGTGTGTGTGTGTGTGTGTGTGTGTGTGTGTGTGTGTGTGTGTGTGTGTGTGTGTGTGTGTGTGTGTGTGTGTGTGTGTGTGTGTGTGTTAGGCATATTCACTCAATTAAACACATTATTGACAGGACATTTCACGGGGTGAGCTAAATCCCTGCACAGAGGCGAAGATACCTGAAAATAAAGTTAAAAATAGATACACCACCATCTATCCATGTATGTACTGTTCCAGAATTTACCATCAAAGATTGCATCAACATTTTAGAATGCATTTAAGCAATATGACATTGTCCTTAATATGCTTTGTTTATAGATGATCACTCGCGAATTATACTTAATTCATCGGCATCAAATGGAATTGGATATATCAATGTCAACTACATCGAAGTAAGTATTTAAAGATGCAAATGATTGAAAAACATCATACTGTTCTGTGTTGTGACATCAATTTTTTTCTGAATTGCCAGTTTGACGTTGTTGTATCTAAATTAAATATTTGTCAGCCCATTATATAGAAAACTAAAAAAAAAAAAAAAGTAAACAATACCAGACGAAAGTGCGTTTTACGATTCTATGAAATGATGTACTGCGTTATTGTCTAAAACTAAAGATCAATTTTTTTAATGTTTTTTTTTTTTTGGTCTTTTTATATATCAATAGGATACACGAGGAAGGCGACTTTACATTGCTACACAGGGTAAACTTTTTATTAAAGGATGGTTCAAAATTTACCCATATTTTCATTATTTTGAAATGTTTAATGGTTTTTATTTGTTATTTTTCTTATTTCCTAAGGCCCAAAGCCAAAAACAATTGCGGATTTCTGGACCATGATTTGGCAAGAAGAAGTGTGTAACATCGTTTGTCTAACAAACCTTACGGAAGGGACAAAGGTTGGGGAGTATTTAATGGACATTAATTATTCTGTTAACTTCATTATGAATACTATATAGTATTAAGAAACTTCAATAATATACAATTTGTTGAAATGAAAAAAAAATGATGAAAATAAAATAAACCTGTTTCCAATGCTAACATCAAAAATGATTTTTATGACTATTATCACCTTCTACTTATTCTAATCATAATTATTTAAAGAATAAGTGTGCCCAGTACTGGCCAGATATCAACAACAAACTACAAGGAGGGACGTTAACTGTCAGACATCTAGAAGAGAAAGCATATGCTGAATACATCATCAGACGATTTAAGATACACAACAAAACAGTAAATATCATTTAAAAAAGACAACAAAGCCATATGTACATATTTTGTGTGGTTTAGTTCGTTTTGAATAAGCAAAACTTGTTTACTTATTTATTTAAATAACCTAATAGTTCTAATAAAATTTAATTGTTGCAAAGTTAAAATAAAATACAAAAAAAATAACAAATTATCTTTTGAACATATATCACTGTGGATTACAAATTATCAGATAAATATTGTATAAACTAACTTACATTCTTTAAGCTTGTAACTAGTTTATTTATCCCGACATACTCCTTAACATGCGACATCAACAATGTTTCTCAACTTATATTGTTTAGGACGAGATTGTTTAAAATTTGCCATATTATTAATATATTCGATGAAATTATGTCATTTGAAGTTGTTTAATGTATTCTGGTTAACTTTTTTATAATCGATATAAACCCCACCCCAATCTTTCGTGGTTTGTTCATTCACACTCTAAATCGGGATACTAAGTAAATTGACGTAAACGTTTTCAAATCAAAAAACGCCCATTTAATCTGCAGTCCGCCAATGGTATTAAAATGTGTTTGAAATAAGAGTTTTCTTAATTTTAGTCTTTGCTCAGGTTTCTTCAATATTTTTTTTAAATATAAAAATAAGCCCTATATATAACATGTATTAAACAAACTCAATTTGAATCTTATGTCAGAGTTGCGGTTAGAAAATTTCACCGTTGATAAATTAAATACGCATGTCTTACAACCCTTAAAAACAGAAGTCTATGATATTTCAAACAATAATATTATCGATGAATATATTATAGACAATGTAAATAAGCAAAACGTATGAATTTAAAGTGCCATAACCCTTAGCTAAAGCTATTTTGGCGAACAAGGGCGTTTATACTCCATGTAAGCATGGGTAAGAAACGCATATTCAGACAACTGTTTTTTGTTTCAAACAAAAAATAACAATTCACATCAAACTAAGAAGCATTAAATTGCGTTTTTAATTTGATAATGACGCTTAAAAAGATGTTCCATGCACAGACCATTATAGTGAGTGTCGTGTATGTGTAACAACCAAAGCCCTTTTTAATGCATTGATATTCAGCAAATAATGAAATTACTTGCAAAATGAAATAAAAATGTTGTTTTGTCTAATTTTTAACATACACATTAAAATATCATTTTAGCTATTAAAATACATTTCTTTCTTGTTAATTTAGTAATGATAAACAAATCAGAAGTCAACGTAACAGAATAAGTGAGTGCAGTGATTTACAAATCATCAGCACAAAATGTTAATTTAGGTCCAGATGATCTACCGTACATATTTTGCTGTTCGAAATGAATACTTCCTAATATTTACATTTGTAAATAGGTTTCCTGATATGAATCTATAGGGTAGCAGAACTTTTTAGTTATGTCACATTGATCACCGCACCATTTTAATGTTTGCTGGATGCATTATTTCGCTATAATTGTGCAAGGATCGTAATGAACATATTTATGGAGGATTATTTTTTGAAACTGTAATCAGCGTTTTCTCTTCTATTAACGAAAAAATGAACATTAAAATTCTTACGATAACTATTGCTCAGGTAAGCAAAATAGGCTACAAACTTAGTTTTTGTCTATCTTATTTGCTGCAAAGTATATCTTTATATTACCTATCTATAAATCACAAGTCTGTCTTTAGTAATTTTATTTCATTTTTATATTTACTTTTTATATATCTTTATTCCAATTAAAGTATAAAAATGTGTTACACTCTCATTTTGCACAATGATATTAACCGGAGTAAAAGAAGAAATAAATATAAAGTATTTTTCAGCATTGATCATTCTAAGAAAGTAGAATTCTTTAGTGTTCACTATTTTACAACAATCTACCACTATTGTCAAAAGTTATTTTGGCCTATCCAGCGGTAAGGAGTACCTTCAATTAACTCTCTTTTACACACTCGATGTCAAAGTATGTTAAAAAACAGGTGTTTGTTGTATCTCTCATCTTTTAGTTAACATGTTGCCTTTCCCTATTATTTAGAAATTGAAAACAAAATCACATAATTACATGTATGTATAAACAAGAAAGGAACATGAAATGATTAAACTTTACGGGGTGAATATCTCCCATTCAGTGAACATAAAAATGAAGTAACTTTGAAAAATAACTGAATTACATAACTATGCCATTCAGTCCGCTTTCCATATATTTCAGTTAACATTCAGTTGACTAAATGGCAGGTTCATCATTTGCCTGCTACAAATCCATCACAATAACACCGATTGTGAACGGGATCTTTATAATAAAAACATGATTTACCACAAAATCGTATTTTTTAAGCTTTAACTATTGTAATATTTTTATGATTGCAGATAAGATCAGACCGTCACGTAACGATGTTTCACTACACCACGTGGTCAGACCACGGAGTGGCCGATCCTCTCAGTCTGGTCGTGTTCCATCGTCACGTGATCAGAGCCACAATTAACTCTGCTGGAAAGTACAAAGTGGTACACTGCAGGTATCAATGTGATATTTTCATAGGAATTAAATGCATGTGCTATTTTCAACGAAACAATTGAGTACAATTTAAACTACAAAATACGGAAGTGGTTTAACAATAATTGAAATATATAAACAAAATAATAAAAATAGAATGTATAAACAATTCATATGAGATTTTAATTTGAGAAACAAAGTTATCTGCTATAAACGTAGATTAAAATTAATGTGAATTAATTTTTAGTGCGGGAGTTGGTAGAACTGGGACATACATTGCTTTAGACGCACTCTACCGGGAAGGGGAGAGAGCTGGTAAAATCAATGTACCGATGTACGTCAGAACAATGAGGAAGGACCGGATGAATATGATTCAAGGAGATGTAGGATCATTCATAGCTACAAATAATTCAAGAATTCAAAAACCTCTTTCAAATTTCGATGCATCTAATAAGGGAACTATTGTAGTAAAATATTCAAAATATATGATCTGCATTTTTGATGATGGCCATTGTCTAAATGTCTGGATAATGAGTAATGATACTCGAACAATACCAAATCAACAACATTTTGCTTTATCCTTACACAAGATGTTATAATATATTTTTCATTGTATTCTGTGTTCTTTTTACTATAATTATTAAAAAGAAATGGTTTTCAACCTTTTTTTTTTTTTTTTTTTTTACATTTTTAGAGAAAACATTACAAAACATTCAAATATGGATAAATGATACAATTTCACTGTATAGTACAGTAGCAACTTTTCCCCTGCAATTTAAGGTCTTAAAATTTATTGATGCACATGTAACTAAGGTATGAAGCAAAATATTAGTTGGTTATAATTATTTCCTCTTCTTTTTCTAGTCATAGCCTAATGCCAAATAAGTTTTAAGCGCAGTATAAATTTGTTTATTTTGCGCTAGCAGCGGAAGAAAACGATGATTTGTTATATAACATTTCCTTGGAAATTATGTCCTTATTGACAAGATATTGATCATTTGTTTTCAAAATGTATAAAATATTTCCTTTTGTTAACAATACAAATGCACATTATGTAAGATACATTTTGTTCTAGCCCTTTTAATTGGATGATAAAACAAATAAAGTAGATCTTTTTTTGGTATCCAGGAAATCACCTATGGCTTTTAAAAAAACCACCACATTTCTTATTATCGAAAGCTTCCTATTGCCTTTGTCTATTTAAGAGTTAAATAACTTCCTCTAGTGCCCTATCCGATATTAAATCGCTTTATGAGCAGTTTTCACATTGCTTTCTTTTAGCAAATGGCGAAATGTTAGTCGCTAGTTTATAATTCATGTAAATACTTTTTGTAGCTCTAATGAGCAAATCTTCATACGATGAAATAGCCAGTTAAAGTAATTTGATTAAAAAGCTTTTGTTCTGGTTAATCATGCAAATTTTCTTTTATAATCTATATTTATGTTGGTTATATCATTGATATTTTAAAGGATAATATGCTTATCAAACCAAAACTTACTTTTATGATCAGTACAAATTGCTTTACCTCGCACTAAAGGATGCATTTTACGGGCAAAAAAAGTGTTTGGAAACAGAGAAGTTTTTAGGCGAATACCAAGAACAGACTTATTATGCGAATTGTGGAGATGTATCACAAAAGAAATGTTTATCTTCTGACCTTGAGGTTTATTTAAATTGTGATTTATATTTATAAGAAATGATTCGCTGCAGAAATAAAACTTTAATATTGAATAAGCAATACTTATTTAAAACCATTTTTTTTTATTATTGCAACACTTGATTTAGATATTATGTATTCATTTTTTTCTCGATCTTTTCTTCTCTGTTGACATTACCAAATAATTGTAGGAGTTACTGTCCTTGAGAAAGGAATATACACAACAAGATTACATTTCTGGCCGGGCTCAGATATCAGCTAACTACACAGAAAGCGTACTTCCTGGTAGTATACAAATTATATCTTTACTTATGAAAACGTTGTATTTCTTTTAGCGGAAATTGTTAAATGAATGATTGATTTCAATCTGATACATGGAATCATTTATGACAATTTTTAAAAAATGATAATTTGTATTAAAAAATTAATATATTGTAACATGCTCTTTCTTTTAATTTCAATTGAGGAGTTTATGTGTCATCTGTACTATATGAAGGGCTACAACACCTACTACAATGCAGTTTTGATTCAGGTTAAATAATGCACTTGCATAAAATAACTCTTATACATTGTCTGCAATAATTGTGTAAGTCGCACACCCTTGCTGGTATCAAAGGATAATATTGTTTAACAACAGCAGTGTGTAAACCATGTATATTCCATGCACACTCATTACAAAGTATAACCCCCACTGAGCATTGATACTAAGGTACTAAGTGTTCAGATTGTGTAATGAAATTGAAACTTGAAACATTAATACAGTGTATAAAACGTTAAATTTGTATTGCCTTTTTCACTATTTGTCACTTATACAAAATCAGTCGGTGAAATAAATGTATTACATGGTTTGTGATTGACCTAATATGGGTACTATTTGGTCAGAAAGAATTCCATATGGGATTAGTGCTAAATCGATGAATGAATTATATTTTGTATTATTGTGAACTAAAGTGTGGATTCAACAATGAATTAAATTTATTGCATCACAGTTTTTGGAGCAATATATTGGCATATTCTTTAATCGACTTCTTAAAAGGACTACCTGCTAAAACATTAGAATATAAAACCAAACAATGAGCATCATTTTTTAATTTCTGTTGTCGTTCCTGGAAAAGAATTCTCTAATCAGCGCCCAGACCCTCTACCATACTTCTTTGTTACTTGTACTATAGTTTCATATTTGTGTGTTTTATACAGCCGTACCTGGAGAAGGACTCCCTGATCAGTGCACAGTACCCTCTACCAGACAACACCGAGGACATCCTCAGACTGGTCAAGGACTTTGACGCCCGTGTTGTGGTTTTCTTGTGCCCACTAGAGGACATTGAATCGGTATGGACGAAATAATATCAAGGAAATCCATCCATATATCCCTCTGCCTGTCTGTCTGGTGGTATGTCTTTATCTCTCTAATTGTGTATTCTGTGTATATTCATGTTTTAATTTTTTTTTATAGACAGCCAAATGGTTTCCACCAGAAAATCAACACAAATTCGATGGGATTTTCTACGTCAAAAATATGTCATCAACAAGAAGTCACAATGTCAAAATGACCAAACTCAACATACAACCAACGGTTTTACTTTATTTTATTTGAATTTAAAACAAAACTAAGATATAAAAATAAACTAAAAATAACAAACTACGCCATGAGATACGCCTTTTACAAATTAAATTACTTTAAACTAAAAAGCTAATCATCTGTTTTTGATGCAATTATTGGGGTAAGGATCGTTGTACTTTCAATTGCAAAAATGCATTGCATTTTGTTTATTGCAACATAACATTACATTTAACATTATACCTATTTTCACAGAGGATGGTACTTATATTGTCAAAATTAACTGTATTGGCACATCCACGGCAATTAAGATCTTTCAGACATCTGAATGACTTCTCTAATATTTTTTATTCAGTAGTTGTCTGAAAATACTATTGGATTCTAACGCATATAATTTTTTTACGGAAAGCAGAGATAATTTTTGAAATTATACATTATAATTTTAATCAGAAATTCAAAATTAACACTACTTTTTTTCTCAATTGTACATTGTTATATTCAGGGTTTCAATGAAATGGATATCACTTTGGAATGCCCGAATTGGAAAGAAAGACAGAAAAAGGGGGACAAAAGAGTACTCTTGGATGTTATTAAGGCAGAAAAGACCGAGAAGTCTGACCATAAAGGCCGAGTACTCGTTCTGTCAAGGTAACTAAACAATATCACATCAGTCTTTATTCCCTCATTCTGTATCTACCTGTATTAAATGAATGGCAATCGTTTTCAAGAAACAATTAATAATAAGTACACTTTGGTATCATGCAAATTCTTTTAATGAATACATACTGGCAAGTTTTAAAAATAAGAACTTCTACACACAAACGCTTAACAGTTTGACATAATTTCTAATAATTTAGAAACAGCAATTAGTCCGCTCAAAAATTACAATTTCGTGCAAATTTACCTTTTAATCACTCATCTAAAATATCAGTCATCCATAGTTGCAAGCGAGGGCGGATGATTTTCATATTGGGAATATCGAAAAATCGTTAATTTTTTTTTTTTTTTGCAATGAGCGCAAATTAAAAATAAGCTTTCTTCTGGAACGAAAAAATTAGATGGCACAGTTGGAGCATGCAAGAGACATATAGATCACATGCAGTAATAATTCATTGTTTTTTTTTAAATATTTGATCTTATTAAAACCATGAATACTATTTTGTACCAGCAATAAATCTAAAATTTAAATACGTTTAGTATTTCTTTAAATGAAAAATACAAATTCAATTGAAACGGCATGTACAATCAAAAATTGACACAAAATATCCATTACACTATAGTTTAAAAGAAAAAAAATGTACAATATGAACAGAAAAAATGTATGCAACACATAAAAAGTGTACAAAATACATGTACATCCTTCATTCGAGAAATATATGGAAACTTATTATTTTTTGTACTTTATACTGAAAATTTGTTATTAGTGATGGGGCTACACGCTGTGGTCCATTCTTTGTTGTATACAACGTGTTGGAACAAATCTCCATGGACAGAGAGGTGGACATCTTTACAGCTGTACGTCAGATCCAGATACGGAGACCAGAATGTGTGTCCACTGTGGTATGTAATACAGTTTTATTGTTATTTGAAATATACTTTAATTTGGTTGACGTATTTTTTAAAATCAACGGACTTGATATGATACCATAAGAATCAAAACATTGCCATTAAAAAGAAATTTTAGCGATTTTCGCTGATACTATTAAAATATGTTGAGAATGTATGATTAGATTGAATGTGTTTTTCCTTTTCATATCATGATATCATTTTTTTCATCTTAGGATGAGTACAAGCTATGTCATGATGCCATAGCGGAATATCTTCTCAATGACTGTGTTTATGGAAATTGTTAAGGAGACATTGCAAAAATCATACAACAAACACTGGACATTCCTATGAAGTATATATTTAACTGTTATGCACTAGTTTGAAATCTGTTTATGTGGTTTATTGCTGATGTAAAGATCGATTTAAATTTGAATTGTTATGCACTGGATTGTTTTAAGAGTTAACAAGTTAACAGTTTCTAAGTCTTTTGAATTCTTATTGCTTTGTTGATTTATGAATAATTTAGTGTTTTACAAATAATTTTAATTAGACTTCGTTTTTCGTTGGTTTACTACCCATTTAATAAATGTTAATTGAAAGTTTATTGAATTAAAATTCTAGTCTTATTTTTTTTAATAACATTTTCTTTTTACTAATATATTGTTTTATTGTGTGATTCCAAAGTTAAGACAATTGTTCTGCGTACACAAATCAATTCTCAGAATTTAAAAGAAACGTTTTAGGTATTTATCGAAACTCTCTTTTGATTTTTAATTTGTTAATTTGCACTCAAATATTGCTTGTATTTGTACGTTTTTTTTAGTTAGTTATAATATAAATTGTTTGCAGATTCCATATAACACTGTTTGACATATTGACTTTCATGTGATTTTAATTGTATTGTTTTATTTAACGGTGGTTCTTACCTGTGCAATTTTTCTTTTCAATACTTTAGTGTCCCTGTACTGTTAAAACTTGGTTTTGTGGTTAACGTAATTGATTTCGGGAGTGTTATATTTCACCTAATATACTATTTTAATCTATTGAATTAATCTAACGTTATTGAAATTAACCATATTAATATCGTGTTTGTATTATTATGTAAGCTTTCTTTGAAATGTTATTTTTTACAATAAATTATGCTTCTGATAAATTTCTAGTTTATCTTTTGATATTTTTTGGATAAAGGTAAATGTTCATTTACCTACCAGATACGTTTCTAATATAATTGTCACAGTTCTTATTTATTTATTTATTTATTTAATATTCATCAACGCGCATTGCTGATAGAACGCATTGCTGTATGTATGAATGAGTGCATGTGCGAATGTTATGATAAGTCACGTGGTTTTTCTAATTTTAGCATTTAGTGACCAGGTTCAGTGACCATGTTCAGGTATATACGTCTCATTGACCAATGACAGACGACTTTTAAGTCATTAATATGCATGCGTTACTAACTTCGTTCACTATATAAGCGCAAGTCCCGCCAAATCCAGTACCCACAGATTCTACTCTTTACGGCGCTAGTTTCATTAACTGTTATATTCCTGATCTTCAAAGATTCAGTTATTTATTTATCATTTAATGTCCTGGATACCTGGTAAGATCACTGTTATTGTAATATATTATTGTAACATCATATTCAGTGATACTGTCGGTAAATCACCGGTATAATAATTGGGAAAACTATTGTGTTTGTAATTTAGTCAAATATGTAATACATTTAATTGTCTTTCGTCAACGTGTGTGTATTGGATTGTGAATGTGTTTCTGTGTTTTCTAGGTTTCTTTTCTCATATCATATAAAAGCATAAGTACGAATCCAGACTTCGTTATTTCTTTAACGACCCTGTGACAATGGTGCCCACGTTGTATATGCTTTGAAGGAAACCAGGGTCCAGCTTCCAGCTCCAGGGACAAGGTTACAACACCAGGGCCAGACGTGTTCCAGGCGGCTGTGTGAAAGTGCCAATATCCTGCGATATTTAGGCCTACAAGTTCATTCTGCAGTCACTAGTACTATTCATCTATTCATACCATGGCTAGCTATACTCGGAGATGAGTTCAATTCAGGACACTGTCAGTGATTTGTTTTTTTGTGGAGATCTCTTGATCTAGTGCGGGAACAAGTGCATTCGCGTCGAAAACTGCGCGCAGTGATAGCATCGATTACAGAAGTTCCATCTGTGAAAATTTCAATTGAATGTGAAAAAGTGATATCCATTCAATTAAATGTTCTATGTTTTGTAACTGTCTGATTTGTTTGTAATGTCAATTGTCTTTATGTTGTTTACATGTCGTTTATGTTATGTTGAGTGAGAGTAATACCGGCTGTGTGTAAGGTGCGTGCTATTCAAGCGTGAAAGTGATTGGGCTCGATATTCTTTTTTTTCATGAGTTTTGATTTTGTACTTCCGGAAGTGTAGAAACGTGTTTTCCCAAGGTATAACTTCAGTCTGAATCGCGATTCTGAACGATATTTACACTGAAAATATGTACTCGTTTACTCAATGATTTGTTTAGTACATGTTGATGCTGTCATATGTGTTTTGTGGACTGTCAATGTGTCTGTCGTAGATTTTTTTTGTGTGTTTTCGTGTAAACATTTCCCCATTTCCTACCCCTTCCCACCCAGCCTATGATCCAAATATCATTGGTCAACTGCGCGCTTTGCATTTCACGATATTCATTTGCAGCCTTCACTAACTTAGAATATAGGGCAGCTCGACGTTTTGGATAAAGAAGACTGGCGATCGGGTATTTATTAACGTATTAATTACTTAGTGTTGTTCAGTGGTTACAGTTGTCATCAGATATATACTTCAACAGCTGTTCAAGTCTTGTGTGCATTAGATTTAGTGTGTATGTTTGTATGATAGAACAAATGCGCATTGCGATAATCATTTCAATTTGTGTTTGTGTCTGTCTCAGTGTCTGAGGGAAGTAAGTGTCACTATGGCGAGTAATGATGAAACTTCATTGGACGATCTTATCAGTCAGATAAATTCAGAAAATCATTACAGGGTTATTCCAAAGGAAGAATATGAAATGTTACTGAAGTGTAAAGCTGATACTGTCAAACAAACTCCTTCTTGTAATTCCAAGTTACCATTTGCTTCTGCAGGTGAGGGTGCTCGGCCAAAGTTTAGCCCAAGGGTGAGTTTGCCCTCCCCCAGGTTATTTAACTCTACTATGACTAGTGCTCTGTGTCAGAACTCCACCCAAATCCAGCCAAACTCCCATCTTTTAGTGGTAGTGAAACATTACAAAAAGGGGATGTCAGTTTTTAAGTTTGGTCTTATGAGGTTAGATGCCTTAAAAGCCAATTATCAGAAAATACTTTATTAAAGCTTGCTCGTAGTTCTTTGAAGGGCCAAGCGCGTCCCTCTGGGTGAAGATGCGACAATCGACAACATTCTCGGGAAATTAGAAGACTTTATGGAAATATTTCCACACCTGAAAATATCATGCAGAATTTCTATGCAGATCATCAGAAAGAAGGTGAGACAATTGTTACCTATGGTTCTAAGTTGGAACAATGCATATCAAAAGCTGTAAGATTAGGTCACAATGACTCTAGTGCTCAAGACTCAATGTTAAGGTCAAAGTTCTGGTCTGGTTTGAGAAGTGCTCAGTTAAGAAATGCTACCAGACATAAGTATGAATCAGTTAAAGAGTTTCATTCACTGCTGAGAGAATTAAGGCAGATAGGACAAGAGGAAAACAATTTGAAATCTGTCAATGCAGTTACAAAGCCTAGTGTTTCCATGTTGACAAATATTGATTCTCTCACTATTCAGAATTTAGAATTTGAGCAAATGCAGAAACAACTCTCAGATCTACTTGGTCACATGAAAAAGCTTGATGATTGCATGAGTAAATTAGAGCAAAATGTTTCAACAAACAATTATATAATCCACAAAATTCTTACAGATCAGACTCCTTTCAGACTAGACAAGACAAAGATATTACCCAAGAGGCAGTAGAACCTACTCACAGCAACATAGGCGGCAGTTCCAGCAGCAGAATCAATCACACAACCAGCAGACTAAACAAAGTGGTAATTCTGGTCAGGTTGGAGATAACAATTTAAACTAATCGAATGAGTTAATTAGAGCAAAATATTTCATCAAACAATTATAATCCACAAAATTCTTACAGATCAGCTTCCTTTCAGGGTAGACAAAGATATTACCCAAGAGGCAGTGGAAACTACTCACAGCAACATAGGGGGCCATTCCAGCAGCAGAATCAATCGCGCAACCAGCAGACTAAACAAAGTGGTAATTCTGGTCAGGTTGGAGATAACAATTTAAACTAATATCATCCTCTGTTGTAGGGCAAACGGAGGATGCAGTTAAGACAAGCCCTATCAGAGCAACAAATCAACAAAATACTGACAATTTATTCTCTAAATTAGTTAGTGAATCCAATGATACAGAGATATTCATCAATGGTGTTAAGACCAAAGCACTGATTGATTCATGTTCTATGGTTACATGCATTTCAGAATTTTTTTCAAATGTTTGAATCCTATGCCAGATTTGCCTGATATGTCAGAGCTTGGACTAAATGTTCAAAGTGTCAATGGCAGTTTGCTACATGTACCTTACAGTGGTTGTGTAGAGTTAGAAATTTGTGTACCCTGTTTTGGTAACTCATCTTATGCTATACCTGCGCTTGAAGTTTCTCAGACTAATTATTCAAAAATTGTGCCTGTTATTGTGGGAACTAATTTCATTCGTAATTGCAGGAATACTTATGAACAGACATAAGATGAAGATGTTCAAGATGAGTGGAGAGTAGCATTTAACAGCTTGAAAGATGAAGTGCCAGTAAAAACAATGAACAAGTATGCCATCCAGATAGCACCAAATGAAACCAAAGTTATAAGAAGTATAGTAAGAAATGTCCGAAATTTTGAATCAGCGGTGACTGAACAAGTCAATACTTCTCTCTCAGGTGGTCTTGTTATTTGTCCAAGAGTTATTTCCCTTGCAAAGAGTGAGAATACTGTTACCATACCTGTTAGATTGTGTAATGTATCTGCTTCCATTTTACGTGTTCCTCCTAGATCACTTTTATGTGCATTACATGAGGTTAAGGTCATTGATACTTGGAACCCAGATTCTTCAGAATTGGGTATTTGCAGTAAATCTAAGAAATCTTTACAGGACTTGGATATTAAGATTTCCGAGGACAACCTTACTGCTTTACAAGCAAGTCAAGTAAAACAGTTTCTGTCAAGTTGGACTCATCTTTTCTCTGAAGGGCCAACAGATATTGGGAGGACAGATTAACTCAAGCACCAAATTAAATTGACAGATGATACACCTTTCAAGGAACCACATCGTCGTTTTCCCCAAGGTATGTATGACGAAGTCAGACAACACGTGAAGGAGATGTTAGATGTGGGAGCTATACAACCATCTCAGAGTCCCTATTCCTCAAATATTGTGCTAGTGAAGAAAAAGGTTCTGCATTGATTACAGAAAACTGAACTCCAGGATAGTGAAGGATGCTTACAATCTCCCACTCATCGACGATACCATTGACAGGTTGGTTAGTTCCAGGTACTTTACCAAATTAGATCTCACAAGCTCCTACTGGCAAGTGGAAATAGATGAAAAAGACAGAGGAAGAACAGCTTTCTCGGTAAGTGGTGTAGGTCTCTTTGAATGCAATAGAATGGGTTGGATTGACGAATGCCCCAGCCACATTCCAAAGGGTTATGGAAAGTTGTATGTGTGAGTTGAACTTAAGGAAATGTTTAGTTTTTCTTGACGACATTTTGATTTACTCACAGACATTTGACATATAGACTGACTAACAGCTGTGTTTCAGAGAATTGAAAAGCATAACTTAAAACTCAAAGCTAAGAAGTGTGAATTTATGCAGGACAGATTGACATATTTAGGACATGTAGTTAGTGAAAAGGGAATAGAAACAGATCCAGAAAAGACTAAGGCAATTTCAACTTGGCCGGTTCCCAGTAATATCAAGACTCTTAAAACATTTCTAGGATTTTCTTGGTATTACAGAAGGTATGTTCAGGATTATTAAAAAATTGTAAAGCCTCTTGATGATTTATTGAAGGGTCATTCCACAAACAAAGGTTAGTCTGGTAAAGAAAAACCAACAGCATGGAGATGGGGCGATGAGGAATTCGAAGCATTTGAGTGCATCAAAGAGAAATTGATGTCACCACCTATCCTTGCCTACGCTGACTTTGACCAGCCTTTCATCCTTCACACAGATGCATCTAGTAATGTTTTGGGTGTTGTGTTATACCAGAGACAGAATGGAGAAAAGAGTAATTGCTTATGCAAGTTGTGGGTTGCGGAACAGTGAAATACATTATCCAGCTTATAAGCTAGAATTCCATGCACTAAAATGGGCTGTCACCGATAAATTTCATGACTATCTCTATGGCAACAAATTTGATGTGGTAACTGACAACAACCCCCTCACCTATGTCTTAACCACCGCGACGCTTAATGCTACAGGCCACCGTTGGTTAGCAGCTCTCAGTAACTTCCAGTAGTAGAATTCACTTACCCTCTCGAATAAAACTGGTTCTACAGTAGTTAATATATGCCACTTATGCTCCAGTTGATGGAAAATTGAAAAACAGTGTTTAAATCATGCATTAGTCAAGGAAAAAACATTAAACTGAAAATAACCTTTTTTTTGTTATCCTGCCATTCCTCTTAGTAAACCATATGACAATCGTCGTTTTACCGAAAAATGTAAGATTAATAAACCAAATATATATCATGTGAAACAGAGAATTAAAATCTTTCAAATATATATATATATATATATATATATATATATATATATATATATATATATATATATATATATATACACAACTCAAGTGCAATTCTCAATATGACGTAGTTATATAAACCAGTATCCCATCTGTTGATTCAGACTTCGAAGTCAATAATGTAAGTAAAATGTGATGTCTAAAATAACTGCAGATTTGTAAAAGTATATTTACTTATCGTTCAAGACAAACAAAATAAGTTATTTGTGATGGGCTTAATCAAACCTGGCAGAAACCTCTGTGAAGGAGGCTCCTTGCCTTTAAAAAGCTATACAATGTGGATTTTCAACCCTCACCGCTAACCCTAAAAGCAAACTAATTTCACAAAAACAATGTCAGAAACATAAAAACAGCAATAGAGAAATCTTTTCTAGAGATTTAATAATGTTTCATTCATCATTGCTCATACAGAGAAAATATCATATATCAAAAGTGTTACCAAGGGATAACAAGTTTTGATTTATATAATTCATTAAAACTTGATTTATTTTAAACTATAGCAAAACATTGTTTTCACTTTAACAAAATAAATTTTAAATTCATTTGTACACAGATCTAGTTTAACTGGCAAGTTTGCGAAATGTATTAAAACATAAACGGTTTTTATACACCTCGTATCAAAGTCCAGGCTATCTCCATTCTCCCACAAGTCTGGATGGTGAATATTCTTTAGGACATTGAGGAAGTGTATCTAAAAATATTAAGGATTCATTGCCTTGATACTTCTAATTGATTATCGTAAATTAGGAGATTAATACTAAACATAATTATGTAATTTTTTACAAGGTAAAAACCGATATGAAATAGTTTTCATCTCATCGATTAATCTAATATTTGTTTTTTTTTTAATTAGCACACAGATTCAGTATTATTACATGCATATGAATATATCAATTTTCATGTAAATCAATTCATTTTGATTTATTTTGAAATAATTTTTAATGAACATCACATATCTTTTACTAGAAAGCTATAAATTAAAGGGTAAAATATATTATATATTGCAAATCTTTTATTCGCTTAAAGTGAGTTTAAAAGTATACCGTTTGTATAAACTGGTTCCTCCTTGTTTCCTAAATCAAAACAAAGAAATGATTATTAAAACTATTAAATGCATTTTCTGTTATACATGTAACATAGATTTGTCGTACATACGTTATTTTCAAGCTTAACATATTTGGTTGTTACTCAAACATACCGGTCACTGCATTCTGTTGGTAAATATATCTATAAGCGAACACCGTATGATTGTTTCTAGATCCAACCCAAATACAATTCCTGTTAAAATCTTAACTAAGGCAGGTTGGGATGTCGAAGACAGAAAGTTCTAATTCAAGATGGGACAAGAACTTGCCGTCTTTGTTTAATATATTTATGGATCTAGTAACAGTATCACACACCAGGATGTGTGACATCGCGTCAGTACAGATTCCAAGTGGCAAAAATTTTGGCGGATGTTTTGCGTAGGTGAAACGATGCCTTCCTTTATGATCTGTTACCACTACGGCACCAGCCAGGTACGAGTCAGACACCACTACATCTCCATTGTTGTTTTCTGTTATGTAATTAGGCATACAATATAGAGCAAGCCCAGTATTGTCGTGTTGAATTGATTGTGTCAATTGCCCTGTCCGGTTATATCGGTTAACTTTGCATGTCCATGTTTTTTCTCTATACATCCCAACTAATAGATCATTTGTGATCGTAGACCAGTAAACACACCTGTGAGTCCAAAAACAACCTTTCTTAATATATCGTGTGTTTTTTATGTCCTTCGATAGTTTGTGGATGCTATTATTACTGTGTATATAAAACAGTTCATTGTCGCTATTTACTGTGTGTCTTCCACTACAATTTCCTAAAATATCCAAAAATATATCCTCTCGATGATGAAGAATTTTACCTTTAGTGTTAACCAATATTAGCTCACGCGCACCACTGACCCATATTCGATCTGGTGTGCCGCATGAAATGTGATGTATTACTTCGAGAGACTGAAGAAACTTTGGTGGATACATCAGTTTCATCTGACTTATATTTCCACTTTCTCCTGTTTCTGTGATTAAATTCATGGACCCCGTCACATCATTTGTGCTTTGCTTTAGATCTAGAAATTAAAAATAGTAAATAAAGATTAAAAATATAAACCCCAACGATACATCACATGCTGGAGGGCAACATCTTCGTATTTTATAAAAATTATATATTATTTTAGATTTATATTTACTGGTGATGGGAACAAAACACTAGCAAATTATTTGTCACCCGGTCTCATGGGGCAATGCATTTGATATTGTTTGTATATAGCAAGAGAATAAGTATTTTATCATACCGAAGAAAAACTTCCTTTATCGGCGATGCAGATATTATCCAGTTCCAATCAAGGTTGTACGGGGATTTCCCCCGGGTTGTATTCCATACACCCTGAGGTCGCAGGTTGGAATACAACCCGGAGTAAATCCCCGTACACCCTTGGTTGGACCTTGATAACGAATTTATTTCCTATGTTATACAAATTTCAAAATCATATTGTTTTACCAGTGCTTTGCAATTTGAAAATCTGGTCTAAGATCACTCAGACAAGATAAATAAGTCATATAACATATTTTATTAATTAATCACTATAAACAATGTATTTATATTAAATTCTTAAACATGGACTTTTATTTATTCATTTACTTCATTGAATGTTTCTTTTTTTTTGGCGCAAAAATCCATAGGTGCACCTGTAAACAAGAATTGCATTGTGACGTCACATTTTATTTACACCCGGCTTCAGAAGGTGGTACGGAAATTGACACCCGGCTTGCTAACCGATCAGATCTCGCGTTATAAGCTACATAGGAAACAGTCTTGTTTGTATAGAAAACTAGAGTTATCGGACTGCATTTAACGTAGCGATTAAGTTTTATACGAGGGAAAGCGAATCGAGTCGGTGAAAAGTTTCTATTCACTATGGGCAGATAGCATGGAAACTATTTGCCGGTTAGATAAAATTCCACGATTTTCTCGATGTATTTTTACATTGACAATATAGAAAAAGGTATATCAATCTAAAATATGATCAAATTATTAAAAGTGTTTTACCGTATAAAGCAAGTAAGTACGATAAAAAAATTGTTTCTCATTAAACTTATATTATTATTTCATATGACTTAATATCATATTGTAACATAATCGATCAAGTAATTTCATTGTTTTGTTTGTGTTGTTGTCTGGTCTATAGGTAATTTCGTTGTTTTGTTTGTGTTGTTGTCTGGTCTATAAGTATATTATGAATGCTATATTTATGTGGTGTACGTAGATAACTGACCAATGTCATCAGTTCTACAAAAAAGTATTGTTAATAGGGAAATACTCTCCCCCGTCTTATATTCGCCCTTTTTGCCCTCGTTGTCAGCAGGCGAATTTAAGATTGTGCGATTTTCAAAGCCTCAAATTATCTCTCTTAGGAACACATGCGACGTTCCTCAATTTTATATAATTGTCCTTGATATATTATTCCATATTTATTAACATTTGAACCTGTTCATTCCCAAAAATTCAGGGTAAATTACCAGGTTATTTTTGGAGCTAGAATATTTAGAATTTCCTTAAAATGATTATAAATAAAGTCATAGTATAAGTTTTCAATTGAACACTTTATATTTTAATACAAAAAAGCATCATATAACATGAAAATATAATTTTGGAATTACTTACTGGAAATCTGCACATTGAAGAGATAGGAAACAATAAAAAAAAAATAGAAGACAGGACGCGTCTGACCTTAAAACACAACTGTGACTGGGTGAATTCAAGGCGGAGCAAAACTGTTTGCAGGTATATTACACGGGGCGAATATAGCCCTGTAAACAGTATATCTTATAAATTTATTTATTTATAAGATAAACACTTGATCAAAAGCTGTATTTGATAACATGTAATAATTATGTGTACCTTGTTCCTTATGGAGAAGGCTTAAATAGGCACTACCTGCTGCCTAATCCAATTATCTAATTTATTTGCATAATAAAATATGTTCAAATCAAATCAAACAGTATATGTACCTCAATATACTTAAATATACTTCCCCGCTAACAATCAACCAACACGAACATGCTTAACCCTTATTTCATTTCATTTACCTGTTTTTTTTTTTAGAGCTCTGCTTGGTAAATATATTTAAGTTTCATTATATACCTTTTTAATTAGTCATCAAATTATGTACAACACTTTTGCCAACATTAAAAATAGTATGTTTTTGATTTTGGTTTAACTGATATGTACTTTTTATTTTTAAAGTGACACGGTGACTCAAAAAGAAACGTTATGATCATGACAACGGGAATAAGACGACATGTAATAAAATTTTAATTTATCATACGGAAGGCCTCATGTAATCATGTAATGTAAGCTATCACCTATTAGTTTAAAAGTAGTTAGAACTTATTCGGAAATTACACATGTAAGCAAACTGAGTAGTTTTTTGATACAGATTTGAGTGTCACGTGATTGCGGTTGATGTCTAAAATTAGTAATAGAGGAAATAACACACTGCGAAAAGAATATATTTGTTTTAGTTATTTGATGTCTGTTGTAAGATATATGTATTCAAAGATATTGTATTCAAATAAATATATAGTTCTTGACATCAGCTTTGTATTCACTGCCACCCGGTAAAAGCTGATGTCAAGAACTATATATTTATTTGAATACAATATCTGACTCATGATACATTTCACGCTGCCGTATTTACAGTCTTAACATGTTTCGGCAAACCCTTTTGGAGCTAAGGTTTGTGTCCAATTATGCAAAAGAACATATTAAACTTGAGGACAAGAGAGCTTTGGTTTTATTACACAGTCTATGGAAGATTTCACAGAAAATGGAGACAAGAGATTAAAAGAGTGAGATTCATTATCTTTCGTGAGACTTTAAAAACAGTTTTAAAGATAACAATGGCAATGCAGATCAATATAGCATATGATAGCGAGATTATAGTGCACATATGCATCTTCATGTGTTTTTTATTTATTATGAAAAAATGACAATAACAAACCGTCAACCATCTCAAAAATCCATAAAACGAAATACAAATTCAAAGCAGAGCAACATGGACCTCCAAAAAGATAAAGGTAGGATCAGGTGCCTAGGAAGAGTGAGCATCCTCTGCTGACCGGTCACACCCGCCGTGTGCTCTTTGCCGTAATTGGGATAAAAACCCGGAGAAGTCCGTAGACAATTAAGTGATAAATTATGGTCCAACAATTATTTTGAAAAACGTCAGTCGGCATGCGACCCAGTGGATGATTGTATTTGCTGACAAGGTCATTGTATCGACCATAGAACTTACGAAAAGATGATTTCAAACGAGCCTGTTGATAGTCCTGTTTTATCAACTTGTTTGTCAGTAGCTTGCCTCGCCTTAGAAACTGTTCATACGAAGAGCATGCCCTTGCGTATCGAATTAACTGAGAGACAAGAACACCATATGCAGGTGATGAAGGTATATATTTAAGAAATAAGGCATCATTTTTTGATCACATTTATGATATTAGTTGCAAATTATAGCAAATTAACACTATGTTTGACAAGACAACTAATTTTTTTGTTGTTATAGATTAAAACAGCAATGAAAATTAACGCGTGCTTTAAAATTAACCGTTTACAGTTTGGCTGAATATTGCTACTTCCGTTGAAGTTAGTCTCCGAGCGGAACAAAGCGAAAGAAAACACAGTAACAAAAGAGTTTTCAGAGAAGTCAACATGTAAGCTTTTATGAATCTAAGCTATGATTCCTTTGTTGTCATGCTGTATGGTTTGTGTGATTGTACCGCTTTACAATGCTTGATGGCAAAAAAGACCCTGTATCCACTATTAGCACTACGACCAGAAGATCCCCAGTTAACGAGGAGCAATATACACACTGTGGTAATTGTGTTTTATCTGTTAACTTTATAAAAGTGGTGATTGTTTTTAAATTTCTGGACAGTTTATTGATGTTATGCTTCCTATCAATATGAATCAACTTACCCTCTCTATTAACTGTATGTAATCCATAACCTTTAAAAAAAATACTAAAAAAGTTTTTCTTTCTTTGCAGAGTGTCACTCGTTGTAATCGTTAACATGATATTGTTTTTTCTGTCACTGACACCTGTTTTATTCGTCAACATGATATTGTTGTTTTTATCACTGACCCAAACTCGATCTGATGTCACAAATGTGATGTGATTACATCCATCTGCGTTTTTCAGTGTAATAAATTGATGTAACTCAGGACTAGGCATCAGTTTCAGCAAATACTTATTTTCTAAGTTTCTTTTTCCTCTCTTTATTTGAGTTTACAAAGTGAATCCATTAAGTCGTTTTTGTTAAGTAACTCAGTCATCGAGAGCTGGCTAGTGTGGAGTTTCAGGAATAACTGTTTTCTTCCAGGAGCTTATCGATGTCACTGGACTGATAGCTGACTGTTCATTTCTGTATTCATATCTTTGTATTCTTGCAATATGTCTGCCCATTTCAAGTTTCTGATTTAAACATCTGTAGATCATATAGGCACATAGTCAACAATATTCTTTAGTGTTTTGGCCTTTGTAGACAGCTCTGACTGATAGAGAGAGAAATATGTTTGGACAGTTTTGACTTCAGCTTTGATTCTTCCCAGGAGAACATATCTTGAAAACAGGGTATCACTTCTGATTGTATGGATGTCTTGTGTTGTTTTACTTTAATTTTATATGCTTTTTTAGAACAATTTTTCTGTGATTTCTATGTTTTCTGCAACGGTTACATACGGGCAGTTCACAACGTTCACAGTATTTGTTGTAAGCCTTTCCAGGATGTCTTATACATAGTTTTTGTTTCGGCTAATAGTAATATTTCTTACGAATTATCACATTATGGTCTATTGTTTTCAGATTGTTCACATGGTTTTCACTACACTGGGAACAAAGGTCACACAAGATTCACAAAAGTATTCTGCATCCCTGGACACATAGAACATGCATGTACTCGATATTGAGTGCTTGCTGCATCCATGATGTTGGAGGTCTAGGTCTTCATATCACCACCTGAATAAATTGATGATTTAAGAAAATAAGCTAAAATAAGCTAATGTGTTTTAAGATATATATATATATATATATATATATATATATATATATATATATATATATATATATATATATATATATATATATCTGAATCATCCAGTCAAACTTTACATTTATGAATGTTGTTTTTGTTTTTTCGTTTGTTTTCATTTTAATTTTTTTTTTATTCCTTTGGTTTTTTTTTTTAAATTTTGTTATAAATAGGAAGCTGTGTGGATTTTCTACATTCAATTTTTATTCAATTGATTGGATGTATAGTGTAAATGCATAATACCGAACTATTTGACAAGCAATCATATAAAACAAACTTTAATATTTATAAAAAAGTTATAATCTCTTCTTTCTGCATTGCTAAAGTACAGACAGGAAACAGTTCGGATATGATATCTGTCAATTTACTTCCTTAAAAATAAATGAATAAAACTTCTAATAAGAGTTGCCCTTCTCTTGTTTTATTTATAAATCCTAATGTTTATAACGACGAAAATATAACAAGCAGTTATATAAAACAAATCTTAATAAATATGCAATCGATTTTACCTCTTTAATGTCCATTATTTCAAAGCAGACAACGCGGAAGTCATAACAGTTTTGGAATAATCTTAACTGTACAAAAAGCAAACATCTGATGAATGTTGCCTCTCACCTTGTTTATATGGTCCAGCGATTTTATCTTCTAACATGTGTGCTCAGTGTTTTAAGCATTAACGAATTGTATATACCTTGGTATATTAATGAAAGATGTACATGATTACCTGTAGCGTAAGGTCTATAACAACGTTGGAATGGACAAGTAATCATATATAACAAATCTAAATGAATATAAAAAACGATGTTACCTTTTAAATGCCCCTTTTCAGAAGTCAAACAACACGGAAGTCATATCATTTAAGATGAAAAATGACAATAACAAACTGTCAACCATCTCAAAAATCCATAAAGCGAAATACGAATTTAAAGCTGTGCAATAAGGACCCCTAAAAAGATAGATGATATGCCAAGGAGGAGTAAGCATCACCTGTTGACCGGTCGCACCCGCAATTATACCTCAAAAGTTTTATTCCTTAAAAATATAAAACAAACGTTTATTGAATATTCCCACGCACTATTTTATAGGAGTATTGATTTTTGGTCCAGCGATTTATTCCTCTAACGTGAATGCACTGTTTGTTTAAAGCATATTAGAGGTGAATATGCATTACGTAATGAAAGATAGTGAAGAATACGAGAACGCTCATTCTATCTCAACGGGTATTAAATATGTCTAAAATGGGTCTGAATGAATTTGCATTGCAATCGATACTAAAGTACCTGGCTGATAATGTTCAAAATCTGCACAAGGCGATTTGTGAAATTACGATTTTACTGCTCCTCTCAGAATTTTGGGGGGTAACAATTTGTAGGGACTTTAAACAGAAACTAGTTTTGAACTTATATCAATTTAAACTGCCTAATAGGTAGGTTTGTGTATTTATAATCAGCATTGAAAAAAAGACAAAAGACGGAATATATATTTAACATCACGTATATGCTGTTCGAACTCAGTGCGACCTTACTTTTTCGCCTTATTTTGAGCTATTGATTGAATTACTATATAGAGAGATAAGGGAAGAGTTTTACGGTTTTTCGTTATACATTCATACAGTTGTAGTTGTTGTTGTGCTCGTAATTATTGCGTCGTCTCTGTGACACAAGGTGACAACAAAACAATGAAGGTGTCAATTTATGTGTACGTTTTCTGTTGACTGATAAACTTTTTAAAAAATAATAAGCTGTCAAATTTTCCGATTTATTAATAGATAGATAGATAGATAGATAGATAGATAGATAGATAATAGCAAATACAAGATGAAAAGAAAACTGTTGTTTTGAACTTGTCATTGGTATCAGGTATCTGATGGTATTGGCCCGCGCCATTCACGCTTGCGCCTATATCAACCACTCACGCTGGACGGGAATCACAACAACAGTTTGATTTTGTTTTTTAAACATCGATAAGCAGAGATTTTATATTAAAATTAAATTCAAATTTCAATCTTTGAATACTTTATTTTGGAGAACATATGTTTTTACGTAGTTTTTTTGGATTTACGAAACTCATTCATTTCAATTCTTTTTATTATGCCTTTTGTTTTTAAGAGCTGTCGGACTTTGTTGACAAACCGTCGTCTTTTGATTTTGTAAAGGAAGGTTATTCGTCTGAGATGAAGCACTATAATCTAGAATTCCTTTCTAAGCAATATATTGTTAATATATCATGAAAATGCACACATCCACATCGTTAATAGTTTTTAAGAGTGTTATTCTTGGAAACGGAATACCTCAATTACTTAATACTACGCGAGTCTTAACGTAACATTCAGAATAAATCACTTTACTTTTAAAGGGTTCCAGTACTTATTATTTGTCCAGTATGTTTTATTATCATAATTGAAGTGTGTTGGGTCCGAAAACATATGATGGCCGTCACAAATTGTCTTTGATTAGGTCAACCAAAGTTAGTAATGAAATTTTTGAAAGGTGTTATATCAAAGTAGCAAACGATAATCAATATGGTAGTTTAGAAAAAAAAATATATCAACCAAAAATGAAATGCCGAACTCACCCGTTTTCTAAATATATATTCGAGACATAACATCAAGACCTTTACTAAGGCATTTTATTTTTAGATATATGATCTAAATGGTCGAAAACATGTTGCATTTAAAACTATACATATTGGAAACTATTTAAATTTAACAATTATTTTAGTGTCAATATAATCTGCTCTTTCAGTCGAAGTTAGGAGATTTAAAAACTTTTCTGATATCATCGTGCTCCTCTTGGTATCGTTGGAGAACTTGTTCTATTAACCATTCTTCTTTGCACTCTCCCCTCTTTTTTAAATCGGCCTTACTGTTTGGATCTTCTAACAAAGACTTTAGATCGATAACAAACGTGACAGCTGCAAATTTGTCTTTATCCTTTGGTTGTTCGAATGGAACGTCCTTTAATACTTGTTGTAGTGACATCAATACATAAAGATTACCGTTCTTTGCTTTGAATTTTTTCATTGTGTCCGAATGTTCAAGTATGGTTTCGAATTGCTTCAGTAAATAGCCCATTTCCTTGTCAGGACCAGTGTGATAAAAATCTTCTTTCTCCTTTTTCTCCATGATGTTTACCATCGCGAATAACTGCTGATTCATATCTTTACAAGTTTTCTCATGATTTCTCAAACTGCTTCGTAGGCTATCAATCGTATTGCGTTGGATCCCTTTTTTGATTTGGTCATGGAGAACAGCTACTCCACCGGAGACTCCTGTACATGTAAAACCGAGAGCTACCAATGATGAGGATAAACCTCCAGTAATCGGGGTTCCTAAAACCCCTAACATGATTTAAGTTCCTCCAATAAGACCGCCTTTGTAATACACTGAGGATCCAATCCTCTGATTCTTTTCTTCTTGTTGAATTTCAAAGTTGAGCACTTTAATTCCTTCGATTACTTTTTTTCTCTCAGGGGAAAATTCTTTTTCAAAAAAAATTTTGGCTTTTGCATATGATTGGCTATAAGCCATAATGATCTGAAAAATAAAAAATAAAAAAAAAATAAAAATCTGTTTTAAAAAAATTGCAATGTAATATAAAGTATATCCTATTTAATGTTTTGGGTTATACCATATACTAGTAAACGAAACATCATATCATCATAAGAGCTTTTCAGGACTAAATAACTATTTCAGCGTTCAGATATTTTCCTTGGTCGGTCATGGTTATTTATACATGTAGCCCGCAAAAACAAAATACAAATATCAAAAGAAGTAAATTTTATATAGAAAGTAGAATGCAACTGAACTTTATTGTAGATCTTCTATATTGTGATGTATTGTGTAATATGTAATTTATGCTCTCATTGTTGAATAGTATACAATTATGAATTTGCTTTTCGCTAAACTAAAAAGTAAGAAAGAATGACTAAATTTTACTATTAAAATATAATTAAATATGGGATTATATTTAATTTGTTTTTAAAAATCAGCACAAATAATGCCTTTTAATTAATGTTTTAAGGCTTAATGGTTTCGTATTTTATATTTTTATTTATCACATGTTTAGCTCCATATGCAGTGGATATTATTCATGTTATATATTGTTGATATTACACTGTGTGTTCTTACGCCACAAAATGTTGAGATCGGTGATTCTTTCATCCGAATTTATGGTTTTTTTTATAATTTGTTGTTATTCTAATTCTTAAGAGAGCATTGCAGTCTTACATAAAGTATATCAAAGATATTGTGTCTCTTTAGAATATTAATTGTGAGTATCCAAGTGTTTAACTATTAAGAATTTTGTAACATTTTCTAAAGTATTAAAGTTACTGAATCTATATATTGTTTATTTTCATTATCATTATTTAAGGTAATTTGAATAGGTTTTTTTTCAGGTGGATTGTTTGTACGAAGATTTTAATAACATTTTGTATATTTTATATATTGTTAGAAGTTTAAAACTTCAGGAGAGAACAAGGATAATATAAATTTTATTAAAAGTAGTTAAGTGAGGATAGTACAGACTTTCCTCAAGAATCAATTTGTCATTGCCTTCTCTAATCTTATTTTCAACAACTCGTGTTCATTTTATAAATAGTAATGTTTAAAAAATCTGACCTACTCTATCTTATCACTGACTGTCTTTGTGTTTAATAAGCATTTCAGAAATTGTACCATTATGCCTTTATAGCCTTAACAAATAACTCTCTGCCAAAGGAAAAAATGTAAATAGTAGACAGAAGAAACGAGGTTGAGGTAAAATAAAATTTTAATGATTGAATTTGCTCTCTCTCTCTCTCTCTCTCTCTCTCTCTCTCTCTCTCTCTCTCTCTCTCTCTCTCTCTCTCTCTCTCTCTCGTGTTCGTTTACATTTTATCTATTTTTCTTTTGACCTACCGACCCAACTTTTGAATTGTTATATCATCAATCCAATAAATAAAAAAATTCACTTGAGTATACAAAGAATTATTAGCAAAATAAATTATCAAATCGTATAGGCTTTATTCCATATTATTCAACATGAAATAACTTAAGAAGCATTGTTTATAAAATGTACTAACTCAAAACAATCTTTTGTCCCTCTTTCAGATTGAAGCACCAAAGTGTACCTTACATATATTTGTAATACAGAGAAAAATAAAACTTAAAGAATCTTATATCAAAGTTTATCTCTTTATTCAGAGGTGGCTGTAATTCGCGTTAATTTGCGTGTAATTCATGTTAGTGCTCTTTTAAAACGAATTTCACGTGACAATTTTCAGGTTATTTTCACATAAACATAACGTGAATTTCACGTGAGGCACAATGGCCTGTGTAGTAGAGCCGTAGGTATAGCGTATGACTTACGTTAAAATACTACTATATTACATCTTTACGTCAGGACGAATTTGTCCTCCATTGTATTATTTTTTTCTAAAAAGCTACCGCTTGCGTTGTCTTCTCGATTAATCACATCTAAATTCATAAATCATAACGTGTTTGTATTTCAATGTTGCATGCCCGTATTAACAAATGTCAGCCAAAACATATCGTTGAAATGTGACTGAAGTTAAAAGCTTCTACGTAATTCACTTTAACATATTACTGATTTTATTCAGGATAAAAATGATTTATCAAATTCAAGATAACCTTATTGCTGAAACATGCAAGATATTTATACCAGGTATTACTCAGAATGTAGTTAACAACTAATGTACATTTATAGCAACAGTCAATTAAATAAAAAAAAAACAACAAACAAATTCCCAAAATAATAATGGTGATAAAACCCAATTATTGTATATAACATTTATATAACTTAGAATGAAGTGTTATCTATATCTCTAAAGAAGTGTGAAACCTAGGATTTGATTACTTAAAAATTAGGATTTGATCAACAATCAAAGAAAAGGTTGGATATAACCAACAGAAAATATGCAAAATTATAATGCCTAACTCATAAAATATTAACTTTTCTGATTATAGTGTGTCTGAAATATTTTAGTGGAAAACATAATCAGAAAAAAGTTCTTCAAATCTAAAATAATAATAATGTTGAATGTTATATGAATACTTATCAATTATTAAATACTTATTGTGTTCAGAACATATTTTACTCATAGCATTGAACATTATAACAATCCGAATTTGACAGGTCAAACCCTAAGAAAACATCGTCCCTAATGACAATTAATATTCTTGAACTAAACTCAACACGTACTAAAGTTTTTTGTCATCGATATAAATGTTTTACATTAAGCAGATATATGTTTGGGGTTTTTTTCAGTGCTTAGGAGCACCAATCCCGTACCACATTGTAACTATTGATGATATCGTATGTTTGATTTGGTTTTTTACTTTTATCAAATCATAGACTCACTCATATAGTTCTTGGCTAGATGTCATCGGTGACATAGAAAAATGCTTAAAACAGGAAAAAAGCCCGATGCTAAACTCACTGACGATAAAGAAACAATTAACTGTTTTCCGTGCCCCTGGAAATGTTATTTTTACGATACCTACCAGAATTTTGCCTCTCTCATGAATAGCTCATCTTATAACAGTTTTCTACAATCTGAAGTTAATTGAATAATATATATTGTCCAAACCTCTACCGTGGGACATGTATCTACGCTGGTCAAGAAAGTTACGTTGATTTCTTTTTTTTATTTAAACATGCATATGGGTATATCCCTCCAACTATTTTTAGAATCGGTAGGACAACAAAGTACGTAGTGCCTTTAAGCAAAATAGTTCCTATACTTGCAGAGTGGATATACAGTTATTGGGACATCTCAAATCAGAATGCTTGATACATGTCAGAAAAGAGGATTTGCAATTTTAAAAGCAATTGTCAAAATCGAATTATCATTTGAAGGAAAGAATTGAAATTTTTTGATGTACACCCTTTCTAAAACTGTGAAGTTCCTTACTTTTACTTTCATTTTCAGAGTTTTTCAATACAGACGCATTTTGCGGGAAAACGAATCTGACTTCACACCACGAAATTTTAACATGTGAGAGACAATTTGATGAGCTTTCGTTTAAGAGGTCCCTTGTTGCTGAACGAAAATTAGGGCCGGAGCTATGAACCCGAACGTTAACATTACCACCTATGGAAAATGCATTAGTGGACTATACCCATATTTTACGTACATCTTATCCATACCCTCTAAATTGAGTACAAATATTGAACAGATAATGATCATTTAAAACGAACAAAATCAATACAAAATTTAACAAAATGGGGCAATATTTGTGAAGCTTTCAATAATCATCCATGGTTAAAAAAGGTACATGCTATTGTGAATAAAAAGTGATTAATGTAATGTTATTGGTTTTTATATGTATTGATTGTCATCCTTTTGCATATAATGTCCGAATAAAATCATGGTTAGATGTTGTTTTTTGTTAAGTTTTAATATTGAATGCAAAATTTTAGATCAGTATATGAACTCTATCATGGTCAGGATAATTATACCACATCTCTTTGACAAAATTGGTTTTGTAAGTTGAAATTCTAATTATTTATGTCTTTAGATAGGAATTTATCCCAAGTTCTCAGAACAAAATATGAGAGTATATATATATATATATATATATATATATATATATATATATATATATATATTCGAAGAATAGTTGCGCTTACAAAAAAATAAATGACAGATTAACTATAAGTATGCAAGGACATATTGAAGTTATTGTGCAATATACTCTCTGTACATAGTCTGATATAGATGGGTACAAAATATGGGCGTAAAACCGGTTAGCGTTATTGCTAAATGTATGTTCATTTCAAGGTTATATTGTAGACTGATTAATCTACCTAACGGGCTTCAAAGTGCGATGGTCGTGCTAAAGTCCGATGGTATGTTTACGTGGAGGATGTAAAAACGAAACAGTGCATATCTTGTCAAAATATATTGCCCTTTTAAAAATGTGCAAATTACTTGGAAAGTATATCATTTAATTTCACATAGAAGTTTCTCAAAGTGCACTTTGTCTTAAAAAAAACATTTTTTCAAAGTCCCTAGGTTATAATAAACCTAATATGTTTGTACTAATAATCGACGTTATTTGTACTGAGGATTATGCAACTCACAGTTACCGAGGTTTATCCAAACAGAATAAAAGTAAATATTTAGTTTTTAAATAGTCGTGTTCAGGGACGTAAAGATTACACAATCTCAATATTTGTGATAGGTGGAAAGCGAGCAACGTATTACACAATATTTGTTCTTGGTTCTAATTAGGCTAATATAAACCACAAATATTGTTTCTGTTATGCATATGGTCAGTTTGTATGAGTCACTAATTATTAGAACAAAGTACATTTAAATGGAAGTCCTACATTGAATTAGGAGTAACATGGAAAATCTCAGCTTATGGTGGTTACTTTTTTGATCAAACGGAGGTCCGCGTTTGATTTTCTCCTTTTCTCCTGTTTTGTATTTTTCCTTTGGACTTTTGATTTAGAACAATTCTTTGTCATGCAAACAATTATGACAACCGTTAAAGTATATTGATATTATATTAGACTTAATAAACTATGATTTAAGAAGATATGTACCCTATTTACAGAGTAAATATTACTCAAAATGCATGCATGCATGTTGGTTATTTCTACCAGAATAAAATTACAACATTTTAAATTTAAATTTTGTCAGTAATTTTATTTTAGTCCAACGATCATAATTTTTGCTGACATTTTCTTCGTAAAATATTTCAGAATCATTTATTTAAAATATATGAATAGGAACCATTTTTGAGAGAAAACACTATTAATTAAGTTTTAATCTCCAATACAAGGTATAATAAAAAAAAAAAAAAAAAAAAAAAGACAGCAGTTATTAAATGTTAAACGTTCTTTATTGCAAAATGGAATCGATATTAATGCAGTGACCCATACTTTGTCCTAATTTTCTGCTTCTACCACCTTTTGTTTAAGATAACACAAACATGTTGTTCAAATTATATCATTTTACGTGAATAAACAAATTAAACAAATTATTTTTTGGTTCAAAACTCTCCTTCAATCTCTTCACGTTTCAATACACATCTAAAAATGTAAAATATGCTGGAATTTTTCAATGCAAACGAACATTATAAATACCTCTAAGAAATGTCATATATTGATTTCAATTGTTTTGTACTAATATATATGTGTATTTATCAAGAAAATCAACAAAATGTAATGAAGAAAAAAACGGGAGAGGGTACTAGAAAAAAATCATAAATAACTACTTTGTCGCCATGTTACTCGATTAATGTTACGTTTTCAAATTTTTTGCACCTTCCAAACCAAGGAGCTACTATAATCAAATAAACTTGTCAATTCGTTATTTACAAACAAAAAAATCATATAATAAAGAAACAAATACACTATAATCTACGATCACAAAAGAAATACGAGTTTTGAGTGAGCAATCGGATGCAATGAAATCAAAAGATTTATATTATAAACCTTTGCGACGGTGTCAATTTATGAGTGCTGTTAAGCTTTAAAAACAAATCAATAATGTGTTATTGAAAAGTGAGAGAAAAAAACAGAAAAAAATATCTTTCGATCTCAATATAAACAGTTATATCCAAAATATATTTATTGTTAACAATTTATAAATAATGATTACTTAATGATTACTTACTGTCTAAAGTATTATGGTCAAGTACGATTTATCAAGACAGGCAAGCCTACCACAACTCCAGTAAACTATGACTTAATTCAAATCAGGAATTGATAATTTATAACATTATCTATCTCTATCAGACAGACTTTCATCTTTGATATTAATGTACGTATCATATTTTAGTTGATAATTTACAGTGACATGCAAAAAACAACAACAACAAGAATAAATGATAATGTCGATAGGGGAAAAATAATCTTTAGCTCTATTCAATTACGTCATTTTTCTTAGTGTTCATGTTCGCTGTCTGTCAACAATAAAAATCAATTCAGAATAATATTTGACAATAAATCTGTAAGAATTTTGCAACACTTATATACTAATAAAATTCCTTTCTTGGACACATCAGGCTGTAACAGCAGAAAAAAATTGTACGCAAAAAAAGGAAGTAACATCGACAGCTTTTTTTAAACTAACGCAATGGAAACAATGGGTTCAGTTATTCAAATCAGCTTGTTTTGGTTAAGAATGTACATAATTACAAAACAAACTCTTAGCTAATGATTTACATTTTATTAACAACCTTGTCAATAAACAAATTAACTTTTTTATACCTAATAAGCTATGTTTTTTAATAATTCTAAAAATGGATAACAAACCATTTGTATTTTCTTAAACGCATTACGAGGAATCGCGTTAAAAATGATAGACCTTTTTAACCGATCAATATTTAATTACTTAATAATTTATCATATTTTTATCTCTCTTTTTAATAAGTATTAAAATTCTGTGTGCGTTATTTGCTTTAATTATTTAATATCATTTTTTATTATTATAATTAGTTAAAAAAGTTCACACCTATATATGAGATTCCTACGGAGAGGCATGTGTCTGTAGAATATTCTTTCAGAAACAAAAACTGTCTGGTGAACATTACACTGCAAATCTCAATATAGCTAAGAAAATGTAAACTGGTAAAGTTTTTCCTTTTCCAATTATTTCGAATATAAGTAATGTAATATATGATTTCAAGTGCTACATACTAGATATAAGGGCGCTAGTACGCAAAGAAAATCCATAACGCGGGTTATGTGTAAGCGACTTATATATTTTTCTGCCATGATATCTACATGCGTACCTACATGGAGCATATACGAAATCATTTTTTGTTTAAATAAATACATAAACATGCTGTACATTTAAACTGACTGTTAATTGAATGTAAAAGTAAAATAACAACATAAAAAGATGATAATGTTAAGTCAGACCTACTCGCTAATGAACACGTAGCAATTTACATAAATGTTTATCACTTCAGGTTAATAAGGCCAAGGTTAAAACTTTTAGGTATCCGACAAACTGACTTTCACTGAAACTGAAAATGAACGCCATCAATATGGTGCATGCTATATTATCACTGAATACAAACCTCTGAAAATAAACACAAGTTTAGCAGATGTGACATATCACTATACCACACGGAACATATTTTTGAAGAAACTGATACAGGGAGGTTGGCCGCGTGTTTGTTTTACAGTTACACAAACACATTTACTATCGTTTAACAAGTGACATATTGTTAAACGAGAGAAAGTTCAGTGTAGCCGTTGGATTTGACAGTTTGCTCAGGGAAGTTTTTTTTAGTTTGCTTTTGAGTTTCGAAAGTAAGTAAAGCTTTAAATAACGATGCAGTTATCACTCTACAAAGTCCTTTTGTCATTTTTGAGATCACTTTTGCTAGAATTTGATATAAATAAGAAAATCAGAAAACGCCATTTTGGTACAAAACTATGACTTTTATTAATAATAAGAGGGTTGGATGGTCGTGGCATATTTTCAGGCTACATATAACTTCATTAGACGAAGAGCTCTGTATAAAAGTATTGGAAAATATTCCAATTTTTTAAGGTAAAATATTTTGATTTTATCTTACTCATATGTAATAGTTCATGCTCATAAACATCATACTTAAAAAGTTAAAGGTAGATATGATAGATAGATCCTTGACCACCCAACGTCCTTAGCGGTGGCCTAACTTTCTTGATCTGATTAAAGTGAGTGTAGTACACGAAATGGAAATGAATATGTAATAGGATAGCATAAGGTATACTGATTTATACATTGGCTTTCTGTAACATCATTCTGTCCAATCAGCATGTGATTGTAAAATCAAACAAAGTTAATTATTGGTACTGTATACACGATTTAAAACGTACATTGATAAATCATTCTATCATCGTATGGATACCCAATCATAAGATATTTCAAAATATTTTGGATTGATGTGTCATTCTTTCGTTTCTTTAATTTCTTTAATGAAATAATATATTCTACCAATTTGTTTTTTCGTTAATGTGTGGGAACAGTTTCTGTCTGGCGCCGGGGGGAGGGGAGGGGTAACACCATAATGAGATTTTTGTTGAATACTAGTAATCTGCTTAAATAAATGTCTTTTCTAGAATTCAGTCATAATTTACCTTCGATTCATCTAACCCCAGGTATTTTTTTTTTCAAAATGAGCAATAATAATTAAAAAAATGATCGTGGCTTACAGGAATAAAAAAAATTATAATCATAACAATAATCGTAGTTTACATGTATTTTTTCCTTTTTATCTAAATACTACATATCAACATATCGTTCGAATGAAAGTGAAAGATTCTCTAGTTAAAATTTTATTGGCGCATGGAATTAATGCTAAGCATGGTTTTTTTTAATCCGACGATGATTCAGATGAAGAGTCTGTTATATCACTAGATGAAGATTCACTACTAGATTTATTACAATCCAACACATTCTCCGGCATTATCTGAGTGTTTAATGGCATGTCCCTGTGCCTCTGGATGCCTATATACCAAAGAAGGGAAGCGACTTCCCACGAGACGAGCCCCCGGCTTACATTGACAATACCAGAATTTTATTGGATCTAATTGGTCCTCGGCATCGAGTTGTACCCACAGATAATATGACTTTGAGGATACGTGTCTAGATTGTATTTTCCCCTGTATTATGTTTGGCATGGTTTTCCCTACAAAAATATACCCCCGTCTTTATCTAAATGTTCAAGTGTATATGAAATGGCCTGTTTTATTTGATACACCCCAAATGTAAGAGATCGAAGGTAATCTTCCAATAGAACAGGGAATTCTGGTACTGCGTCCGACGCGTCTATCTTTGTTAATTTTTTTGATAAAATTCGTTTACCAGAGTCATTAATAAACATATCTGTTAAAGGGGGATTTTTGATTTTTAAAGCAATTCTAAATCGTTCGCAGAATCAGACAATAGAGGTGGTCTAAATGCATTGATCAATGATCCCACAATACGTACATGTACATAGTCTCCAATAAACATAATTTGCGTGTTTGAAACTATATTTACTAGGAATTTCCATCGTGTTAGTCTACCATTTGCCCATCTAATTTTGGTCACTAACCTAGATGCATTAGCTTCAGATACAGAGTGTTGTTTTTTCCCTTTCCCCAAAAATATGGCGATTCTGATCTTAAACCTACCGAATTAATTATATCAAGAGAATCCCTGAAACCCCTATCTAACACTAGAATGTCATTTTTTTCAGACCATTTTGAAATACAATTTTCCTTTTTGGGTAAATGCTTGTTTAAAATAGCATCATTATTTTTCCCATCTGCAAGGTACGGGCAAAGGATGTCAATGATATATCCGTCGGATGCCACAACCATCATAGGTTTGACAAGAGGTCGGTCTTTGTAAATACTGTAAGACTTTCTTTGAAAAGCATATCTTGAACTTTTTACTATGTATATATATGTACCATCGAGGATTATATTATGTTTTTAAAAAAATTTGTGTACGGGCCTTGCCGAGAAAAACTTTCATTCGTTTTTCTTTTTAGTATCTGTGTGACTTTGTGCCCAAATAACGGGTGCTTACGTCTGATACAGGTGTTGAACTTGCATATAACTTAATATGTATGTATATATTAAAAAAGTGATAAATATATTATATGCTATGTAAACGAAGCCAAAATTGCTATGACATGAGCTGACGAAGTAGCGTGGACCACATGTACCCGAGCAAGTGAGAAGAATGTAGACCACGTGACATGCGTACAAAAAATATGAAGTGTATTCATCAGAACAGGTGAGTAAGTTTATGAAAGGTCACCCGAGTTCACACCAGGTAAACAACAATCGTTTATAATGGGAGAGGCCATTTAGAGTTTTGAATGTTTTTACTTACAGGAATCGAGCACATTGACGTACATTTCTCTCCTTTCACATATAGGTAGATTTTAATAAAATACATCAACTAGTGAAATGAGAAAAATGCCCCCCCCCCCCCCCCCGCACTCGTATATTTTAAAAGCTTTATAAAGGTGGGCAGGGTTAAAAATGAATGGGAATTGGAAGTAAACAGTGTATCCCTACCTAACATTTAGTAATATATCTTAAATCTGGGTTTTTTTTTTTTATTTTCGATTAAAGTGGGATTTCATAAAGGTACACATGCCAAAGAATACCTATATACAAACACAATTTCAAAATTCTGATATTTTTTGTCACTCTATCGAGGGGCCGCACGGCACATGATCCTTTGCTTAAATCTCTACGGAGAAAAGGAAATATGGTGCAGCGAAGATTTTCAACTATTTGAAATGTGAGAATAACACTTTTGAAGATTTCGACTGTGTTTAATTGGACGACATGTAAGGCCGCTTTTACCCCTACATGGACTTTTGAAGACCGTCGCTTCTTGTTATTGTCATTTTTTAATTTAATCGTTCTTATTTATTTTACAACAGGAGTGATAAAAAATAATGGACTGTTGGTAGTCTTGAACGACACCCATACATCTTATGTTCTTTTGTAACAAACACCATAATTTACACATCTGCATGTTTTAATTTTCGACGAGGATTATATCTTAACCTATTAAAGATTTAACGCTGTCTCAAGAGTTTCTGTTATTTCATGACGAAATTTGACAAAACATCCACACATTTGAAACATAGGTAATCAACGATTACAAAGCTCACCGAGATGAGGCATCACCATTATGATATCACCTTTATCATATTATATTAAAATGATAGTTATTGATCTTTATTAACAATTTGTATCTTAATTAATGTGTGGTTTGACACAATATATCATATGTTACAATACTATATTTTTAAATATGTAAATTTCATACTGTTATGATACGATATCTATCAAAAAACTACTATATAAAACAATATTGTATTATATAATACAATATAATATTGTGTAATATGATATAATATCATATGATTCAATATATTATTTTATAATATCATTATACAATATGATATTCTATCATGTGATACCATATTCTTTCATATGATACGATATTGTATCATACTATGATATTGTATCATATGATACAATAATGTATCATTTGATATTATATTGTATAATACAATATGGTATTATATGAAATGATAATATATAATAAGATATGATACAATATTGAACCATGTTATATGATACAATATTGTACCATGTAATATCATATTGTATCATATGATACAATATAATATTATACACAATCGCATCATATCATATGAAACAATATAATATGATACAATATCATATCATAAACTTTAACCAGCTCCAAAAACCTTAACCTCCTCCAGCATCCGAAACCTATGGCTCAGATTCAGCATTTAAGCCTGTCAGGTGCATCACTATCATAAGACGCACCATCTATGCAAGTTGTGAGAAGTTAGGACCAGTAGTAACTTAGAAATGGCTATCAAAGTGCACCTGCTCCAAACACTTTAACCTGTTCTAAAAACCTTAACCTCCTCCAGCATCTGAAATTCATGGCTCAGCATTCAAATCTTTCAAGTCCATAAGTAGGTCCAGATGCATTATCCTTGCAAGTTTGGTAAAGATAGGACAAGTAATAACTTAGATACAGGACATGTACATAAACCGTTAACCAGGTCCGGACGCCGACGCCGACACCGGGGGTATAGCATAAGCTCCCCCCGACTTCGTCTTGGTTAGCTAAAAATGGCTGAAATTGATATAAGGAAAGTATCAAATATGTATCGGCTTTATATCCTTAAACAAATATTCATTAACGACAAAACGTTCCAGAACAGGAAATATTAAACCCAGATATTTATTCATTTTCAATATCATGTTGGTGTTGCCGTATTAGGTTCGACTTCACTTCCTCGTCTTTTTATGAACTTATGTTTCGGTTTACAATCATTTTTATTTGTGTACTACTTGAATACACATTGTACTGTGCTTGACACATTTTTGTTGATATTTGCAAGAATTCTATGACATGGAGGATAATTTAACAAAGAAAAAACAAAGCTAAAAACGGTATTGTAAGTTTATCATCTATAAATAAAAATATATCAAAGTACTCAAAGTACAGATATTCGGGCTCGCTTTATGTGTATTGAAACGTTTTCATGTTATGGCATTATCACAGATTAAATAGATACATTGAGTCATTGAAAATGAAGTAACTGCGTTTATAATTTAAGCATGTTAATACATATTTTTATTGATATTGTAAATATAATAAATCGTGAGAGGGTCGGATATTTTAAACCCCAATAAAGATTAACTGTTTTATATGATCTTAAAACAGCATTAAAGCTGAATACCACTCGTTAATAGGCACTGTCCACCATAGTTCTCTTTTATCACGCTATCCTTACAACCCCTATATAAGGCGCAGACCTTTTTGCAGTTGGACCGTGTTACTCGGTCGCGATGAAATTATCAAATTTTGCGCACTTTTGTCAAGCCAGAAGAATACTAACATCAAATTAACGGGTCAATGCATTATTTACAAACAGTATGCACATAAAATAAGAAATAAATGCATAAAATCCACAGACCACTAAAGGAATACTACACATCGGCCACGAGTTTCAGGTGTGCAATCACGAAATCGAAGGGTTTATATTTCGGTACCTGTACCTGGCCTGGGTGACAGTGCCTATTTACGAACGATGTTCAGCTTTAATTATTTGATTTGTACTCTCAGCTTGATAATTAAAAGTGACCTTGGCTTTTGGTGTAAACCATGTATTTGCCACTCAGCAATTTTACTTACATTGAAAACTCGAAGTATTTAGACTATTATAAAGAAGAAAATTACCATGTGATGTTTAAACGTATTAGATGTAAACTTACATTGAGCAACTGACATGATATTCATTCTATGTACTCATTTAAGCTGGAACTACTTACTGTCCACCGTAGCTATAGCCTGGGCATTGCTTACGCAATGGGCCCGGCTAAAAACAGTGTATTTTTAAAATTTAAAATGTAAGTATAGATTATTCCTGCCCCCTCACCTTACAATTGACTGATCTTATCATGTGATATTCTTGTACTTCCTGACTGGGTGAATAATTTAAGCTAGCTTCATTGACTTTTATCAATCCAGCACACACTAGATCAAATCCTAAAAGGACCAACCTTTTGAACGGAATTAAGATACTAAGAAGTAAGTATCAAAATATATAAGGTTTTACTGGTAAGATTTTCCTTCTACTTTTAAAACTTTAACTTAGTTTGCGCTAAAAAGACAGTTTGACCCAAGCGTTGTTCTTTAGTAGATTTCATTAACTGATAATAGAAGATGAAAATAATCGATTAAGAACAGCAGCAAGGCAACGTTTTTTTTTTCGTTTTCCTTTATTCTTTTTAACGTGTGATTGAAGTAGTTAGAATTTCTTTATCATATTTTGATAAAAGAATTTTGGCCACTTTAAACAAACACGCGTTATTTGAAATACTAAAAACTTAAGGGGCTTAAAATGCAGTTATTTGGTCTATATTTGATTAGCATTGAATAGATTTTCAGTGTGTGCTGACTTTAAAAATCGTCGATTTATCAATATATAGTTTGTAACGTTTTATCAATTATTAAAGCTACGAAAAAGTTCACAATTATTTAACAACGTTTCCTCCATAATCCATAAAGGATAGGTAGTACATTAATTAAAGTATATAATTATATGTTAATGTATGGTATTTCTTGTTTCCATTTTCATTTAGAAGATTTATTTCGTGCTAACTATGACTAAAGGGTAGGTGTGTTTATTGTTGTTTACTGCATTAGATAGCAATGACTAAAACTTCTAGGAAACACAAAATGTGGAATGATTCAAAATATCTTAAATGACTGTAAATTTTACACACAATTCTGGTGTTGAATTTACAAAAAGGTCATGGTTGTAACAGGAAAATATAAATTTTAAACAAGAACGTTAATAGATGCTTGAGGTTTAAACGTAACAAGAGGCCAATAGGCCCTAATGGTCACCTGAGTACCATAGCCCAAACTTGTCGAGGAGTCTCATATATGCATTTAATTAAGTTTCATTTTGGAGTAGAAAATTAATGTATTTAATGACGACCACCTCCCTGCCTGAAATTTTTAAAAAAGAACTATGAAATCTATAATTTTAGCGAACAACTTCAAGATCATAATAGAGTGCATGACCTGATATAGAAAAAGGTACAATACGCTGATAGAGAATATATGTCTCCATATGTAAACTAAAACAAGGTGGCTAGTATACATGTTTTATTTAAAACAACCTCCCATTCCCCATCCCCTGGGGCAGACAGAAACTCTCCCTGTGGGCATTTAAACAAAAAAAGCTTTAAAAGCTATAATGTGCTCACTTCTCTTGTTCCAGCTTTTTAACATTCAACCTTCCTTGACATGTTATTACCATCTGGCATTTATACCAAAATCATATTACATGTACAGTTTATCAGTGATGTTGGTTAGCCAATTATTACTTTACTCTTTTGATCATACAACTTCTAAATTTCATTATATTCAATAATTAATTACTAAATATGAACGAATGATGAAACTTTTAAATTTGCTAATTTGTAAATTATTTTGAAACATTATAATGTAACACGTGCGATCCAGATCATTTTGTTGAGGGATGTCTATATTTGTAAAGGGGGGAGGGGGTTCAGAGGCCTATTATTCGTAATTTTACTATATGTATTTTTATATAGAGTTTTAAAAAAACGAAACTTTAAAGGGGATGGGTCCAGGCAACCCCCTTCCCTCACCCTGATACATCTGCGAGTGATTAAAACTTGTAACACCATCTTATGTTTTAAGGGGCTGATAGTGTGAATAAGTATGATTCCTGTCAGTTTTCTACTGTATTAAATACTCATCTACGTTTGCGTACTGGAAGTATACAAAGGGTTTATGTATCGTAAGCAAAATTTGCCAAATTACAACACGGCGAACGTTTTGTAGGAAATAGTAATTCTCCTACTCGTGCTCTGTATATCAAACCCTGACTTCTCTTTAGGCATAGTACATGTAGATGCACAACACAACACTATCATATAAATATGAAATGTGCTTATATATATCGTGTTTTGTATACATCTATTATTTACATAATCTTTAAGAGAAATGCAGAGATTTAATTTATATATTTTTGGAATTTTTAATAATTTTTACAGTACCATTTCAAACATTATTATTCATTGTTTGTAATACACCGAATCAAAATAAGAAAGTAAATATAAATATACATATACTGTTATTAAGATATCCCTAGTTATTAATATAGCAACAATTATGTAGCCTATATCTGCGTGGTCGACGTTTAAGCATGTACTTCTTCATTTTAATCCGCTCTTGCAACACTCTAATGAGAAACATAAGTAACGCTATATCATTAGAACAAGGAGGATAAGTTTTATTCGAATCAATAAAAAACTGAAATTGTCAAAACCTTAAGTTAAGGGAGGTTTTTGCTTGGCGGGTCACATATGTTCACTATATGGTCATATTTATCACCCCCATACCCCCCTCCCCCTAAAAAGATCAACTTCTGCCCCATGGCCTTAGGACCATGGATTTTACCATTTAACACCAGGACATTATGAACATGATAACAATGCATGACTTTATCTCCCACAGCTCTGACAGTACAGAAAAAAATTGAATCGATACATTTTCAATATGTGGCCATATTGGCCCAGCCCTAGGATCTGAACCCCTGACTCAGGTACCATAACTTTTACCATTTATGTAGAAAATCTCTTGGATATCATAACCATGAAATTAGTTATTTCTCAAATATAAATGGTAGTAGAGAAGAAGATGTTTTAAGATTTAATTTATTTGAACTATTTTGCCATATTGGCCCCACCCTAGGGACTGGACCCTGTCCCAAGGGTCATGAATTTCACAATTTAGGCAGAGAGCTTCATGGACATCAGAATCATGCTTTTAGTGTTTCTCTAATATAGATATGTGGGAGTAGAGAAGAAGATTGTGTAAGATTAAATGTATTTTTTCTAAATGGCCATATTAGCCCTACCCTAGGGCCTAGACCCCTGACCCAGGGGCCGTAAAGGACTATATTTGATATGGTAAAATATCTGCCCCCAATTTTAACCATTTTTTAAATAGTATTGTATAAAAATAAAATCTTCATAAATCATTATAAAGCATGCCTATCACTTTAATCTTGATATGTCATCATTGTCCATTAGCTGTTTATCCATGACGTCACCTTAAAGCTGAACACCACTCGTAAATAGGCCCCGTCACATTGATACCTGGTATATATAAACCCTTCGATTTCGTTTCACTCGATTGCACACCTGCAACTCGTGGCCGACGTGTAGTATTCCTTTTGCGGTCTGTGGATTTTATGCATTTAATTCCTATTTTATGTGCATAATCTGTTTGTAAACAATGCATTGACCAGTTTATTTGATGCTAGTATTCTCCTGTCTTGAAAAAAGTGCGTAAAACTTGATAATTTCATCGCGACTGAGTAACACGGCGAGGCAATACGTACGTCTACACAGGTGAGACCTCTACAGCGAAGTACTTTGAACTGCTTAGATGTCTTCTGCTTATATAGGGGTTGTAGGGATAGCGGTGATGAAAGCGGAATATGGCGGACAATGCCTATTTACGAGCGGTGTTCAGCTTTAATGAGCTACTTAAATTCCAGCAATTTTGCCAAGAAATGAAAATATTGTCACCTTTTCTTAATATTTTGCATTTGGAAGCATAAAGCGCAGATCTGCTCAAGTAAGATTTTTACATATGATTTTGTTCATATAATTATTATATATACTTCATACTAAAAAATGGTACTTGAGCAAGCATGCGCTCGGTGTTTTCCAGTCGAAAAACCATCGGAAAATACAATTTTTTTCTCAGAAACATTAACTTTTAAAGACAATCTTTATGACGTAATTTTTACATTATGTCGTCACTGTGGTGATAACCTTTTACAAACCTATATTCTATAGCATTGAATCATGATTTTTTGAAAGATACAGTCTCATAACTGCAGCGGCGTGTGCATACAAATTGAGTAACGCACGTTAGCGCGTTATGAAAATTTGTATGCACACATCGCTGCAGTTATGAGACTGTATCTTTCAAAAAATCATGATTTAATGCTTAGATTTACATTTTTTTAACTTCTTGCCTTGTGTGCAAATGTGATTTATACCTTAAAATTCCTATCTTATCCTAACGGTAAGTTCATATTAATGGAATAGCCACTGTAGCAGCCACTAGCGTGAACTTTGATTTTCGCTTGTGACGTTGCAGTTTGCAGCGTTCAACGTTTGTGACGTCATAATAAAACTCGTCATTTTAATCTTTGAGTACCCTGTGTGTATTACAGTGTTATAATTGCCGTAGCTTTCAACACACTTTACAAGCAAAAAATATGTGGAATGTTAATATAATATGATATCAACTACTTTAAACCTTATATTTAAAGTTCTTTATAAACCTTTAATGGGGGGGGGATGCATAATACAATTTTAATAGAGGGTTTCATGGACATCATTACCATGAATTTAGTTTTTTTTTTCTCACATGTGTTAAAGAAGAAGATTTATAAAAATTTCGGCTTTTTTGCATATTTGGCCCCGCCTATGGCGCCCCGGGGTGGTAGAGCCATGAATTACAAAATTTAGTTTCCTCTTACCATAGAGATGCTTCAAGTAAAAATAGAAACAATTGACTTTGTATGTCACCTGAGTGACCCGAGTGACCTTAAAAGTTTACTTTTCCCTTAACCTTTAACTTTTTTCAGTCATTTTCAAGTCGAACGATGTTACTATTCATATTTCTGAGGATGATAGAAGTTAGGGAGGGCTTGTATGCGAAACTTTTACCAATAGTGTAGAGGATCCCCAATTATACTTCAGTATGCAGATATTTTTTTAATTACTTATATATTAATATATTTATTCAAATTTCATTTTAATATTAGGAAATTGCGACGTTAAGAAGAAAACTGTTGGCAGTTAGAGTGCAACATTTTCTGTTTCTGAGGTTTCCTTTAATGATACGGAAAAAGACAAAAGCAATGAATGAGGATATGATGTGTATTTGAATCATTTTAGATCCCCATCTAGATGTATAGCAATCTAAAGAAAATAGACAGAAATACCAAATGTACTAACTCTCTGTATATGATTTTTAATCACGCGAATGTCATTGAACAAATAAAATTTAATCGAACCGGATGAGTCAAGTTCTAAACACGCATCTTGTCCGCATCTAAATTCCTACATTGTATATTACACATACTGCCATATATTTACATTCAGTTAATATTTCCCTTGTGGTTGCATTGGGAATCTGTGACGTTCAATTTTCAATGTCACAACACACCTGCTCAGGGCGTATGAGCACAAGTAAACGTCATCACGCGTTTTAAATAGATTTGTTGTTGTAAGATTAAAGGAACGTTCAAACTTACATAACCAATTTGATATGTACCTATGAAAAAAATTCGTTAAATCATATATTTTTGTTAATAATCAAGAATATTTTCGACAAAATTCTTGGCATTATAGTTTTAGATGCAGAAACAAACTATATAACTGTTTCATCTTTAAATCATATCCTGCATACATAATGTCTATAAAGCGACAAAACGACAAAACACAATAAACATCATTATGATTATAGATCTAATCTAACACGCGGTATTCACTTTGTTTGCACGGCTGGTATGCAATAGGACCGACAATAACTAGAAATAAGCATTCAATTTTGAATAGATAAACACAGTACAGTCAATTGAAACAAAAAATAATCTATTATTTGACTGAAGCAGAACAAAAATAAAGTCATATTAGATGAATATGCAAATACAACTTCAGTACACCAATTGAAAATTAAAGGCCTTTCCAACTAACAAAAACGTTTATTCCAATTTCGCCTTAACTGTAAAATTTGGTAATTCCATTGTACGAAAGGCGTATTCGAAATTTGAGATTCAAAATATGAAATTCGAAATACGAGATTCAAGATTTGAAATTCAAGATTCAATATCAAAATTAACCAATCAAATAATGGATCTTAAAATCTGCACCCTAGCGACATTAAACTGTTCTAAATAAAGATCATCTGTATATGCTCTTACCTACAAATAAATGTCATATTGTCCTATAATCCAGTGACATAATGGTTAAATTAACTTTAATTAATTACCCGCCACACAGTAAAAACAATTAAATCAGTGAAAACACTATGTTCTTCGCGAATTTATGTGATTTTGCTTGCACTGTATGTATTCTCCCCCAGTACATTTAAACCCGGAGTTTATTCGCCCCAATTATTAAAATTCGGTTCGCGAAGGAAGATCTGTTTAGTCTAAATAATGAAAATCTAGTGTAGTTTAGCTATGAAACGAAATTTAATGATACACATGTATAATCAATAAAGGTTATGATTAAGTTCAGACACTATGATGTAAATTACAAGTATAACCATAAAAGATTTACAACCTCAACGACAAGAATCCAAATACGAATAGTGTACATGTATTGTAGTGTACCAATGCCTTGATCGTTGATTGAGATTTGGGAGAGAGAGAGAGAGAGAGAGAGAGAGAGAGAGAGAGAGAGAGAGAGAGAGATGTCAAAATAAAATTTTGATTGAAATGCAGGTATATATAGACAATAACAAAGCCTTTTAATTTGAAAAGAGAAAGAGGGGTAGCTAGGGTAGGACAAACCTATTTACACGCTTTAATTTCCTTCATTTTGGTAGCGCACTTGTGATTTACACTGACCCCGTCTCTCTCTCTCTCTCTCTCTCTCTCTCTCTCTCTCTCTCTCTCTCTCTCTCTCTCTCTCTCTCTCTCCCAAATCTCAATCAACGATCAAGGCATTGGTACACTACAATACATGTACACTATTCGTATTTGGATTCTTGTCGTTGAGGTTGTAAATCTTTTATGGTTATACTTGTAATTTACATCATAGTGTCTGAACTTAATCATAACCTTTATTGATTATACATGTGTATCATTATATGATGTCTTATAAATCAGCTAGCAATAATAATAAAAGCATTAAATTTTCTGGATATTGTTCGCGGATGGGTTGTCCCAATGATCTAATTTTCAGTATATGAATTTCCGGGGGGGGGGGGGGGTGGTCTTCATTGCGGTTTGTCATTTTTTCTGTCCCCACTTCGTTTTTCCAGGGTTTTTTTCCTTAATGGTCCGGCTTATTAAGTTCAAACATTCTGTGTATCTTCATAACGTTTACTTTTGATCAACAGGTATATATGTAATTGATTTTAAATGCTACTCTTATGATCGGGTTAGTGTTCCAAAAAATGAAGGCGAGAAAAGAGATGTAGAAGACGGGACGTTTCGGGACGTTTTCGTGCAGATCCTACTGTACCATTCATCCAGCACAGCAATCAACACTCATCGAGTTTAATTTGTGTTACTTTTTATCCACTGGTTTTAAACTTATTAATTTTTGAAAATATTTCATATTCAATCATCTGATTAGAGCTGCGCTGGTGCATCTATTTATCCAAATGGACCCAAAATAAATCCTAATAGACCTAAACATGATGACGAAATTAATTTTAAACAACTCAACCCGTTTGTCAATACTAAGTGGGTTTGTCCTTTAGAAAAACTTTAACCAAATTTGTCACAATTACACTATAGATTCCATCATTTTTGGCCCATGCGATAGTTTTAAACAATTCTCAAAACACGCAGGCCAATAAATGTTGAAAATACATGCTATCAAATTTTTAAAGCTTTATTGTTCTCTACACATGAAATCGGCATTGTGAACAAATCTGCATTCCATCATCTCTATACCTTTGTTCGTATAGAATAAAAGTATGTATCTTTTTTTTAATAGTTAATGCATATTGATATAAAAAGAAAGTTTCCAATTACACTATAGCTTCCATCATTTTTGGCCCATGCGATAGTTTTAAACAATTCTCAAAGCACGCAGGCATATAAATGTTGAAAATACATGCTATCAAATTTTTAAAGCTTTATTGTTATCTACACATGAAATCGGCATTGTGAACAAATCTGCATTACATCATCCCTATACCTTTGTTCGTATAGAATAAAAGTATGTATCTTTTTTTTTATTTTTATAGTTAATGCATATTGATATGAAAAAAAAAGTTTCCAATTACACTATAGCTTCCATCATTTTTGGCCCATGCGATAGTTTTAAACAATTCTCAAAGCACGCAGGCCTATAAATGTTGAAAAATACATGCAATACTAATTGTTGGACCATAATTTATCACCTAATTGTCTACGAACTTTTCCTGTTTTTTTCCCCCTGATTACGACAAAGAGCACAGGGCGGGTGTGACCGGTCAGCAGAAGATGCTCACTCTTCCTAGGCACCTGATCCTACCTCTATCTTTTTGGAGGTCCGTGTTGCTTTACTTTGGATTTGGATTTCGTTTTATGGATTTTTGAGATGGCTGACGGTTTGTTATTGTCATTTTTTCATGCAATCAAATATTTAAAACTTTATTGTTCTCTTCACAGAAAATCGGTATTGTGAACAAATCAGCATCCCATCATTCCTATACCTTTGTTCGTATAGAATAAATGTATGTATCTTTTTATTTTATTTTTTAAATTTTATTGAAAACAATGCCATAAGTTTGACTCATAATTATCTGTTTACTTAGGAAAAGGAGTCTTAAGATTTTGAAATTTTTTGTAAAATACGTATGATGTGAACATATCTCAATGAGAAGTTTATAAACATATTTTATAACTGTATACATAAAAAAATATTAGTAATATTTGTATTCATTGTTGAAACCGAATTGCTATTTAGATTAAAACATATTTTAGATAATAATCTTCATTCGCGGATCTAGAGGGGAAGGGAGGGGTCTGGACAATCCCCCCTTCCTCGGAAATATTGCGGCTTATTAAATTTATATAGTAAAATTACTGAAACTGAAAATACATGGAGGCTAAGCCCCCCCCCCCCCCCCGAAAATAAAATCTGGATATCCTTTATGAAGCTCTCTCTCTACTATAATGACATTTTTCACAACAGGGGTGAATAAACCACGGGTTTAACTATTGATTGTGAAATATCCCAGGGTTCAAACGCATTAGGTGGGAATGCACACATGGCGAGCAAACTCACTAAAATCCGCACAACATAAGTCAATTACTACTCTAATTATACATTCTGTGTAAAAATAAATACATATAATTATTAAGTTAGGGAGAAAGTAGCATTTATTTGTATATAAAAGCATTTACAGATGATCTGTATTTAGAACAGTTTGATGTCGCTAGGATACACGTTTCAGATCCGTGATTGGATTGTTTAATTTAGATATTGAATATTGAATTTCGAATCTTGAATCTCGTATTTCGAAACGTTGAAAAAAGTGAATTTTTGAAGTCATAAAACAGCGTGTTTCCTTTACCTAGATGCTGTAATTAATACTAGTGGTAATAAAATTTAATATTATCGTTGTTTAGTATTAAAAAATTCGACAGCTTTATAATTTCCTATTAGGTATATGATTTATAAACTAATGGTTTGGACACTCTCCTTGCTACGTATATTTGCAGGTATATTAATGCATTTAAAAAACAGACGCAAGTGAAAGATCAATACAATCTTAGTATATAATATGACCCCCTCTCCTTGGCATTTGACAATATTTCTTCTAAAAATTAACTTAAGTCGGCACAATTGAAATCAATATAAGGAAATAATTCAATATTTCAGTTTTAAAAAAGATATTTACAATAAAAATAATCTGACCTTTTTTCATAGGAGGTTCCCAGAATGAACTGCAGTGTACATCATCCTTCTCGTGTCTTTTTAAACAAGAGGCCAATGGGCCATATCGCTCACCTGAGTAACAATAGGCATGATAAAATCAGCTTAATGGAGTCATAATACAACATATCTGGACAATGTAGTAGAATACATGTAGATCCTGTAAAAATAAAAATTCATTTCCCCATGAATATTCTTATGTTTATAATCAAGTCCCTTTTCTAACAGGATGATTTTATAGTCAAATCATATATTGAGGATCGTAGTTCTCAACAAGATCCTAAACAATTGTTTATATTTTGAATATAAACCTACATCAAACTCTGAACCCCTTGTGAGACCCAAGAATCGTCCAGGTGCCAGAGTCTAAACAATTTTAAAGAATCAGCAATATGTCAATATGTCAAAATGCTTGCATATGAGTAAAACCATATGTGATAACATTTCAGTTTTTGTGAATAATTTAAATGTCTTCCTTTGTACAATTGGATCCCCAAAGTGGCCCCACCCGACTCGTCAATATTTTGATTTTAACGAATTTGAACGAATTTGAATCTACACTATCTGAAGTTGCTTCCACCAAAAAACAGCTTTTCTAATCAAATGGTTTTTAGAAGATTTTTAAAGATTTTTCGCTATATATTCCTATTTAAAAATTTGTCCCACCCCCCATCCCGTTGTGACCCCATCGTACCGGGGTCATGATTTGAACATATTTGAATTTACCCTACGTGAGGATGCTTTCAATCTATATATTCCTATGTAAGAAATCGACCCCCCCCCCCCCCATTGTGGCCCACCCTAACCCTGGGGGTCATGATTTTCACAAATTTGAATCTACTCTACCTGAGGATGCTTGCACATAAGTTTCAGCTTTCCTGGCTGATTAGTTTCTGAGAGGAAGATTTTTAAAGATTTACTCTATATATTCCTTTGTAAAATTTAGACCACCACCCCCCCCCCCCCCCATTGTAACTGCACCCTACCCCCGGGGGTCATGATTTTCACAACTTTGAATCTATACTACCTGAGGATGCTTCCATATAAGTTTTAGCTTTCCTGGCTGATTGGTTTCTGAGAAGATGTTTAAATTGTTACTCTACATATTCTTATGTAAAAATTTGACCCCCCCCCCCCCCCATTGTGGCCCCATCCTAGCTCCGGGGGTCATGATTGTCACAATTTTGAATCTATACTACCTGAGAATGCTTCCACATATGTTTCAGCTTTCCTGGAAAAATGGTTCTGGAGAAGAAGATTTTTGAAAAATTCACGAAAATTTTCAATAATTTCTAATTATCTCCCCTTGTAAAAGGGTGTCGTCCTTTGAATCCTCTTTGCTTAGGGGTGCTTTGTGAGGTTGTAATTGACCCAGTGGTTCTGTAGAAGATGTTGAAAATGTGAAAAGTTTACAGACGGACAAACAGATGGACGACAGACAAAATATGATCAGAAAAACTCACTTGAGCTTTTAGCTCAGGTGAGGTAATAAAACACATAAAGGATATATATATTGTGTGATTTTATTTTTGCTTTCTCCAACTCGTTGAAATGGGGTAAATATTCGCAAGGCTTGCCGAGCGAATATATCCATTTCAACGAGTTGGATAAAGCCAATATAGAACTCATAACTAACAACTGTAGATGTTCTATTTATCTCATGCAATTTGATTTTTATTATATATATATATATATATATATATATATATATATATATATATATATATAGACAGCCCCTTAAATGACACAATTTGATTTTTATTTTAGCCTAATCGATGATACAACGTTGTGTTATGCGGTTGTTATGACCTTGTGCAGTACAATTTAGTTTGTCATTTCGGAGATAAATATAACCGTTTTAATGTAAAGTTTCACTGAAATAGACTTTGAAATAATTTTTTCATCTTTAAATATTCTTTCGTCAGTCTTAATCATTTAACTCAATGGAAAAACTGAAGACTTGAATTGTCAAGTTTTTTGACATACACAAAGTTTCGAATGCTCGTTGGTTTGAATTGATTCGAACGAGGAACACTTAATGTTTTATAAAACTAACACTAACGATTCTAAATTTAAAATATTGAATAAGAATGCTTACTGGTGATAAAATATGTCTTGGGAAGCATTACTTGGGAAGCATATATATATATATATATATATATATATATATATATATATATATATATATATATATATATATGGTGTTTAATAAGGTAGAACCCCTCATTTAGAAATACCTTCCTGTTCTTTAAATTTTATTTGTTCGTCGTTTTCGAAAAGCAACAAAACACAGAATTAATTTAAAACAGATATACATTGCCTATTTTAGTACGAAGTCTTCTCTTTATACTTCTAATCCATGTCAAACGGTATCATCAAAATCCACATTGGTATATTAACAACCATATATATAAATATATATATAGAAAACATATCGAAAATAATTAACCATTTCTTTTTCAGATCATTATGCAGAGACTTGAATCATTTGTAAATGCAAAAAGATATTTTACCGAGACCTTTTCTCCGGAGCGACAAAAGGTGATCAATGATTTCAAAAGACAAAGCGAAGAAATAAAAAGAGAAGAAATGATCCGGGATAAATGGTCAATTTACTGCGAAAATGTAGTACTGTTTGGAGGGGTTTTATTGGTAGGGGGTATAGTGGCGACCCCATTCGTCGCAAGTGTACCTACATGTACGACTATAAAAGCAGCAGGTGTCACTACCATGCTGGTCTCTAATGTCGCATTATTCCTTCTCCAATTCATACAAAATCACAAAATAAAGAAAATTTTTGTCAACTTTAAAAGGATCTCGAGAAAACATGAAAGATATTGCTCAGAAATGAAACAATATTTAAATCCACTGGTAAAAGACGTCGGGCTGCTTCCGGAATTTTGTCCTTTTTATCAAAACAATAGCGAGAATAGAATTAAAATTGTGGCCGAATTGAAAAAGGCTGGTGTGCATGTTGGTGCGGGGAAAATTGATAACGTCTATGAGGAACACCAATGCGAATTCGATAACCTGAGCAACTGTTTTAAGTAACGAGTAGATATTAACATTATCATCGGCTGGATTATATGTTTATCAGTTAATTGGACTTGAACTAGTCATTGGCAATGACTCATGCAATAATTTCTAAACTTATAAACAAAATGTAAGACGTTTAATAATTTTATAAATGGAATGATCTATGATTCAGAACTGAATTGAGTCTCTCGTATTTCCAAATTCTACAAAGAGATCTCATTTAAAAAAAAGAAATATTAATCTTGGAGGGGAAGAGCGCATGCTCGATAATTAGACGAACGCTTTTTGAGAGCTAACTTATTTATACATAAAACTTTGTTATTAACATTTATTGTACATTATGTGTTGTGTATTTGACTATGTTCATATTATTCCGGAACTTGTTAATCCGCACCAGTGATCCAGAATTTATTCATGTTGGTTTTGTATGTTACATGAATTAAAACGTTGTTAAAACGACAACACGTGTTACCATAAATCTCCTGATATTTCTTACATAACATAGTCACACAGAGAACTAAAACAGATTGAAGCAAGTGAAAGATCAATACAATCTATAGTATATTATATGACCCCCCCCCCCCCCCCCCCAGCATGAAACACAAAACGCATGAATTACTTTAAGTTATTTGCACGCTTTATCAGGAGACTTTTTTGATTGGTGTTTGACAATATTTCTTCTAAAAATTAACTTACCGGGCATATCGATACAATTGAAATCAATATATGGAAATAATTCAATATCTCAGTTTTTGAAAAGAGATTTACAATAAAATAGAATCTGACCATTTATTTTTATTCGGAAGTTCTCAAAACAAACTGCACAGTTGTTTTACATTATTCTTCTCATGTCTTTTTGAATAAAATATATTACAGTTTCCGATTATTTTTTTCAAGTCACACTTTTCGCCCGACAAAAAGAGGGTTTTTTTTTTTTAAGAATGTATCATGAGTTTTGTTTTGTTTTTTCTCCTTTGTTTGTTTTTGTTGTTTTTTTCCTTTTTTTGATACTGAAATTAGGCAATCGAGTGGTTAAAATGATAAGGTAGAACCATTTATTCAGAAGTATCGTCAATTAGATATGTCATTTGTTAATCGGTTTTTCGAAAAGCAACAAAACACCGAATTTCGAATACATATACTTAACCTATTTTTGGACAAAGTCTTCTCTTTATATTTCTAATCCAAGGCATACGTTATCACCAAAATCTACATTGGTATATTTACAACGATATAGAAAACATATCGAAAATAATTAACCATATCTTTTTTCAGATCAATATGCAGAGACTTAAATCATTTGTTAATGCAAAGAGATATTTTACTGAGACCTTTGCCCCGGAGCGACAAAAAGTGATCAAGGATTTTAAAAGACAAAAGGATGAAATAAAAAGAGAAGAAACAATCCTCTATAAAGGGTCTATTGGCTGCATAATCTATTCGTCTGTGACTAACGGACTAAGGTTAGTGTCGGAGGGTAAATATAGGGTCGGTCGGACGACAGGAAACAGATATATATATATATATATATATATATATATATATATATATATATATATATATATACACAGTCTTATGTTACCATCCAAGGGACTTAAAAAAAGTCACATAAGACAGAGAGTCACATAACGCAGTCCAATACTAACTTCACAATCTTTTTTAGCTATCTTTTAGCTACCAATGATACTTGGTACCAAATACATGTAATTAAATTATATGTCTTTTGTCTTTAAATTAGGTTTTAATAGACTGTAATGTGTCTTTGGAGGAGTTTTAATTGTAGGGGGTATAGTACCGACCCCATTCGTTGCGGGTGTACCTACGGCCTTGAAAGCAGCAGGTGTTACTTTGCTGATATCCTCAACTGTCGAAGTCTTCGTTCTCCAAGTCATACAAAATCACAAAATAAAGAACATTTTTGTCAATTTTAAAAGGACCTTCAAAGAACATGAAAAATATTGTACAGAAATGAAACAGTATTTAGTTCCACTGGTTAAAGACACCGGGCTCCTTCCGGATTTGAGTGCTTTTTTACAACAAAACAACAGCGAAAAAATAATGAAATTTTCAATTTTGGCTGAATTTAAGAAGGCTGGGCTACAAGTTGGTGCGTGGAGAATAGATGACGTCGTTGAGCAATACCAAAGTGAATTGAATGACCTGAAAATGTGTTTTAATTAACAAGTAGACACATATCATCATCGACTAAACTAGGAATTCATCAATAAATTTCACTTTAACTACAGTCATTAGCAATAACTTTCTAGAATTATAGACTGGTGATGGTTATATATCTGATCGGATAAAGCTCCCGATATTGATCAAATGATCTACGATTTCGAACTTAAGTCTCTCGTATTTTTAAATTCTAAAATGATATCTCTATTTTAATTAAACAAGGTAATCTTGGAAGTGAAGAGCGTATGCGAACGTTGTTTGACATCTCATGGATTTATGAAAAAGTTGGTTTTTAACCAATTTAAAATTTCCAGTGATATTATAGGACTTCCTTTGTTTTTCCACCGGTGAACTACCACTAAGCGGTATGTAGTGTGTTTAGATGGCGAGGCAATGATCGCTGACATAAATAATGTTCATTTTTTCGCTTTATCTGTATAACTGTAATCTTTTGTATATATAAGTCTTTCTGTGTATATTACTTAGTAATTTATACGTTTTCTAAAATATAACTATATTTTTCAACCAGTTGATTATGTTATTACTTGCGTTTGAATATTAAAAGCATTAATGTGAATTCATTTGTTAAGGGACTATAGCTCTCTTCTGCGTTATATTACACGCCGGTAGAGTAAAATTAAGATGCAGCTCTACACCAAAAAAGATTAGACGATATTTGTTGCATAAATTTGTTACGAATACTAGGCACAGTATTCAACAATAATATATCTCAAAGTACAATACTCTATTTTCTAGAGAAAAGAAATTGAATGAAATTGAAAAACTAAAAGAAATACTGAATAATGGTTTACGCCGTCCCCGTTACCGGTTTTAAACTTTAGTCACGCTTTATGGGGGAAAACGCTTGATCAGTCAAACATAAACATGACATAAACGACATAAACAATGGTGAAATATTCGTGGTCTTTTTTTTTTGGGGGGGGGGGCACAAATTTCCTTCGGATGAAGGATTACGGTTGAAATGGAGGGTTGCAATAAAGCGGATGGACAGGAAAACAAAAAAACCGATGGAATCCTGGTAAAGAAGACATAGTCTGCCATGCACATTTTTCCGAGCATGACTACAGAACCACTGAATCAGGTAAGCATAGCTATATTGTCGGTTATAATTTATCGCCAGTTTTCAGACAAGTTAGATTTGAAGACAATCTGGAAACCCAGTGCGTAACAGCGAAAAAAGAGGTTCAGCATTCCTACACTGGGTAAAATTTCAATTGAAGGCATTAACCATAACAGTAAGATGATTTCTTACTGCACAGACTTCAATGGATATGACCATTTTATGCTCATCTTGAATATTTTAGGGCCAGCAGCTTTTGATTTGAATTACAAATGTGCTTTGTTAAGCCCAGAAGATAACTTGTTTTTAACTTTGATTAAACTTAGACAGAAGATGATGTGGAACATGCTTTTTCATGTTCGTGAATCAACAGTTTCCAAAATTATCAAAACTTGGATTAAGTTTTTGTGTTTTCAATCAAAGGAACTAGAGGAACAATTCTAGCCCTCAAAGGAAGTCATAAATGAGCACTTGCCAAAAGATTTTAAGAAAAAGCTTCCAAATACACGGGTATCTTAGATGCAACAGAGCAACCGATTCACAAACCCTCACATATTGAAGCTCAGTCAAAAACGTGGTCTTCATATAAGCACAAAAATACCCTCAAAGCCATGGTCGGTATAACTCCTAATGGAGCAGTTTCTTACGTATCGTCAGCTTATGGGGGATCAGCATCTGAACACCAAATAATTGAAAGGTCCTCATTACTGAATGAAGGCACATTTGATGCTGGCGACAGCATTATGGCAAATCGTGGACTCTAAGCTCAATATGTATTTGCTAATCAAAATGTGTCTGTTAACACCCTACACTTCTCAAGGGAAAAAGTCAGCTTGAACCTCAAGATATTGTTAGAGATAGAAGAGCTGCCTCAAAACGTATTCATGTTGAGAGGGTTATTGGTCTTGCGAAACGGTTCAAAATTTAAAACAAAAGCTCCCATCCTCAAAAGTTCCTCTAGCTTCCAGCTTAGTAAAGATAAAATGAGGTTCACATTGATTTGCTATCATTTTTAATGCAAAGTCCAAATAAGAATACATATTCATGCATTTTGATTAGCATTCATGATGTTACAAGTAGTATATGCAGGTGCTGTCTGTCCATGCCTTGAACATACTGAAAATACCCATCTTTCTACATTATGGTACAACATGGTAAACATTCATAAGACACAAATACTGTAAATGTTCTACTGTATTATGTAGAAAAAATGTTTAAAAATGAACATACTGCATGTAAATATATGCACCTTAGCTTGTTCTATAACAAAGATGATAGGAAAGGTCGAAAGTGTTGTACATAAAACAGCTCTAATTTTGGCAATAACGATCCTTCACAATACTGTTGGTCTAATTCAATTTTCTGCACAGATCTTTGAAATGAAAAAAATAACAATAACGAACTGTCAACCATCTCAAAAATCCATAAAACGAAACACAAATTCAAAAACTGAATTATGTTTCAAAGCAATTTCCCCATCTGCATTGAATTCAAGCAAACTAAAATGCTTTCCAAGTACAATTTGTTAATGTCTACCAGTATATCGGGACTTGACTTCAATTACAGAGTCGTCAGACACTAAACCAACAGGTGAAGCACCTATATAAGGCCTTTGTACACACACAAATAAACCACAACGCTTCACCTTTAGGCCAGTGTATGTTTCAAAACTACTTCTGCCTTTACTCTCATAAACTTTGCCATGTGAAATTGCCTCACTGCGAAAAGATGCTGCAGAAGTTTGAACAAGGGACCAACATAGTTTTGTCTTATTTCTTCTTTGAGTAGCGAGGCAAATGTCACCAAATATAGACGATGTTATCCGCCAATTACGTTCATTGAACCAGGACTTTGAGGATGACTGTTCTCTTGTCTTCTCTTCGATCGCAGCTGCTTCTTTCTCTGTGACCTATTTAAACATTATTAACATGTTTTAAGTTCATTGCAATCTAAGGAATTAATGAAAAAAGTACTGAGCTTCTTTGATGTAATACATGTACATGTGTGTGTTCATAACTGACCTGTAAAGCATTGTATATCAAGTACTCAGTGATGGACATAATAAGGTAATCATGTACAATACTAAGGAAGCCCGTAGGTGCCACATGATGTATATAAAGAAAACTATATATACATTGGATAAAGAAAATCATATATTTATATAACGAAAATCATGTATATATAAAGAAAATCATGTATATATAAAGAAAATCATATATGTATATATAAAGAAATACATATATACACAGGCAAAAGTGTAAAGTGTAAATAAAAAGCATAAATTTCATACGAATTCTTCGCATGAGAAAGAGACGAAAAGTAACACGCATTAATTTCATGCGAAAACTTCATGCGATTTTGACATGATTTTCATGCAAATATCATACGATTAAAATTTTGCACGATATTCATGCGAAAATGTATATCCAATATTCATTGTTGTTCCATGCGAATATCATAAAATTTTCATACAAAATATTACGGAAGTTAATTTAATAATTTTGAAATATTCTATGTTCTCTTTTTATCTAAATTTAGTCATATAATCTGTTATTGAAAAGAAAACTAAAATTCTTATTGATCTGCTTATTACAGAATTAAAGACAACAATGATGATAATCTTTTTAGGATAATCTTCTCTATTTTGGAGGAGAACAAAATTGATTTCTTCTTATTCCTCTTCTCAAAAAGGATTGTTGCTTCATGAATCTACAAGAAAATTTACATAATGCAGTGTACATAAATTTTCATATTCCTGAATGGCATATCGATTTTGAATGCACATAATTAATATTGGTAGATAAAGACAAAATTCATTGATTATATGACATGCAGTTGGTAACATGGTCAATGCTCGTTAAAGCAGATTTGATCAGATACAGTAAATTGTACAGAGACTGTCCAGTGGACAGAATTAGGACAGACAATAGCGATCATCACTTGAGCTTTTATCTCAAGAGAGCTTACAAAGATGCCGATAGTCTGCATCAATTAAATGAGCTTCAATGTTAAACATTGATCCAAATTATCATACAACTCTTAAATTATATAAGTATTACTAACCACTGTATCCAGGGTTTTTCTTTACGTTCCCTGAATGTTATTGGTTGTCACACTGTTAAAATCTTTTCCAAAGAGTCTCTGCAGATCCGCAAATGCAAACTTTAACTTCTCTGCAAATATTATTGATGTATAACTAAATGATTTCATTCATGTTTTATCTTATAAATATCTGAAAGTAAGTAATACAGCTAGTGTACTCTTTATATTCAGTAATGGCTTTCTTAATTAATAATTAACAACTTCTACACAAATTCTTGACAAAACTAAATTGTCATGCTTACTTACTTATGAACATGCTCTTCTTGGTGGAAAGACACTCGAGAAATATGGAAGGATCTTTTCTTCTCTTCTACGCGGGTAGGTTAAGGCAACTCTGAGTTAAGTGATGGTCGAAATTATGGTCATTTTAAAAATTGTTTATTTTTATGAAAACATTGCTAAATATTAATATCAAGTGAATGTGTTCAACAAGATATTATATTTCTACTTCGGAATCGAGTCGACCATTGAAGCTGTCGAGCCATGGTATCACGTGACAGTTAAAAATAGGTCACTCTTTTACCTTAACAAAAAATAAAAAAGTGTAACACTACCCCGAAGTTCATTTGTATGTATTATACAATAATTCGATCGGCAATTGGTTCATGTTTATTAGTATTACTGCTAGAATCCTATTGTTAATTGCATAAAATAAATATTGTCATTATTTATCGGAAACCCCCTCAACTACTTCAATTTCATTGAAAATACTATGTATTTTTCAATTACAACAACGAAGCAAAGGATTCTAGCAGCACTTTTCAAGTATTTTAGGACATGTTTTTGATATTTACCAAATTCATCTTTCATAATATTCGGGGTAGTGTTACACTTTTGCCTTTTTTTGTACACACTGACAGAGGAAAGGCCGGTCAAGCCATATAAATGTTTTATATAAATGATAAAACAAAATATCCATGCCAGTATTATCCTGATTATATCCTAACTGACAACCATCTAAATCTTGGTTATCTGTATTAAATATGTCTTATTTCGGCATTGTTTACACTGCATTCCGATGATTTGTCTCCCGACATTGATCTTCTCTATTAAACACGCTTGTGACGTCATCAATGTTAATAATACGTTATTCAGAGAAATCGAAGATATATTCAGTTAGAAGAGTTTCTAGCGACATTAAACGCCTGTAGTTTTTATAATTTGGACCAGAGATAAAGTTAAAATTGACATGCTGCTTATTGTGACGTCATATCGATCAGAGGAATTTTTACTCAATCGATCGCTGAGAGTTGCCTTATCATACCCGCGTATGGATTTCTATCTAAAGAACTTGAGAGAAAACAAGCAAATGTAATAAACAGTTTCAAGCTTTGGATTGGCTAGTAAAATCTCAGTACATTTAGTACTTTGTTTTATCCTCACCTTTTATACAGCCAACAGACATGTCATCATGTTCACCATTCATACCTCCATCCAAATAGTACCAAACCCATATCCGTCTAGGGATGTTTTTCTTCATGCTTCAATGAAAAAGATATTAAATATTTTATTACATAAGCCTATAATTTATAAAATTACGCTAATGAAGGTTATGGCTATAAGGTGTCTCAGATATCATCAAGTAACACTTCATCTTCATCAAAAGGAATTCTTATAGGCCTATATGTTATATATATTATATTATAATCTGCAAAAATTTCGAATGATGGTTTTTTTTTATCAAAACGGGAAGCAGTGATCTTCCGATGATACATAAAATTTCAGGTTTTTTACCTCTCTGTCATTATGATCATTTGTGCAAAGGTGAATAACTCTAATAATTAGGTATCACTTGTATATTTTAAAACAAAATCAAAGTCTAAACAAAATCAAAGTTTAAATTAACAAATACAAGTAAGAATATTTGAAAAATAACCCCAGTTATATTTTTGCGTAACAAGTAAAACTCAAAAATGAATATTCTTCAGTAGCAGCAGTAAAAAATTGTTAGGATCCGCCATCAAAATGCGACATAAGTAAAACAATGGGAGCTAGCCCTTGCTGTTTTAAGACTTCATTGCTTGACAGAGGCTTAAGGCAAAGTAAGTTAAATTTCTCAGTTATGTACCTGTAATTTTGTGGAGAGAGCTTGTGATCTCTTTGTTTTGGGGCCAATGATTGGGTCAAGCAGATCCACAATTTGTTTTGTTAAATCTTTTCCGAAACGATTACGCCTCCGAATTTCCTCTTCAGTCATATTTTAAATGGAAAATCGTTCTCTAAACACTCTATCAGCTCTTCTTCGGCCTAACTGGTGAAACATTACATTGTTTTTAAACGTTATCAAGCGTTAATGAAGCCCCATTGGCATCATTAAAATGAGAGAATTTAATGAAGTTTTAATGAACCGATTCGTTCATTAAAACTTTGATACAACGGAAATTAATGACTCATTAAATATTTGGAGTTTAATAATGCTTTAATAAACCATTAAATATTGATACAACCGGATCCTGATTAGTCAGAAGTTATGGGCGTGTAAAGATGACCTCCTATCAATACCTGTCAGATTCTGACAAGTGTAAGGAGAAGGGGGATGGTTTTATTAAGACTGATTGACAATCCTATCTTGGCTTGAAGCTGTAACGGAAGACCTCATCGTTGCTTGCAACGAGCTCGGCTCTAGTTTCTTTACTGTTTTTCTTTCTTAATATGGATCTTTACTATAAATCTACAAAAAATAAATTCTGAATATATGATAATATCGAAATAATCATTGAAAAAGGGGATTAGCGAACAACAAAATATCAATTCATAGAGTGTACAAGGGAAATTCGGATTAAATATTTTGTGGGATTCAAGAACAAAAGTTTGGTTTTTTTTACATACCATGCTTTATCATAGAACTGTAGACTTTAGTTGGTTTTTTACATTTAATCATCTTTTTTTTCTTAAACCATCAATTTAAGATACCACCATGAAATTTCTGTGTTTTTACATGGAAAAAATCTATTTTTAGCATTGACATTTCAAATGACCTTCAAGGAAAATCAAGCAAGATTACCCTACACTTTTTTTGTTTTATTGAAATGTGTATATCTTAAAATCTTTACATGCTTAATTTCATCATTTTCTGAATACTTGAAATATTAAAAGAATCCATTCTTAATATGGTACAATGATTAATATGTTCAACCAATTTGTTTGTTCATAATTGATTTTTTTTCTTAATTGCTTTTCTTAACCTATTCTATAAAATTGAAATAAAAAGAACAACAACTGCATGGCTGGATACACTACTGGCTCTAAAACCCCTGTCCGTATGAAAATCCCCTGTCTTTCCCTGTCACCCCCTGTGTTTTCCCTGTCATCCCCTGTGCACCCCCTGTCAGCCCCTGTACACATTCCCTGTACACCCTGCAATCCCCTGTCAGCCCCTGTACATATCCCCTGTGTGCCACTGTAAGCCCCTGTCACCCCCTGTACGCCCCTGTCACCCACTGTAAGCCACTGTATTTCCCTGTACATGCCCTTGACACCCCCTGTACGGTGTTTGACTGCTTGATAAGGTAAAGAAAAAGTTTTTAATTAGTAAACGTTTTCGGATTTTCTTCAATATATATTTAGCAGTTTCTGATACATAAGGAAATGGACAGAAAGAAAAGCATTCATGGTTTAGACGGTGTTTGTTTTTTCTTTGTATTTCATAGAGGGCAATATTGTTACAAACGTGAATAATTCTGACTCAACAGTGAAAAATATCAAGATAAGTATATACTGATAAACCGCTTAATATTTCATTCCATGTATTTAAACAAACGACCGTGTTTTGTACTTTGTAAAAAAAAACCAAAAACCTTAGTGGAGAATGAGTACGGGATATCCGCGACGTTCTGTGCCATGTAACCTGCCTGAGTTAAAGCGCTTAATCACACAACATGATTAGCACGTGCAGATAATCACAGACCGACCGAAATGATCACCTAAATTTTGATGTTTTGCCTGGTATAATGATGCATAGAATTACATCGTCCCAATGAAATGCATGTTGATTCTATTTAGCAGGAAGTTAATTAGTTAATATCTAAGTCATGTAAATCGCAATCGATGATATTTGCTGTCAGCCATTGTTTTTCGTGGGTTTTTTTCTGATAAATTATGTGTGAGAGAGAGAGAGAGAGAGAGAGAGAGAGAGAGAGAGAGAGAGAGAGAGAGAGAGAAAGAGTTGAATTTTTAGGAGGGGTAATTTAGTACGGCCCTTTTACACTTTTATTTTTTATGAGGGTGCATTGTCCAGTTTAGTAATTCATATGCATTATTGTATAGAATTGTCCTCATACATTTAAAACAATGATACAGTTCATGATCATGAATAATTTCATACATGTATACAAATACCGTTAACGGGTAATGTAAAGACATGCATGCATGATCTTAAAAGAATGTTCCGGGTTTCGAGTTTTAGATTAGAAAAATATCATACATTTATTTAAATTCTGAATTTGAAAAATGAAAAATATGAGAGCATTACGGTTTAATTCATAATTATGACTGTGTCAAATAATGTTCCGAATTTTAAGCTCTTTCTTCTCATGTTTGATATTCTTACATGTAGAACTGATAAATCAAAATTTTCTTTACTTGACAGACTGGGAAAGAAAGTCATAAGCGGCGTTTAAACAACATATTGAATAATTGTTCCGCATTACCGATCATTCAGATCTTAGGAAAACGGTGTGTGTATATACAAGTAAACAGGTGTCTGTCACCTCATTGTTCCCATCCTCGCTACCGTGCACTGCAAATTGTCAAGAAGGGCTGTGTACAGTAGCTAGAATTATATAATCAGTGAACGACCATTCAAATCTGAGGAACTGTGTGTATATACATGTACACGCGTGTCTGTCATCTCATTTTCCCAACCTCGCTACCGTGCTCTGCAAATTGTCAAGAAGGGCTGTGTACAGTAGCTATTACATAACCACTGACCGAGTGAAAAAAATAATATCCACATTCTCTCCTTTGAAAACTGTAACTTCAATCAATTCTTTGAATAATTGATATGGTGTAAAATAAAACATTGGTGGATTAAAATTAATATGATCGTTTTAAGTTAATCTAATTAATAATAAAGAATTGGGAATGAAATTAGGATTGCATGTTAATTTTTTAGGAAACTAATTCCCGGGTAAACTTATAGTAACTTTTAATTCAAAATTAATGCAAACTCTCTCTCTCTCTCTCTCTCTCTCTCTCTCTCTCTCTCTCTCCGTATCTATATAAACTCCTATATGTACAGGAAACACTAGTGCTACATTTATATGTACAGGTATGTTGTGAATGTTCTGACAAAGGCCACGGATTTCTGTTCACTGGCAATAAATGACATTATATTTGATATCTTCCATTTTGCAGTAAAAAAGGGAAATGAAAATTAGATTTTAGAAATTATTAAATTGTTTATGAGAGTTAATCATCAGTTAAAATTAAATTCAAGGGTCCAATAAGCCGCTCAGAAACATATTAAACAAACATACTAAAATTATTTCTTAGGCAAACTTATAAGCTATTGAAGCTTTATTTTGTTATTCACGGGAAATTAATAAAGATATAATCAGAAACTTGTTATAAAAAAAAAACCAGACGTGCTCTATCGTAACATGGCTGCTTATACATGTACATTCTACATTCTGACTGATTAACATGTTTCAGTGTGCAAATATTTGTTTAGATACACAAAATCAAATGCTTAACACCATGTGCTGCGCTTGGTCTTTGTAGAAATAATTACAGTATTTCTTATATTTATTTTTCAAATATTACGGAGTAGTGATGTTCCCGACAGCTAAATGACTAAATGCCCTGAAGGCTTTCACACCGCCCTCATCTGAGATTTACCACCCGGTGAATCTCGAGCCTTTAGTTGTAAGCATGATTATTTAAGTACTGTGCCAATAAATTATTAATGAAAACATATTATAATTTCTAAAATTACTATAACAGTGTGTCTTGTGAGTCGGCGCTCTGTTGAGTGCAAGAATTGATTTATATCTCAAACTATAACACATGAGAGTTAGATAATTGAATTAAGAAAAAAATATTGAAATTAAATAACAGGAAAGGCTGTTATAAACATTCAAACACAGTACAGGGGGTGTCAGGGGCATGTACAGGGAAATACAGTGGCTTACAGGGGATGACAGTGGTGTACAGGGGGTGACAGGGGCTTACAGTGGCACACAGGGGATGTGTACAGTGGGTGACAGGGGATTACAGGGTATACTGGGGCTGTGTACAGGGGCTGACAGGGGGTGCACAGGGGATGACAGGGAAAACACAGGGGATGACAGGGAAAGAGAGGGGATTTTCATACGGACAGGGGTTTTTAGAGCCAGTAGTGATATTTAGGAGAGCATGCAGGGATAAACATCTAAACCGAAATTGATTATATTTACATGAACATGGCCTTAATTCTTTTTGTTGCAGCTCACTGGAAAAAATTACAAACTTTTTATTTTATTTCAAACCAAGGAGTGGGTGTATAGTGCGTTGTATTTCTTTTTCTAAATTTTGTTCTTTAGCAAGGGGCGCTAAAGGCCAAAATCGGCCCCAAATTTTTAGAATTTGAAACTGAAGTTTGAAAACATGACCCCGCCCATTTTTAAATATTTACTACTCGAAAATTTCATAAATAGACAAACTTTGGAAAATGACGTATTTGTGACGTCATTTGGCAAAAACTATCAAGTTTTCATTTTTTTCATGATTTATTACTCATTTTAAGTACCTCCGCACTCGTGCACCAACGTAAAATTTCTCTCAAATGTGCATTATCATGGTACATAGGCAATTTCGCCACATATGATTCTCATATGCATTGCCTTTCATATGAGAATCATATGAAAATCATATGATAATCATATGCATATCGAATCATATGTGTATCATATGTGGCTGATCATATGAGAATCATATGATCACTCATATGTGGATCATATGAAGCAATATACTTATGAGTCTCATATGAAAGGTAATTCATATGAGAATCATATGTATATTATGAGTGTGGTCATATGTAAATCATATGTATTTCCATTCATATGAGAATCATATGAAAGAAAATCATGCAATTTATCCATTTCGTAATTTGATGATTGTTGGATAATGACTCAATCATTATTAACTCTATCAATGTTCATACATTCTAAAGAGACAAAATGAGCCTTACCCAATATTATCTTTTGCAAATGACCAAAAAAAAATATTTTAACCACTTTTGTTAATTCACTTGATATTTATTTACATGTTACATTATATAATAATGCGCTATCTAATAAATCATGCAATGAGAGGATAAGAGATTAAGTTATCTTCTCTAACAGATATTTCTCAAATACAAGTTTTGTAGTTTATAAAGCCTAAACTGTCCCAACTTTATTATATACATGTAGTTAAACATAGTTGAAAATTAGATTCATTCCATATAATATAATGAAATCAATATCAATTATTAACGAAGCTTTTGGGATGATTTTTCAAACAATTCAATTTAAGCTACAATACTTAGATTGCAATAATCTTCAAACTTTGATTTACAATAATTAGACTGTAAATGATATTAATAATAATTAATAATAAGAAAAAGTAGAATGTCCTATAGCTAGCACAATTGGTTTTCAAAACTAATTCCCACCATGGTCATAAGAAATTAACATAATAATAATTATATAGACAGTAATTGTATACAGAGTCTAAAAGAATATACATGTACATGTAAGTTTTAGAGATAAATGTTCATAACATGTAAGTTGAATTAAGTGCATATAATATGTACATTCTTGATATAAAAATTATATTACAAAAATGCATACCACAGTTATCACCAAAATATTCTCTTTGGTAAACATACTCTCAATAATAAAAAAACCCACAAATTTTGTTTTTTCATCCATTTCCAAACCATCGCACTTTGATAAAGTGATAAGTAAAAGTATATTAAGCTTTAGCAAACCTAATGTAGTAATACTCTTGTTGCACAATTATATATACACATTGTTATACAGCAAAAAGATGGATTTACAATTTTTTAGAGCAGGTTTTGAGATCTGAAAATGGAATTCCTGATGGACATTTAAGGGAATAAACATTAACTACATACATTCTGATGGCATGATTCATGTTATGTACAATAAATCTCTTGTAAATATCTTTGTCCTCTTGTTCCACTCTGATGGTAGTCCTCCCTTCTTTGATGGTGCAATGGGAGGGAGCACAATGGTGAACAAGAGGAACATAGGAAAGAACTCTGTGGAGGGGGACAACATCAATTTCATTGTTGAAGTGAACAACAGGGCAACCAAGGAATGATGTTGTCTGGATGTTTCCTTTTTCTACAGTGATCAATGACTTCCTCTGTTTTTCCTTAAGTACGAGATACCCTCTCTTAAAGAGTCCGATTTCAACCTGAATATGAAATTCTAGACATTAATTAGGCAACCACATACATTTATAAATCAATGCATAAAGAAAAGTGACCAAGGTCACATTCTCAAGTTCCCAATGATTTACATTATGAATGACATTGTATGCATTTAATACTAAAATTAATTAATTTATGGGGACCTAACTGAATACAACGTACTATGTGTAAAGATTGATGTGGTAATTATATATAGAAAAACCTGAAAATGTTCATGTAAAAATCATATATCAAATGATGCACATTAACTCACAAAACTTGGCTTGCAAAACCTGGGCCTACCGTCACCAACTTTCCTCAAGTCAATACTCAGCCTCAAGTCTGAGTTGTGACCTCATATAAGGATTTGAGTTGAGGACTGAGTTGAGTGATTTGAAAATTTTGGCGGGGCCTGACATTCACTAACGGACTCTGATGACCCACATATTGAAAAGTTTCATTCATACCTCATTTTCCCTACTGATATATGTCAAGGACATCCCCTCTTTGATTACTGATCCATCCTGACTCCTACAGCTTTGGTAAGTAATCATCTTTCCATCCACTGTGGGACTTGGAGTGCCAAGATCAACTAGTCCTTGTAACAGTAAGCACTGTGGATGGAAAGATGATAACTCTTGAAGTATTACTTTGTTGTTGTTGCTGCGGTTTGGCATTAGTAACACTGGCGTAAGGCTCTCAGAATTATGGTTTTTGGCTGACAAATGACCTGCGTGAAGAAAATATATATTCGAGTTTTTTAAAGAAATAAACAGCAATTAATTTAAAACTTTTTAACATTGCTGTTTATTACAATTAATTACGCTTGAAAAAGACAAATTGTTATAATTACCGAGCTTTTATGTTTACAATAATCCAAGCAACAAGCAATGAGCGCATGCTATGATCATTGTGACGTCATGAAAAAGTTCATACAGAATTGAACATTTTTGCTATTCTACAGGTTCATAAAAGGAAGCATATTTGCAGACGTAAATATAAAAATGTAAACTGTCCCTAATTATGATATATCAAATAACATGCAATCATGTAGAAACTCAATTTTCTACAACTTGAAGTACACACTATTGATTTTGGGTGATTCAGTTGAATGCAGTAACAACACTAATAATTAATGATTGTTATGTAAGTGTTTCAAAAAAATAGAATATTTGCTTACAAATGTATACAATATGAAGTTTTAACTACATGCAGTGGAGTGGTTAACATTTACCAACAAAGTCTTTCATTTCCTTTCTTTGAGCAAGTTCTTGTACTCTTTCAGTGCTTTGGGTCCTGTCAACAAATAATCAATTTTTTAAAAGATGCTTATTATTTCAGGTCATTAAGAATAACAGTGCCCAAATTTCCAGCAAAATAATAGAAAATTCCTAGTAAATATGCATATCTACACGTTTTGTTCTGAATGGCTACAAACTTTCTGGACGGACAGGTCAAAAACATTAAACCCCCTTGCAACTTTGTTGTTTGGAGTATAAAAATATGAATCAGTAAAATAAGCACCAATTAATCTTGTTAAATAAATTAAGAACATAAGAGGATGATGTATGAAAATAAATTATGTTCTTTTTCTTACCATGTAGCATCATTTGTTTGGAAAAAGCCACCCATTAAAACATGTAGGAAAAGATAGCTTTTGCCAAATAAAATGGCGGTATCTCTGCTTCTTGCAAGTTGATTTTCTTGGTTGAAAAGCTTTGCCCTGATTACACCATGCCTCTTTTCAAAGACATCTTCAGAGTATCCAAGAGATGGACCATGTCGTGATATTTCATCCGTCTGTTGTTTGGAATAATGATAAAAGTTAAAAACATTTGAAGAACATGGGTACATGAACCTGTAGATTAACGGTTGAATGATACAGGTTGAATAAAGTGTAATAGATCAATTTACCAAATGTGTCAACAAGTGAGTTTTCACTTTGTTTTTAAGTTGAGGTAAGTGTTCCTCGATTAATAGGAGATACATTTTGACCAAATTGTCCAAGAGGTGAATGTCCTCTTCATCAAAGGCATCTTTGCACACCATTCTGTTTATCTGCAACCAAAAAAATCAAACAAGACACTCATAAGCATTGACATTTCTCTCCTGAAAAAGTTTTATGTTGTAAAATAATTCTTTTTTTATACCAATATTTTTTACAAATGACTATTTCAAAATATATCCCCCAAACACTAGAACACTTTGTAGTGTCTACTCTGAACTTGAAATTTCAAAACTATTATTCTTCTTTCCTTTAATTATGAAGTATGTAAATATTCCAATTACAGGTGCATGGTCATAATTTTTCTATCTATATTGTTTACAGTGCTTTAGTAATGCATTTCTAATGATCAACCAATGTTTGAGTGTCACTCATAGAGTTATATGAAAGATACAGAGCTCACAATAATTTGTTATTTAAAAAAGGCTCATGCCTTTCATAATTACCAAAGCTAATAAACAGGTCATCTTCAAATACACTGTATTCAAACCAGCAAAGGCTAAGCTGAAAGGTGCAACTTGAATCTAAATGGAAAAGAAAACCATCATTAACCATCAAGTTGGGCATCAATGCGCATGATGCTATGGAAAAATATTTGAATTGTCTAAAATACTCACTTTTCCATTTGAACATTTAATAACTAGACATCATTGAGATGGTGACCAGCTCAAAGGGCCCCACTTAAATAATGGAAAATAGGATACTAGCATTTCAAAGGATTTTGTTTTGACATTGACCTAGAACTTTTCAGGTTGGCATAGAACTTAAATTCAAGCCCATTACCCCTTTCCAAATGTGAAGTATGAGCCAAATAGCGCCAAAGGGAGAGTAAATATGCTCTGAATTTATTTTTGTTTTGTGTGGCCTTATATGGCCTTGACCCTTGATCTAGAAAAATCATTCAAGGTCACAAAAAATGAATTTTTGACAATTAAGTACTTACAAATTTTTTCAAATCTTTTCCCTGTCGACTGTTTAAATTCTTGCAGATGTTGAAAGTTATTTGCTGCTGAGAATCAAGTCCTGACAGATGACTTTCAAGCAATGAAACTTTATCCTCACTTAGTAACTCAATGCAAACTTTCAAAAGGTGCTTTGATGTGCCCAAGTGAAATAGATGAAGAACTCCAGATGGAATATCTCTACAAGAAAAGGTTAAAGTTGAATAAAGTTTGTGATTAAAGTAAACTGTATAAATTAATGTTATACTTATAAAACCTTAGGTATGATATATAAATCTAATAGAACATTTACATTTCAACAATTAAATAAAAAAAAAATAAGGCAAATTTATACCAGTTTATATATATAAAAAAAAAAACCCTATGCACTCATGTCAATTTGTAGAAAATCCAAATGCAATATCTTATAGATTTATATGTAATGCGCATGTGTTTTATATTTTAATATAAACGGAAAGATTATAGATAGATGCATTTACTTTACCCATTAAATACCGTTTAATGTTTCTTGTTCTTTTTAAAACAATGTGTACAATAAAAACAATGTTTCAATACCTATGTGGGTTTAAAACTTCCCAAAAAGGATTGTTATAATCCTTCACACCTGTCTGTTTTTTAAGAGATTTTTTTTATTCTTCAGTTCCCCTCAATTGCAACCTTTCAATAGTCCTCATTGTCTCTTGTGGAAATCTTTCTCTTTCTTTAGAGGAGCAAGTATCTCTGTCAGCCTGTAACATAAATTACTTCCGTACTTTTTTTTTTTTTTAAGAGAAAACTATATAGATGAAGACTAATTGTATATTTTCCTATAGTGTATGATTTTTATAAGAAATGAGTGTTTTTATGACCCCTCAAGCATTTGAAGCAAATCCTTCATGAAGTAGACAGTTTTTTTTTATATTAGGCTAACTAGCTTTATTACAGTGATGTTATTAAGTTATCAAGAGGCCCATGGGCCACATCACTCAACTGAGTAACAATAGGCAAGATAAAATTAGCTTAATGGAGTCATGATAAAAAATATATGGACAATGTAGTATAATACATATAGACCCTGCATAAATGAAAATCTCTCCCCCCCCCCACCCCCGGATATTCTTATGTTTATAATCGTCCCTTTTCTAACAGGATGATTTTATAGTCATATCACATGTTGAGCATTGCAGTTCTAAAAAAAGATCCTAAACAATAGCTTATATATGGGATTTAAACCTACATCAAACTCTGAACCCCTTGTGAGGCCCAAGAATTTTCCAGGGACCGAAGTCTAAACAATTTTAAAGAATCAGCTATATGTCAAAATGCTTGCATATAAGTAAAACCATATATGATAACATTTCAATGTTTTCCTTTGTACAATTAGATCCCCAATGTGGCCTCATCCTACTCTTCAAGATTTTGATTTTAACACTACCTGAGGATGCTTCCACATAGGTTTCAGCTTTCCTGGCCAAATGGTTCTTGAGAAGAAGATTTATGAAAATTTCTCAAAAAATTTCAATAATTACTAATTATCTCCCCTTGTAAAAGGGTGTGGTTCTTATTTTTCGCAACTTTGAATCCCCTTTGCCTAAGGGTGTTTTGTGCAAAGTTTGGTTGAAATTCGCACAGTGGTTCTGGAGAAGTTGTTGAAAATGTGAAAAGTTTACAGATGGACAGACATAAGGACGACATACAAAATG